>JANVCC010000034.1:7183440-7519095 GCA_025345505.1 Todiramphus chloris collaris
CTCCCCTGTGGCTGCAGCCTGAGCCTGCACCCCTGGAGCCTGCAAAATGGTGCCCAGTCCAGTTTGGGAGGCAGCAGCCAGTGGGGCCATCCTGGCCACAGGTGATGGCATGGCCACCTTCTCGCCGTCCGGGTGAGACTGGCTTTGGTCTGAGCGGCACAGGGACACCCGTACCCTGAGCCCCATGGGCTGCTGCTTCCCACGCTGAGGAGTTTGACGTGCCCCGGGTGTTGGACCTCGTGGCACGGCAGTGCTGGCAGGGGCACAGCACCCAGGCAAGGGCGGCACCGCAGGGGCCTCTGCTGCCAGCTGCATGCAGACCTCCCATGCTGTGGCTCATCCTCCCTAGGGCTGAACGAGCTGCCCCCGCGGCACGACATGGAGGCCGACATCAGGCAGAAGAGAGATGCGATGGCAAAGCGGTAAGAGTCCCGCGAACGGGCAGAGAGCCCGTCAGGGCACGGCTGCTCCTGGGCACTCGTCCCATCCCGCAGCTGCAGCCTGGCACGGTTCATCCCGCGTCAAAGAGATGCCAGCGATGCTCTCACCCGTGCTGCACCCACCCACTGCCCCTTCCCGACGGCGGGCTGTCCAGCACCGCCTTGCCGGCTCGCAGGGCATCCACCCGCCCTGCTGCCAGCACCCGCCTGCCCTCTCTGCCCGCAGGTACGTGAGGAGCCAGCGGCACACCATCCAGGTGGATTACATCCCCTACATGGACGAGCTCGCCTCCCAAGTGGGCGTCAAGCCCAACCTGCTCGCCCTCTTCCTCACCGACCCCAGGCTGGCACTGGAGGTGGCCTTTGGTCCCTGCACGCCGTACCAGTACCGCCTGCGGGGCCCGGGCCAGTGGGCGGGCGCCAGGGAGGCCATCCTCACCCAGCACCAGCGCATCATCAAGCCCCTGCAGACGCGGTCCATGGAGGAGCCCCCCTCGGCCCCCACCGTGCCCTTCCTCTTCAAGCTGGTCGGGGCCGTGGCTGTCCTCGCCATCATTTTTGCCTTCTTGTAGCTGCCCTGCCAGTGTGGGAAGGGAGGCTTTGCCCCATGCCAGGGCGCTGCACAGCCAGCCCTGCCCCGCGCAGCCTCTGCACCCCAGTGCTGGCAGGAACCCCCATCGATTCCCGCTCTGCACCTCTCCCTGGAGAGCCCCCACCAGGGACACAGGAGGAAACCTGCTCTCACACAGGGCACCCCGCTGTCCCTCTCACCTGGCGCTTTCCCCCCAGCACGGGCCTTTTCCCTGGAACCCCCCTGGAACCAGCCGAGCCACCGCTGCCCCCTCACACGAGCCAGGTGGCAAACGGCACAGATTTCCTAACTGGATAAAAACGTCTAAACAGAGACCGGCGTCTGTCCCGTTACTGACACCACCACGTGCCCTTGCATGCCAGGGGGTGCGCTCGGGTCTGAGGTCGGACTTGTGCCCGTGGCACAGCCCCAGATGCGCGGCTGCACGGGCTGCGCGCTCACACACGCGTGTACACGCATGCACATGTGTGTATCCACAGCAAAACAGCCTCGCCCAGGGTGTGCACCACCCCAGCGGGTCACAGTGGACATGGCAGCACAGCTCACTGCCACCCTCCTCACTGGCATCCAGCTGGGTGGGTTGGGACCTGGAGCGCTGACAGGGAGTCTTGGCCACCACACGCCTGCCAGACACCAGCAGGGCCACAGCATCCCCTCGGTTTTGTTTTCCATGCCATAGCCTGGTAAAATATGGACCGTGGCCACATCTCAGTCCCCATCACCAAGATGTCCCAGGGCAGTGTCAGCATCATGAAGCACTTAGAGAAACTAATCAGTCCCTCGGGGAGGGCAAGTGCAGGCAGAAGGTGTGGCATAGCTCCTGCAGAACCTGTAGATCATGTCTGAAAGAAACACAACTTGTGACACCCGATCTGAGCTCAGTCTCTCATGGGAAGTACAGGGATGCCCATCCCTGAATGAGCAGCAGCACGTATCCCCCTGTTGTAACCTGCCAGGCCTCAGACCACCCCCAGGGCCTGGGCTGGGAGCAGCATGAGCCCTCCCTGTCCGCACGTACCTGTGGAGCTGGTGGTACACCATCCAGGTGGATTGCATCCCCTACATGGATGAGCTCGCCCCCCAGGTGGGGGTCAAGCCCAACCTGCTCGCCCTCTTCCTCACTGACCCCAGGCTGGCGCTGGAGGTGGCCTTTGGTCCCTGCACGCCCTACCAGTACCGCCTGCGGGGAGGTGCCAGGGAGGCCATCCTCACCCAGCGGCAGCATGCGACAAAGCCCCTGCCAACCAGAGCTGGGGACTATCCTGCCCCCAGTAGCACCATGCCCCACATCTTCAAGGTTTTCTTCAGCATTTGTTTAATTTTGGCCATCCTTGACCATGTTTCACTCTCTCCTTAATCTACAGCGGAGGAGGCGCTAGATCTTCCTTTCTCCCTTTTCCCTTTCCTCTGGGTTTTGTGCTTGCGTGGCCCCTGCCGGGTCCGCTCTCTGCTCCGGGGCACAGACTGAGTCGGCTCCCTGAAGACGCAGCCTTGGTCTGTCCCACCTGCCCGCTGTGCCAGGGCCACACCAGGCCCTTCCCGGGCTGCTCTGAGGACAGGGATCAGGCCCTGCCCATAGCCCAGCTCCGTGAGCAATACCCGTGGGGCAGCCGGCGTGGCGGCGGCTGGAAAACCGGGATCTGTCCGAGCCTCGGGAGGGGATACGGGGCTCGTCCCTGTGCTGCGCAGAGCAGGGAACACCCTTCGGGACCTGCCCGTCTCCGGCTCTGTGCTGCCCGCGCGGGGCTCGGACAGCCCACAGGCAGCACCCCGGCCCCTCCAAGCCCAGCGCCCGCCTGCTCGCCCCGCACCCAAGACCGCCCCGCAGCCACGCCGGGCCCCCTCCCCACCACGCCACGCCCGGGCCCCGGCCTGTGCCCTCAACAGACATGGCCGCCCGCGGCTGAAGCCACGCTGCCCTCATCGGGCATCCCCGCACACCAGCCCGGCCGTCCTTAGCAACACCCGGCGAAGCCGCCCTTAAGAAACATGGCGGCTGCCGGGCAGTGGGGGAGCGGGTCCGCGGCGCGGCCATAGAGTGCGGCGCGGGGGCGGGCCAGAGCGCCCCGCAGAGGCTGGCGGCGGCGGCGGGGGGTGTCGCCATTTTGGACGGAGGCGGAGAGCGGGGCCGCGGCGGCGGCGGCAGCAGCGGCCAGGTGGGGCCGCGGTCGGGGCCGGGGTGTCGCGTCGGGGTGTCCCAGGCTGGCCAGCCGCCGGTGGGTGGGTGGGTGGCAGCTGGCCGGGCACCGCTCTGCCCGGGCACCGCTCTGCCCGGGGCGGACGGCGGGTGAGCTGCGGCTGGGCGTCCCCGCGGGTGACGCTGCAGCGGGTGAGAGTGGCCTGGACCCCGCGTTCGTGGCTGAGCTCAGCCTCTCGGGAATCGCCGGTGTTCTTCCCCGCGGGGCCGGGGCAGCCGCCGCTTCGCCGTGACCCGGCAGGGAAGGGGAGCGTGCGGCCGCAGCCCCGACACCGCCACCGCTCCGCAGAGCCCCCGTCCCGGGGCGCGGGTCCGGAGCAGCGGGACTGCCCTCCCCACGGCTCCCCAGCTCGCCCCCTTAACCCCACGGCAGCGGCACGGCCGAGCTCTGGTTCCGCTCTCCGAAGGGAGCAGGAGGGAGGGTCCGGTCGTCGCTGGGCACCCCGAGCCCCGGGAGGTGTCAGCCGAGCAGGCTGCGGGTGCTGAACGGAGCTCCTGCCAGCGCGGGTCACTGCCCGGGGCGAGGCAGCAGGCGCAGGGGGAACCGGTGTGTGTCCCCTGTCGCTGCCGGTGGGGCCGGTTGACAGCCGAGGGGCCTCGGGATCCTGCGGGCCCGCACCCGCCTTAGTGTGGACTGCAGCTGGCAGCCAGGCTGGGAGCAGGAGCGCTGGGTCGCTGTGGAGCTTTGCTTGGGCTTTGGTACGGGCAGCCTTTCCATCGGTCCCTCGGATGCACTGGCGTCGCACCATCGGAGCGTGCCGTGCTACAAGGGCTTGGCCGAACGTGGGAGGGTTTGAGCCGTACAAGTTAATTCGGTAAAGCCGAGGACCGCAGTCCGTGCTCGGAGAGCTGGGAGTCCCAGCGCGACGGTGCCCGTGTGCCCCACGCGGGACACGGGGTGCTCTGGTCTCTGCGGGTTTTCGCATGCCACGTGCTGGAAAGGAGCCACCTCAGGAGGCGTTTGGACAGCCAAAGGGACTGGATTCCTTTTAGAGAAGACAAAGGGAAGCTTTCACATCTGCTGACAACTGCAGGTATCTCTCAGGGCTGTCTTTGGTACAAGAGGATGTTCAGCCTTTCCTCCCTTCCTCCCCACAGATAAGTAAGGGAGCCTTAGCAGAGATATTAGGGAAGAAGTTCCTCACCAGGAAGTCTAAGTGGAACAGGGGCAGGTTTTGTGAGGAGCTGGCTGAGCGTCCTCCAGGGCAGAGGTGGAAGATGTCAGAGCAAGCTGACCTGAGCAAGCTTATCTGACCTGGTTCTTCATACTTGATCCTCATTGAGAACAGGTGAGGGTACAGGTTAGCTGCCCTCTTGAGTTGCCTTTTAGCTCCCAGGATTTAAGAAATACTTCAGTAATTGCTCCATGATATTCTAAAGCCTGGTTTGGCTGTCAGCCTTGTCTGGCACCCTACATATAACTTGATCTTCTAAACAAATCCCCAAATGTCACAACTAAGCTCATGAAGCAAGGCTGGCTGTCCTCCTGCCTTGCCCTGCAGAGCCCTGCAGATCAGCACTGTAAGCTGAAAGCTGCAAAATAAGCCTGGGAAGAGGGCAGGAACCCTCATCCAATTTTGGCTTTTGGAACGTAAAGAAGGCCTGAAGAGTCCCGGTTATCTCGTGGTGGCTTTGTTGTTTGTCCTGAGAGGTGTGTAGTTGTCATGGCTTGGCACTGTATGGCCAGCTCTTCTGTTTTGCCTTCTCTGAGCTGGGTGAAGTCAGGGACGGTGGCCTGTCATCAGCTACAGAGTGGTGCTGAGGTGATTGGGACTGCCCTTCCCTCATTGTTTGTGTCTCTAGAGGGGCCCAGCAGTCACTGGAGCTCTCAGGGTGGTGCCACTGGTCAGGGTCACAAGCAGCGGATCTCCCTGCTGTGCTGCAGCAGACACAGCAGCTTGTCTGGTGAATCATAAGTCGACGTTGTTGAGAGCTGAGCTTTGTACATACACCACAGCATCAGCCCCACACCTTGGCCAAGCTCCAGCTTGGGCGATTCCACTCAGACACTTTAAATTCTCCCTGTCACCTTTGCCAGGCACAAGGATTCACTCTTCTGCCTGCGAGCTCTTGGAGACTTGTTGGGAGCTGTTAAACAGCTGCTGCTTTCACTCTCTGGCTGTTTTCTGGCTGGATGTAGGGGATTTGTTTGTAGAGCCTGACTGTGGGACTGTGAAAGAGGCTCTGTTAATGCCAAGCAATTGATTTGCCAATAAAGGTTGGCTTTATTTTTCCCATCTGCCCCTCTGCTGTGCGGGCTGCTGAGGGCTTTTGTGGGATGCAGCATAACTGGTATTGCTTTTGTGGTATAACAGTTACCAGCTTCACTAGGGTGGTGGTTCGTAAGGATGTGGCTATAATTAGGTCAGGCTCTCTTGTTTGTTAAATTCCCATTCAGCTCCTAAACTTGGCAGTGGGAATGAACTTGGGGCCTTTTTTAGGACTGCTGTCAGTCTCCCCTGGCAAAGGGCACTGGGAAATGGTGCTGTTGCTCCTCTCCTCACTGCAGAGTCCATGGGCACAGGCACAGTGCTCTCCTCTCTCTTTCCCAGGGGCTGCTGAGCTGTCATGGGCAACACCACCAGTGAGCGAGCGTCTGGGGAGCGCCATGGCTCCAAGTCCCACCGCTCCGATGGCTCTGGTGCCTCCCACCCCGCCAAGGAGCACCCGCACAAGATCATGGTGGGCAGCACCGACGACCCCAATGTTTTCAGCTCCCAGGACTCCAAGGTAGGAGCTGGCTGCTGCCTTCCCTGTCCTGCCCTCTGGGGCCCTGGCTGGCGCTTCCGCTCGCTGGCCGTGCAGGGCTGTGCCCACAAACACGTGAGGGGTTTCTGGAGAGCTGGGAGGCTGGAGGAGCTCTGTGATGCTCTTGTCTGAGATGTGTAGGTGGGCTTGTAGAGGCCAGGGGGAAGTCAATGTTGTCCTAGTTGTCCCTGTGTCTCAGTCAGGTTCTGTCTTTCTTTACTCAGATTCCTGGGGACAAAGAGTTTGTGTCATGGCAGCCAGATTTGGAGGAGTCAGTGAAACCATCCCAACAGGCTCGTCCCACTGTCATCCGCTGGGCTGATGGAGGTAAAGAGGTCTTCATCTCTGGATCTTTCAACAACTGGAGCACCAAGATCCCACTCATCAAAAGGTAGTCTGTCCCTCAGGTCACTCTCACTCTATGTTCTTCTCTGCTCCATTGCAAGGAGCGTTTTCTCTCCTCTGTGCTGGTTGCTGTTCCCTTTGCTCACCTGGCTTTTCTCAGTTCACCCAAGCTGGAGGGGCTGAGCACAGATGCATACTCAGCTTCTTCCCTGGGTTTTGCTGCAGTGGGAAGCTGTGAAACAGAGGGACAGGACAGGATGGGCTTGCTTGCCCAGCTGGGTGTCACACAGCAGCTAGTCCTGGCAGCAGAGCCCTGGGACCCTGCCCAGGTACGCAGAAGTCCTCTGGAAGCTGTCAGCTCCTCCCTTGGCTGTGGCCTTACCCCCTGCCTAGTTGTGTTGTTGCCAGCGGGGGTTGTTTCTTTGTCCTTTATGTGTCTTCTTGCCCTCACGATGTTTTCGCTGTGATTTCTGTGGAAACCCTGTGTAGGACTCTGGGCATAACCCCCGAAAATCATCTGGGTTTGTCTCAAATGCAGTCTTCACAGACAGACACTGCTGCCCCAGTCCTGCAGTTCCAGCACGGTTAAATGCTTTGCCCGCCCAGTCTCCCCAGTGTGTCTTGCACAGGGAGACACGTAGACTAATGGGCACAAACTGGAACACAGGAAGTTCCACCTAAACATCTGGAAAAATTTCTTTCCTTTGAGTGTGCCAGAGCCCTGGCCCAGGCTGCCCAGAAAGGCTGTAGAGTCTCCTTCTCGGGAGAGATTCTAAACCCCTCTGGGTGTGGTCTTGGGCAACCTGCTCTCAGTGACCCTGCTGGAGCAGGAGGGTTGGACAAGATGATCTTTAGATGTCCCTTCCAGATGTGACTCCCTGGGCAGGCAAGGCTGGACTGCCTCCTGCACTCCTTGCAGTTGGAGTTCTAAGGGTTTTAGCTGTACCAGTGGGCTGAACACTCGCGTCTGTTGTGTCCATGCCTCAGATCACTGATGATGAGCAAGCCTAACCTTACACAAAGGTGTTGGGGTAGAGGGGCTGGGCAGTGTGTGAAAAAACACTGTTTTCTGGGACCTCATGGAAGAGCAGCATCCAGAGCATCAGCAGGGTAATGCTGTTGCACGTCTGTTCTCTCTGCACAGCCACAACGACTTTGTCGCTATCCTGGACCTCCCAGAAGGAGAGCACCAGTACAAATTTTTTGTGGATGGCCAGTGGGTCCATGACCCCTCTGAGGTAATGCTCAAAGCTTTATCCCTGCAGATCTTGTCTTCTTCAGAGATCTAGGTATGATGTAACAGCAGCAGAGGGGCAACAGGAAGAGCAGAGCATATCTGCCAGAACGAAAGGGGTACCTCATCCCATGAGTCCTTTCAGAATCTGGGTCCTCTGGGCTTAGACATTCTGTATGGGGTAGCGTCAGGGAGGTACTGAGGGGCAGGGACACACCAGAAGGCCTTTCTGTCCCATTGAGAATTGTTTGCAGGGGAAGATGATCCTTGGGGTCAGCATTCAACTTGCAGGTTCTCCTCCAAATTGAATCACACAATAGCAGCATGGGAAGGAGAGGACACTTACCCATGGGTGTCTAGCAGGACAGAGGATGAAAATAGGTGATGTGAGAGTCTGTGAGTAAAGGGAAATCCTCTCAGGGTAAAGAGCAGAGATCTGCAAGCATAGAGCAGAGCCAGATACTGGCCACTTGTGCTCTGAGGTAATGGCAGAGCAAAGACAGCTTGGGCCAGGAGGACCTTGGAAGCATTGAGTGTGCTTCAGTTGGAAGTGAACATAGGAAGATTCTTACCTCAGTTCTCTCCAGCCTGTGGTCACCAGCCAAATGGGGACGATTAACAACCTGATCCACGTCAAGAAGTCTGACTTTGAAGTCTTTGATGCTTTGAAGGTGGATTCCTTGGAGAGCTCAGAAACCTCAGGTCGGGGTGAGTTTTGTGGCATTACAGCTTTGCATGTGCTATTTTCTACCTCCTCTGCTCTGAGACCCGCTGCTCTGGGGGTGCACAGACCCCCTGAGCAGAGGGGCTGGCCTGCACCCGGGAAGAGTAGTGTTTGGCAACGTGTCCTCAGCAGCCCACAGCTGAGGCCTCGTCTCTCTGGAGGGACTGTGCTGGTGTAACTTCTCCTGTGCTAGCACTGTCCCAGAGCAGGGGCAGAGCAGGGGCAGTGCCCACGCGCGGCTGAGACAGCCATTTCAGACTGGTGAGTGCCAGGAACATCAGCCCTTTCTATCTGCTCAACTGTGAGTAAGTCATCTGATCTGCAGTCCAAGCTAGCCGAGAGCAGGATCTGGGCTATTTTCAGCAGCTACTCTTAGTTTTCATGCCAAGGTAATTTGTACTAGTCCTAGCACATCGGAAACCTCCCTCTGCCTGTGTTGCAGCAGCAGCAGCAGGTTCAGTTACCGCGTGGGTGCGGGCTGCGCTGGCTCGATGTGTAACGCTGGCAGATGGCTCAGTCGCGTTTCGGGGCAGGGTGCTCCGAGTGTGGCCTGTCATCCCTGGTACAGACCCATCTCAGATAGAGCTCAGCTCTGCGTCCTTGCCCAGCCTGGGCAGGAGATACTTTGTTGGAAAGAAGCCAGCAAGCAACATCAGATCCAAGGAGGTGGAGCCCTTCTGAGTGCTGGTTGTTCCAAAACGATCAAGGTCAGATGCGGTCAGAAGATATGGCCAGTCCAGCTTCTAGCAACCACAAGCTACCGTGGTCCCTCACGTGGGCTGAGGAGCTGGTCTGTCTGGACTTCCCATTTGCCTTTTCTTGGAGCTTCTCGTCAGGCAGCCATGCAGGACCAAGGGGGTGCCAGCGTGCTGCTTGCTGCACCCCTGCTGCAAAGGGTACAGCTCTGGGGCAAGCTGGCTGAGAGCTGTGTGAAGGGGTCTCGGGGTGGATACTGCAGGGTGCTTGTGTGGTGCCAGTGCACATACCAGCCTATGGCCCTGCTTGGAAATGCCCAGGGCTCACTTGGCTGCTTATTCTGCTGTGGAAAGGCTGAGCTGTTGCTGTAGGATATATGGCTGTGGCTCATGGAAGATGTTTGTGCCTGAAAGACCCTGCTGGGTCCTTCTCAGCTTCTTGGGAGCTGCTCTGTGCTCACTAGTCCTACTTTAGCCATTTCATGTCTCCTCCCTTCTCTTCTTGTTAGACTTATCAAGCTCACCACCTGGACCTTATGGCCAAGAGATGTATGTATACCGGCCTGAGGAGCGCTTCAAATCCCCACCCATCCTCCCGCCTCACCTCCTCCAGGTCATCCTAAACAAGGATACCAATATCTCGGTAGGTACCAGTGTACTGCCTGCACACAGAGAGCCACACTGGGGTTGGAAGGGGAGTCCTGTCTGCAGGGAGCGTGGTCTCCCTTTAGCTAGAGCCTGGTCCTTGGCATTTCCTATAAAAAGCATCACTTTTCCCATTAGCCACAGTGGTTTGGCCCCTTGCAGTGCCTGGTGTTTAGCTGAGCTAAACAGGAGCTCTGTTCCTGTTCAGAACGGCCAGAGAGAGCAGCAGCTCAGACTGCCTGAGGTGGCAGCACCCTGTGATGGCTGGGACTGGGGGGTCAGGGCTCTGCTGTTTCCATGTGACACATCTCTTCTCCTAGTGTGACCCAGCGCTGCTGCCCGAACCCAACCACGTCATGCTCAATCACCTCTACGCACTCTCCATCAAGGTAAGGGCAGGTCCCCCCAGGCTGCTGGGGGAGGGAAGGGGAACTGCTGTGGCTCCCAGGAGCCACCTTCAGGGAGCAGGTGAGGTGCGGGGATGGGAGGCCCCATGTGAGGTTAAGTGTGGCACGTGTAGGGGTTTACGTTGTGGTTTCTTTATGCTTCCTGTTAGCTGCCCTCTGTGCAGCGTGGTGGAGCCGAGCAGCCCTGGGCTCTCCTGCTGTGTACCAGACTCTTCCCTTGCTCCGTCCCAGCTCCCTGCTGTGGGTGTCAGACACATCTCGCTGTCTGTGAGACTCGGGACAGCAGGGAGGGGCTGGGGCTGCTCCCTGAGCCCGCAGAGCCCTCTTCCTGAGGGCTGCCCTGCTCCTGGGTTGGGGTGGCCAGGCTGCGCTGGTCTCTCCCGCTGACGCTGTGCGTGTTGCAGGATGGCGTGATGGTGCTCAGTGCCACGCACCGCTACAAGAAGAAGTACGTCACCACGCTGCTTTACAAGCCCATCTGAGCTGGGGCCTCGCCCGCCCCCCACGCAGGACACGAAACGCCGCTTTGTCTGCACACGCTGGGCCACAGGACTGTGTGAGAACTCGCCGCTGGCTCCAGCCTCGAACGTGGCAGGGTCGCTGGGGCCTGTAACACTGTCCCACCCTACTGGTGTGGTTCGATTTAACCCCTGGTTTCCACCCACCTACAGCTCCCCTTGGCTTCTGTGAGTCTCTGGGGTCGCTTCGCTGCTCACCAGAATAGCCTTTCCTCATGCCCAACACGGAAAGGGCTTCACCCTACCCATCTTCTCCAGCCTGCAAGGGCCCCGAGGCAGTCCTAGCGCTGCCCCAAGCCCAGGCCTCCAGGGATGCACCCTACCTGCTGAAGGATGCTGTGCTGTCCTGAGGATGATGTCCAGCCACACTTACCTGCTGCCGGGACAGCACCGGCAAGGACTGACCGCCCCGTCCCCCATCTAGAGTGTTTCTGGGGGGCAGGGCTGACCTCGTGCCAGCCAGAGGGGCACTGCATGTGCCCGTGCTGGAGGGCGTCTGGGGAGAGTGGAGCTGGGCCGGGACCCCAGGACCTCAGTTACACCACCTGCTGCTGGAGCAGTGCCATGTGACAGGGTTTTATCTATTTATTACAGTATTTATTGTTCTCGGTGCTGCTGGCCTGGTGTTGATGGGGGGCTCCAGAGAGGGAAGGGAGCACCAGGTGGGGTGCAGAGCTGCCCTTGGGGTGTCTGAGGTGGGGCTCAGAGCCACCTCCTTGGGGCCACTCAGTGCCCATGGCTCCCTGTGCTGCGGGTAGCGGGGGAACGGGGAGCACGGCTGCACAGAGGGGCGTGCCAGGAACACCACAACCCAAAGGAGACCTTTATTAGGGACTCTCCAGTTACTGAACAGAATATGGCATTTCTTACATCTTCCCCCTGTGCTGGAGCCCCAGCATGCCCAGGGAGCCCCTGAAACGCAGCTTCGATACATCTATCTATATACATATACATACATCCATGAGCAGGGACAGGTATACAGCAGGATTACAAGGGGGAGCAAGTCCTGGGGTGAGAGGTGCCCAGTGTGGAGGGCTGTGAGACCCCACTCTAAGCACTTTGGATGGATGAGGGGCAAGCACTCAAGCGTTGGGCAGGCAAAACCCAAACCAGCAACTGCTGCTGCGATGCCAAGCGAAGGCAGGTGGAGGGCATAGGACCACCTTAGCAGCCCAAACCCACTAACTGTGCAGCACTGGCCCCTCCACACCCACATCCACCCAAGCTCTTGGCCATAGCAGGGACAAGGTCCACTCCAGCCCTCCAGCGTGACAAGGCTCGGCAGCCAGCAGGCTGGTCTGCAGCTGGGAGTGTCGCTCCCTGCCCCTCCTGGGGTTCATGTGACAGGCAGGGCCTGCTGGGCTTTCACCTGGCAAGAGAACACTTGTGGCAGTAAAGGGCAGCACTGCCAGGACAGGCCTGACCTGGGGACCGATGCAGAGGCTGGGGATAGCCAAGGAAAATGGGACCCTGTGTGTCCTCAACACACATGCTGCACCCAGGTGGCCCCTCAGCATGGGCTCTGCTGTCTACGCCCATCTCCAGGGCATCGGGGCTCACCAGGGCAGGGGCACCCACCTCTATCCCACACAGGCTGCCAGGGCAAACTCACCTCCAGGTTCGTCCTGGCCTTGCGGAGCACGCTGTGTGTCCTGCTCACTGCGAGGGAGAGAGAGATGAGGTCAGCAAGGTCCCTGTGCTGCAGAGCCACTCCAGGCCCATAGGACCAGGCCAGCTCGGCCGTGCCCCCCGCCCCAGCACCAGGATGCTCCCCAGGCCACGTACACTGGCTGACGATGAATCGCTCCATGCTGTCCTTGAGCTGGGCTGTGCTGCGCAGCCGCTCAGTCGTGCTCTGCAGAGCATCCTCCCGCTGCGAGAGCTGGGCCCGCAGCGCCACGATCTCAGCCTGCAGAGCCTGCTCCTGGGGTGAGACGGGTTAACATGGTCAACAACTTCACCCCGAGCCAGCAATGTGCCCTTGGGGACAAGAAGGCCAATGGGGGGGCATTAAGAAGAGCGTGTCCAGCAGCTTAAGGGAGGTTCTCCTCCCCTTGTACTCTGCTCTAGTGAGGCCAGATCTGGGGTATTGGGTCCAGTTCTGGGGTATTGGGTCCAGTTCTGGGCTCCCCAGATCAAGAGAGACAGGGAACTACTGGAGAGACAGCAGCAGAGGCTATGAAGATGCTGAAGGGACTGGAACATCTCTGTGCTGAGGGAAGGCTGAGAGACCTGTGGCAATTTAATCTGGAGAAGACTGAGATGGAATCTTCTCAGTGCTTATCAATATCTAAAGGGTGGGGGTCAAGATGATGGTGTCCAGCAATGGGACAAGGTGTAATGGGTACAAACTGGAACCCAGAAAGCTCCAGCTGAACATAAGGAAACACTTACAAGGGGTATCCTGTGAGGGTGACAGCCTGGAACAGGCTGCCCAGAGAGGCTGTGGAGTCTCCTTCTTTAGAGACTTTCAGGACCTGCGTGGATGCAATCCTGGGCACGCTGCTCTCGGTGACCCTGCTTTAGCAGGGGCGTTGGGCAAAACAATCCCCAGAGGTCCCTTCCAAACCCTACCATTCTGTGAGTGAAATGAGTGGCAAGTGAGCACCCAGCCCCACTATCCTGGCAGCCCCCAACCCAGTGCTTACCTTGCCCTGGTGCTGGGCAGGGCTGACGGGCAGCATGATGTTCCAGAAGGCAGCGAGGAGAGATGCACACTCATCCAGGACGTGGTGCAGGGTGCTGGCGTTGCCCCAGAGGTGGCCCGTGCCTGCCCACCCCCCAGCCTACAGGAGAAGAGCGCGGGAGCGAGTGCTGTCAGGGCACCTGCCTCCCGCTGCACCCAGGGACTCACTGTGCCCAGCCCAACAGGGCAGGGCAGTGCTGGCAACAGCCCCCAGGCTGGAGGCCACCTGCCAGCCTCGGGGCTGGTATGTGGCTCAGGAGCAGCTTTATGAGTGGTCCACAGAGGGTCTGGCCCCCAAGCATGGCCAGCCCCATCCTGCCCACGCTTTACCTGCTTTCCCGGGAGCGAGCAGTTGGGCAGCCCGAGAGCTGGGCATGTGAGACACATCAGCTCTCGGGCCAGCGCCTTCCCCTCCAGGATGCGATGCTCCAGGGCCCGGTAGGTGTCCAGGCGGCCAACAACGTGAGCTCCTGTTGGTCCCTCACTCTTCCTCGCCAGCGTTTCTGCCTCACGTGGCTCTGTGGAACAAGCAGGGCTAAATGAGGACCGTGGCCCACTCCCCCTGTGACCCTCCCTGTCCCATCCTGGGGGCTTGGCTCTTCCCTGGGCTCTCCATCCTTGCTCAGCAAGGGTGCTGCCATGGGTCTGTCAGGTCTCAGCAGCCTCTGAGGTACATGTGAGGGCTGGGTCTGGTACCCACCGTCCGTCCGCTGGGCCACTGCTGTGTCAGAGGGCAGTGGGGAGAAGAGAGGAGCTGCTGAGCTTGTGCCAACATCCCGCACCGGAGGAGATGGGAAGCAGCCTGGAACAAGAAGCGTTTGAGTCACTGCAGACAGCCATGGCTCTGTGCCTGGGGCTGCTGGGGGCCTGCCCTCACCCCCTGCCTGACAGCAAGGCCACCGCATCCCCTCTGCTGCCAAGACAGGAGAGCTGTTTGGGACTGCCCAGGAGTTGCAGAGGCACCGGGCACCCCAAGACCAGGAGCTGAGCAAAGAGGCTGGGGCTGGTAGCTGGGTGGCCAGGCGCAGGCCCCATACCTGCACGGGTCTCAGCAGGGGGGCCAGGGAGGCTCTTGTAGACATGCAGCTCAGCGCGCAGGGTCTGCAGGAGCACACTGTGTTCCTCACACTGCTGCTGCAGGAGCGTCGCTGAGTGCTGCAGCCTGCAAAGGGGTAACACATTTGTGCAGTGCCAGCCATGCCACCCAGCCAAGCTGGCCTCAAGGCCACACTGCCCTAAACCTCACCTGTTGTTGTCCTCCTGCAGAGAGCGCCGCTCAGCCCGGAGCTGCTGGACACCCTCTCGGCACTCGGTGAGCTCCTCTGCCAGCCTCTGCTGCTCCCTACGACTCTGGCCCAGCTCTGCTTCAGCCTCCTGTGCCCGGGAGCAGGCAGCCAGGAGTGCCTCCTGCACCCGTGCCAGCTCTGGGGACAGAGAGCACAGAGGTGTCACCACCACTCCACTCAGCCTCTGGGACTCAGACCCAGGATGCTGGTAGCCCAGCCCTACCTTGGGAGAGGTGGTCACGCTGAAGCCGCAGGGTCCGGTTGTCCTCATGCAGAGCCTGGTTCTCCCTGCTCACCTGCAGCCCTGGCTCCAGTGTCTGGGCATAGACATCGCTGGGCAATCCTGCAAAGGGGGACTGGTGCTCAGCCTCTCTCCCCAACACCCCGCTGTGCACAGGGTGTACAGAGCTCGTGTCCCCCAGCAGCCCTGGCCCCGGTGCAGCACCATACCACTGGCCTTGCCGGCAGAGGCCAGCCGGCGCTCAAGCTGCTCCCGGAGCCGGTCGTTGGTGCAGATGGACTCCTCGAGGCGCTGGCGCAGGCTGCGGATCTCCAACAAGTGTTCCTCCAGCAGGTCTGCCCCTGCCACAGCCAAGGGAACAGCTCAGGGCAGGGATGACTGTGCCACCTGCCTCATGATGTCCCCACGATCCTGCCCCATACCAGAGCCATGTCCCACAGCTGTTCTGGTGCTGGGTCTCCTCCCTGTTCCCCCACACTCAGCCAAGCTGCCCCCATGTTCTCCAACACGGACTTTACCTGTTAGCTTCTGGCTGGAGGGGTACCCCGATGGCAGGGTCCCGTAAAGCGGCCGGCTGGGAGGAGGTATGTCCCAGGAGGCACAGCTCTTGGTGGCCCTGGTGATCTCAGCCAGGCTCTGCAGCGCACCGTGTTGGCAGAGCGATGCTGCGGCTTTGCTGCCCTCTCCGAAGGGGCCCAGTGGGGCTGTGGGCTTTGCTGGTGTCGCAGGCAGTGTCACACCTGCATGCACAGGGCAAAGCGGTGAGGAGGAGAAGGAGGACAATGAGCAGGGAGGAAGAATGGTGGTAACACACTCCTGGCATGTGCTTTTTGTTCCCTTCTTGCTCTGCCCGACGGTGGAGCCCAATGTCCCCCCATGGTTATCTCCCATCATTGACCCCATCAAACCCATTCCCTCAGAGGCAGAGGCTCTCCTGGAGTGTGCTGCTTATGTGACACAAGTTAGAAGGTCTCAGCCTCGCTCCTACACAACAACAAATCAAACTAGCCCTTTCCCAGAGGCCCAAGGACACGCAAGTGCCCACACCAAGGGCTAATGCTGCCTCAGGCTGCACCCATCCCACCCACCAGGTCCTCTCAAGCCACATGTCCCAGTTGTCCCCCAGCCAGAATGATGGGACCCAGCCTCAAAGCAGTAGCCCCAGGAAGCAGAAGAAGGGCCAGGGCAGGACAGGCAGGTCAGAGAGGGTGGGGGGCCATGCGGTGCGGCACGGCAGAGCAGGCAGGACCAACCCCATGCCAGAGGCACGCGCTCACTTTCTCCCAGCTGCCTCCGGAGCAGCTGCAGCTCCTGCTGCGCCTCAGCCAGGGAACAGACGGGGGTCCCGCAGCAGCCCAGGAGTGGGGGAGCTGTGGGAGGGGGGGGCCCAGCAGGCAGGAAGGGGGTCAGCCCAGGGGCCAGCGCAGGCAGCGGGGCACTAATGGGTTTGGACAAGGAATCAAAGTGAAGGCCTAGAGACAGGAGAGAGACAGACGTTAGTATGGCTCTGGCTCAGCCTGGCAGGGGCCTCACCCCCCCTGGGGGGTACTGGGGACCCTGGCACACTCTGAGCAGCTGAGTCCCCATGGCCAGTGGCACTGTGGGCTGGGATGGCCCATGCAAGGTTGGTAATGCACCAGCCGTGGTACCATGGCAGGGCTCCCCAAGACACTCCCCTGCAGCCACAGGTTCTATGTGCTCGCCCCCTTAGGCTGGCACTGAGGCACGGTGCCACATGGGCAGCCCCTGCTCAGGCCCGATGGGCACCTACAGATGCAGGAACCCACACGCTGCAGAGGGGCTGCGTGTCCCCAGCCCACGGTTGTGGCCCCAAGGCACCCTGTAGTACCTGGGAGCTGGGCTGGCTCCTTATGGCACTGGCTGCACACGCTGGCCCCTTCCCCATCAGAGCAGGGCTCCAGTCCCTCAGACACGAAGGACGAACTGGTGGCAGAGCGGGATGACTCGGAGAGTGGGCAGCTGCTGCCTGGGGACTCGCAGCGCTCCTGCAGCTTCGCCTCCAGGCTCTCAATCACCTTCTCCTTCTCCTGGAGCTCCCGGCTGAGCCTGTGGAGGTGGGCCATCACCAGAGCTGGCAGGGCAGGGTGACCTGTACCACGCAGCCCTTCCCTGCTGTGCTGTGTACACTCCACCATGACACTCCACACACTGCATTCTACCTGTGCTGCAAGGCTTCCCAGACCCATGGGGTGCCCAGTCCAAGCCTGGGGCTCCTCATCTCCAGAGCAAAGGCAACCCCAGGACATCCTCCTGGAGCAGAGACCCCAAGAGCACCCTGTACCCCTACTCTAAAAGCAGTAAGAGCACCAGTGTGCCCATTGTGCAAGTCCCACAAGTTTTCCCTGGAAACAAGTACCTCAGTGCCAGGAGTTCATGGCTGGTTTTATCTTCCCCATCTTGTCGATCTTCCGAAAAAACAAGCCAGAGAGGAGCCAGTCAGTGTCTCCATGCCCCAGGCTGCCCATCCCCAAAGAGAGCCATAGCTGGACAGGACAGCCCAGCTCAAAGCAGGTAGCCCACCCAGCACAGGCTGTCTGAATGGCCCCATCCCTTCACAGCACCCATCAAAGCATCCCTCCCTGGACCACCATACCCCATGATAGCCAGCCCCAATGCCCTCCCACTAAGGTACTTACTGGTGCCCAGCTTTTCACTGAGCCTCTCTGCCAACTGCCTGCCCTGGGCCAGCTGCTCCCGGAAGCCCTGGCCTAGGTAGTAGTCGATGTCGGTTCCACGGAGGAGATCCTCAAAGGACCGCAGGGCATCGCGCAGGTGCTGGGCCAAGTTGCAGCTCACCCCGCGGCCCTCCCGCAGTGTCTGCCGCAGGTGGGAGAGCTCCCGAGCCTGTGCTTGGATCAGCGAGTCGTACTTCCTAGGAGGGATGGGCAAGTGAGGGTTCCAGAGGGCTGTCAGACCTCCCAGAGAGCACAACGGGGACAGGGTGCCAGGCAGAGTCTGTGCACCATCTACCACAGGGGCTGTGCCCCACCACACAAACACCCCAGGAGCCTGGCTTACAGGGGCAGCATGCAACAGGAAGCCACTGCCCTCGGGCAACCCCTGGGGACCCCCACAGCCCCCCTTCCCCCAGTCTGGTCTTGATCCCTGCGGCCATACCCCGGCCAAGTGGCAGATTGCAGCTCCTTGGGCAAAATGCCTCCGGGCTTGGCTGTGGGCATCTGCGCTTCAAGAAGGGCAACGCGGTGCACCAGGTGCTGCAGGTCGCGGTGAGCCCGCAGGGCAGGTGGGCAGAGCATGCCATGGCCGTCCGACTGCCAGCCCTCATCCTCATCGGTGAGGCTGGGGGCTGAGGAGGCCAGGGCTGGGGGCCCTGGCGGAGGCCGCTCGGCTCCCGAGGTGTAGCCACTGGTGACGGAGATGGAGCGGGCACGGCGCTGCAGGCTCTGGATCACCTTGTTGGCATTGAGTAGCTGTGCCTTGAGGTCCTGGATGTGCTGTTGCAGGGCCCCCACGTCCACTGGGGCTGTGGCTTTCCGGGCAGCCTTACCCACCCTGGGCATCTCTGGCTGGCATGGTGACCCTGGCTCCTCAGTCAGGCTGGGCTCACTGAATACATCTGGCTCTTCACACTCTACAGAAGGGAGAGAGTTTGGTGTCACTTCTCCATGCCGGGTGGGCAAGGCACAGGCATCCCCAGAGCTTTGGATCTCCTTACCAGGGCTGGTGGTCTCGTCCCGGTCAGCCTCGGTCTCACTTCGCCCACACGTCTCATAGCCCAGGTCCTGGAAGTCCACCTGCACTTGCTTGCTGAGCTGCTGGGCATGGGGTTCACCTGCTGGGCAACCCCATCAGCTCAGTACCCCCCTCCGGGCAGGATCCACCACCCCTGTCCCACATACTGCACAGTACACAGGGCACAACAGGCTCAGTACAGACCCCCCAACTTGCTCAGGGTTTTAACTCACGGAGCAGGACATGGTACTTCTCCAGCTGTTCAGCTTGGACCCGCACTGTGGCCTCCGAGGCGGCGAGCTTGTCCTGCAGCTCCTGGCACTGCCTTTGGCCCTGTGTCACCTGGGAGTGCAGCTCTGCACCCAGACCCTGCCAGCCCCTGCTGGGCACTGTGCTGTCTGCCTGCCAGAGGGGAGACAGGCTGTGAACTCCCCGTTTCCATCTCTATCTCCACCCCCATCCTGCTGCCTGGTGCCCAGAACACTTACATGGATCTCATCTCCTCTGCCTGGGGTGCCAGGGCAGAGTCTCTTGGGCATGTCATCCTGGGATCGTGCCTCCAGCGCTGGGCGTTTGGTGGGCACAGCTCCCCTGTCTGCTGGGATCCCCTGGCCATCCCCACTGCTGCCAGCCAGCTGGTCCCCAAGGGAGCTGCGACTCTTGCGCCGCAGCCTGTGCGTCTCAGGGGCCAGAGGGTTGCCCAGCCCAGCCTCCTCCTGCTCCCCACTCTCCAGCAGCAACGTAGCTTCACCCATCTGCTCCTTCAGCTCTGCGTTCTCCAGGCACAGGCTCAACATCGCCTTCCTAGGGGTACAAGGCACTGTGAAGAGCAGGCAGCAGCTGGGATGCAGGGCAGCCCCACAAGCCCCTGCAACACGCTGGCTCCAGCATCCCAGGGCTCTTGCCTGATGTGGGAAACAGAAGAGAAGCCAGCTTCCTCCAGCTGTGCCTTCAGCTCCCGCAGCTCCTCTTCTGCCCGCAGCTCCCGCTCTGGTACAGCAGCTGCCATGCTCCCCACCAGTGTCCTTTCAGTGCCCCCACTTTCTTTAAGGGCCTGGGGGTTGCTCTAGATGAACAAAGACAGAGAGGCGACAGGAATGTTTCCCAAAGGTCCAGCAGTGGCACAGTGCCCAACTCCGCCACCCCTGTTCCCTGTGCCACGCTGCCCCGACTCACGTGCTGGGTTACCACGCTGCGGGCTGTCTCCTGCTTGATGCTGCTGCTGAAGCTGGTGCTGGCATCGTCAGCATCTGTGCCTGTGGCCTGACCTGGGGACAGCACAGCACGACAAGGCGCTCAAAGCAGTGACAGTAGCGACACTGCCTCTGTGGGCAGCCCTAGGGCTCTCATACTTGCCTGCTGCTGGGACACTCATGGCAGGACTGAGGTCTCCCTGCTGCCCCTGTGCCCTGCCCACCCCCTTCTCCACATGCTGGAGCCCCCACCCGGTGCCCTGTGCTGGCCCTGTGCCAAAGGAGGGAACAGCTCCAGCTGCCCCCAGCCCCAGGGATGGTGCCCCAGCCCCATCCACACCTCTGCAAACACCCTCTTGGGCTTGCTGCCCCAACACCCATGCAGACATGCCACCCATGCTGGAGCCACTTCACAAGCCACAGCCAGCAGCAGCAGCACATGCTCAATCAGGGACCCTCACTGGCACTGCCCCAGCCTGGCAGGGGCTTGGGTATGCACCCCACACAATCCCCTGCCCAGGCAGGGTCGGCTCAGGAAGGGCACTAACAGCCACCCTGCCCACGTCACCCAAGCCCTGCTGTCATATATGTCACCGGGCTCTTTGCAAGCAGAGCTAAAGGGACACTTGCATCCCATACCCCAGGGCACGGGGGCATTGGGCCCGCCCTGCCCCACAGAGCTGAGGGCACACTTTCCTGCTTGCACACAGCTCTGTTCCTGGTGCCTTAGCGCAGAGCCAGAGGCAAGGCTTGCACCCCTGTTCTGGGCAGCTTTCCTCCTACAGAGCCTGCTCTGCTTAGGCTCAGACTGCCTTGGCTGGGACACAGGTGTCCCCCCAGTCCCTCTTCTCCTGGAGAGAGCAGCTTGGACAGGGCCCAAGAACATCCCCTGGGGCTGTGCAGGGCCAGGTTTCACAGCTGACTGTGGCCCATGGGAGATTTGACTACTTTGCCTGTGGCCAAACTCATCACCATCAGGTCTGGAGCGCCCATGCGAGGCTGAACATGGAGCAGGGGAACACAGAGAAATCCTGGCAGGAGAGAGGCCACCATGGCTGATGAAGGAGAAGCCAGCAGGGAAGCCATACAGCTCCTGCGAGGGAGAGCCGAAGACCAGCCAGGAGCATACCTTGCAGCAGGGCAGGCAGTCACACAGCACACTGGGCAGAGAGATGGTGGCACACTCAGGAGACCCATTCAGGACAAGCAACTGCCAAGAGGTTGCAAAAACCTCAGTGAGGGGCACCTCCCTGCCAAGGCTGGGCAGACATCACTCTGCATAGTGGAGCCTGTTCACTGAAGCAGCCGTGCCCCAGGGAGCAGGCACAGGCACCACAAAGCAGCGCTGTTCCAGGAGCAAAACACTTAAAAGGCAGCAGGAGTGAGCAGCAGCATGCCCGTGAAGCAGCAGCTCCAGTGGATGGCATCCAGCACAGCACTGCGAGCCCCTGGGGACACAGCCTGCAGGGCCCTGAAGGTTGAGGATGAGCTGGGGTCCGAGTGCCACACGCAGGTGGCTCTCAGGCTAAGTCACCGTGGCAGGGAGGCCAGGGCAGGGTGGCTCACAGCCAGCACAGCTGTGCTGGGGACAGGGGAGAACCATCTGCTCACCAACACCCCTAGCCCCCCACGGCTCCCAGCACTGGGGCAGAAAAAGGGAGCACAGAGATCGAGGGGAAAAGAAAAAAAAAAAAAGTAACCACTGAACAGGGGAAGAGAAAGAAGCTGGTGTTGGGGGAAGCAGAGAAGTGTGCAAGTGTGCGCATAGCAGAGACTGTGCCCAGGCTGCTGTTCATCAAGTGCTTGAGCCCTCCCTGGCAGGAGGAACACACCAGGGGGCAAATCCAAAGGGAGGGGGCTGCTCATCTGTCTCTCTCTTACCAGCAAAGGAGACAAGAGCTGCAACCCCAGCCCTATTTTTCATAGACTCCTCTGTCTTTCACACCTAACCTGAAGGCAAAGAGAATTAGTTGGGTGACCTGAAAATAGCACATGGCCCACAGGCACAGGACACCCAGGTACACTGGCCGTGCTGGAAATCTTCATGCTGCTGGGAACAAGGGGAGGGGAGCAAGGCCCCCAGGAAAAGAAAGAGAAAGGAAAGACCTCCACAAAGAGAGATGAGACAGCACAAAGCAATGGCCAGTTTGACAGAGGGTGTTTTCAGGCAGGGACCACATGGGCTGCTTCTCCTGTGGGGCAGAGAAGTGCACTGGTGGGGATATCAGGGATGAAAGGAGGCTGCTGGACAACAGACCAGAAAATCTAGGACACCTCAGCCCAGGATAATGCTCCTCTATGGAGCACTTTTCAGCAGAGGCCAGGGACGGATCACAGCAAAACACACACAGGAGATGGGAGCTGCCAGAGCAGCAGCCAAGACTTTCCTCAGACCGTGCCACTGAGTCTATGCTGGCTCCATGGTACTCAACAGAGCAGGGAGCCAGCTGTGCATCAGAGCCAGGATGGAGAAGGGCAAGTGGAAAGACAGACAGAGGCACAAAGACTCCTACAAAGTGAGAGGCAGAAGGAGAAAAAGAACACGGTGCTACAGAGAGATGGGAGAGGAAGGGAATGAGATGAAACACAAGAAAGGAAAAGCTGTCCAAGTACCAGAGCTGCCCAGCAGCCACCAGCTGTGTCCCGGCCACGTGAGAACTGCTGAACTCACCACACAGCTAGGTGTGGACCCAGGGGAGCAGTGCTGACCTGCTGCATGTGAAGGGAGAGCTCTGCTGCCTTCTACCCCCGCCTGAGGCGGGAAAGAGATGATCTCAGAGTGGGTGCAAGGCATGGGGTATGGTGCCGCGTGAAGCAGTCACACGGAGACGGGCAGCACAGCAGTCACAGGTCCCAGTGGTGCAGTCCAGCCAGCCCAAGCTCTTCTGTTCCACCAGCTCCTAAGCTCAGATTCCCCAGCAAGCAGAAACAAATGCTGAGAGGTACAAAACTTGCTCCTGCCACCTTGGAAAGTGATTGAGTACGAGATGGCTGATCCACAGCCCACTCTGCATGGTAAATGCTGCTCATTGGAAAGTTATCACTATTGTTTTTCATCTCTCATGCCAGCCCCAGCACTCCCAAGGAGGTGAAAGATGTCCTAGCAAAGGTACACAGTGGGGCCAAGAGGGACTGTCCCCAGCAAGTGGAAACAGGGCCCTGCCATTGCCCAAGGAGTGAGATGTGCACGTACAAGTGAGGGAGCAGACCCAGCCCGGACCCTGGGAGCAGGGACAGGTCTCAGTCACCCCAAACCATCTGTCAAAAAGAGGAGGGAGCTCTCCCTTGAAGGCACTCACAATCCGGGCTGAGAACTTACAATTAGGAGAAGGAAAAAAAAAAAAAAGTCAGTAAAATCATCAATACTGGATTAGGATTTGGTTTAAGCATAAAATGAGTCATTGGTTCTACACTAAAGATTTGCATAAGAGCCCCTGGCAAAGTGCCACCAGGTCTTGTGGCCCTCCTCAAATTCTCTGGCTCTGGGACCCGCTTTTCCATATCCACCACCTCCTTTTGGGCCAGCCACCATCAACCCAAAAGGGGGATGTCACCGGGTAAGAAAAATGGTGAGGGAATACAAAAACTCACACTCATGCACTTGGGAGATGAGAGAGAACATCTGGCGTTTCCTTCAGAGAAAAGGAATCTTTATTTGGCCCATAGGAGTGGGAGAAGAAGGGAGATAAAGGGAAATCAACTAAAATGGAATGATTTGAATGTGCAAATACATTGGTGGCCACCAGGGTGGGTCAGACAGGAACATACACGAGACACAGGTGGATTGCACTGATCGCCGTTTCTGAAGCAGCTCAGAACTAAAACAAACAAAGCCCTGCACCAGTTCTATCGTACCGTTACTAAGCACCAACAGCAACCCTCCCAGAGTCAGTGAGGCAGGCTCGCTCGGTTAGTGAACCGTTTTCCATGGCAGGCGGGCGAGCGCCAGTGCTCAGAAGGCATGCTGGGGGAGGACTCTCACACGCTCCTGTTCCCCACCTCCTATGGTGCCCTGTGTCTCCAGCCTGCTCAAACGCTCCAAGCTTCTTCCGAGAGCTTCTTCCAGCTGTCCCCGGAGCTCATGGACCCCCTCCAGCTCCACCTGCAGAGCGTGGTCTCTCGCAGCGCTAAGCAGACGCGACGCACAAAAGGGAAGAGGGTTAGACAGACACCAAATCGGCCCGGCCAACAAGGGCTGCCACTTACTCCAGGCACAGGCCCTGCACACTCCCCAGGCAGCTTGGCCACCTCTTGCCTCACCTCTACACCCCCCCAGAGCACAGCCATCCCCAAAAAGGCTCCAGCCCATGGTAGGGGACTCCTAGTCACAGCTGTTCTTCCGTACTTATGCAAGCACTCCATTTATGCGCTCTCTTGCTATCAGGTAGCTCAAATATCCCAGAGGCTGCAGCCCCATGAAGGGCAGGGGATTACTGGGGAGGACAGGGAATGCAGGCTCCACTGTACTGATGGACAGCCGCCTCGATAACCACCTAGATAGATCCTTACCAACCCAACAGTTGGTTGGGAATTTGACAGCAGCCTCTGAAAGGTGGCCAAGTGTGAGTGGGAAACTAAGCTGGGAAGGGATAAGCCAGGGAACAGAGATAGAAATACCAGTGCCTGAACAAGAGGTGGCAGTGGGGGGAGTTTATGCAGCATTTAAAGCTGGCCACTGCAGCCTCTTCAAGGGAAGAGGGCAGCCTAAAATTGGACCCAAAGCTGCATTTGTCCAGGTCTTTGCCTAGACTCCCTCTTTCCCACTGAGGGCTCTCAGAGTTGCAGAACGATCACTGCTTCAGGCACTGCCCTGCTGGCCCACCCATGCTTGCCCCAGCAGGGCAGCACAGAACCAAGGCAGCCTGGCTTACCTGTCTGGGTGCGTGTGAAACTTTATCAGGCTGCCATAGAGCTGCCTCTCTGCCTGGAGAGCCTCGTTTAACCGATTCCTTTCAGCCACCAGCCCTTCCAGCATCAGTAACAACTGGTGGGAGAGAAGAGACAAGATGCAACACAAAAAAAAGAGAGGCAGAAATCAAAGGAGGCATCTGGTTGCCCCAGAGAAATAGGGGCTTTCCCTTCCTCTCTTGCTTATGTCCTAGTGATCAAGCTCATCAGTGTCACCCTTGGGACTGCCAAAAGACTCTGCCCTTGAGACAAGTGCTGGAGGGAACGTGTCCTCTCCTCTGTATTCCCCTTACCAGCTTCCAAGAACAAGTACATCTCGATATATCCAAAGGCTGAAAACAAAGCTGTGTAACTGAGCACCAGCAGAAATACCAACACACTCAAGCTTGTTCCACATGGCACTCTACCTGCTGCCTTCTGTTTCCAGTAGCCTCCTGTCCTCGTGACTCTGCTATGACCACTTTCTCCCGAAGCACCAGCACTTCTTGTGTCAGCCTTTCCATGGCTGGAATTTCTTCAGGATCCACCAGTTGCATTTGCAGATCCTGAAAAGCAACAGAGCAGGATAGCTCAGTGAAGCAGGGATCAGTAACAAGGACAGCTGGACCTTTGCAATCCTGATTAGAATGCAGCTGTCAAAAGTTTCCAGTGTTTGGAAAGACCCAGGTCTCCTAAGAAAGAAATACCAAAGCACCTGGAGTGTATCAGGTACAGACAACAGCCTGGAGTGAAAAGAGAAGGGACACAATGCCCTGTTTAAAGGGCTCTCAAGGAAGAATGTTTGGTGCACAAGGAGCAAAAAGGCAAATGATGACACTCTGGAGGTCCAGGGCTTTTACCTTCTGGCCAAGGTAACACAGAAGGCTGTAGGCAAACCAGCAGCTATACCATCCATGGACAGCCAGCCGTATCACTCCAAGGAGGGAAAGACAACTCCTCCGCAGCCTTCCCAGTAGAACAGACTCAGCATGGCATGCTTCCTCACCTTGATGAGGTCCTCTTTGATCTGGAGGGTCCTGGTCAAGGACTCTATATCTGATGCCTGTACCTGCAGCTCTTCCTCCTGTGTGGCCACAACAGACTGGAGAGCAGTAAGCTCCCGCTAGGAAGGGAAAAGGAGTCCATAAGAGACTTCAGAAAGCCAACACCCCACTGCAAGCTGCTGCCCCAACTCTCTCACTGGGGGTACCCTCGCAATAGTGGGGTCCGAAACCTCCAGTGAAGGGCAACCCAATGGTCTCCTGTAAATAATGGAGATTGACACAGGCTCCATCAAAAGCTCACCCTGCTTTCCCTTTCCTTCTTTGCCATTAGCTCCATCTCCTCTCTGGCATTAACAAGATCCTTCTCCAGTTCTGCTGCCGATGTCGTAACTGCAAAGACAGCTTGGTTACTGCAGGGACACCGTGTGTCAACTCTGACCCCAAGATCATACAGAAACCCATGGATAAGACAGGCCCATGATGCTTGTGCTCCCATCACACTGCCTCCTAGCACTCTTCTTCCCTGCTTGATCCTTAAAGAGCAGCCCAAAGCAACAGCAACATCCCAGGCCTGTGGTCCCACCTCTGGCAAAGTTCAGGTGTCCTGGCCCCAAGGCAAAACCCAAAACAGCTGCACTTGTCCCAGCCCAGATGGAGCCATAAAATCAAATTTTCATTTGGCCGTATCAGCTTGAGTAGAAGCACTTCACCTCAACCTTGACACCACCCTTTCTCTTTCCCATACTCCCACCCTCAGACATCCCTGAACCATCATTCAAAAGAGGAGCATGGCATTATTTCAGAATACTTACTCTTGTTCAAAGCCCTTTACTCTCTCCTATTTTCACGTAACCACATTTCCCCCCACAGCAAAAAGTCCTGGTCATGTTTGGGGACCTTGAAAGAAGTTGTCACCACACTCACCTCCCTCTGTTCTGCAGCTGCCGTCCCCATGTCGGGGGGGTCCAGCAACAGCTGTAGCTCCGCAAGCTCTTGTCGGTATTTCCTGAAAACAGAAAAGCCACCAGGTTTGCACTTTTCTGAGGAACCTACCACTTGCAGCTTCCCCAGAATGCCAGGATCACAGTAAAGCTGCCAGCTGCTTTGTTGACAACTCTGAAATGTGAGAAACCAATGAAGGGAATCTAGCCACGCAGTGGGAACAAATTAATTGCACCCAACCTAGAAGCTGCATATGTGGGCTACAGGGCACTGGCTTCGTTTTAGTTGGCCCTGGGAGGCTGCTGGCAGCAAGTGTCTTCATAGTAAGGATTAAATAGGTTTCACTCAACTTCAGCAAACCCATCTTTCACCTGAGACTCTACAGAGCCCTGCATCTTCATCTAAGGATGCGGCCCAGAGGGATCATGCAGGAAGAAAAACAGAGCTTGGCCCATACACACATCCGTGGAAGTCTCTAGAACTCACTTTGATCCCGGGAATAGAAACAAGCAACCTGTTTACAGCTGCCTAAAAACATTTGACATGTCAGCTCACCAATAAACCATTAACAGCTGCTCAAGTCAGAGTGTGGCATATGTAGCCTTGGAGTTGTGTTCAGCCTCAAAGGGGGTTTTAGCAAAGCTCCTTTAAAAATACCAACTCCAATTGTGGAAGAGACAGCAAACAGCCAGCAGGCTCTGCCAAGAATTAGTGGGACCTAAAATTAGCTCTCTTGTCCCCTCCAGAATGTGACAATGTCAGGGAGGGGATTACAATACCCTGAGGCAGCCCAGCCCAAGGAAGGACTGGGTCAATGCTGGAAGGTCAGAGGGTAGATTGCTTTCATACTCTCACGTGCCCTAAAGACTCAAATGCTGCCTGATCAAAATGAAAGGAGACACTGAGTGACAAAGGTGGGTGGAATCAATATCAGAACATCCAGGCAGCATTTCTGCTCCTCAGTTTCTTCTCTTCCTCCTATAGGAAGTCTTTTCCCTAATCCCAATTTCATTTCTATCATTCTCTGTGGTGCTTCACTCTCTCCCATTTCCTTCTGTGGCAAATCAGTTCCCTCTGGAGCCCCAGGGCCACAGACAGAAAAAACACAGTGCATGATTCTTACTTGTATGGGCTGTTTGTCCTGCTTCAACAGCCTGGTACCAGCCAACTGGGTCCCAACAGGCTCCTTCCCCAACACATGCTGGCGTAGGAGTTGTAACTCACAACTCCTTTCAGCCAAAGCGCGCACCATCTTCTCAGCAGCTGCCTGATTGAAGGGGAAAAACAGGGAAAGGCAGGGCTGTGACCAGGGTTAGGATGCCTGTCCCTCACCTTCCTTAGAGATCAAGGGAAACCATCTCAGTATTTATCTGTCATTTGAGACTAAGAGCGCTCTGCAAACTACCCTGCGACCAGCCCCTGGCCACTCACCGTGACTCCACAGCAGCCCTCCCATCTCTACCTGCCAGAGCTGCACCAAGGCCCAGCCTCTACCTGCAGAGGAAGAAGCTCCCCAGTTTCTCTCACCCCATTCAGGAGGTGAGAAAGGCAAAGGGAGGCAGTGCTTGTCCTCTTAGCCCCCTTTGTAAAAAAGGGAATTTGATGCAAAGTACCTTCAGTAACACTGAACTGCACCCAGCGTGCAAGAGAAGGCAGAGGAGGAACCGTGGCTCTTTAAGAGGCATGTAAATGGACCACGCATTAAACCATGCAGTAGTTTGACTAACATGTAAGTTAAGAGGCAAGGAGCAGAGCTTCCTCAGACTTCTGCGCTGCACAAGAAACACACAAGAGTCTTCCTTTCCGGTCTGGTAACACCCATGTGAAGCAGTGAAGCTCCTATGGCGCCTCCAAGTCCAGGAGCATGGATATCTAAGAGGATCTGCACCTCCTTCCCCACCACACACAAACCCTGACCACTTAGTGGCAGGGACTTGACATCCAAATACCACTAGAAGAGCTGCTGCTTCCTAACTGCTCCCACGTGACAGATGGAGATCACCCTAGAAACAACGCATGGCATCTCATGTGGTTCTCACTCAGGAACTCCACCAGGCTACTCCAACAACAGCCAGAGAGCAGCTTTTACTTGCTTAATGTGAGGCAGAGCCATCTGGCTCCACCTCCCCACTGAGGTGCTGCACACAACTCACTCTGCTCTGCTGCTCCTTGGTGCTCATGGCCTGCAGCAGCTCACGGATCTCAGCATCGTGCTCCATGGTCTGGCGGTTCCTGTCGCTGAGGAGATCCTGCAGCATTTTCTCCTTGTGCTGGAGACGCAAGCACAGCTCCTCTGCTACCTCGCTCTGTTCTGGGCCCAGCTTACACAGCAGAGTTGCTGTAAGCTCCTGAACAAAGGGGAGGAAGTGAGAGATGGAAAGATGCTGATACCATCAAACTGCATGCTGTTCGAGGACGAACAGCTCTTCAGCCTGGTTGTATCAGGAGAGAGCAGCGTCTCAGCAAGCACAGGTATTTACAGATGCCAAGTGCAATCAACTTCCAAAGCACTGAGAACAGGTTCAAGCAGGAAGCCAGGAGGTTCTGGTTTGGGACAACTCTCTCTGCAGACAAATTGGCTGAAGGCTCCAAAAGCCAAGCTAAAGCCTTACCTCTACTTCCTTGTTCCTGTCATGCAGGCAGGTCTGCAGCTGCTGGATGATCCCTTCCTGCTCCTTCTGCCTGCTGCAGGATTTGGCCTCAATCTCATCCTTGAGCCAGCGAAGATTTTGGCAGGTTGCTGAGACCTGCTCTAGTTCCAGGGTTTTGGCTTTCAGGATGCTTTCCAGGCTCTGGGGACCACAACAGAAGGAGCTCAACCAGGGACAGAGACTTTATCCTGAATTAAGCAAAACTGGAAATATCAGTCTCCCCTGCCAGTGGATTTACCCCTGTGCTCTCCAGACACCACAGTCATCTCCACACCCAGCCCAGAAACACGAGTGACCCACGAACTTGCTCCACACACAGGGCCAGAGGAAGGCTGACACCCTGCAGCTGCTCTCCCCAGCAACAGCCAGGAAGGTTTGTCTAGCACCACACCACAGCCACACTGGACTCCACACGGCCAGGTACAAGCACTCACATGAATGGTGGCCTCGTTGCTGGACAGGACATTGCGCAGTCTCTCCAGGTCACTTCCACGCTCCCTTATTGAGAGATGGAGCTGTCGAAGCTCTTGTTCCTTCTTCTCCAGAGCACAGAACTTCTCATCTACTGCTCGCTAGGGTAAGAGGGGGTGATTGCTCAGAATCAGGTAGTAGGGCTCTCTGCAGCCCACCATTCACTGTGGGCCACCTCAGCTCTCCTCTGAAGGGATGAGTCATGAAGAGCACGTAGAAGACATGGTCACCCCTGGGGTCAGCCTGGGGCTGCACCACTGATGGTAGCCCGAAAGCCAAGCTTCAGAGAAAGTTGCAACATCACCAACAGACCACACTCACCTCTAGAGCAGCATCTCTGTCGCTGACTCGCTGCTGCAGTTTCTCCACCATAGCATTCATGGCTGCAGGGCTCTTGTCCAAGCTTTGCTGGCATTGCAGAAGCTCCCTGGATTCCTAGAGGTCACACACACACCCCCCTAGTACAACTGTAATTCAAGAACACACACCCCCCCACCCCTCCAGAGAGCAGCACAGGAGAACCAGGGCTAACCACCTCCACCCTAGACTCTATCCCCTACATTAAAGGGTGGTAGAGTCCCAGCACCTGGGGCTGGTTGACTAGCACCTGCCAGGGCTCACCAGGAATTGCCACGGGCTGAGGTACTCTGATACCTGAGCCTTCTTCCTCATCTTGGGAGCCCCCAAGCATCTCTTCCTCAAAGAACATGCACGAAAGCTACAGACTGACTTTTGCATGGCAAATACCAACGTAGGAGCAGGGGCCCTGGCTGGCTATGCTCAGCCTGAATCTTTCTGCACCTCACCTGAAGAAGTTGTTCCTTGCGAGCCAGATGCTGACTCAAACACTGAACTCTCTGCTCCTGGGCTTGCAGCTCACGGCATTTCTCCCACTCCACCGTCTGGAGCTGCTGAGCCTTATCTTGCAGCTCTGCCTGCAGCTGCTGTACCACAGCACGCAGCTCCTGCAAGAGAAAAACACATACCTTGGCATTCAGTCTTCAGCCCTGTAAAGAGCAGGCCAGTATGAAGAAGCCAAGTGCTGTGGGAATAGCCAAAGATGCTCTGAAGCAGTACAGCTTTCACATCTGAAAACACACTTCCACGGTGATGAAGTTTGAATTTATCGACCCACTAAAGCCCTTGCTCTGGCCACAGGCAGAGCTTTCCAGCCAATCACAGCTAGCCTGTGCAGCAATGGACACGAACTTCGTAACATCACAAGAAAAGGTGGGACATTTGCACCAGCCAGAGACATACAAGCTAAAACATACCCACTATCAAGTGTCTTTGCTGATTCTAATTCCCTGGATATGAAACTAAGGAGGCTGGAGAGTTCTCCCTGTCACGTGTGACAAGGAGATAGCCAAGCGTGCCCAGGCTGGTGTAGGCAGAAATGATGAATGAGCGTGGCACACTGATTACAATCAGTGCTTCTTAAGCTGTGTAAACCCAGAGTCTTCGAGGCTAAGTGCTTCTCATACCTGGTTGTGTTTCCAAGTCGCCTCTTTCTGCTGCTCTTCTTCATGCAACATGGTCTCTAGGAGCTGGGTTGCTCTCCTGGCTTCAGCCAGTTGATGCTCTTTCTGTCGCTGAGCTCTTTTCAGTTTCTGTACCTCCAGCTTGGTGCAAAAAAGGGTGTTCTGAAGATCTAGTGGTGACATTTGCTGCTCCTGGCATGAGAGTGGGCTCTCTGACATCTAACAAGAGTGGGAAGCAGAAAAAGTCAGAAGATTCACTTCGTAAGAGGAACTTAAAAGTCAGGATGACTGCAGAACAAAAACTGGTATCTTTGAGGCTTTCCAGGGACACACCTGCAACTGTCCCAGATGGCTTCTGTGTAACATGTCCCGCAGCTTGGCCATTGTCTCATTCTGCCCTTCGATGATACGGTACAGCTCTTCTGTCTACAAGTCAAAGGATACAAAGCCCAGTCATTGGCAAACTAAGCACAAATGATCCCATCCCAAGCCTCCAGTGTGGATTATGATACATCAGCATTGCGTGAAAGAGATTCACAATAAATAATTTACTGAGGTCCAGGGTGCCCAGCAATGGCTTAAGCATTCATTTTCAGTCACCCTCTCCAGGGCTAGAATGCTTTCCTCTTTCAGTAAGCACAACTCTGTCCACCCAAAACTATTACCTTACTTTCTTTGCTCTTCAGGACCTCATTCAGACTCAGGATTGTACGATCTTGCCTCTGGGATGTTTCTTGGACAGATTTTAGTTCAAAATTCAATTCATTCAGCTTTTCCTGTAACAACTGAAGACAGAAATATGCTGGGTTTTTTAATTTTGCCTAATGCTTTGCATAAACAACCTTTGGACTCCCTGCACTCCTTACTCAAGTGCATACAACCCAGGTGTTCACCAGATCAAGATCAACAGGGCTCCTCTAGAGCCTGTAAATACAGTTTGAGCTGGGTGGAGACCAGCGAGTAAACACAAAGCCTTCAGTCCCTCCACAGGGCTGTCCAGTGCTTCTGGTCGCTCCAGTACAGCCCCCATGCTCAGGGTGGAGGTTCCAGGCTTGTGTTCAGGTATCATACTGACTCCCTAGAAGAGTCTTGCTCAGACTGCCCAGCAGCCTTCCCCATTACTATCACTTGTTTCTGTTCCCTTAAGAGGAAAGGGGCTGCTTCAGCCTAAAAACCTCCCAAGAGATCTGAAAAAAAAAATTACATAGAATATGGAGAAGCTACACCTTCTAAAAACTATCCCCTTTGCTTCTGAGGTCCTACAGAGCACTGCAGCTGCCCTTTTACAATCTTCCAGGCACTCTTGGAGCAACTACTGATCTCAGCAATTCCACATTTCATCAGATCAGTGCCTTACTTAGCCTCAAGTACTAGCTCCACCACAACAGAATCCAGCCAGGACCAGCATGCAACAGCATGCTGCAAAGCAAAGGGGAACACCTCGCTAGTCTCCGTGGCTGGTTTACAACCTGAGAAAATTATGCCTTTCCACTCTAAGGAGGCTACCACCTCTAACAGTTTTATGACAGTTTTCTGCTTTCATCATCATGCTGATGACTCAGCACACGCTGCGCACTTAAGCAACTCCTTGTTAGCATTTCTAAACATGCCACCTGTTGGCATTCTTAGTCTTGGGTGATAGGCATCTTTCTTGGAACGTACTCAAGCATAAGTTTCTCAAGGAGTTGGTGCCACCACATGATTTCCTCTTGTTGCTCATTAGTTTACACACCTGCTATGTTATCTCCTCTCTAAGAGACACTCCCTCTGCCCATTTAAACACTGCCAACCGCTTTTACTGGGCCTTGGGCCTCTTTATTTTCTTGTCAACCTTCGTGGTCCAGGCAGGTCCAACAGCTTACAGCTGTCCCCTGATTATTAAATGAAGATACCATCCCAATGTTTCTCTTTCCCCATTTAACCCTTCTGTTTTCCCAGTGGGTATAGTTTAGTTCAGAGCTCAAGAGCAGAACTAAGAACACCTACCCCTCGCAACATGTGTTAAATTTCATCTGCCTCAAGACACCTCAGATGGACATTTCTTTCCTAATGCCTTTAAATCAAAATGCAAATTGGAGCCCCTCTGTGCTGATCTCCCTTCCTGCTTGAAAAACAAAGGCACCCTTCTCTCCTGCACCAGGCTCAGCCCACGCAAATCCAAGAGACAGGGAAATAGCCCAGGGCATCTCTTCTTCACCAGCTCACCAGGTGAGTGGAAAGTTCTTCCAAAATAAGGTTTGAAAAAATAAGTATGGAAAATTTACACAGCCCAGCTGCAGAAAAAAAAGGAAATGCTTTTAACTCCAGCTGGCAGACAACAGCTCTGAGAATCATGCATCAGTACACATACTTGCTGGGATGGAGATGCAGATGCCTGCCTCTTGCCAGGATAGGAAGGACCCTCCAATACTAACCACAGCAGACTTACAGGGCACTGAATTTGCTGTTCGTGAAGAAATACCTTGTTGGCAGCTTCAAACTGTTGGATTTTGCCCTGCAGCTCTGCAGCACACAGATGGGACACGTGCTCCCCTGCTGCAGGGTCACCTGGAGCCGGCTGCTGACGTTCATCCTGCAAACTCTGAAGAAAAAAAATAGAGAAATGGCTCAAGTTTTGCACTTGCTGCTTCTATACAGCTGTCAGGTCTCCTAGACCTTGAAGCATGGGCTCAAGCACACCCCACTATGCTTTTCTGTCTCCAAAACATCATGCTGCCCATATCTCCCCTCACCTGGATGGCAGATTGGCAGCTGGCAGCTCTCTGACTAGCCAGAAGTACCCTGCTGCCCCAAGGCTCTGCCTGGGTTCCCTGTGTCTCCTCACTCCCACACCATGACCCCAACAGCCTGCCTGGCTTGAACCACTGCCTGCAGGTTGATGAGGGATCTGCTCCCCACACCCCAGCCACGTCCCTGGAAGCGCCGCTCCTCCTGCCAATGTGCCCTGCTGACAGTTTCAAAAAGATTCAAAACCAGCACTGAACCAAACTCCTCCTCCTCATGTTCTGTCAAGCTCCTCATCTTAATACAGCCCACATACTTCAATCCTTCTCCCCAGTCACCCCTCCACTTATGATTCTCTGGGCTCTCCTTCACAGCTCCCCATGCTCCAGCCCTCACACTGTGGGCAATTCCCTGCAGCTCCACAAACAGTAGCAAATTCAGTGCCACAGACAAGATTTTTTTTTTCCATGACACAAACTCATTTACTGTGAACGGGAGCAGCCTACTTTCTGACGTGTGGCCCACCAGACCCTGCTGCCTGAACGCACACTAATCCCTTGTCATCCCTTCTTACCATTTTGCTACCTCCTGCCTAGTGACTCGTTAACTCCCACGAGCAGCATTCAAGCCCAGGCGAGCACCCCAGCCCTCAGAGGACTCCTGAAGTGTTCTGAATATCATCAGTGAGATGAGATTGATTGTTGCGGTGTCACAAATGGGAGCCCTGGCAAGCACAGGGTTGCAGTGCAGAGGCTCTGAGGACACAGCAGAGCTTTTCAGAGCACGCACAGGAGCACAAGCTCCAGGCAGCACAGCACTGGGAGAACACCAGCCAACTGCAATAAGCCCTGTCTGCCTGAATCCTCATCTTCAGCAGCCACAGAAACACTGTCTCTGGGGCAATGACTGACAGCACAGGGGAGCTCCATCAGGCCTGTGCGCTGCCTCTCGGACACGCAGAGGCTTCCACACAGAAGCAACGCTTCCCTTTACCTGGATGTTTTGTTAAGATTTTGATGAGAATGTGGAACAGTCACGGCAAGGAATTTCAAATTTGCCCAGCCAGAAGGCTTCGGATTGGTCAGTGAGAGCTGCTGGAATCTGTCACAGAGCAGCTACTGTGAAATAAGGTTGATGCAAAGAAGCAGAGAGGGGCAAAAGGAAAAAAAAAAACAAACAGGGGAGGGTAGGGGGGAACAACACACTTTTTTGCATATTCCAAAGAAAAAATAAGCAGAAAGCATGCAAAGAGATAAAAGAAGGGAGGGGAAAGGCAGAGCCAGCTCCAGAGTTCAAAGTCACAAAGCCCAAGGTGCCTCCTTCATGCTTCACTGCAGCCATGTCAGGAGCAGAGCTCCCCAGCAGTTTCTGCTACCTCAGCAGTTTACTGACACTCTCCTCAGTACAGCTCCAGCAATACCAGCACACACTAAGCAAGACAGAAAGCTTCTGTAGAAAAAGAATAATAATCATGACATTATCTAAGCCTGACAAGTTCCTATCTGCCCAGAACAGTGGGTAAAAGACCAGCTGGCAGCAGGGCAATGCTCCCCTCACTGCCAGGCAGCTGCAACAGCGTGTCTGACAGAAGCTTGGTTGGGTGGCATTGTCCTGGAGCTGTGGTGGTGAAGAGGAAGTATTGTTGGTTCAAGAAAACACCTAAGACAATAGTATCTACAAAGTCACATGCCCCAACACCAGGTTGCTCTTGGTCATTGTTGCTTACAGCAGTAAATTTAAACAACTGCATGTTTCCCAAAAGCAGTAAGGGAACTGTGGTCCTGTATATTCCTTTCATGCTACCAGAAAGGTGTTTACAAATAATGAATTGCTGGAGAGCAGTACGTGACTTTCAGAAAATCTGCTGCTTGTACAAAGAGAAGGAAAAATCATGTATAGAAGAACCAGTCTACCAGCTGCATCCAACTTCTCATTCTGGCTGTCAAAGCCAGCCAAAGGATGAAGTCTTTTCCTCCTTCTGACAGAACCTGCACTGAAGACCACAACTGCTTCTGCCATGGCAAGAAACAGGCAGCAAAAAATCCCACAGGAGGAATTCCTGGCAGGGATGGTCGGGTAGCAGAGCCTGAAGGTTGGAGAAACTCCTCAAACACGGTCCCTAGACGAGGATGGCAACGCGTAACACAAAGCCAAGCTGCAAAGATGCCACGGTGACTGCACCACACTCTGTTACGAGAAATCCTATTTTTATGCTATAAATACATCCCTAGCAGTGAAAATCAGCAGCAAGTGACACAGACTACAGCAGCAGCATCAATGCCCTGCTTCACATCCTCCGTTGCTGACTGACAGTGAGATGCCTTTGTGTGCCAGAGGAAAATGAGTTTTTCCGCATCCCTCCCTAGCATCATCCTGGAGCAGGCTTTTATGGGAGAGAGACACAGCTCAGGGAAACGCCCGGGCAGATGGGACAGCAAGCAGTGCCGGATGAATAGGAAGCGCAGTTCAGCAGAGCCCAGTTGCCATAGTAATAAACAAGCATTTTCCTAATCCCCCAGGGTATGGAGAGCATTTGACAGCACTAAGGCTGCTAATGGGAATGCAATTAGGCTGACATGGATATTCCTGAATTGAAGCTGACTGAGGCCTTCTATTCATTAAGGGAAGTGGTAAAGGAGTTACAAGTTCAGCTTTTTGACTGCATAGTAATGAAGATTTCATTAAAGCCAGCAAAACAGAGGCAGTCCTCACAGACTACCATCGAGGCGGGTTACAGCACCAGGAGGTCCTATGAAAGCAGGAGCTCAAGAGCTTTCATCACCTCCCAGCAACACCTGCCACTAATTGACAAATCTTTTCAATGGATGAGAAAATAATCCTATTATCTAGAATATCAACCCTAAAGTCATCCCCTGGCACAAATCCACCTGCAAGGAAAACACCTTTTCCTCAGGGCACATGCCACAGATTCCTGTGCAGATCTGCGCGTTAGGCAGGTTGGAGGCCTGATCTGCAGAGTAAGAGCTCTGGAGGCAGGCGCTCCTGCTACCGAACCATTACGTAGGCACAAAGAAAACACATTTGCTGGAAAACACATGCCCTGAAGCTTAAAACATTCCATTTGGTTGTGGATAAAAGTTACACTGACTTCTCAAAGAGAAAGCTGAAGTGAAACTGGTGTTTTCTCAGCAGAAAAATGACAAAGCACACCGAGAGCCCAGACCTGTCCAGCAGGCTGCAATGACGGGGAGAGAGAGAAGGTTAATTTCCCAGAACACAAGGAGGAAACAAGATGACAGAATGACAGAGGAGAGAGGCAACACACCTAAAAAGGACTGAGCTGCCTATTCTTAGCCCTGGGTTCAGCGACACGTGGCTATCTGTATTATCTCAGCACAGAAGAATCCCCAGTGGGCTCTGTGTCGAGCCACCGGGACGCTGCTCAATCGAACGGTGGCACAATGACCTCTACCTGTACCCGCAGCGGCATATAATCCTCACAAAGGTCATCCCACAGCTCCTGCAGTTCAGAAATCTCCAGGGAAAGACCCAAAGGAGCTCTGGAAAAGGATTTTCTGTCCATATTCAGGAAGGCAGAACCAGCACACACTAAGCCAGCAGAAGTGCTGCCATCTGCCAAGTCACGGCTGAGCTTGCGAGGGGGCAAGCTGGACTTCACAGGAATAGGTAGCCTGCTGCCTCGAGGGCTCTGAAGGGGCTTGTAGTCCAAAGCCTTGATCAAACTGAGGGCCAGCTCCAGCCTGTTCCCACTCTGTGAAGAGTTCGGGGTCATGCGGTCATCTGAGAAATCATCACATTTCCCATTCCCTTTCACTCCCTTATCTGCATCTTCATCCTTCTGCTGTGGAGGGCTTGTCTCCACAGTCGTGTCCAGGGACTCAACAGAGGACGCAGGCGTGCCTTCCTCCATGCTCTCCCCATCCACGGGCACTCTGCCACTGGCAGACTCTGTCACATCGCACACGGATGACTCCTCGTTGCCCATGCTGGCCGACCACCGGCTGGACAACCCGCAAGAGATGCTTCTGGCCACCTTTCGTGGCACTTTGCAAATCGCTTCATAGTCAGCGTCGGCCACCCGTAGTGCAGCGCAGCCCCGGCAGCGCCTCGGGCGGCTACTCGCTCCTTCTGAAGCATGGCAGCTGTGTGGCTCCAAGCCGTGCTCCTCTTGATCCGTCCAATATTCATACCCAGAATAAGCAAAGTCCTCCTGAAGGAGGGCAGTGTACCGTACATCAGGCAGGTTAGAAAGGTCCACAGGCCCATCCCCAGCTCTGTCATCCGCGCTGGAATCTTCATTGTTCCTGCGGTACATGCTCGCAATGCAGAACTTGAGGCGGTCTTTCTCCAGCAGCAGCTTCTGCAGGCGCTCGATGGAGAGGGCTTCGATGCGCGCGATGACGGTGTCGAACCTGTAGATGCGGTCCAGCATGAAGGCACACTTGCTGCACGCGAACTCGGATTTGCCATCCCGGCACAGCTCCCTGCCCAGGACGTGGGAGAGCAGCACCTGGAGGTTCAGCTTGGCTGCCGTGTGGAAGATCCATCGCCGCTGGTTGCCACACAGCTCCCGAGCACAGATCCGGCAGGTTTCCTTCATCCTCCCTCCTGACCAACACCCAAACCTACTTCTGGGGACTCTCAAGACCCTTCCCGAGGCCTCTGCCACTCACTCAGAGCATCTCCTGGGATACAGCTCCCTCAACCCTTGAGCCCACCGGCCCTTCTTATCTCAACGATCACCCCTTTTTAGGTGGGGGCGACACACCGGGACTGCTGCTGCTGCAGAAACATCCCACCCCACAGCATCTCCCTCCCGCCTCAGCCCCGCCACATTAGGGCTGTTCCCCTCTCCCGGCTGCCCTCCCCTCCCCCCCCTCCCGCCCCGCCTCCTTCTCCTCACAGCCCCCTCCCCTCGGAAGCTGCCCCCTCTCTCCTCACTGCCCCCGTTTCCTAGCGCTGCCGCTGCCCGCTGCCCCCCGTCCCTGCCGCAGATGCTCCTGCCACGGCGGCGCCCGGCTTCTGGCTCACATTTCAAGATGGCGGCGGCCGCCAGCTTCCCCCACACGCACGCGCGGCGGCCGCGGCGCCTGCCGGGAAGTGTAGTCGGCGCGCGCCGCGATACCCGCCGGTGCCTGTGCTCTGCGCCAGTGCCTGTCCCCAGTGCCTGTCCCCAGTGCCACGTCCCCGTGCCCGTGCCCAGCCCCAGCACGCGATGCGGGCACCACGTCCCCGCCGCACAAAGCCACCAGCGCTCCCGCACCGGTACCTGCACCGCACCCCGTGCCACCCAGCGGGCACACACCGAGGGCCCCCCCGGCGTGAGCACCGTGCCCAGTGGCCCCGGGCCGCTGAGGACATCGCTGTGCCACCAAGGCACAGCAGGGCCAGAGCCGTGCGGCTGCCAGGAACATGCTGCTCTCAGCCCCGAAATCCCGCCTGGCACCGCGCCGGGCTGCCGGGGGTATTTTAAGAGCTGGGATTTAAATGGCAGACGGGCGCAGGCGGCACCGACATGCCCAGAAGGATGGCCGGTGGCCATGGTGAGCGCTGGCCGGTGGCCTCTCCCCTGGCACTGCTCACCGGGCCCCACCGACCCCCTGCCCCCCAGCACCGCAAGCCCCTGGCGCGGCCGGGCTGGAGGTGGCACAGCCCCGGGGACAGCCCCGGAGGGGGACGGGGCTGACAACTACCAGTCGCACCCTAACTGGCTGCACTCCGCCCCGGGACGCCGGGCCGGGGTTGCCCCGCGTTTGCCCACCCACCTGGCCCCCCACGGCCAGGGGCTTCTCCAGGCACTGCTGCAGGTCACGCTTCTCGGCTGACAGCGTTTCCACGAGCTGGTTGCTGGCGGCCAGCTCTCGGGTCAGCTCTTCGATCCTCCTGGGTGGGGGGAAATGGCAGAAGATGCTCAGGCACTGGGATGGCCCCGGGATGCCACTGGGGACAGCTGAGGGAGGCAATCGCTGGGGCGAAGCAGAGCAGCCCCGGGGCTGCTCCCCTTTCCCTGTAATCCAGCTCTATCCCCTCTGGATGATCCCTGCACCATCCCCTGATATCCACAGCCTCCTGGCCACGCACAGCACCAGCCTTTTGATAGTCCCCAAGGACTGGCACAGTCTGTGGGCTGGCAGCATAGACGGGACAGGTCCTGGGCACCGACCTCTGGGCCATGGCACCGCAGCCATCATCACTCCGGTCATCCTCCTTCGTCCTCGCAGCTTCCTTCAGCTTCCCTGCCAGCTCCCGGCACCGCTCTGCCTCAGCTCTGGCCAGCGCCGTGGCCTGCTCAGCCTCACTCCGTGCCAGCCTGGCCTCCTGCACAGCAACGAGGTGAGCCTCCAGGCACGGGGCCCCCACCACCCCAGCCCCCTCTGCCCCGGGCTCACCTCCTGCAGGAGCTGGATCTTGTTCTCCAGGAGCTCGTAGACATGCTCCGACTCCCGCTGCCGCTCCTCATACTGCTGCCGGAGCGCTGCCTGGCTGCGGGTAGTCTGGTTTTCCACAGCCACCCTGACAGACACGGCATGGCATGGCACAGCATGATATGGCACATCACATGGCATATCATGGCACAGTATGGAATGTCATGGCACAACATGGCATGGCACAGCACAGCATGGCATGGCATGGCATGATATGGCATGGCAGAGTGGCATGGCACAGCCTCCCTTTGCAAAAGTCCACACCCCAAATCAGCTGGGTTGGGCAAACTGTGCCACCCCGGGTGCCCCCAGCCAAGCTCCCCACATGCCATGGATGCTGTTTCTGCAGGATCCCTGAGCAGGGTGTGCTGTAATCTCCCAGCACCACTGACCTGGGGATACAGCTCCTCTGGCACCAGGTTGTGATCAGGCTCTGAACCACCAAATCAGTCCCCACATGCTCCCAAAACTAGGGGCTTCCTGGCTGCTGTGCCCCTGGCCCCCCTGCCCAGTGGTCCCCTGCTGCGGGACACCCATGCCACAGCCCCTGGGCACGGCGCTGCCCTTTCCTGCCAAACAGGTGCTGCCTTTTATTTTTGGCTGGCACTAGGGCTGTAAAAGGAGCCCTGTGGGTGTCCAGCCTTGTTGCAAACCCCTTCAGCCCCACTGCAGACCCCTCCACTGCCTGCCACAGGCAGGGTGCAGGCAGACAACCCCTGTTTCCTGTTCACATGCAAGTGCCACAGACAATCCACGGGTGCTGTGTCCAGCCTGGGGTGAGGGGCCTGGCTGGGCTCCACTCACCATGTGTTGTCCAGAGCTTGTTGCTTCTCCTGCAGCTCCCGCTTCAGGCTCTCCACCTCCACCTTAAGCTCAATGTTCTGTGGGGCAGGAGGGAGGTGGGTAGGATGCCCCCATGCTTGCCCAGACCCCCCAGTACTGCTGCCCATGGGGAATGCATGGGGGTCCCCCATGCCATGGCAGGGCTTTGGGTGCTCCCAACACTGAGTAGCACTGGTAGTATTTTAGCCTGCCAGCACTAGGATGGGGTGTACCTACTCCATCTGTCTGCACCCAAACTGGTACTGCCACGCACCCTGGGCACCCCACTAGGCTGAGGACACCCAGCCTGACCCAACACGACCCTCTCTCTGTTCTTGTCAAAGGCAGCAAGGGACAAAGTCCCGCACAGCAGCTCTTCCAGCCCCGGTGCTGTGCCTGCTGCCCTTCCTGGCATCCCCACCAGCGGCACTCCCCTGGCCCCATCCCCTACTGGCAAATAGAGGGCACTGGGAGGGAAACTCGCACTGGGGGCACCCAGCCCTGTCCCCCACGGGCGCTCACCCGCCGGTAGACATCATCCCGGCTGCCCTCGCCCTTCTGCTGGACGCGCTCCTCCAGGAAGTAGATGCGCAGCTTGAGGCTGAAATTCTCCTTCTTGAGGTCGTTGAGGTGCTGGGAGAGCGTGCGGTACCCGTTAGCCATGGCCGGAGCTCCATGGGGGGGGCATCCCGGCACCCCTCACATGGCGCCGCCCGGCAGCACGGCTCAGGCTCCCTGCCTGCCTGCAGCTCCTGCCGCTGGCCCCGCCGAGGCCCCTTTCCTTTTTTTCTCGCCTCCCGGAGCTATTTGAGGAATCGCTGGAGCAGGGTGGCAGGGACAGGCGGGTGCTGAAACCCGAGCCCCGGCAGCCCCCGCGCGCCTCAGCCAGGAGGGCGGCAGAGGGGAGCGTGGTGCTCGAGGGGGGGCTGAGCCTCCTCTCCCCATCCCACCACTGCCAGCTTCGCATCCCACTCCTGCCCTCCACGCCATACCCGGGTGCCAGGAGAGTTTTTGGCTGCGCCGTAGATGGGGGGGTCCTGGCACCCCGTGGTCTCACCTGCTCGAAGTCCCGCAGGGTCTGTGTCTGGGCGAGGGGACCCATCTCCAGGTCCCGGAGGAGACACGTTTGCACCAAGGGGCCGGGCTGGGGCTGAACACCCGGGGGGCCATGGGACGCCCCCGACTCAGCTGACGCAGGGTCCTTGTTGCTCTCACCCCACACCCTGTCTTGGGAAGCTGGGAGGGAGCGAGGGTGAGCAATAGTCAGATGAGCAATGCTCCACACACCGCCTGCCTCTGAGATGTCACCGGGAGGGACACTGGGACTCTTCGGGGCTCAGGGAGCAGTTGGCATGAGCAGCGGAGCATCACCCACATCAGAGAGCAGGAATAGGGTGTGTGGGGTACAGGGGGGCTCATGGGGTGTCTTGGTGTCTTACCCGCCATGGGGCTGGCTCCGGGGAGCATGGCTGGCCCGTCACCGCTACAGGGGTCCCTGCGGAGAGGAGCACATGGCCATGTCACAGACAGCATCGGGGTCCAGCCCCAGGGGCATGTATGGGGGTGCAAATGTGTGCTCCCAGGGGGCATCTGCTCTAAGTGCCCAGACAAAAGACCCTGGCCACTCCTAGGAGCACTTTAGCCCCATTAGCAGCGCTGGTAGGGCCACCTGAGCCCCTACAGCAGCCCCTGAGCCCTGGGGAGGGGGTCTGGGTGCTGGTAGCAAGCAGGGGCTGCCTAAGGCAGGGTTGGCCCCGGCGCTCTCTGAGAGGCCCCGTGCCTCTGTGCTATCACAGCTCCCCAGCTCCCCACCGCAGCTGCAGTCAGGTTTATTTTCAGCTCAGAGGCGTGAGTCATTTCATGCTTTAAAAGAAAGAGAAAAAAAAACAATGCACAAATAAATAATTAAAAAAAAAACCCCACCAGATTTTTTTTTTTTTTTTTTAAAAAACCTCATAATATTTATTTTGCAATCTTAGCATGACACCTTTTTATTGAGGTCTCATGAGGGAGGTGGGCACTGTCCCCCAGTGCCATGGTGGGCCCAGTGCCCTGCCGACATGCACAAGGCTGAGCCCCAACAGCCAGGTAGGGCCAGCAAGTGCCTGTGGCACAAGCCATGGCAGGGGCCCCGGGGCCATATCCCCAGAGCCAGGCACACCACACCAGCAGCTTGCAGACAGGGCACACAGCACTGCCAGCCTGCGAGGGAGCAGGGGGAGGCAGCCACAGGGTGTCACGGCCCCCGCAGCAGCAGCCCATCACAAAGGGGAACTGAGACACGATGGTTTTAAACACACCAGCACTGGCCAAGCATGGCCACGTGCCCTGCTAGACACCAAAACTATCATGATGCCCAGAAGCACAGCACCCAGAGGTACGGTACCCAGGGACACGGTACCCAGAAGTGTGGTACCTGAAGGCACCCAGAGGTACCACAAGCACAGTGACTGAGGAGAGCCGATAACCAGAGGCACAATATCCAAGGAGCTGTAATATCTGGGGGTGTGACACCCCAGGAGGACCAACACCCAGGGGTGTGATAATCAAGACAAAACATCCAAGAAGCCACCGATATCCAGATTCAAGATGCACAAGGATGCACAATACTCAAGAAAGCACAAAACTCAGCAACATGATATCCCAAGGCATGATATTCCAGGAGGCAAAATACCCAAAGAAGCACAATACCCATTGGCATCCAGGGAGACATGAAACTCAGAAGCACAATACCCAGAGACACAACAATCAAGCAGTCATGACAGCCAAACGTGTGAGACCCCAGGAGACATGGGGTACAACAACCCACACAGATACAGCGTGATACCCAGGAGGTGCAATACCCAGGAGGCACAACACCTGAGGAGACGCAGTGCCTGAAGTGATGATACCAGACAGCAGGGTCACCAACGCCTGCGGCTGCAGCTGCTGTGGGGGCTCCTCGGGACCACCCTGAGCCAGAGTTAGCTCAACATCATGGCTAGCTGTAGGCTCTGGGGTGACCGAGCAGAGTACCCCATTTCCCACAGACCAGCCAGCACTCCCCAACACCAGGACTGGGAGCCCCATGGCAGGCCAAGGGGACGCTGGGACCGGCAGGAGCCCTGGGCTCTGCCATGGCCACAGCCAGCTGGTCCGGACAGGGGCTCCCTCCTCCCCTTCCATGTGCCCAACACTGGGAATTTGTTTGCTGTGAAGGGGAGGCTGCTGCAGGGCTGCAGAAGGACAAGAGCCCTTTCATGCTGGCCGTGTCACCCCAGGACATGGAGCAGAGTCACCGGCACAGTGCAGAGCTGGAGGGGGGCACAGCCCCAGGGTTCCCCACCTGCCAGGCACCGCTTCCCACCCCAATGTACCCTCAAACCCTGGCACGAGGGGTGCCATGCGGCCCTGACTCAGAGCACTGTCTGACTCACAGCATCTCCATGGCATTGCACCAGGGCCACTGCAGCCTCCTGCCAGCAGCAGCACCCCGGGGTGCCACTGGGGAGAGGGAAGAACACAGAACACGGGGGTGACTGCCAGGGCCACAGCACGCAGGCTGCGTGAGGGTGGCCGCTACCCCACAGGAAAGCATCCCCAAAGTGCCCGACACCGCTCAGCACACCAACGGCAACTCACCCCCTGCTGCTGCTGGATCACCTCCCGCCGACAGACAAATGGGCAGGAAGATGGGCAGATGGCAGCCCCCAGCCCTGTCCTCAGCCACAGCCGCTCTGGGTGCCAACGACGGTCCCTAGGCTGGCAGAGGGGCCATGCAGAGGGCCAGGCAAGGCCAGGGCGAGCACGGCGGCTCGATGCCGGGGCCAGGATGCTGAGCGTGCCACCGCCTGCCTCCCCACTGACTCGTCGGCACAAATGTTTCAGCAGGGGCCGAGTGCTGCCACGGGGGAGGTGGAGCCAGGGACAGCCAGCCACGACCCCGGTAGCCGCCTGTGTGCCTGGGTGTGCGTACGCCAGAGCACACAGCGGCCCACCAACCACCCACACGCAGGGCACGGCAATAAGGTCTCCATTGAGCGCGGCAGGATGGGGGAGCTGGGGGCAGGCGTTACCCACACTGCCAGCGAGGCAGGTTCCCAGCGCTGCACCGCACGCGTGGCAGCCGGCACGGCTCCCGGGATCAACAGGCCTGGCAGGGTGCCAGGAAAAATGGTCCGGACGGTGGCTCAGGGTGGAACTGGGGATGGGCAGAGCCAGGAGAAGAGCAGGAAGGATGCAAAAGGAGCAGGGAGATGGGGCAAGCCAAGCTCCCCATGCCAGCACCCCGAACCACCGTCCTTCCCACATGGCCACTCTTGGCCCAGCGCCTCGCAGCAAACCCCACCTGCCTGGTGCCCCAATGGGAGCCCGGTGCTGGTGCCAGTGCCAGTGCCAGTGCCAGGCCAGCCCCACAGGACCCTACAGCTCCTGCCCTCTCACTTGGCACAGAGCATGCTGCCCTGGCACCCCTGGATCCTCATGGCATTGGACAGCAAACACCCGTGTGCCCCTGGTGCTGGGTGAGGTGCCTCTGTTCCTTTCCTTCACTCTGGTAGCTCCCCCCAAACCCCTGCCTGGATGCTCAGCAGTGCTCCTGGGTTTCCCCAGCATGGGGCCCAGTGAGCCACCAGCCCAGCTGGAAGCAGGATGTCCCACAGTCCCGTCACCAGTGCCAACCCGTGGGAACCGAGCAGCAGCCAGGGGACACCCGAGAGGGATGGAGCTTGGGACAGGTGGGGTCTGGCCCCACAGAGACCCAAGGGAGCAGACCCACATCCCGGCAGCATCCTGCCCGCATCCCGCCCACACCTATGCCGGCTGGTACCTGGGCCTTAGCCTGCCGCCGCATCACCACAGCCCAACGTGGGCACATGCAGCCCCCACACGTGTCCCGGACACACGCAGCCCCCACGCGTGCCCGGGGCACACGGACATCCCAACCCGCATCACCCACGGGTGACACACGCACGGACACGCTCCTCACCTCCTCCGCGGAGCTCGCATCCTTCTCTGCCGGGCATCACCGGGCCGGGCCGGGCAGCACCGGGCCGGGCACCGGCGGCATAGGGTGGCACGGGGCCGAGCCGGCGGGGCTCCGCAGGCGCTGCCGGGCCGACCCAGCGTGCGCCGGGGAGGCGGCTCTGCGGCACCGGCCGGCTCCGCCCGCCGCTGCATCCCCTCCTCCTCCTCCTCCTCCTCCTCCTCCTCCTCCTCCTCCCTGCCTCCATCCTTCACCCATCCCTGCTTCCCTACCTCCTTCCTTCCGTCTTCCTTCCCTCCATCCCTCTGTCCCTCCATCCTTCCCTGACCCCCTCCCTCGCTCCCCTCTCCACCCCACACCCTGCCCCGCTTCATCTCTCCATCCCCCTTCCCCCCTCTCTCCATCTCCCACTTCATCTCCCCACTCCACTTGCCCAGAAGACAGCCTGTCCCAGCTAACACAGTCAATCCCCTGCCCAACCCTCCACTCCCCCAGTCCCTCTGATCTCAGCCCCAATCCTTCCCCACTCTTCAGTCCCCAGGAATAACCCCTGATTTCTCCCTAGCCCACCAGTCCTTCCCTCAACCTCCTAGTCACCCCAAAAGACCCCCAGTTAGCCAAGATCCCCCATGGCAACCCCAACCATCCATCCTGACACTCCAATAACTCCCAGTTTTCCCTACCATCCTGATCTTCCTTGGATGCCTCCATCCCAACCTGACACCCCCAGTCCCCTGTGTCACTCCCAGATCCCCTTCCAGCTTTGTAACACTCTCACTTGCTCTCTAATCTTCCACAATTTCCTAGTCCTTCACTGGGACATCCCTATGACCCTCGATCCCCCTCAACCTCACCATCACCCCATCGAACACCCACCATCCCAACCTAAAAGCCACAATCTCCTCCACTTTGCCAATCCCCATCCCAACCCTAATAACCCCAGGCCCCTTTGACTCCCGTAATTCCTTTCCCTGCTTAATGCCCCAGTCCTAATGCTATCCTTGCCCTCTCTCCCAGCCCCATCCACTCTGAAAAGACTCCCTTACCACTCCCCCATTGTGTGGCCCCACTTTCCTCCGCTCTGCACCCACAGCCCCTTGGCCAGATGTCCACTGTGGGTTCCCCCACCTGCCACCAAGCCGATCCAGGACTCTGATGCTAATGGGGTCAGCAGTGGGATCCCAAGTCCTCATAACCCCCACACTCCATCCTGGTCATGGCTCATCAGACACCACAGCCCATGTCCTCCAGGCACCCATCCCCCTGGCCCTGCCGGATTTGGGGTCCCTTCCAGCCCGAGGTCCCTTCCTTGGGACATGGACAGGGACTGGATTTGAGTCTCTGGCTGGTTCTCTTGGAGGGTCAGGAGTTGGGGACATGGCTGCTGGCATGGCCACCCCACCAGCACCACCCATGTCCCAGCAGCCCCAGAGTAAGGGATGGAGTACAGAGGTGCAGGGGTGCTGGGACTGTTCCTCAAGTGCTGCTCCCCAGGAGAGGGCACCAGCCAGCCGGGAAAAGCCGACAAATATGTCACCAAGGCAGCAGCGGTGGCTTCCTCACACATGGGCCACAGGCATAGGAGAGGGACCACAGAGATGTACCAAGGCTTTGGGAAAACCCAGGCGGTGCTGGCACAGGGAGCAGGTTGCCAGGTCAGTGAGTGCCTTGAGCAAGGTCGTAATGGTTAATGGAGGCCAAGAGCTGGTGGCAGGGCTCTGCCAAGGGTCGCGTGGCTGGCGGCCTATGTCCCAGACACAGCACATCTCACAGTGTGGGTACCTCCAGCCCATGCCATACGTGAGTCAGTGGAGAGGGGGCCCTGACCCTGTCCCTGGGTCACACAGCCCTGCTGAGAGGCCGTGTCAGGACCCTGCTGGAGATTTCACCAGCTGCTGCCCTTGACCGCATCTCTCACCCTGTGTGGGCTGCACTGGACTTTCCCCGCTCTGGCGTCATGGCAGTTCCCTGCCCGTGGCTGCAGTGTAGGTAGCGCCGGGGTGTAGGTAATGCCAGGGTGTAGGTAGTGCCAGGGTGTAGGTAATGCCAGGGTGTACATCGTGCCAGGCTGTACGCAGCGCTGGGGTGGACGTAGCGCTGGGGTCTCACATCTACAGTGAAGGCAGACATCCTGGCCACCTCCTGGCAGCCAGGGCAGCTCTGTCACTTGGGTTCTGCTGGTTTTAACAATCTCTGGGGCCACCCCACATTTTACACAGGGCAGTTTGGTCCATACCTGCTGCTTGCGGCATGCACAGCCCCAGGAAAGGCTCAGTCTCATCAGAACGCAGCTTGGGAGCACCATCACGTCCCTGCTGCCCATGGATGCATGGAAAGTGGCAGGCAAGGAAGAGCCATGGCTCCCCCATGGACAGGACCTGGCATCTGTCTGGTCCAGCTACCCTGGGAGAATTTGGCCCCATGAGCAAGAGGACACCTTCCATGAGTTGCCATCCACCATATACTGGGCTATGCCTGTCCCTGTGGGGTCCCCACGCCATCCCCTCTTGAGGGCCAGCACTTTCTCTCACCAGGTCACTGGAGATGGCCCTGTGGCTCTTGCCCCATGGAGGGCGTTTGCTGGGCGGCTCCTGTGCACCCCGTGCCATTGGGAGCTGGCGGCCAGGGCTGGCCCCATGTCCCCGGCCCCTTATCGGGGACATTGCTCAACAGCAACGTCAGGGGTGGGCAGTGGCCATGGCACTGCCTCACCTCTGAGTTGTGGGGTCCAGGGAACCCCCAGTCCCGGGCGAGCTTGAAGGGCCATGTCTGGGCTGGCCATGGGCGGGGGGCTGGCCGGCTCCCCTGCCAGAGGCACCCGCAGCTTTGGGGGGAGCCACCCGCTCCACTGTGGCTGCCACCACCGTTCCCCTCCTGCTTTGCTGGGATGTGATGCATGGGGGCAGGGAAACTGAGGCACGGCCGCGATGCGCGGGGTGGGGTCACGGTGCTCCCCACTCTCCCCCGGCCTCGGGGGCGGAGGGGTCCTGCCGGGGCACCCCCTGCTCTCGCTCTGGGGCTCCGGGGGGGCCGGCACCGCCCCAACCCCTCCGCTCCCCCCCGCCTCCTCCCTCCCTTCCCTTCCCTCCCTTCCCTCCCTCCCTCCGGGGAAGGGGGGTGGGGGGGGACGGGACCCAGGCGGGCTGGGGCGGGGAGGGGAAGGGAAGGAGGTGGGATTATGGAAGCGGGACCCAATGAGCCCGAAAAACGTGCCCCGCTCGCAGCCCTTTTATCGCGGCGGAGGGGCGGCAGCAGCCTCTCGGCAGCGTGCGGACACCCGGTACCCGGTACCCGGTACCCGGCCCGTCCCGTCCCATCCCCGGCACGGCCCCCGCCATGGCGCTGGGAAAGCTGCAGAAGGTGCTGATCAGCGACAGCCTGGACCCCTGCTGCCGGGAGATCCTCCAGGCCGGCGGGCTCCGGGTGCAGGAGAAGCCCGGTCTGAGCAAGGAGGAGCTGCTGCGGGAGATCCGGGTGAGCGCGGCGGGGCCGGGGAGCGGGTGGGTGGGTGGGTGGGGGGCTGCGAGCGGGGTTCGGCTGACCCGGGTGCCAGCGGGACCCCCCTCGGCCAGCGGGGTCCGCCCCCGCCTCCCGTCTGATGCAAGAGCCCGGCCGGTTTCGTGCTCGGAAGATCCCAGCCCCCGGCAGCTCCTGGCCCCGACCTGCCGGGACCCCCGGGCCCACCCGCCGTGCCCGGTTTTGTATGGGCACCATACCATACCAGCGGGACTAGAGAAGCGGTGGTCCCCTCGTACTGGGCACTGGGGAGGCCGCACCTCGAACTCTGTATTCAGTTTTGGGGCCCCTCAGCCCAAGGAGGACAGTGAGGTGCTGGAGCGTGTCCAGAGCAGAGCAAGGAAGCTGGAGAAGAGTCCAGAGCACAGGTCTGGTGAGGGGTAGCTGAAGGAGCTGGGGTTCTTTAGCCTGGAGAAGAGGCGGCTCAGGGGAGACCTCATTGTCTACAACTACCTGGAAGGTTGTAGCAAGTTCAGGGTTGGTCTCTTCTCCTGAGTAAAATGTGTCGAGAGGAAATTAACTCAAATTGCACCAGGGGAGATTTAGGTTGGACATCAGGAAAAATTTCTTCACCCAAAGGGATGTCAAGCCCTGGAACAGGCTGCCCAGGGAACTGGTGGGGTCACCATCCCTGGAGGCATTCAAAAGACATGTACTTGTGGTGATTACGGACATGGTTCAGTGGTGGGCTTGGCAGTACTGGGCTAATGGTTGGACTTGATCTTAAAGGTCCTTTCCAACCAAGATGATTCTGTGATTCTGTTCCACTCAGGACTGTGATGGGCTCATTGTCCGCTCGGCCACCAAAGTCACAGCTGACGTACTGGAGGTGGCAGAGAGGCTGCAAGTGGTGGGCAGAGCAGGCACCGGTGTGGACAATGTGGACGTGGAGGCAGCCACTAGGAAGGGCGTCCTGGTCATGAAGTAAGAGCAGGAGCATGGGGACATCCCTGCTAGCACTCCTGGGGATACAGGGGAGGCTTCAGCAGGGTGTCCTCCCCACCCGCAGCACCCCACGGCCCCAGCCTGCGGGTCTCCATCCTCACGGGGTGCAGACTCCCACCAGCCCGGGGGTGACACACTAGTGACACCACTTTCCACCCCCAGCACGCCCACTGGGAACAGCCTCAGCGCTGCTGAGCTCACCTGCGGGATGATCTTGTGCTTGGCCAGGTGAGCACGGGGCAGGGCGGGGGGGATGGACGTGCACCCCACAGCCCCCTGCCCCTGCGCTGACTGCAGCCTCCCCTTTCAGGCAGATCCCGCAGGCAGCTGCCTCCATGAAGGAGGGCAAATGGGACCGTAAGAAGGTAGGAGGTGGGCGCAGCACCCCCAGGATGGGGTGGCGGGTGCTCATGTGGGTGCACTCACTCACTCTCTGCCTTGCACCCTAGTACATGGGTATGGAGCTGAACGGGAAGACACTGGGCGTGCTGGGGCTGGGACGCATTGGCAGGGAGGTGGCCACCCGCATGCAGGCTTTCGGCATGAAGGTAAGGAGCCGGGGCAGGGAAGGAGCAATGGGGAATGATGGGGAGCGTGGACACTCCTGCCGGGCTGGGGGAGTAAGGGCAGACTCTGTCTCAGACCATAGGCTACGACCCCATCATCACCCCCGAAACCTCGGCCGCCTTCGGTGTCGAGCAGCTGCCGCTGGAGCAGATCTGGCCCCGCTGTGACTTCATCACAGTGCACACACCGCTGCTGCCCTCCACCAGAGGTATGGGGTGGGTGCCGGTGCCGGGAGGCCGGGGGGGAACTGCGACAGCCCCCCACCACTCACAGCACTCCCCGCGCAGGGCTCCTGAACGACAGCACCTTTGCCAAGTGTCGCCGCGGTGTGCAGGTGGTGAACTGTGCCCGTGGTGGCATCGTGGACGAGGGTGCGCTGCTGCGGGCACTGCAGTCGGGGCAGTGCGGTGGGGCCGCCCTCGATGTCTTCACGCAGGTGAGTGGGGCTGCGGAGACCCCCTGAGCTTGGCTTCGGTTCAGCATCGATTTAACTCTGCCCAAACCAGGCCAGGGCAGCTCAGCAAACCCTGTGGGACTGGGACCAGGCATGGCCCTGCCCCAGCCCCCCTCCTTGCAAGGGAGGAGGGGGTAAATGTCCCATCCCCAGGCTCCTGGGGGCTGACGGTGGGATGGGGCTGTGTTGGCAGGAGCCCCCGAAGGACCGTGACCTGGTGAACCACCCCAATGTCATCTCCTGCCCTCACCTTGGTGCCAGCACTCGGGAAGCACAAAGCCGCTGCGGCAAGGAGATTGCCATGCAGATCGTGGACATGGCCACGGGGAAGGGGCTGGCTGGCGTAGTGAGTCCACCTGCCAGGCACCTGACCTCTGTGCCTCAGTTTCCCTGTCTGTAAAACATGGCTGCATTGGGAATAGCCCTGTGCGCTCGCTGGTGGGTTCTCCTCACTCACCCTTCTCTTCCTCCCAGGTCAACGGGCAGGCTCTCAGCAAGGCTTTCTCACCCCAGACCAAGCCCTGGATCACCCTGGCCAGGGCCCTGGGCACAGTGCTGCGCACAGCGGACAAGCAAGCGCAGGGCAGTGTGCAGGTCTGCACCCTAGGTGAGCCAGGCAGGTGCCTGGGAGCAGGGACTCGATGGGTGGGCAGTGCAGCGGGACATGTGGGGACCCACTGTGCTGGAGGGATGGGAGGATGGCCAGGAGAGAGGATGGACAGGAGGGTGGTTGGTGGCGGGAGGGTGGGGGTCTGGAGGTGTGGATGGATGGGTGGGAGGATGGATGTATGGATGGTTGGGTGGGTGGAAGGACCAGCCCCAGGCTGGCCACTCTAGTGTGGGGCTGATCTCTCTGGTGCTGGCCCATCCACACTCGGCTTCCTCCCTGTGCCCCAGGGACAGCGCTGCAGGAGGCTGGGAGCTACCTGACACCCGCTGTGGCTGCGGGCATGCTGGCTGGAGGGGCACAGAAGGACGTGACCCTGGTGAATGCCCTGCTGCTGGCTCAAGAGGCTGGGCTGAAGGTGAGTGGACACCTGGGGCTCTGCACATCAGCCTGGCACACCCAGATCCTGTCTTGGGCTTGCACCGTGGGGCTGCTAATGCATCTCTGGGCTAGGGGGTATTCCCTGGTTTGGCCTCTGAGAACATCCCTTCCCTGTGCCCTGACACACACAGGACCTGGGCACTGAGCAGCTGCATCTCTCTGGCAGGTCACCACCACCCACAGTGACAAGGCCTCCGAGCCCGACGACAGCACCGGCTTGCTGCAGGTGTCCCTGCAGGGCACCCAGCACCGGGTGGCAGGGACAGTGCAGGGAAGCACCCCAGTGCTGCTGGAGCTCAATGGGGCCACCTTCAAGCAGCCAGCCCCACTGGCTGGCCCCGTCCTCATCTACAGAGCCAAAGCCTCTGAGCCCGGCACGCTACCTGCGCTCACTGGTGAGCTCCCCATGTCGCCCCTGAGCAGGGCAGGGGTGGCCTGGGGGGACCCCACATCTGTCCTGGAGCTGAGCTGCTGCAGCAGCAGGGAAGGGGCAGGTGGTGCATGGAGAGACATTGGGGGGGGGGACTTGGGCAGGGGGTTAGGGGCTTGGAGCAAAGAGCTTGTGGTGGGGAAAAGAAAGGTCATCATGAACCTTTTGAGGAGCATTGTGGTGGGCAGAGCCCTGCTACTTGCCAGGTGCTGAGGCAGTGAGGCAGCCTACAGCCCCCAGACCCTCTCCTCTTCTCCAGGGCTGCTGAGCAAGGTCGGGGTCCAGCTCCAGTCCTACCACAGCTCCAGCGCCGTGGCTGGGGAGCAGTGGAGTGTCGTGGGACTCTCAAGCCCTCTGTCCGACCTCAGCGAGCTGAAGCCACGTGTCATGGAGGTCTTCCAGCTCCTCCTGTAAACCCTGACCACCACCTAGGACTCTCCCCACGGCTGCAGCACCTGGACTCCCCTGCCAACTGGGAGAGCATCGCACCCGGGCACCCCTGGCCTCCACACTGGGCTTGGGGGGGGCCCCGTGCTCAATAAAAGGTCCAGGAAAGAGCGTGTGATGCTTTGTCTCTGCAGTCCTATGTCCTTGACCCCAAAGCTCCTGCAGGCTCTGTCACTCCTGCCCCCAGCCCCTCTTGCCCCCCTGGGCCCCGCTGCTGTTTGCTCCAGGGTGCAAAGGTCTCCATGGTTGCTGCAGACACGCTGAGGTCTTGTCCAACCGTGGTTCTGTGCCAGGACATGGCCCAGAGATCAGGCAGCACTCCAAGGGGGCTGAGCCCTCCCATGAGCCCTCATGTCATCTGCCCCCTCCTGCTCACCAGGTTTTCCCAGGGGTATTTCAATTTGCTGACATCACGGGGAAAATGGCATCTTACCACCCCCAAACTGAGCAGCTGGCTCAGTTCCTTGGCTCCCCTGGATTGCCAGGGCACACTCCCACCCTGGGGAAAGGGGTACTGCGTCACTTGCCCAGGGGGGCCGGTGGCCACATTGGGTGCCTGTGGGATAAATCCCATAAGAGGTGGTGAGACAGCCCTGCCGTGGTTGAAGGAAGGGCCCCGGGATGGGAAGGGACCTCTAGTGACCAGAAGCCAGAGCCAGGCTGCTGCTCCCTCTCATCCGCTCCTTTATTCCCCTGTGCCACCCAGGTTTGCGCAGGAAACGCCCCAGTCTCCACCAGCTCTGGGGCCCGAGGCTCTAGCAGCTGCTTCCCAGCCATCATAGGCACAACTTCCAGCAGAGGCCAGTCCCGGATCTGGGGGTGAGCAGGGATGCTGGTGGGGAGAAGAGCATCCCCCTCCCCAGGGCTCACCACTCCGGTTCCCCCTAGACGGGCTTCCTGGCGTATTCCCGGCGGTACTTGGCATCCACCCGTGTCAAGTACCAGGTGCCGGGGAAGAGATCTGCCTGGGAGCCGTGGGGAGCGTGGTTGGCTGCGGGGAGATGGTGGCGATGCTCAGCAGGGCCGTGGGGTGCCAGCGAATGGGTGTCACATCCCCCCAGCCCCACTCACCCAAGTGATGGGTCTCCTCCCGCCGCTTCATGATCTCCGCAAAGTCCCGCGGGGCCACACGCTTGCGGGCGTCCAAGCGAGCTGGCAGGTCGGCCAGGCTGGAGACCAGCTTATCCAGGGGTGAGCCTGGCAGCAGGGAGCCCCCCGGTGAGATGGCACTGCCGCTGTCTCCGACCCCGCAGCCCCACACCGCCCTCCCCTCCCGGCCCCCCTCTCCCACGGGGCTCACCCGGGGCCGCATCCTGTGAGACGCGCAGGGAGAACATGCTGGCTGCCAGCCCCGAGCCATAGGAGAAGGCACCGATCCGGGAGCCTGCCAGGTCCTGTGCCGAGGACCTGAGGTGACAAGTTGGGGGGGGGGTCAGAGGGGATTTGGGGTGGGGGAGGTGGCAGGGCAGTGGGGCTGGCGTAGGGTGCCACCTCCTGCCCGCTTCACAGACAGAGGGGTCCCGGGACTTGGGGGTGGCCCTGGAACCTGGTGGTGCCGGGGGTCCCCAGGGCGAGGCTTTTGTCCCCTCCGGGTGCCTGGCTGTTCCCACGGCTCCTTCACTGTGGGGTCAGCCATCCTGCCGGGCATGACAAGGGGGTTTTCATCCTCCCAGCGCTGACAGAAGGGCTTTATGTGCCGGCCCAGCTCCAGAGAGCTGGCATGAAAAGGCAGCTGGCAGGGAGAGGGCGCGGAGCGGGACACATCCGCACCACGGGGACGTGCAACGAAAGCGTCAGGTCTCTGCTGTGGGGGGGTGGGGAATGAGTGCTGCTGCCTGCCCACCCACCCAGGTCAGGGACTGCCCTCCCCAAAGTGACCTCCCCTGCCTCCAAGACAGCTTTCTGTAGGACTCACTGTGCCAGGAGGGAGGCCAGGCAGCCATACATGGATGGCGTGTACATGTTGCCGTTGCGGGAGGAGAGCAGCAGGGAGGGCTTGGTCTTCTGGTTGAAGATCTCCTGGCTGGCTGCCTGGAATGCCTTCTCCACCTCCTTGCTGGTGTAGGTGTCCTCCAGCTTCAGGCCCCTGCCCAGAGAGAGGCTGGCTCAAACCCCACGCGGACACATCCCTGGCTGGGCTGGGGGGATGGGGAACGTGACGTGGGGACCCACCGGAAGGGCTGCAGCCCCTTGTAGAGGCCGGTGGCTGTGTCAGGGTTGGGGGAGGCCAAGAAGTCATTCAGCAGCAGCCGCCCCACTGACTTCTGCACCAGCTTGCAGAAGGGCGTGTGAAAGATGATGTACTTGAAGTCATCGAGGGTGAAGGGCCGCTGGATGCCATCTAGAAGGCAACGTGGGATCATCAGCATCCCCCAGAATGGCACATGCACCCCGGGGGTGCCCCTGCTTACCCTGCTGCCACTGGCTCTCTGCCTTCCGCCGGTACACGGCGTAGCAGCGGTCCAGCGCCCGCAGGTAGCACTGGATGGAGAGCTGCCCGTCCACCACTGGGTACTCAGAGGCCAGGTCTGGCTTGTAGAAGTCATAGGCGTGCTCCATGTGGGTTCCCCGCAGGCCTGGAGGCACAGGGAGAGCCAGAAGTCAGGGAGCATCGAGGGGTTCCAGCCAGATAGGAATCACACGTGTGTGCAGCTTGCCATGCCAGCCCCAGCATCCGCCAACCTCCCTGGCTTGCTTCGTGGTGCCCGCAGGGAAGTGGCTGACTGGGATCCTGAGATACCCGCCACTGGGCAGCCACCAGGGCTGGCAGAGCTGGTGCTGCTGGTGTTGATCAGCTCTGTCCGGGGCTGAGACATGGATGTCTGGCTCCCAGGGACAGCACACATCAGCCTACCATCCTCAGGCTCTCAGGACACCAACCTCTCTCCAGCACCAGCGGGGCGTTGGGTCCCACCAGCATGGCAATGGCACCAGCACCTCCTGTGGGCCGCGCGTTCCCGGTGGCATAGACGGCGATGTCCCCACACACCACCACGGCATAGCGACCTGGAGCAGGACAGGGGGGCCAGCAGGGCTGTCAGCAGGTGGGAACCTCCATCGTGTACTCCCATCCCCATGCTACCAGGTGTCACGGCCAAGGCAGGCAAGAAACAGGGACTCTGGAGAGCCTAGAGGAACAGCAGCTCCCTTTCAGGCTTGCCAGAGCATCTTTGGGTTTCAGGCCACCTCCTGTCTCCTTCCCCCATCCAATGGCACCCACCCAACATTCAGCCCCCCCCAACCCCACAGCACAGTCCCTGCCTGCACCCACCATCCCAGGCGCTGGATTCCACCCAGGCAGCCGCGTTGAAGAGCGAGGCTGTGCCACCATAGCAGGCATTGGTGGTGTCGATGCCCTCCACATCAGTGTTGCCCGACTCGCGGAAGAGCTGCATGAGGACGGTCTTGACGGCCTTGGACTTGTCGATGACGGTCTCGGTGCCCACCTCCAAGCGGCCGATGGCGTCCCAGGAGAGCTGCCCACGCTCCACCAGCCGCTGCACCACCGTCAGGCACAGGGAGTTGATGTCCTCGTGGGCAGCACAGAAACCCATCTGCTTCTGGCCCAAGCCCCGTGTGTACTTGCCAGCCTCCACGCCGTCAAACTGCTCCAGCTCCTCCTGCTCCACGTACTGGGCGGGGAAGTACACCTCCAGTGCCAGGATGCCCACGTCCTTGGGCCAGGTACCTGTCCCAGTGGCACTAGAGAGGCTGCAGGGCAGAGGGAGCGGTGATGGTCCCACGGCAGCCCAAGGCTTCAGAGACAGGTGGTGGCCCTGGGGAGATGCCACCAGCGAGCATCTGAGGCTACGAACATCCCCCAATCCCTGCTGGTTCCCTGTGCTTGGCTCAGGTACGGGGAGGAGGGAGAGTATCCCCTACCCCAGCGAGATGGATGAGCGCTGTCATCTCCCCAGCCCTCCCCACCCCACCTCATCCGCGTGGGTGCTCACCATGCCATCTGCATGGCCATGGGATGCTGGGCTCCCTGGGGTGCCCACTCAGGCCCCGGCGGCACCCGCCTCGACCTCCAGCAGCGTACGGCACGGCTGACCAAACGCAGCATCTTCACCCTGGCTGCTGCACAAGCGGAGGGACGGGCAGCAGGACGGGCAGCGGGACGGGCAGCAGGACGGGCAGCGGGACGGGCAGCAGGACAGGCAGCAGGACGGGCAGCAGGATGGGCCTCGTGTGGTGCTTTTATAAAGAGCGCAGGTGGCTCGGCACAGCCCTCCTGGCCCTTATCAGCACACCGGACCCCAGCGCTCAAAGGTCACCGAGCGCCAGCCAACACGACAGGGACAGCAGAGCGAGCACTGGCTTTGGAGGGGGAAAATGGCAAACTGTCTCTGTCTCATGCCCCAAAGCCTGGGGATGTGCTCAGCTGGAGCCAGGGCTGGGGACAGCCTGTCCCGCTGCTCAGCCCCGGCTGCCCATGCCACGGGCAGCTCCAGTGCCCATGGCTTCCAGCACGGCTGCGGCTGGTGCGTGGTGCGCGAGGTGCTGTGCAGCCTCCCCGACTGCCCCCGCGGTCCTGGGCAGGGAGCAGAGGGCGGACGCGGCTTTGGTGCCAGAACTGACTGTGCCACCCGGGACATGGTCCGCCTCTGTCATGTGCCACAGCTCTGGGGGGGGTAAAAAACCTGGGAGCTGGGCACAGACAGAGGTATCTTCAAAACAGCCGAGCAAACAGCCACGTGACGCCTGTGGCAACACTGCGGTGACACAAGAAGGGACCTTTGGTCCTGGTGCTGTGGTCAACACGGCCCTCGGGCAGCATCGCAGCCCCCAGATTGCTGTGAAGCCTTCTGCACCCTGACAGGGCACCTACCCCCACCCCCACGACAGCTCCCACCCCCACCCACGTTTGTGCAAAGGTCTCCTCCATGCCTGCACCCTGGGGACACTCCTATTCACCCAACCCGCACCCCAGGGAAACCTGTCCCCTTTGGCACCAGAGGGCTGGGGGTGAGCAAACACGAGCACCTGGCCAGGAGAACCACCGGTCCCACAGCTCCTGGGACCTCACTCCCAACCAGCTCCACCAGCACCAGCTGTGCCAAAGCCCCCAGAAGCCGGGAAGCTTGGGGAACTGCAGCAGCGCCTGCCCCTCCCTCACCCAGCCCAGCCCAAGGGTTTGCCCCAGCACCAAGCTCACGCAACACTCGCAGGCTTCTTTTTTTTATAGATGTATTTGTAGGAGGTGGGGGAACAGGAGCAGAGGTGGCACGGGAGGAACGTTGCTGGCACCAGGAGCCCATGGGCTGCTCTCAGCGCGAGGGGATGAACTTGCAGATGTAGTGGTGCTTCTGGGCGCAGTAGGTGCTGGTCCACACAGTGAAGCCTGCCAGGGAGATCAGCGGTGGCCACAGTGAGGACAGGGGCACCAGCTCCGCCTGTCTCAGCTCCCCAGGGGGACAGGACTCGAAAGAGGAGGAGGATGCTGGCTGAGGCCAAGGGCTGGAGGTGGACACAGGGTCTGGGCACTCACCACTGAGGTGGGTCAGCACACCACAGCTCCCCCCGCGGGCACCATTCCCAGGGAGGGCACTGCTGCTGACGCTGTACTTGTTCCCAGTCACCCACTGCCAGGCTTGCATCTGTGCAGGGAGAGGAGGTCAGAAGCCCGGCCCCACTGCTCCCCAGCCCCCTGCCTCCCCCTGCCTCACCTCCTGCCTGTAGCGGAGGCCGAGCCAGACGGGCCGCACGCGCTGGTAGTAGGAGATGGTCTGCTGCAGGGTGGCCGCCTCATGGGGCTCATCCACCCAGGCCAGGTGGGCACCAGCATGGCTGGCCTGGCACTGCCTCTGTGGAGAGAGCCCTCAGTGCCAGGGCACCCCTAGGAGATGGGGCTCCCTGGTTGCCCAGTACCCCGGCGGGCTTACCTCAGCCTCATCCCAGCTCCGGGGCTGACTGAAGTACTTGAAGCAGCTGAACTTGTAGTAGGACCATCCCTTGGGGCAGTAGTCTATATGCCTGGCAGCTGTGGAGGAACAGCCGCAGGGAGGGCTGGGGGACAGCCGGCCTCGCCAGGCAGAGAGGAACGCGGCTTCTTCCCGGCCCCGCTGCGAAAGCGGCTGCCCCCCGAGCCGTGGGACTCACCGGCCGGCCAAAGGAGCCCCACGCAGCCCAGCAGCAGCACGGTCAGCCTGGCTGCTGCCACCATCCTCATCGCTCCTGGAAGAACTCAGGGGGTCACACCGGGCCCCTCGGGGACAGGGGATGCCACCTGTGTCCAGAGAGGGCAAACCCACCCTGCTGTGGGTTGAATCAGCCAGCTGGAGAGGATGGCAGCTCCCTGGTCTTTGCCTCCCTCTTCCCTCCCTGGCACAGGTCACTGCCCTGTGCCACAGCCCATCCCCAAGCACGGCTCAGGGTCCCAGTCCACACTGGCAGTGGGGTGTCCTGGCCCCACCAGCCCCAGCCTTGACAGAAGGCATCCTGGTGAGCCAAGCTGCTCCGTAGGGATATGGGGAGAGCACTGTCAGGGGCAGGGGTGGAGAGACCCCAGCCCTGGCCTGGCATTGCGCAGCAGCAGCAATGGCACAGGCGGAGGCAAGGCTGGTAGGGCTGCAGGGACACAGCACAGCAGCGTTTTCAACCCCTGAGCTCACAGTGCTGCCAGACCCAGGCCAGGAGGCAAATCAGCCACATCAGCACAGTTTTCCTTTATCTGGGCTAATCCCCGGGCACTGGGGCTGATTTGCAGACTCAGCTCGTCTTCCCTTCAAAGAAACAGCGACAAAAGTCGACACGGGGCTGCAAGCTGTGTTGTTGCAGCCTGCCCCAACCAGCAAGGGCAGTGCTCTGCTCCCCTGGGACCTGCTGGGGCTGGCACAAGCTTCTGCTCACCCACAAGCCACCTCAGAGCGTCCCGAGGCCCCAGGCCACCCCATGATGGTCCCCTTTCTCACCAGCCGTCCGGAGATCAGGAGGAATAATTTCTCAGGGGTTGCCAGGAGGGGAGAGGAACTTCCCTTTATAGCCTGGTGCTCACCAGCATCAGTGTTTGCCCTGCTCAGGTGATCCCACCATAAACATCCTACAGCTGACCCCCCTCTATTCCCCAACACTCTGCTGGAAAGTTGCCCACACCTCCACTGTTTGCATTCAACGTTTCTCCAATAAAGACAGGAAGAACCTCTCCTACTTGGTCAATAACCCCCCTGCAATTCATTCATAACGTAAATGCAGAGATAATCTTGTTGCAGAGAACAGTCTGACACCAGGCAGGAATACTCACTGGCCTGGTTCTGAATGGAGTGGGGGGCTGACAGGGGTGAACCTGCCCTGATGCTGGCCAGAGCATCCCTGGGGAGAGTGGCCAGGCCATGGGTACCACCTGCTGGCACTGCCCGCATCCCTGTCCGAGGGATGGCAGCTGGCCAAGCCCCCTGCCCTGCCCAGCTCTGCCATGCGTCATCCGCACACCACCCTTGTTTGATCTGCCGGGGAAACGTCAGTCAGCTGGATGCAAGAATGTGGCAACAGCCTGGGGCCAGAGGCTAGCAGGTGCCATCAGATAGCGGCGGGGATGCCCAGTCCCCGCTCCCATCGGTGATGCAGGGCTTTGGCAGACTGCAACCCTCCAAGAGGAAGGGGCAGGTCCTACAGCAGCAGCCCCCACCACCCGTGTCCCCTGTGGGGTACCTGCAGCCCTGGGGAGGCTGCCCCTGGCCCCAGCAGCTGAAGTCCGTTGGCACAGTCAGGCACAGCCTTCTCCATCGTGGGCCTCACTCCTCACCCTGGGGTGTCCTCTTGCAGAGGTGGGAGGCAGTTGAAGCTCATCTACCCTACTATCACTGCTCTGGAGCACCACTTTGCTGGCTCCTAAGATACCAAAGCAGCCTTGAAAGCTCTTGCTGCTGCCTGTCCCATGGCCTCCTGCAAAGTTGCCAGTTCCTGCCCCGTGCCCTGCTGCTGCCAGCTACCACAAGTGTCCAGCTGTCCTTCCTCTGGTCCTCTCCCACATGCTTGGAGGTGGCCACTCACAGAGGAGCCAGCGCCAGACCCGAGCCTCGCTTGCCCCAGCACATAGGGCTTATAGCTGGCTGAAGAGGTTAGTCCTGCCCATCAGGTTCAAGCCACGTCCCCCAGGGACCTCCTGATCTCCTGTCTCCTGACAAACGTTCCTCCGTGGCAGCATTTAGTGAAACACACAGCCAGCAAGTGCTGCTGCACCCAGAGGGAGCTGCTCCACGCCAGCGTGCTGAGGCAGGTCTGGCTTTCGCTCTGGGGAGGGAGGGGAACCAGACCTTGGCCCACACAGCTGGATTACAGCTGCTGCTGAGGCCTCTCAAGTCTGGGCCAGCCTGCTGGGCACCTTCCACGACCAAAGGGTAACGCTGCCTTCTGCCCAAACACAGTAGCTGCCTGCTACCATTCCTCCCGAAAGGAGCAATACAGAGGAGAGCAGCTGCCCTGTCCAACAGGGGAGCCTCTCAGACACAGCCATTCCACTGTGCCCCCAGAAGACAGGACTCCACCCGTGTCTGATGAAAACCCAGGAAAATGTTTCCCAGAGGAACGTGAGGCTACTCCATTAACTCCTCGGTTAGATAATGGATGCCCCAGCTCCCTGCCCGTCTGGTTCCGCGAGGCTTACTTGGATGCAACACAAGTTTCCACAAGCCCCTCGCCATCAGCCGGGGGAAGAGGCACGCGTGCCCCAGGGGATAAGCAGATTCGAGTCTGAGCCTGAGCACCAGCAAACGCCACGCGGCTGTGCCAGGGACGCAGCAGAGCTTGCTAAACTTTGGCACAGATGTGCAACCTGTGGGAGAGCATGGGTGAAAGCTTCCCGGAGGTTTGTACTTGCCAAGCTGCCTCTACAAGAAGATAAAGGAGCGGTGTTGTTTGAATATTAAACCTTTAAAGTGCCCCCAGCAGCTCTATCCCTGCTAGGCATTGTAATTCAGCTACCGGCTCCATCGGAGTCTGCAGTGAGAGTTGGAAAGCATCCAGGTGAGCACCAGTGGAGCCCACAGCTTCAGTGGCACCCTGCTGCTCAGAGTCCAGGACAGCAGCCATTGCCAATTTGTTCTGCAGTTGTTCTAGTCAAGCTTCTCAAGCCCATAAACAGCACAGAGAAGCTGTGGTTCTTTGTTTCAAAGGCTGGAAAATCGCACATCTTCATGTATCTGCTGCCAAGACAAAGCCAGGGAGTCAGCCTCAGCTCCAGGGATGAGGGTCCACCTCCCAGCTTGAAGAGCAGTGAACAGCCCAGAGAAGCAAGCAGGACCTGAAAGGGTGAGTGAATCCACAGCTCCACTAACCACCCCCTGATCCACACCTGCTCACCTTTCTAAAGGCCACACAAAAGCCCCAGCCCTTCTCTGGCTCCCAGACTCCCAGGCAAACCAGAGCTGTTACTCAAAGCGTTTCCAAAAGGCCCCATTCCAGTCCCTCCCCGTCCTTCCCAGTATGCCCAGCCGCTTGGCTGCTAGTTACTGCGCTCCCCTCTCAGCTCACCAACAGACCCAGAGGCCTCCTGCTACGCCCGAGCCAGGCTGCTCTCAGCTCCCAGGCACAGCCCCCTTGCTCGGAGCTAAGGGGTGGGGTCCGTGCGCTGCTGAGCCAGAGCACACAGCACCCCGATCCCCCGAAGCTCTCTCCTGCCATGGACTGCAGGGGTCCTAAGGAGCCCTCCCGCACCAGGGCCAGCACTGGAGAGCTGTCTGGTGGAGAGGGACCTGGGGGTTCTAATAGACGGGCAAACGAAGATGAGCCAGCAGTGTGCCCAGGTGGCAAAGAAGGCCAAGGGCATCCTGGCCTGGGTTAGAAACAGTGTGAGCAGCAGAAGTATGGAGGCGATTGTCCCCCTGTGCTCAGCACTGGTGAGGCCTCACCTCGAGTGCTGTGTCCAGTTTGGGCACCTCAGTACAAGAGAGATATTGAGGTGCTGGAGCGGGTGCAGAGGAGGGCAACGAATCTGGGCAAGGGATTGGAAAATAGATCATGAGGATCGTTTGAAGGGGCTGGGCCTGTTTAGTTTGAGAAAGAGAAGGCTGAGGGGAGACCTCATCGCTCTCTACAACTCCCTGAGAGGACATTGTAGAGAGGCTGGTGCTGGGCTCTTCTCTCAGGTAATTGGTGACAGAACCAGAGGGAATGGCCTCAAGCTGAAACAAGGTAGGTTTAGACTGGACACTAGGAAAAAATTCTTCATGGAAAGGGGAGTGAAATATTGGAATGTGCTGCCCAGGGAGGGAGGTGAGTCCCCATCCCTGGATGTGTTTAAACATCGCTTGGATGTGGTGTTGGGGGATATGGTCTAGGGGTGAACTTGAAGAGTAGGGCTAATGGTTGGACACGATGATCCCAAGGGTCTTTTGCAACCTGAGTGATTCTGTGAACTGCTGATGAACACCAAGGATTCGTTCAGAATCCAGTGGCTGTGCCGCAGTAGCCCGGAAGATTAAAAAACAACCACCAACAGCACACAGACACTGGGCACATACTCTTTATTCTGGGGATAAAAATTGCTTATACATTTTGCAGCAACTATTTTCATAAAAGACTTTTATAAAAATGTAAAAATAAGCAAATATTTTCCATTATTAATATAGGAAAACGCTGCTGTGTGAATGGTTACTCTACAACTTACGAGATAAAATACCACCTTAAGGAGATATTATCTTTACAAGTAGCTAAAAAAAAAAAAAAGAAGGCAGGCAGAAGGCCATCGTATTAACAGGCCAGGCATGAAACTGGCTTTGTTCCACAGAAAGCATTCATCTTGTAAAAGGTAGCCACATATATAAAAAGGCACTTGTTTTTGGGGGGCTAACGAGGAAAAGCCCTTTGTTTCTTTAGCATCGATGTAGCAACACTTCATTATCTGCAGTGAAAACATGTACCTGGACAGATCTCCAGGAGCTCGCAGGCTCCTGCTCGGAGATCTGAGTCGGCTGCAGCAAAGCTTCACAGGACACACTGCAGCGAGCACGCCGGGGAACGCTGTGCGCGTCGGGAAAAGCAGTAACTTCAGAAATAAAAACTTCAGCCCAAAACGATGGCCCCGGGAACCAGCTCCTGCTGAGGCTCTGCCTTCATGTACCATTGAGTCAAATCGAAAGAAAAAGCTTTTACTCTTGATTAGAATGGAAAGAAACATCAGAGAAAATACTGTACACGGTAGGATGCTGAATGGCCACTGCTCGGAGGGGAGCGGCCTTCTCTGTCCTTTGGCAGCAGCCGACAGCCCCATCTCTTTGGAACACATGTCTGCAGGGTTCCCCCGAAGAGGTAGGAGCAAACCATCCCCAGAAATGTTCACTTCGGCTGCTGACGGGTCCAGAGCCCTTCAGAGAAGCATTACTCTTGTGGACAAAGCAGGACGAGCGACTCTTTATCTAAGGTCAGCGGCAGCTGCCTTCCGTAAGTCCCAAAATCTCGGGGGAGCAGCAGTACAAACGGCACTGCTGCCCCACAGAGCACATGGGGCACCTCGGCTGGGCAATCCTGGCACAGGCTGAAGCTGCGAGCAGAGGACAGCCCCAAACCTGTTAAGCAAACTGCATTAGGCAACAGCTTCTGAGCTATTTGGTCTGCTGCTTAAGCCCAGCTCCTGGCATCAGGCACACTGCTGCTGCTGGAAGCTCGCTCAGGAGTCAGTGCTGCAGCCTCCTTACGGGGAAGGGAAGACAAAGCAGCCCTGCCCCGGGGCTGGAGCAAAGGGGACGCTTTTCAAAGGGCCAGACACCATTCCTGATGCAGGAGGACGGGCACCGCAAACGTGTAACAACATCCTCGACACTGCTTGATAACACCGTAAAGAGGCAGCACAGGGTATCTGGAGGCCAGGACCCGGGCAGTCCTGGATGGAGGGGAGTACTGTGCAAGCACGCTGGGAGCTCGTGTTACCAGGTGTTGAAATGCTCCTGCTCGTCCCAAGAGCTTCCCAAAAGGCCTGTACCAGTTACAGGGCATCTCGTCCAGCAGGGGAGCCTGTGAGGTGGTCAGGGACACACCGGGCACGGGGAGGGTAGTGTGTCAAAAGGGCCAGGTGTGTCTCAGGGAAGACATACAACATGGGAGAGATGTGCCTACAGGCCACCACGGGCAGAAGACCAGGCCAGACCAGCGTTTCAGGAAGGGGGCAAAAAAAACCCAATGACCTAAGAGAAGACTATATGTATATATAATCTCATAATACCTGGGGGGCAGGCAGTGAGAACGCTAAGGGGTGTTAGTGGGTTTGTACAAGACAAAGGCTCTCGAAGGGGAAGGGGTGAAGCTGCGTGACAGGACGTGTCACTTGACCTGCAGGTGTTTTGGGAAGTCCTGGCTCACTTGCTGAGCAAGAGTGGCCACGGGAAGGAGGGGTTTAGGAATGTGGGTGCAGCTCTGAGCTGTGTCAAGACAAGGCAACTTGAACTCAAGGAGAACTAGTAGAAGGTGCTTCAGAGAGAGGTTATGTGGGTAACAAAAGGAGTAACAAAATAAGGATACAAAAGCTGGTTTTGGCTAAATTTCTGGAGAAACGACCATGAGATGCATTAAGCTGAAGAGCTGTCTCCCCAAAGAAATGGTGGAACACACTTAAAAGCAGACTGGAGAATCCAGTGCAGACAGCAATCACACCCAAGGTGCACAGGCGTTGGTTAGAAGTGACCCAGCTGGTCTTCTCCATCACCAGCTTCTACAGTTCTCTGTTTAGCAAAAAAGCATACAAGCCTATAACGACCACAGTCCCTCCAAGGAAAGAACAGCCTGGGCTCATTAAGACTCTTGGATACTAAAATGGTTCTTCATTTTCCATCCTGGAAGACCTTCATGAGTTCTGGAGTCCACTTGAATCGGGCTTCAACTTGGCCAGCCTTCAGGCATACACCTGCATGTTGTTCCGCTGCTGCTCTGGCATGTGAGCGGCCGCCGGCCCACGCTGGTTGTTACTGGGGCTGGTTGCCACATCAGACCAGTCAGAGGCAGAGTGTGGGGAGGAGCTTGACCACTGGTCTGGAGATTCGGGCGACGGAGTCAGGTATGGGTGCTCCCCTTGTAAGTGCCGGTTGTGGCTAGGAGTCCGTTCTGTGGCCGAGGAGTAGCAGCTGTGCTGTGACGGAGGCGTCGGGTACTTGCCCATGGAGCTCTGGAACTGGTGGTAGGCCGGGAGGACCGTCTGAGCCACCTGCCCGTCCTGCTGAGGGATGGCAGCCATGGAGAACGAGGCGCTGGGCAGCTGAGCTATATCCGGTATCTGGTACATGGAGCTGAGAGGACCAGCCATGTTCTGGGCGCAGTTTGACTGGGACTGCTGTGGCAGTGCTTGCTGGTTTATGCCACTCTTAGGAACCAGCTGGAAAGTCATGATAGGGGGCAGAGACTCCCTGGACACTCCCATGTGCTTTGTATCTGCTTGAACCAAACCGCTCGGCTGAGAAACGCTGGGGTGCGAATGCATCACCTGCGGCACCATGCCGAACATCTCGTTGTACTGGGACTCGTTCACCTCCATGCGGTTCATCCACTCGGTGGAAACGTTGGCCGGCCGCAGCCTGCCGAGCCCGCTGTTCGGAGGGGTGGTTCTGTGCTGTGGCAGCAGCTGGCTGACGGACGGGAGCACCGTGCTGGACCCGCGGCCCAGGGGCTGCATCTCGTGGAGGTTGGTGAAGGACATGGTGTGCGCTGCCTGCACTGATGGAGCAGTCAGCAGGGAGCTGGGTGACGAGTGTAACACCCCCGGCGACGGCATCACAGGAGAGGATGTTGGCTCGGATGCAAAAGCATGGGGCGACTCCAGGGAATCAACTGGTGACAGGGTCACTGAGCTCTCCGAAAACTGCCCTTTGCTCTCACTCAGGGACTTCTTCCTTCTCCTCTTTGCATCTTTGGTGAGGTTCGTGGGCATGATGCCTTTGGCATTCGGTTTTCGTGACTTCTTGCTTAACGAAGCATGCTTCAGGTTGAGGAAGGACCTATTCGGGCCGCAGATGACCGGGGAGAGGGCAGAGTTGAGCATGGCACCGGGGTGCCCAGCAGGGCTGTGCGCCACATTGTACTCGTTGAGAAGCTGCACAATATCGTGGTGCATCCGGTCCTGGGCCACATCTCGGGGCAGGCGGTCCATGTGGTCCGTGATGTCTCGATTGGCAAAATGATCCAGCAAGATTTTTGCTGCTTCGAAACTGCCTTCCCGAGCAGCAAGGAAGAGCGGCGTCTCTTCCTGAAAACACAGAGAATAAGGATTTTAGCGGCTTCGCCGTGGGGGGACTGACTTGCAGCTAACAGTCCCCTAAGGGTGCAGCCAAACCTGGAAGCCCTGCTTCATGCAGTGTCACATTAACTGTCTCCAAAACCAACACACCCTGAGAGATGCCCATCGAAAAGGCAGACTACAGGAGATGGTTTCCTACAGGGCAGTGGACACACTGGATAAACTATCCCACCGGCACGTGCACTGTTCTGCTGTGGGTCCTTGGAGGAACTGGGAAAGCAACTGGTGCCTTCCTCCCATTGGCCGTACAAAGGACTACACTGGCTCAGTAAAGAACTGAAGCTTGTTGGTAGTTCTAATATCCACTGATGGATACACAACAATCCAAAAAACAAACCTGAGGCAGAGGAAAAAAATCAAGGACTGAGCCACAGGAAAGACTAACAGTGAAGCTACAGGAAGCCTGCACAGTACAGACTGTCTCTCAAACAGAGGGACTTCTCCCCCACATCCACTGACATCCCTGGAAAAGTGACAGGGCATGACTGCTGCTGTACTGCCAGATCCCTCTGGTAACTGAAAACCAGCTGCTTGACATCAGCAGCACTTGACCCTGGTGCTCTTGCACACCTCTGACTCTGTACTGCAATCCTTCTCTGCAAGAAAAGCAGGACAGCACTGATGCCCCAGACTTGGACAAACAGGATGAGAACTGCTCTCCCATATCAGGAATCCTACAAGATATCCAGCACCAGGGGAGAGTTCTGGTCACACTCTGGGCTTGGAAGACCTGCACTAAGCGCCCGGTCTAGAAAATCTGACCTTAGTTCACTGCCAACAACAAAGAGATACTATGAGTTAGGAAGCACACCCAAGCTGTACCTTATTATCCTGCATGTCTCTGTTGGCTCCATTCTTCAGCAGCACTAGTGTTGCTTCCACATTGTTGACAGCAGCAGCCCAGTGAAGAGCAGATTTACCTGCAGGGAAACCCAACAACTTCAGTAACAAACAAAGGAACTATTTTCTAAAGCACCATGATGGACAGAGTACACTGAGGGAAGAAAGGCCCTGCAGTGCAGCTCACAGCATGGGAACGCTTTGGAACCGTCACCCTGCTGTGACATACCTCGATGTTACCAAGATGGGACTTTCCACACTTGCTCTGGGATTATTTTATTTTTTAAATAACATAATAACATATCCACAGAGTCATGTCTGCAGTCCAGAAAATCACAGCACATCCAACCTCATCTTTCTTCTGCTTCTCTTCCAGGACTGTCTAACTAAGCCACTGTGCAGCAGCCAGCAGTCTATTATAGCTAGGAGGACTTCTGCAGGAAAGCCCAAAGTTTGATTAAGCTACAGAATTTAGGAGCAGCCCACTCGCCAGGAGAGCAGATGCTCACCCCTCCTTGCTTGCACCATGACAAATATATGCCCAGCCCAGTACACTGCGTTCACATTACCATGGTCATCCACGGCGTTCACATCTGCCTGGCAATTAATTAGCTCAGCCACCATTCCTTCCACAGCCAGACGTGCAGCCAGAATTAACGGGGTGGTTCCATCGTTCATGCGAGCATCCAAGTCCGTCACTCTGTTACGGATCAGGATCTGGACAAGAGGGGAAGACAGATTTATTTAATCTTTTTTCCTCAATACTGCTACAGACCAAAACTGAGGATTTGGAAGACACTCGGGAGAAACTTTGTAATGAAAAAGCAGCCTGAGCACTGCAATGCAAGAATCCAGATAGCAGGTGACAGAAGCAAACAGACCAAGTAAATACACGCCAGACGATTCATGCATGCTGAGTTCTTCAAGCTACGAGTACGTGAGGAACCTGGATGTAAAGTACAGTTTCACCTGGCCATCACACTGCGGAAGGCGTGAGAGCAAGGCTGAGAGTGAACACAGAGCAGCTTGGGCAGGCTCGTATGATTACAGAGCATGGCTACTCTAAAATTACTCTAAAATACTTAATTGCTGTACCTGGAAGACACCCTGGGCATCAGCAGCTACAGCTGCATGCAGGGGAGTCCGTCCCATGTTGTCCCGTGCGTTAGCATCTGCACCAGCATCCAGCAAACGCTTCGCAGCGTCCGCTCTGGAGTACCGGGCTGCTAAGTGCAGTGCCATCTCCCCAGTGCGGTCTGTCTGGGCCTGCAGGTTGGCACCTTGATAGATCAAATCCGTTATTATATTTGCTGAGGAATCTTCTGCATCCTCATCATCCTCGCTGATGTCAGAGCCACCCACACGCAGAGATGCCAACATAAGCGGAGTACATCCATCTGCAACAGAAGAGATGGTATCATAGTAACCTGAATGAGACAACCAAGGAAAGGAAACCCTCTCACAGGTCTCTACCCTTCAGCACTGTGCTCATGCCCTCGGCCAAAACCAGCACAAGCACCTACAGCTACAGACAATCCCTCCAGTCACTTTAATCCAGATCTGTTCTCTTGTCTTAAAGCCCAGAGTTAGCGGGCAGTTTTCCTTCCAAGTAGTACTGTAATACCTACTACAACCCCAACAGAACTTAGATACTTCCCAAAGAAGCAAATTCATTATGAAACAAAAAAGGTTTGTTCCTAAAGTGGAAAACTTCCCCAAAATGTAAAGGCTAACTAAATTCCTAGAGAGAAGCAAGGGCTATAAAAATCAAAGGCTTCAGATGACTAAGTAGAACTATTCACATGAATGTTTTAATCGCATACCTGGGGAAAATAAACAACTGACAGAGGAAAAATATTGGACAACTGCCCACTGATTGTTGGTGGCATTTTGCAGATACTAGCCTGAAGTGAAACGTACACAAAAGCTTTCCTATCTATTACACACCTATCTATTACACACATCTTCACGACAAGGACCCTGAAGTTTTGACAGTCAAGAGCTCAAACCTGAAAAATGCCCCAGGATGACTGAACCAACCTCACCTTGCTTTTAAGACTGGCCATGACCAGAGCCCTAAACAAACTGATCAAGCCTGCTCTGTACTTTCATGGAAGTACATCATGCAGGAAGGGACCATGGAACAGGGTCTAATCCAGTACAAATCACTGGTGTACCAGTTGTATCCTACACACGCACAATGCCTGGCTCCCCATGCACCCTTCCATCGTAGCACGGGCTGCCCATGGGTATATATTCATATATATACATATATTCATCAACCCATCAAACACCAAACGCTTCAGTTTCAGCAGACTCTGAATGTTCCAAAACATCCACTACCTAAAACCAGAGACTTCAACTGTAGACACTAATGCTTGCTTACTGATTTTAGTGCTTTACTCCACTCACGTCACAGGCACCTAGAAAAAAAGTGGGACTAAGATGGAAGCAGGAGTGAACCCCTCTGTGCTAAGTGCCCCACGGGAGCTCTGCAAAGGTGAACACAAACTTTGCTTCTCCACTGTGACTCGCTAGCAGAAATTCAAGACAATCTTTCAGCAACTACCCAATTTATTCCATGGGCAAGCAGGGCACATTCCTGGACCCTAAGGCCAACAGCTTCCCTGCCTGCACAGCTCTCCACCTTCAGTGCACTATCTGCACTGAACGGAGCGTGAGCCCTGCAGAAAGCCATGGGGCAGAACAAGGACTCTGTGCCGATGAACAAGGTGATGATCTCCTCCTGAAGGACTACACAGAGCTCCAACGCCCTGCTCCCATTTCCCACCTTCTGATCACCTACCTTCCCTCGCTCTTTTAGGGCAGTTCCCAACCTTGCCAGAAGCCCACCATTGTGCCACAGGGTGCCTGTGGAGCAGAGGCAGTGGGGAGGGCTGTGGCCAGGCTGGCAGCAGCAGCACCCACACTCCTCCTAGTGGCTCCCAACCACAGGGCACAGAGGCTTTTGCCCAGCGACTTTCTCAGGATTTGATGGTTCGTAGCAGTGTTGACGTGTGGGCCTGGGTTCAGTTCCAAAATGCAGTCCTGTCTATAGACCCTCTTGCCTGTTGTCCAAGGCTACACTTCCTTTTGTGCTTCTCCCTCCCACTGCTGGCTCTGTTTCCCCGTGCCAAATGAACACTTCTCAGTATTCCAGTCAGGCTGTGGGCTCCTCAGCGCTGCCCCGACACAAAGAGCAGAGAGACGGAGCACAGAAAGGAACCTTCCAGCCCTGGAAAACCACTTGCAGGAAAGGTCCTGCTCGCTCAATCACTGTAGTTGTCCTGGAGGGATCATGGCTAGCTGCTCCACAGGGACACAGCTCTAGTACACATGAATTCCCTGGAAAAAATTAGCTGCCACCCTCCAGTAAGTCTCTCAGGTATGTGCAGCTCTTTTCAGAGCTTTCTAAGTTGGCCACACACGGGTAGTTTTACGAGGCTAGCATAAAGCACATCCAGCTAGACCATCACAATTAAGTGCTTGATGGACTACTAGAAAAAAAAAAGCCCTGGACACAATGTCTTTTTGACTCCTTCCAGTTTGTTCTCTGAAATAGCTGCAAAAGAACCCAAAAGGATCCAGCTGGAGGCAGACACACAGCACGGAAAATTCCAGTCTGAACCACTGAAGTTTTAGTAACTGAAAAAGAGGGGCATATAATAGGGACTGCTAATCAGTTTTAATTATAGGTGGTGTTACCAGTTATGCCTATAATTGCATTACCCTGGTTACACACTCACAATAACTCCAGTGAAAAGAATGTCCTCACCACTCTGGGGGACACAGAGAAAGAACAGCATTTCTGAAAGAACAGTTTTTTATAAAAACTCAATCCCTGAGCAAGTGTAAAACTCTGAGTGAGATGGTAAAGCCAGAAGTTTACCAGAAAGCTACAACTGAAGACTCAAACAGGCACAGCATACTAAAAGCTGGGATGCAGAGAACCCAGCAAAGTCTCTAGGCAATACTTCTGTGGGAGTATTGGACCTCTTGGATCTCCCTACACTTGGGAGACTGCGAAGATGCTGGGTTAAGAGAGGGAATAACCCCTTAGTACACCGAGGTGTTTCAACTTGCCTCTCCTCTCTCTAGAAAAAGATCTCTACTGTTCTACCTGCCACCTGGACCCGTGGCCAGGATCTAACTCACCCAGGTCCACATGGCTCCAGCCCAGACACCTGCACCCAAGCCAGTGAGCCTCAACACCCTTTGTAATTATGGGCAGCGAAGCGTTACTGGAGTGTGAGCCACCCAGCCTTCAGTAGACTGCTGCCTGGGACACAGATGAACTGCCTCTCAGAAGTGCCTGTTTCTTCCCTCTGCATGCAAAGGAAGAGGAAGGTGGCCAGGGCAGATGAATAGCTACACTAACTGTGAGGGGTGGCTGAGAGAACTGGGGTTCTTTAGCCTGGAGAAAAGGAGGCTCTGTGGAGACCTTATCACTCTCTACAACTACCTGGAAAGAGGTTGCAGCAAGATCAAGGTCTGTCTCTTCTCCTGAGTAAAAAGCGACAGGACAAGAGGAAACGGCCTCAAGTTGCACCAGGGGAAGTTTAGGTTGGATATCAGGAACATTTTTTTCACAGAAAGGGTTGTGAAGCCCTGGAACAGGCTGCCCAGGGAACTGGTGGAGTCCCTATCCCTGGAAGGGTTTAACAGATGTGTAGATGTGATGCTGAGTACCACAGTTTAGTGGTGACCTGGCAGTGCTGGGTTACTGGTTGCAGTTGATGGTCTTAAAGGTCTTTTCCAACCTAAACAATTCTGTGAATCCTTCCCTTCCTTACTAACGCATTACTCCAACACTTCTCAGACTTTTAAAACAATTTCTTCCCCTGACAGTAACTCAGCCACTTGCTTCTGATGCCACTGAGGGGGACAGCTTACAGCAGCTTGATGCAGGCTTCACAGTTGAATCTGAACGGCAGGAAAGCAACTCACAGGTCACTATTATTCCATTGCTATTGTTGGACAAAGCTTTGAGTGAACGTGAAAATAAGCAGTCTGAAGTCTTAAGAACATTATTGCCTGCACTTGGAAAGCTTCTACCCTGCCACACAACTAGAAGCTTCAATAGGGGAAATAAAGAAAAGCTTAAATTTGGCAGAAACTGATGGTTTATGTTCTCACACTCGTTACACAGAAATCCCTCCTTCCCTGCGCTTTGCATTTGGGAGAGCTAACGGGTCAACGAGCAGAAAAGACAATAGAAGGGAGCTGAGAGAATGGGTCCAGTCATCATTAAATTGCATGGAAATATTCCCACAAAATCCAATAAATAGCAATTGCAGCAATATCATCAGAATCACCTCTCTACATATGAACACGAGCTGTGCTTGCAGCTCTTCTGACCAGGATAAAGTTCTTGGTCAACTCTCTCCTCTCAGAACACAAGAATTACCAGATGACCCACCCAGTCCCTTACCAGGTTATAAAGCCTTAGTGCTACACTTAGAAAAAGCAGCAGAGCATTCTTCCTGCATCCAGTCATCTGAGACCAAACCAGAGCAAAAGCCTGTGTGCATGTGTGCGTGTTAAAGAACATCCTTCAAAGTTCAGTTGTGTTACAGAGAACTACTCATTGAATTCATAAAGTGAGGGTATAAATCAGTGAATTAAAAAAAAAAATCATTAACAAGCTTGTTGCATTGGTGCTCTGTTCCAGCACAGAAGTCTCACACACTGCCTGTCTGGGTATATATACTGTCTGCCAGAAGCTGTCTTAGTCAAGAAAAGGCCACCCTTGCTACCACCCCAGACAACAGGCACCGCAGGTATAAACCTTGCTCAGTTGGTCCTTAGTGAAGTCTGCCACAAATCTCTGCCCCAATGGCATTCTGACAGCATCTTTTAGGCACACGTTCTTATAAAGGAGATTCTATAGCTGTAGCTTCTACAGGTTGCTTGCTAAGTGAACTCTTTCTCCTGGTTACATGATATTCCCTGTGCTACCATGATCCAATCTCTCCACCTTTCTTTTCTGGAGCACACATCAGGTTTCCTTGAGTACCACAAAGGTTCTGCTGGTGTTCCTGTGTACTCCATGTAATTTTTAAACATTAGCAGTCCCAGCCACTGGAGACAGGGCAAGTCAGTGTCTGGTAGAACACATGGACAGTCAAGAGCACTGACCTGGTCCTCTGACATTGACATCCAGAACATCCACTTCTTGATCTGCCTGAGGTGGTGTGAGGGCTAGTGATGTGCTCCCACAGACGTCTGCTGCCTCCAGGTGCTGCTGTGTCCACTGGCGCTGATCTATCTGCTCATCGCCTTCTGGGAGCAAGGCTTGATCCTCAGCCTGACCACGGGAAATAAGCAAATACTCATTGAGTGACCAAACACACTGAAAGCACTTGTGGTTTTCTTAATCTTGCTGGGGGGTTGGCTTTTTTGTTTGTTTGGTTTGGAGGGGTTTGTTTGTTTGAAGCCAATGACAGTCTCCATTTACCTCTGCCTGGCATTCTCACCTTCCCCACTCCTGCCATGTGTTATCGGGCCTGAACTGCAAGACATTGCACCACTGTTAACCTTCTCGTCCTTTTGATGCAGAAGGGCATGGGTAGGGAGGGGACACTGGAACAGCAGTGACCTGGTTTCTCCCCTGGCATGTGGTGGAAATGCTAACGTGAGGGTTTGCTCCTCAGTTATCTATTACAAGCCCCTAAGCAAAGGGAGGGTTTGAGCAAGGGGCATGCTCTGGAAGTTAATGCAGCTGTTTTCCTCACCAGTGATTTCAGCAGTAAGCATGCAATATTCATGTCTTGGAGCTCCTTACCTTTGCTCTTTTTGGCTGAGGTCCACCATCACCTGCCCAGTGTTCAGTTGGTCCAGAATCTGCCAGGTTACCCTCTGGTATCTGGACTGACAGATTTCTACCAAACAAGGAGAACGCATCACTGCATGCTGACCAGGTGCTACTATTGCAACTTATACTAGCCTGCAGAGACTAAGGATGGGATGCTTGCAGGTTTGGTAGGGAAACAATTAGAGGGACCAAGAAATTAGAAATGTCAGGCAGCCAACAGTGGCATTAAATGCAATTTGAACGGCAAATCGGCTTAATTCAGTGGAAAGCCAAAACTGCATAAATGGGATTCTTCTTCTGAAGCTTTCCATTATTACTGAGTCATGTCTTTAATGCAATGAGCTACATGTATTAAAAGTTTGTTGCCACCTATCAACCTAAAAATGTCTTGCCTGTTCCAGGAGGAAGTTATGCAAATAGTACCCAACCACTGAACTAAAGAGACTGTCAGAAAACTAAACATAACCAGGAGATCAGAATCCTTACTAGAATTTCATAAATGACAGTTGAAGTTCTTCTGTCCAAAACTCATTAATTTAAATTTAGAGAAGTAGCCTAAGACGTCCTAGCTTAAAGGGCAGCTTCCTCTATGGAATTAAGTAACTTTAATATAAGATTTACACATCACGTTCTCAGAGTCCTCTAGCACAGTAACGGACACACTGCCAGTGGCCTAAATGCAAACTTACTTGAGTCCAACAGCATCTTCCCCAACTGGCTCTCTGCGTTTATGGTTACTGGGATCCCTGCGCAGAATAAAGCCCTCTGGGAGCCACAGCGAACCATGTTTGCGTTTACGCTTCGCCATCATCACACCCAAAAGGAGGATTAAGAGGATGATCAAAGCCGCCACAGCCAGCAGGTAAAGCAACTGGGTCTTCGGTGGTAACAAGGGTTCACCTAAAATTTTCAGTTAAAATACAAGGAGATTAACGAAGACGACAGGCAACAACCTTCAATCTACATACTGTATTTGCTCACTCAGTTTTTCTGCACGGAGAGTGTATTTGCTCTAACTGCATCCCATGTAGAGACAAGGGCTTGAGGTAGTTTAGGCTCTGCTGCAACTGTTGTAAGAATACATTCTCTGTCTTTCTGCCTTCCCTTCATCTTGTTTCTCAAAATATTTTTTAGATTATATGATTGCTGAACTGAAAATCTTGCTCCTTTCCTCAAGAGTCTGCTGGCTGAAGACAGCCACCCTCCATCAGTGTAAAGAGAGCTGATCTACATATATACACATATAGCTGATGTACATAAAGATATTACTGATCTAGTAGGAGGCTGCAAATGAATCTCAGACTGAGGGAGAGGGCAGCAGAAATCCAAGGGATTACATATTGCCAGAGGAGAAAACGCTCACACCCTTTCCCTCTAATGGCATCTTTTTCACTGAATTCATGACTTACACATGAATGGCTTTTAGTGCAGACAAGATCACTGCAGTGTGCAGCACACAAGAGATAACTGTTTCTACAGGTATTAAAATGACTAGGCTCCAAACTTAAACACACTGCCTTATGAACCAGATGCTCCCTCAGAGCAGAGCACTGCACATATCTACTTCTAGAACCAGGGATAAGTTAGCTCCCAGAAACCATACTGAACAGTGAGACATGTTAAGACGATGATCAATAGTCTGAGCATGAATTTTGCCAGCCCAAGTTCGGTGACTTCCTTCCTCCACCAGCAATTTTTCCTCTGCAATTACTTACTCTGGACAGACACGAAAGGATAGGGCAACATGCCCTTGATGGCCTGAGCAGCTAAGAGAGCCGCAGCAGCTTCCGTGTTCTGAAAGCATTGCTCTGAATCTTCTGCACACTGACGGTTGTCAATCTCCAGGAACACCCTGGTGCTGTAGAGACACAGTAAGAAGGCACAGAAGTCAGAAACTTTTTCCAAAGCACTAGGTTAAACTCCAGCCTTTTAAGTTAATCTTTCCAGCCCTGCACTGAATTTGGCAGTTGCAATAACTACATTTCCCCATTAAAAAAACCCAAACAAACAAAAGCAAAAAACAGACTACAGCCCTAGGATGTCAGAATACCCCAGACACCTACAAGCATGAGATATCAGCATAACAAAACCAGAGGAAGACAAAATCATCCACTCACCCAATGACTTCTTGCTCTAGTTCTCTGTGCTTGCGAATAACCACAAGCGATCGCCGACTCCGTGCTGCTGATCTCTCCCCATAGTAAGGGAATACCATGGGGTTTCCCTGGGAGTCCAGCTTGATTCTCAGATTGGTGTGCAGGAGAGTGCCCAGAGTGCGCAAGAAGCTGCGAACATCACCCAGCAGCTCATCAGGGGGCATTAAGACCACAATGATTAGGGTTCCTTCTGCCAGCTTCTCAGCTTTGTCACCAGCACAGTCCAGACCGTCCCAGCCACACTCCTCGCTATTACAGCCCTGGTCGCAGCGGCCGTCTGCGTAGTGATCCGCACAATACTTGTCATACCTAGAACAGCAAAGTGGTTACAGGCAGCAGATAGGACATACACATTCTGTACAGTATACCTGCAGTCTAGGGGCCAAGGCCTTACACTCTTCATCATCATTTGAGGTAAAATAACACTCATATTCAGCATACAAGGAGAAGAAATATAATCCCCGGGTGAGCCTGCATTCAGGGTGGAAGCAGGAAGCACAGAAATCCCCAGGAACACATGCTTCAATGCTGGTACCAGTGGAACAGAATGGCTTATTCTTTTTACTTGAAGTTACATCACAGCAAAGCTGTAGCATTTATCACAAATAACTAAAGAGAAAGAAGTACCACAACAAGTAAGCTGGGAAACACATTCAGAGGTAGCAAATGCAGCTGGGATAAAAAAAACAGGTATTGCTGGCATGGAGTGAAATTCAGGATAGGAGGCAGTACTATTAAAACATAGCACAAGGTGAAAAGCCTATTTGTATTTCCCCAGAAAGCAGGGCACATGCATCTGCAGGTTAACACACTACCATTGCTCAGGCTAGCAACTCAATTCACAGCATACAAATTCCAGAACTTCTTTCCAAAACCAGACAAAAAGTACAGAAAGCAGCAGAAACTCCTCGATGCCAAACTTTCAGCAAGAGCAAGGACCAGCAACAGAAACAACGGAAGGGATGGGAGCGGCAGGCAGGCAGCATCCTGATAGAGCTGATAGAAAGTGATAGAAAAGCTGACAGAAAGCTCTATCAGATGTTATCAGTGACACAGAGAAACATCCCTCAGGACCAAGCCTTACTTGCACATTTTGCCATTCTGCTGACATTCGAAGTTGTCAAACAGGCACTCGGGTGTGTTGCAGAACTCATCACACTGTCCGTTGAAAAGCATCCAGCAGCGCAACGACGAGGAGCAGTTGGCCCAAGGATCTTCCATTGTTAGGGAGCAGTCGCCTCCGTCCCACTGGCAGGCATGAGTGTTACAATCTTCATCACAATAGCCATCTTTTGCTTTTTCTGCACACTGGGAATCCAAACATCCTCGGGGCTCTGGGCTGAATGTTACAGGCTGCTCACACTGGCTGCCTTGGGTGTGAACAGGGCACTGACAATAATAGTAGGGAGGCTGAGAATAAGGGTGGCAGCTTCCACCATTCTGGCAGGGGGCACTGGCACAACCCGTGTTTGTCTGGCATTCCTCTCCCAGTGACAGCTTGGGGCAGTAGCACCGTGGACCAGAAGACGTCTGGATGCACTGCTCCCCCTTCTTGCATTTCACTTGTCCACAAGTACTGTGGCTGCTGAACTCACATTTTGCTCCAGAATAACCCTACGAAGGGGAAAAAAAAAACCAAAATGCAAAACAATGAGGCTCACAAACTTATTCTTCAGTATTCCAAGGTTTCACGTGTAAAGCCTTTCTCCCCCGTAACTCTTCTAGCCTCATGACAGGAGCTAAGGTTTTCTGGATCTAGACTCAGAGACAAAGTAGGACCAAGGCTCCATTGCATTTTGGAATGGACTTAGAAGAGCCATGAAGAAGGGGAATCTTGCAGTAAGCACAGAGAACATAGGATAGCAAAAAAAAACCCCCAAAACCCCAAATTTAATACTAGGTTTAGCACAGAAAAGCCAGCTCTCCTGCCTCGACAGCAGGATTGGTTGGGGTAACAAGAGGCAGCATCCCTCTCCTAGGGCACCTGGAAGCCCTGGGTTTCCCAGCTAAGTAGATAAACTAAAGGACGTGGGTAAAGCATGTCCAAGAACACAGCTTTGTAAGTAGTACAGAAAAGATAACCACCTACAGTGGAGCAGTGAAACTACTGAGACTGTAGCCAGAGAACTCTGCAGCTGAGTCAGGCAGTGTAGTTTCAGGAGAGAGTGCTTACCGGAGGACACTGGCAGATGAACCCATCTGGCATATTGCTGGCAACAGCACAGGTGCCCCCGTTCTGACAAGGCTTCCGGGGACACACATCTATTACACTCTCGCAGTGACGACCTGTCATGGAGGCACATGGGGAGGAGAGAGCAGAGAAATGAACGTGTGGGTGCACATCAGAGAGCTATCACAAAGCAAAACACAATGAATAGCCAACAAGACAAACGCTTCAGTGAGATCTTCCCCTCGGAACAGGCAGGAAATGTCTCTTCAGATAATTCGTGCCCTCTAAGTAGCTGCCTAAGTAGTGGCAGAGAAGGCACAACCCCAGAATCCACAATGTGTGTTTGGAGATGGCCCACCTCATCTGCCTCCTCAGGAATGCACACAACACAGCACAAACAAGTTGCTGTTGTCACCCCCAAGTTAGACAGGCAGAGAGGCTGAAGGTGCTGTACCATATCAGTTTGGGAGTTCCTAAGACATCCTTACTTTTTGGGAGATTCTCACTGAGTTCAAAGGCAAGTCACACTGTAACCATGAAAGAACAACCCTCAGGATCACATGCAACGTAAGTGAATAGGAGAAGACGGTGAACTCTCCTCAGACTGATCAGCTAGACAGAGGTATCACTGCACTGACTGGCATTTACTCCCAGAGTCAAACTCTGACATCAGACTTAAAAAAGATGAGTATGACCTGAGCATGACTTGGACCCCCTAGGAAAACATTAATAGAAGTCTCCACACATGTGCAGCCAAGACCGACTGCTCGCAGACAGGAGCAGACAGGGCAGGATGGCCCACAGAGTCCTGGCATCCTATCAGTCACAAACCACAGCAAAGCCACCCCGTCCCCTCCCAGGCAGAAGGGTCAACATGGAATGCACAGAAGATGAATGACTAGAGAAGCAAGCATGCTCGCCCTCTGTGCCTAACATTTCCAGACAGATTCCATGTCTGAGACACAGCAGCTCTCCCTGCTCCTCCTAGGGTGCTGTAGGTCTGCACTCCCCACAGTGCAAGTTCCAGCAGTCCTTCCATGAGAGCCAGAAGCAACATGAGGCATAACTCATAAAAGCAAGCTTAACAGACAGGCTTAAATAGAAATCTATCTGATGACTTGCACTGGTGTCCCACTAGCTTAACTGGCTTTGCTTCTCTCATATGTCACACCTTTAGGAACTTCCTTTGTCAGTCTAGGTGATGCATTCAAAAACTAATGAGTGAGTTCTTCAGATGTATGTCTCTGGGATTTCTTTGCATCTGACAGTCACCAATTTAGTGGAAAAATCACAGTATCTTTATACTTTCAGAAAAAAAAAAGACAAAAAAGAGTAAAATTATTGGTAAATCATGCAGAGAAGGTCACTAGTAAGAAGGGAAAGAAAAAGGTTTTAATGGAAGAAAACTGAATACATTAGAAATTAAACTGACATGGAAACTGGAAAGCTGAAAGTTAAGGCACATCTGGAGACTATTAGACCAAACTTATGCCCAGTGGGAGGCAGAGAGCAGAACAGCAGAGACACTAACAAAGAAGAGATCTAGAGAGTGAGACATTAAGTTTGCACAGTGTGATATCCTTGCAATGTTGTGATTTGAGGTTGGATTGTGGAGGGATCACATCACTAAGCTAGGAATGTACAGTCTATGCATAGAATATTCCATCCTAACCACATCACCAATATAAGGGAGAAAGGGAGCCAGGAGTAGAAAAGGAGGCCAAAAGCTAATACCAGTATAAGGGAGAAAGGGAGCCAGGAGTAGAAAAGGAGGCCAAAAGCTAAATATGGATACCACGACACTGATTTATAGAGAAAATTCTTATGCAGCCTTGCAAAAGGAAAACCCGTGGAGAAGCTGACACATGAACCAGTTACACTTACAATATTAGAAATGTGAAATTATGAAAGAGAGAAGAGTACCACAGGAAAAGAATCCTGGCAACCAAGTGCCTCAGGGAATTCCTTTGTCTGAGACAGCTCTAGAAGTCAAATTTCTTAGAAGGTTTAAAAGAAAGATTAGTCTAAAATCTGAAACAAGATATAGAGAAACAATCAGATATAGTAAAGGAAGGCGACTGGATAACATGACTTCCAGAAAGGAGAAGAATGACCATTTTTCAAGACACTGCCCTGAAACTGGAAGCATGTTTACTACTACTCACCAGTAAAAGCACTACGACAGACGCAAGTATAATCATTTATCAGCTGAACACAGTCCAGACTTCCACGAGGGTTACAAGGATTAGAGAGGCATTCGTTGATATCTCCCTCGCATCGCTCGCCTGCAAAGCCTGGGAGACACAGACAGCTGTAGCCCCCGATCTGGTCGATGCACTGCCCTCCGTTAAAGCAGCGGGGTACTCCTGAGTCTGAAACGCAGTCATCCATGTTCTCCTCGCAGAAGCGGCCTGGCGAGACAGTAAAAATGGACAGTTTGAAGATACGGTGTCACGACCTCCTTTCCTCCACTGCTCATCAAGATTTCAGCCCGTGTCGCGATCCCAGCTCCATGCAATCCATGCCCCGTGCAGGCAGGCAGCCTCAGATCAGACCTAAGGAGCGTGTGGGTTAGATGCAGCTGTTCTCAATGGTAGGTCATACAGGTATTTAGCAGCTTGCACGCTTGACTTAATTTAAGGGCATAGTTAAAAACACAGAATGAAAAAAAGATGGGTTCAATTTAGCCTGCTAAAACACCGATTCCCGGCCAGCGTGCCATTCCTGACCTTTGGTTTCTGGGCACCTACAGTTAACTCTCAACACCCGCTAGAGATGGCAGTTTCTCCCTCTCCCTACTGGGTTTCTTTTCAAGGGGCAATGCCTGGTACTGGTTCTGCCTTCACCACACAGTGTAAGAGACAAAAGGTGACCGACCAAGAGGGTCAGTTGAGCAAGAATTTTTGTCTGTTCATACAAATGATTCATCCGAAGCAAGTAAAGTCATTCACCTGAACATGGAAGCCAAGCGTTCATTTCAAACTGGGACAGAGACAAAAGCTAAGTCTTAATATCCTAAGCACTTGTATTAATCTTCTCTAATGCCTTTCATTTACAAAAATAAAATTGGTACCTCCAATAAAGTAATTCATATCAACAAATAAAGGCTGAAGAATTAAAAGCAATGCTTTCAGAAGAGGATGGATGCTTTAGTACAACACAGATATTCTGTCAGTGCAAGATTTCATACTAAAATACACACTTTGACATAGAGATATAGGAAGTAACTTTTTTTTTCTTCGTTTAAAACTGGAGAACCAAATTAAGTGCAATACATGAAGAACTGCTGCATTTTGTTTACGATGAAATAAACACTTATCCAAAATGGGAGATGTGCTGCCAGCCACAGTAAAGGGAATGAACAGGTAATATTCATGGGCAGGAGGCATTTAGATTAAATTATTTTATGATTTTCCTAACTTTAATTTATGAATCAAGAGTTTAGTTCTACCTGACACACAACTAGAGACTCTGACAACACTGAGATGACACCGTTCAGAAAGAAAAATTAAGTTCAGAGGAATGTAAGATCTTTAAATGACAAACTTAAGAAAAAAAGACAAGTGAGAAAGCATTCACTGATGAGCTAAAATGTGCAATCCTGATTATTTTCAGAGGTAGAGCTCAGGGCCATCATGTCAGGTATAACAGGGAAACAAGGCTAAATTTTAGGAAACATACCATTATATAGGCTGTGGAATCATACTGAAAACCACCATTACATAACTGTGGACTTTTTTTTTTTTTAAAAAGAGTTTTAATAAAAGAGCTCAAATTTGCTGAAATAGTTTACGCTAGCCTAGAGGCACTGAACCTATTTTCCACAAAAGATTCCAGGACAGAGGACAATGCAAGGCCAAAATTTAAACAAGTAAAGGACACTGGAAATTCTGAAAGAACCCAGCAAGTTTTCTATTTTGTAAAGTCACAGAATGGTTTTGCTTGAAAGAGACCATTAAGATCATCAAGTCCAACAGTTAACCCAGCACTGCCAAGTCCACCACTAAACCACATCCCTCAGCACCACATCTGCACGTCTTTTAAAACCCTCCAGGGTTGGTAACTTCACCGTTTTCCCTGGGTAGCCTGGTCCAGGCCTTGACAACCCTGTGGGTGAAGAAATTTTTCCCAATATCCAACTTAAACCTCCCCTGACACAACTTGAGGCCATTTCCTTTCATCCCGTAGTTTGTTTTCAATTTCATATCATCTTAGCCAAATAGAAATCCTGGATTTACTATATGAAAACAGAGAGGTTTGGGAGAGACCTTAACAGTAATCTCATCCAACCCCACTGCCAAAGACGGATCATACATTCCCAAAGGACACTGCCATGACCTATTCCTTTAAAAAAAAAAAAAAAGAAAAGAAAAGGAAAGGAAATAAAAAAGAGCAGCATTTATTTTTAAAGAGAAAAAAATGTATCTCAAGGGATTCAGTGCACTTTGGGAACATTCTTCAAAGAAAATAATGCATTCCCTTTAGACTCTGCATCACGAAACCAGTATTCAGAAAGAAAAAAATCACTCTTATAACATTCACTTAATTGCTGAGCTTCATACCCCGAGTTCCTGGTGGACAGGAGCACTTGAAATGATTGACGAGGTCTATGCATGTTCCTCCATTCTGGCAGGGCTGAAACTGGCACTCGTCCACTTCATATTCACAGTTGACACCCTGGTACCCAGGCACACACTGCCAGTATAAAAATAAATGTGAATAATCTTCTCCTAACAGATACATTAGCAGACATCTGAGAAAGGCTAACCCAGACAAAATGAGCCCTCAGTGGGACTGCCTTTGTAGCTATACAACTGCAAGTGATTTCAAGGGCTGCACAGCCAGGCAGCTTAACACACAGCCTGGCCATGTGACTAGTCAGCAGCACACTGCATGTTTGAATTTGAGTGACTTTATTCCTGCAAAATAGAGTGATTGAATCCTGACACCCATCAGCACTGAGACTGGTTTAGTAGTTTTGATTGAATTCAGATTTACATAAAAACTCATCCATTCCTTCTGGGCGTGAGCTTCCCAGGTGTTCTACCATTCTGAAAAGTGTAGGCCATAATCTCATGGCCTCCACTGCTCTCTGCATCCACCGTAGGAAACAGAAAGCAGTGCAAGGCATCTCCCACCCTGAGAGCAAGGGATATTTTGCCCATCCAATAGGGAGAATACAACATTCCTTTAATGCACTCTAAATATGTTTTAATATAAACCATACATGGGGGGGGGGGGAAGTCTTTCAAGAGAACTCCATCCCAAAGAGGCAAGGAGTTCAAATGGCCATCAGCCACACCTCCTTAGGATCACACCTTTAGAGGAGTCAGTCTTAAAAGCCTCTCAGGAGCACTTCCAGGTGCAGGTTGCTTTTATCCCCTTTGAAGCTATGGTACCACTTGCCCATGTTTCTGATTTCTTTTGATTCCTCTGCATTCCAATGCTGTAAATATTTAGCCCTGTTCCTACTGAACCAGGGCACATTACCTCGCACTGGTATCCACCCAGGTGATCCCGGCAGGTAGCACCATTCTGGCAGGGGCTGGACTCACACTCGTCGAGCTGCACCTCGCAGTAACTGCCAGTGTAGCCCACCTGGCACTGACAGTGGTGAGTGTTTCCAACACTGAGGCAATGACCAGAGTGCTGGCACAACTGGTCCACTGGGACTCCTGAAACGAAGTGCAACAGAGTGAGCAGACACGTCAAACACGCTTGCCACCAGTGTGGGTAGCTCAGTCAGGAATGAACGCGGCCGGACCCAATGGAATGAAAAGTCAAAACTCAAAAATTGAAGAACTACTCTTTAAATTGCAGTGGGTCAGAACCACAGCTGACTTCCAAATGAAGTCACCGCTCTGTCCTCTTTGGATAATCAGCATCAACACTGGCATGTAGTATATGTGTTATTTTACCACTGGCTGGGGAATACACATCTGAAGTGCTACTACTGCAGTACAAAGGTTCAATGTTTGTACCTAGAATGGCTGCAAAAGGTATGGGAGCTTGGAATGCTTCTCCTTTGACTCTGAATCTGCTTATTTGGATTTCCTGGACTGAAAATGACATGGTACTGGCTATCAGTCCAGGCTACAAGCCATTTTCCAGGAAGAAACTCACTTACAAAACAAATATTATACATGTACATTATCTAAAGCAGGAAATTGCTACTTTGGAGGGCCATGGTATTATCTAGATAGTACACTCAGTGCCAGTATTCTCTGTGAAAACACAAAGATCATGAATTACAAGACACCTTTCTTGTACAAGGATGGCATGCCTTAAACCTGCCAGTGATTTAGCAGAAAGGCATAAATAGCTGATGTCTTTTACAAAAAGGCAGTCCACAGAAAACAGCACTATCAAAGCTCTGAGACTTCATAAAATAGCTCATTCTTCTTTTCTAATATTTTTTATAGTAGAAGCCAGCTTCTTACATCAGGGAGAATCAAGAAACCCTCAGTTCTCCCACATCCAAACTTGCAGAGTTTTTTAGCTTAGAAATGATCATGATTGCCCACCTAGAAGCAGGGCTCTCCGGGACTCCCAATGCACGCTGCGTTCACAGGCATACAGGGAAAGGAGGCACAGATTAACGATGCACAGGGAAATGTTTTCAGCTAAAGCACAGAGGATGCTTATTTACCCCTTTGTGAAGCTGCCACTTGACATGACACATTGGGCACGTCACAGTAAGCACCAGTCCAGCCAGACGGACAGACACATCGAGTCTGGACTCCAGTCTGGACACACGTGCCTTTATTCTTACAGGGAGACTTGCTGCATAGATCCATAAGTGCCTGCAGAGAATTAAAAACACAGCATGAGACAGGGCAAGTGCAGTAGGAAACACTACCTGGAGTAGAAGTTCAAGAAGCACACAAAGGAAGCTCTGCAAAACTGGTTCCACGTGGCACTGGAAAGAACAAGACAGTACCTACCAAGTCTATGCCAGGTGCTTCAATAACAGTCTCAAGGGCTCATGTGCCTCAAAGTGTAAATGTATGGAGAAGTAAAGCCCAGAGGGCAGCACCATGTCAAGGGTGAGCTGATCCTCACACCTTGCTGTGCAGGGATCTTTGGCTGGCTGGGTTTGAGAAAATTCCAGTTTCTCTCAGACTAGGCTTCCTGTTCCACATTAGTAGGAAGCTTCCAGCTACCAACAGTAATAGGTGCCCTTTCTTCTCCCAGATCCCCCCACCTTCACTGCTTTCTGAGGATGACAGATGTATTCCACATGTTGATCTTTGCTTTTTTCCTTTTTGACATTAGTTCACCATCCTGCTTTTGGCCCCATACGCTCTAGTATGGTCTCTGAGTTTTCCTGCCTTCTGAGATTCAACTGAAGCCCCACAACTGTTTTATAAACTGAGATGGGCTAAAATATATTGCTTTTCTTGATTCCTTACATTGAAAAAAAAAAAACCAGTTTCCAAACAAAGAGACTAAAACTCAGTAAATCATCACATGAAAGTGGAAGACCCAAAATAACTGTCTGACCTAATATAAACCAGTCACTAACCATCATTTCCTTTCTGAGCACTTAGTCTTCAAAGTAATACAGCTAATTTGATTGATTTCAAGTTGACTTGAGGGAAGGATGAGGTTTGTAAAGAGAGCAGTACTGAATTTTGGCTGTAAAATGCAATTTCAGTTGCAGAAAGCTCTGCTTTTCAGATGCAAACTGTCTCCTCACAAAGATTAAAGCAGAAAAATCTGTGCTTTCACAGGCAACCAGAAAGAAACTTGGAATTAAGTTTTATCACATGTAGTTGAGCGTGAAGAAGAAAAACAGCGAGCCTCGTGCTTCTGCATTTGTAATGAGTAGCTGACTGTTTTACATGCAAATTCTATAACTTATGAATCATTGTCTGATTTTCTGCTGCTTATTTAGCTTTGCTAATTAGGTCAAGCCAGTTTACCACTAAGACAGGAACTACAGTGTAGCTGTAATCTATAAATCTCTCCAATAAAGCTTTGAATAGTACTTATAAATTCAGAAAATTCTGCTTCCTCGTATAAAATGAATAATACTTTATGGTCAAGCTTCTCTGAACTTTCTGAGAATCCACAACATTTAATTCGGGGACAGGAATATTAATCCTCTTCTCAAGTGAAAACGAAGCAAACATGACAGAAGAGGAACTACTGAACTTCACTGTACTTTACGATCAAGCTCAATGCTAACTCTCCCAATGAGGTTTAAGTGGTGTGCCCAGAATGCATAATTAGGGTACCAGAGGGGTTGCTTTCTTATATCACTTCATTATTTTGCATTCACTTCCTCCATTAGCAATACCTAGAAGCAGACCTGACAAGTTAATGTCTAGCAACGTACTTCTGGAAAAGCACCTCCCCCACTGCCACTAAAATGCTTCTTCTAACACCTCTTGCTTTACAAAGACACATTGGCATGAAAGACAGTTGCAAAATTCTTACCAAACTGGAGTGATTTCCAGTAGCTTAAGACATTCACAGAATTTTCTTGTTTTTTTTTAAATAGCAGCACTCAGACTGCTTATGAACGAAGCCAACATAGTGTTTACTGTTCCAAAGCTATAAATACTCTCAAATCATTCTTGCTGTTTTGATAAGCACAGAATAAAAAAATGCAAAAATCTGATCTGAAAAAAAATAGATCAGCATTCTGTTTCCACTGTGTTATGCCAAAGTTTTTAATAGTCAGTCATTTACAGTATGAGTTTGCAGCTCCTATGCTCAACTGTGAAAGCTGTAAATTGCTTGAACTTAAGTCTGCAAGCAAAGCTAGAGGTTTTTATTGAGCTTGTGAACAGGACAGACACGTGAGTTACTGTCCCCATTTTCTGTTTTCTTATGGGGGGAAAAAAAGCCCTACAGTGAATCTGAAATAACTGCACCTCCCTGTAAAGAAATAAACCAGTTAAATCAAGTCCTACTAATCAGACTGATATTCTGCTTTTTGTTTTGTGTCTTTTTGTTTGTTTGGTTTTTTTTTTAAATACAGGACTCTGCCTTCAATCTGGGCAATTTTATGCTTCAAATGAAATGCAGCCATTTTCAAAGCTAACAGCTGGTTTACATTTATGTAGAGAGCTAATCTTGAAAGTTCCAGTGACACCTGTCCCCATAAATCACCAAGTATTTTCCTCTTCCTTGCAAACAGTCACTTTTGATTTCCAGAGTTTTGAACAGGGGCACCTGCTCTGTCAGACAGAGGCACTGGGTTTATTTTTCCTGGGACTAGTAGGCAAACCAGCTCTCACTAGAACTGCAAGAACAAGGACTCTACCACATCTGGGACCTCTCATCTAACCCAGTGGCTTCTGCTGTTGCACAGGTCAAACCTCAGTGCTCTGTGCAAAAGGGGCAAGAGAATGCCACCCACCTGACAGTTCTTCCCAGTATAACCCAAAGGACATATGCATCGGTATGTGCCTAGGCTGTCCACGCAAGAGCCTCTGTTCAAGCAAGGATGGGAATCACACTCATTAATTTCCGTGAGGCAGAAGGGTCCTGTAAACCCAGCTGGACACTGGCAAGTAAAGGAATTGATCCCGTCCACACAAGTACCACCATTGAAACAGGAGCTGCAAGAGAGCGAGAACAAAGGTAAGCTGAGACCAAATGCAATTAGCTCACAGCCAAAACAGCACTTAAACATTAGTGAAATGAGAGAGAAAAACAGATTATGGGATCTTGTGACCACTGGTAAGCTCCTGCTAAAGAAGCCTGAACTCAGATAACGGCAGTTCAAGGGGACTTCAACTCACTGCCTTTTACCTCGGCAGGCAGAGAAAGTAGAGCAGAGTTTCCATGAGTCATTAGTGACAGAGGTAACTTATTTAATGAAATCTTCCCAGCCTCAATGTAACCACAAACAGTACTGTACCAGGTAGGCGTGTGGCTTGCTCAAACTGATGAATTTTATACAAATTCTATTACAAATCACAATTGTATTACAAATTATGAGAAACAAAACAATTTGCCTTTTTTTTCCTACGGCTTCAAAGGAGTCACAAGTACCTTTTCTCAAGGAAAAAGTTCATTTAACATGCAAAACACAAGCATGTTCTTCATTGAAATGATGTGAAAGTATTGGTATTGCTGAATTCCTTCCTCTTCTCATGAGAACCTTAAGTCCTTGGTTTGTAAAACTACTCATACATGCCCTGGCAGAATTCAGATCAAAGGAATTATCCCCTTCCTCACAATCTTCGGATCATAAGAAATTCTGCCAGATTAGGTGTCCTACAGAGAAGTGACTGGGAAAGTTAGAAGTGATGCCTCCAGCAAAATCGACTCCCTGTTTCTTCTAAAAAAAATGCCTGCCAGGAAAGTCCTGCTCCTCTGAAAATAACCCTAGATCAGACTCAAGATAATCAGTTTGTACACAGAATGAATTCATGCTTGTTATCCACCTTGTGCACTGTCAGAGGGTACTTCCACCAGAGAACCCACTGACTCACCTCCTTGAACTTCCAGTGTAAGTTTTAACTATCTAAACCCTGTGATTACAGTAGGGATGTCAACATCAACCTATTTATCAGAGATGTTCCTCTGCCTTGTGGGCTAAATTCTGTTGAGAGCAGAAACATGTCAAAACAAAGAAGAGAAGACAGAGGAACTGTCAATCACTCGGTGTGTTTCACTGAAAGCAGGTACCCATCTCCAAAAGAAGATGGCACTTTCTCATAGGCAGATCCTCTCACAAGACACAGAAGAGTTATTTGAACCAAATTCAAATTAGCCAACCATCACGGCACCCTTAAGTAAGGCTCAGTAAATTTTGGTTGAGAAGGTGTGACTGGTTTAGCTTGGCAGAGCGTTGAAAATTGCTACATCCTTCATTCATACCTGAAAGACTGGTTCCTGGCCTGACTGATAACGAAAACAAAACCAGGATGAACCTCACAGAAGAACCAGGCATTCTGCTAGAGCAGCCAACATACTTCACTTGATTAAACAGCTGCTGTGCAAATGAAACACACCCTTATCAGTGACACAATCCTGTTCTTAAGCAGAAGATGTTAAAATACTTCCTCCGCCCCAAATGCAGTTTTAGAAAAGGTAAGAAAAATCTTTCCTTTGCGTGCAGAAAATGCATGAGAATGCTTTGCATTTAGGCACGTTCTTTTGTTTCTGGTAACTAGGCTAGAACAGGATAGTTTAATTTTTAATTAACCATTTCAAGCTTTAATAGAAATTGTTTCCATTTGAGAATCTGAAGTTATTTCCATCAATCCTAGCAAAGCTTAAAATAAATAGGCACGCAGATGATGGATACACAGGGTTAACTCTCAAAGAGCTTTTAAAACTACCAAGTGAACCATATATATAAGGACCAGCTGTTGAGCATTTTAACTCAGTTCCACACCTCTACCTCAGAATAACCTCAGGTTTTATCTCAACACTGCTAAACCACATCCAATTTGTCAGTATTAAAAGATCTCTGATGATTAAACCTTTCCAGTACAACGTTTGTGGATCTAGTGTTCCTCCTGGTTGCTTCTTCACATTATTTGCTGTCAATAACTCAACTCAGGGCTAATTTATTTCTCCTGCCTTTCTAAGACTTGGACAGCGCTTTCCTTTCTGCAGCTTTTGTATTTCTCAACGCAGTAACTGTTCATCAGCAATCAATTATCTCCCTTCCCCTATATGGTAATGGTATTATAAAAAGATAAACTATTTACATTCTAATAAGCTAGCATCTGTTACTGTCTTAATATTTGTTAAACACTGTCATATTCCTCCAATAATGGAACTAAGCTTCTAACTAGCCACACAAACTGAAGACCAACTTTGATAAGCAACTGTGGGATCCCGCACAAGGTAAGCAAGTCTTCTTTGTGTGAATCACAAGTACATCTCGGTGACAAAAGGCAGGAAAACAGATCCTCAGCATTTAAAAGCTGCTCCTGAGTAGGATGGGCTTTAAGCCACGAGCACACACTGCATGGCTCCTTAGTGCAGCAAGCTCACCTCTCAGTGCATTCATCGATGTTGTTCTCGCAGTTGGTTCCCTCAAAGCCAGGCTGACACTTGCACGTGTAGCTGTTGACGTAGTGGGTGCACGTGCCTCCATTCCTGCACGGTTCACTCAGGCATTCATTGGTATCTGTCTGACATTTATCTCCATGAAATCCAGGGAGGCAGATGCATGAGAAAGAGTTTATCCCATCCACGCATGAAGCTCCGTTTTGGCAGGGATCTAAGACAGAAGCATTACAGCAAGAGTTAAAATGGATAACAGTCAAAGGCCAGGCCTAGAATAGTAGCTTTCAGGAAAAAAGTGTCACACAGCCCAGACTGTGACAGAGTACTGGCAAGTTTTTCTGAGCCACTTCATGGAAGAGACAGTTACACAGCATTATCAGCAATGAATTCACAAGAAGGTGTGCATCAGGACCAAGATTCAGGGCCTAATGGTTTCTCTGGTGGGATTTGTTCAACCAAAGCCAAAGCTTCTCAGTTTAAAATTCAAACTATTTGACAAAAGCCTATTAACAAAGACAATACAAACAACACAGCAACTGATTCTTCCTCCTGACCAAGTGTTGTTCATAAGAGAACTCGGCCCATTCTCTTTTTCCAGACACTGCTCAACGCACGAGAGAACTCGTGTGCTTAATTTTAAGCATGAAAGCAGTCCAGTCAAATCTAACACGTTTGTGTATATTAGCATCTATATGAGCACTCATGGGTTAATGAGCACTTAGCAGTTTTTCTAGTATCAAAGGCTGACTGAGGAAAGGCTGGCAGAAAAGTTTACAAATTCATATACCACCTTGGATTCTCCTCACCTCTGCATTTCTTGATGTTTTCTTTATCCCTACCATGGTCTTGCTGCTTGTGTATTACCACTTTTTGGTTGAAATCCACCCCCTACTACTGTATTCTCTCTACTTCCACAAGTATCAATCTGCCTGAAAGATCTCTGCCATTCAGTAGTTTCTTCCTGCTTTGCTCCTTCTACTTTTGGATTCTACATTCCTCTGTCCAGATACTGCCTCCAAAGCCAGATTCCTTTTCTACTCTGCACTCCCTAGGCCAAGAGCCTGCATATATTAAAGCAGGGAGGGAAACTGGGAGGAGGGAAGAAAAGGGGAGATGGGAAAGGCTATGAAAAAAAAGTTACAGCACAGATTTTTTTGATCTATGACCATCTTTAAGTACTACTAGAATACAAAGTTGAAAATAGGAATAGGTGTCACCACAAATTTGTAGTTCTACATAAATAGAAGATCATTCTGTTCATTGGTAAATGAAGAAAACAGATGTGAAAGGTAACTGAAGCCCACTTATTGACCAAGAAATACGCTCACATGATAAAAATGTGTTCTAAGAGACACACCTGCATCCATTTAAAGGTCATCTGACTACTGCAGAGAAAAAGCACATTCAGACTGAGCCCCCTGGCAGCTCTGAAATGTTGTGTCTATGGCAGCCAGCCATTTATGACTGAAGCCAAAAGCTGTGCATTAATTTTCTGTGCCACACATTTACTGACAGAAAAAAAGAGACTCCCGTATCAACGTTTCAATAAGTTCTTGTCGTTGGAGGGTTTGTTTGCTTCACAGATTAAAGGCATTTGGCTCAAGCCATGGAAGGTTTTTGTTATGCTAAATGAAATCAGCTGTAGCAGTAATTTGAAATTCTTCTTTGACCTCATGGGTGTGCTGCCTAACAGACAACACGGATGAATCTCACAGCGCTCAGAACTCTGAGGAACAGAGAGATTGCCCATCTGTTCAAGAGAGAAAGATGAACACTTTAAAACCTTTTTTATCTTTGTATACCCGTGTTATAATTGAGAGGGCAAGCAATAATTTTGTTGGCTTTAGTCAGCAAAGCTCTGGGTCAGCGCACAGTGTCGGTTTTTATATTGTACCTATTTGCTCTGAAAGAGGCAATCAAAAGCTCAGGCTCTGTCAGATGTGTTACAAGTTTTCTGCAGTGCTGCTTTGGGGTCTCCCACAGTAAGTTTTGCTCGTAGGCTTGTTTGGATCCTTCTCTACAGCAGTCACAAATTAAATTTTTTTGCAATGCAAAACACAACTCTAAATTCATACCTGAAGTCTTTAAGACTTCAGTTTGTTTTTAAGCTGGTCTAATAAAAAATAGTGGTTTGCCTTTTTTTTTTTTCCTTTTCTTTTTAAAGAGACAGGCAATTACAAAATTACAACACTGTGAACTCCTCCACGGCTTGATAAAGAACCTCTCAAATAGTAACAGATGAACTTTTAAACACATGACACTCCTCAGGAGACTCTGATTTCATCTGATGATGATACAGATATTTGCCCAGCAAGAAAAAAGAACTATATATTTGGTTTCCCTTGTAAACAGCAGTGTCAAGGGCATGAACTCAGCATTTGCTTTCTTGCAATTTAAACAATTTCAGTACTCAGCAGTGTATGGGATATCCTCCTGCAACTGATACCTATTCCAGATCAGAGAGCCTTCCCGCTGCTTAACTTGCTTTCAAATATGGATTTACTGGAACAGCAACAGGACCCACTCTTTCCAGAACGTTAACGTCAGATAGAGACATTTCAGGAAAGGCTGCTATACCCCAGATTCCCACCACACCCTGAATCAAGCCCTGCAGTGTTACTTTAACTTGGTATTAAAATTCAAGGCAAATATAATTCCTCATTTAACTGTGTTCCTTATTAAACTATGTAAATTCTTGCGACCTTTTCAAGTTATGAATCTGGGAACAACTCCTGCTATCAGTTAGAACGCTGCAGTCCATTTCCAGCACCTGATTGTGATGGATTTTAACTTCTTTAAACACGTAAGTCTTACAAAACTAAGTATGAGGTGTTTTTTTTTTCTTTTTGGTAAGAGATTATAAAAGAATTTCCAGTATCTGTCAGATAAGACTCATTAATAGTACAGCAAAATTATTTCTAGACAAAACGATCTGCTGATACTCACTTGAAAGGCAGTCATCAATGTTACTGTCACAGTCCCCTCCAGTGAAGCCTGGCCGACATTCACACAGGTAACTGCCTTGAATATTATGGCACAGAGCATGATTTTTGCAGGGCTTTGAGAGACACTCATCGATATCCACTGTACATCTCTCCCCTGAAACACAGAGTTCAGAAGTAAGACCCCTCATAAGGAAAAGAATGGTCAAAAGGCTCAGTGCCAATACTGCTCAGTGTTGAGAGCACAGTACGTTCCCCATCCCCATTACCTTCCCAGCCAGGGGCACACTGGCAGGTGTAGCCTTCAGAGTCAGGAGATTCTTGGCAAATTCCTGAGTTCTCACAAGGGTCAGGAGAACATGGAGCAACTACCACCTGGCAGTTCACACCTGGAGAGCAGAAGGGGAAACACCAGGAGAGTATGCTGCTAAGACTTTGGTGCTTCTTGGAAGAAGGAATAGAGACTAACTTGCATGATTATCCTATACAGCAGTGGCCAGCATTTCCATATTTGAAACATCTCAGCAGAGGAAAAAAAGAGATCAGAGCACTCCCCAGGAGCTCAGTGGGTACCAGCAGGCAGCAGCCATGGTAATACTGAGTTTCATGTCCCTTCAATTCCCAGTGCAGTTATATATCTTGGTTTAACTTTCACACAAAGAAAACTAAGCTGAGCTGCCATGAGGACGTTTCTTAATGAGTCCAAACAAGGCTTAGATATGGTCTAAGTGTTCTACCACCGTATCATGTCTACATGAAATGACTGTAATTCCACTACATACAACCATGGCATTTACCCTCTTGATTACTACTTCCATGATGCTTAATGAAAAGATTAAAATGGTACTAAGGGTGCAATGAAGTGGAAAGTAAAAAGAGAACAGAAACTTCTCTCTGAATTTTCACCTTTGAATCCTTTCCTACAGGTACATCTATATCCATTCAACAGATCCTCACAGGTTCCTCCGTTTTGGCAGGGGTTAGGTTTGCATTCATTTCTTTCTGTTGAACAGTAGTCTCCTATCCAGCCTGGGTCGCAGACGCACTTGTACCTTTGAATGGAAAAACAGCAGCAATTTTAGAGCATTCTGAAATAACTCCTCCATCAGTTTCTCCTGCAGATTATTTTTTGTCGAGAAAACCAGATCTCTCTTTAGGAGAGCCCTGAGTTACATTTAGATTGCTTACGCCTACTGTATAGTTTTGAAAATCCTCAAAACAAACCCTCCCTTAAAATCACACTTCCCTCTGGTACGGTTCTCACAAAGCGCTCAGTCAACCAGCAGTATGTTTCTGCTTTGATAAGACCATCTCAACACATTTTAACAAAGACAGAAAAAGAAAGATTAAAAAAAAGCAGAGAGGAACAATAGGTCCCAAAGATAACTAGACCGATTTAATACGAAGTAGTGGTTACAAATGAAAACAGCTGGCTGGGAGCAGGAGCAATCTTCTCCATCACATTTCAAAATCTGAAGTAGAGCAGCACTCTACTCATATGACGTAGAACTTGGTGAAATGCCCTAAACTCAGGCCACACACACTGACCTCCCTCTTAGTATGCAAACAAGACTTATTTCATCTTGCACCCAGCGTAAGGTGTACATGGGCATAAATAGGAATGCTGGTGACAGACGACAGACAAGATGAACCAAAACATTTGTTTTCCAAGCTTACACGGAGGCTGAATTGGCACTAAAGGCAGCCTTCCTGCCAGCTCCAGGGAAAGTGCTGCATCCTGCCCCACAGAGCCACCCGCAGTGGTAAGTCACTTCCTTGCTCCAGTGCTGACAACACTTCCCAGGACACAGCCACACGTCTGGGAGGCACTGTTATTTCACGTCCAGCTGGGAAGTTTCACAAACACAAGCCCTACCTCCCCAAGCCTCTTGACTCTGCAGGCCCTGCGCTCCCAGACTTACCATTACCAAAAAGAGGTCTGATGCAGGGCTCCTGAAATCAGCATTTGGTCTTTCTGGATGGGAATATTCAGAAGCAACTACTGCCATCAAAATAGCCAAAAAGGGCTTTCCTTTTTTCTCTCAGGCGTGCAACAGCTTGACTAAAGCTAACGAAATCTCAGCTTTCTAAGTCAAATACTCTCAAAGCATCCCCTTGTGTAAAAAGTTGTCTGCCTGTTCCTTAATACAGAGTATTTGGGTAGGAAGAACAGCACTAGCCAACAGTCCCTATGCTCAACATTTTATTAGAATTTGATGGGATAGCTGCTGCTCCCCAAAGATTTCACTTGGAACCATGTCTTTATTTTAACTGCATTCACTCTACTCACTCAAATTGCCAAACCCTCCCTTTAGATGGTGGCAGTCCACCCTGTGCTACATGCCCATGCAAAGACAGCAAAGAATACAACACAGGATACAAAAGTCTACATTGAAACAGCACAGACTGTAGCTGGTGACAAAAGGTCTACACCTTACTGTAATTACATCGTGAGCAGCAGGTAAGAGTCTGGATCCTAATCTGAGAAATCAGGAGAAAAATCAGAAACCTCAAGTCAAGATGGAACTCCGGGCAAAGGAAGAAGACGGAAGTGTAAAAGGCAGGAGGTAAGTTTAATGTGACAATAAGTACTTACCCACTAGCAATGTGTGTGCAGTTGCCATGCACACAAGGATTACTAAGACAGCCATCTGCCTGGGACTGACAGTGAGGATGATGGTAACCTTCAGGACACACACACCGAAAAGCATTGACTTCATTTATACACGTTCCACCATTATGACAAGGGCTGGATGTGCATTCATCAATGTCCACATTACAACGTGGGCCTGAGAAAAAAAGAAACAAAGAAACCCACAATACTTATTAAATACCATTTCTTACAAGAACACGTGCTTTGCATGTCTGCGAGAACATACATTGAGGCACACCTCAGCAAAGCCCATGCAGCAGGACAGAGCTTGCATGCCTCTGTGCTTTAACTGAAGGCAAGAGAAGCATTTTTGAAAGATGCAGCACTTTTCTGTGCCTGGAAAACAGCACTTAACACTCAACAAGTATTTACAAACCATTCAAGAATCTCAACAGAACTCCACTAAAAAAATCACTGGTTAATATTCATTAGGAAGGCAAAACCCACTCAACTGTATCATGCTTGGAACAAACCTCTTGAGCTCCACTTGTCACAGCCCTGCTCTTCTGCTTTGAAAGTACCTACCCTTTGAACAACCAATACTGCCATACTGTCTGCAGTAAATATAGTTCTTGTGGTTTATTGCACAAAAGGGACTCTAAAACACTGCTTCCTGTTTTGCCTGCCTCTGATTACGACTGCAAGATCCTTGAAGTAGTGACCATAAGCTGGAAAGCTAAACAAAGTGAATGTTGCAGTAAGTGAAAGCATTTTTGACATAAGGAAATGACAAAGTAACAAGACCCCAAGCAAGACAGCTCTTTAAATACTGGAATATGCCAATTCATCATATTACTTTATTATTTTAACAGCGTAACAGTAAGAAGTCCAGTAAGAAAACCAATATGGTATGACAACAACAAGGCAAGAGTGATCAGGATCACGCTCTTCCTGTCTGGGAACTAGAGAGTACCACCATGCCAAAGCCAAAGGAAGGAGAGAATGCCAGAAATGTAGAAAGACACCAAGAGGAAAGCATAAAAACACATGAAATCTCTTAGTGTTCTTTCTAATGCATTTCAGATCAAGTCTAATTAGAATCACTCAGTAATAAACAGTAACAAAAGTGATGAGAAAACTGTTATAAACAGTACCAACTGTCTTACAACAATTATTTTATAAGCGTATTACCCTACATGGCTCAAAACATATTAAGTCCATTATAAACAGTGTTGAGATGTGCTTTAGGCATCAGAAAGAGTCCTATAATTCTAAGTGTGGATCCAAAAGTGCCTAAAAGCTTCTTTTTTCAGCCTGACTTTTACTGTATTAGATATGGCTTTGTAATTCAAAAAGGAGACAGAACAGACCACATTATGAAAGAGAAGTACTGAAAAGAACAAGTTACTCAGTTGGAGACTTCTGAGTGGAGAGCAGCTCTTTGGAACACTGAGTTAAAGCTGTGAGTTCACAGAAAGAAAAACACTGATCAAAGCCAAAGCCCAAGGTACTGTCAATTGAAACACCTCTCTGTATTGTCCACAATCTCTCTGTCCCTGAAAAGCTGTAAATAATAAACTGAAGTCACATGGGTTTATTTGTTATAAAACCAAGAACCATGAATTGGACATAATTACCTAACAAGAATGGCATTTCACAGCACAGATTAGGCCATTTTTCTGCTTGGTAGAACTTGTTGTAACGTAAGATGCTGAGATTCAAAGATTAGAAGGATTTACCGAGATAATAACCAAATCCCTTGCAGTCAGTATGCAAAGAACAGCTTCCTTAGCCACCTGGATAACTATCTTCAAAACAACTCCAAGCTGCTGGGTAGCTGACTTTACCTGTAAATCCAGGTTTGCAAGCACAATTGTAGCGATTAATGCCATCGATGCAGTCCCCGTGAATGCATGGGTTACTTGCACAGTCATCAAAGTTATTTTCACAGTTCACTCCTGGAAAGAAAAACCCAAAAGTTACGGGAATAAGAAAGCCAAATCTTACAAAGAAGACGACAAAGCTATTTTCTAGAAATAGCAAATTTAGAAACCCACCTGCTTCAAAATTATGCACGTATTGGGACAACTTAAACAGGTGATGATGCAGAAGCACTGTGACACCAAGGAATGTCACCTGAGTGCTGCCTGAATATACCTGAATATGTACTAAATATTTAAACAAAAGAATAAATCATTTTGAATACCATGACTATTGGTTTTTTTCTCCATGCTTGAATTTTGGGAATAAAGAGGAAACAAATTCTTCCAAGATCAGTTGTAGTACCAGTGAGGGTTAGGCAATCCACACAGACACAGGAAAATTCAGCACGGAGAAGTAATGTGAAACAATACTTTCATACCATAAGCTTATCTCTGTATGCAAATTTAGTGCACATGAGAAATAATTAAGTGCTTGAATTCTGTTGAAATCCAGATCTTCCCCTTATGCTTTATGGCTTTATGTACCTGAAGTGCCCAGCAGGCAGTTGCATTGGTAGCCATTCACCAAATCGATGCAGCGCCCTTGATGAAGGCAAGGATTGCTGTGGCATTCATCTATCTGCTCACTGCATATGGCACCCATGTAGCCAGGATTGCATATACACGTGTATGAATCAATTCCATCTTGACATTCCCCATGGTGGCAAGGATCAGGCTCACAGTTGTTAATATTCTCCTCACACAGAAGGCCAGCAAAACCTAAAGAAAAATGATGAACAGGAGTAATTAAGAAGTTAACTGGTATGATGCTGCAGTGAAAATAATGCAAGTATAGAAAGAACCACATTAAGAACCAGCAAAGTGGCAGGCAGCACAAAGGGTGACTGACTAGGCATCTCAACTGCTGCCCATTTTCCAGCCCTGGAACACACCACTCTTCCACTGCTCACAGCATTACACAACAACATCTTGCATGGAGAATCCTGGCACTGGAAGTGGTCACCTTCAGCTGATCCAGAAGAGTGGCAATGAGAGGAAATGTAAATCTTCATGAGAAATATTTTCTTGCATCAGTATAAACCATCTGAAGGCACTCTTCTGTCGTTATTTTCTCTACACAATACCAGGGGGGTTGACTCTTTTAGCATGAGAAATTATTGCAAGGATGCTGCAGAAATACTCCCAAGGGAACTCCCTTGGCTCACGTCAAAGCTTCTGCAGCTCTGTTTATTTAAAAGTTTCTTGCCCTTCTCATTGGGAAACCTTTCAGTAACTCCAAGCACCAACTGCAAATTTATGAAAGACTGCATGCAACCTCTTCCGTCAGGAGCAATGAAACAAGCAGCCATTTGGCCTGTTTCATTCTGCTTCAGCTGGGAAACATCCTGAGCAACAGAGAAGGACAGAATCTATTCTCCAGACAAGCTAAAACAACAGTTTGGGGAGCTAAGAGCAGCAAACAACTCCCTCAGAGTTTTTTTTCCATGAGCCCTGTTTTCCATGACGGAGCAGAGCCGTATCAAACAGGGACAATTTAAAGGAACTGGCTTTCAGAGATGAGGTTGTGGAGGAACAGCTCACGCTGCCTTCCAGCAGCTGAAGATTAGGAAGGACGACTTCAAATTTCAGACATCAACTGGAGACTGATACAAACCAAGCTGCAGGGAATTTCAACAGCTGAAGAGTGATTCTCACCTGAGTATTTTAAGTGGATAAGAGGCTCCCCATTTTTCATACAGGTTTGTGGTTATTTCTCTGGTCAAACATACCAGGTGACGGCTAACATTTCCAAGTTCTGCGAACGTATGCATGGATGAATGGGTGTGGGGATAGGTGGGGAGAGGGGAGGGAAGCTAGTTAGAGAGATGGATATAAAAAGACATTAGGGAAGGAAGAAAAACAAACCAGTAAGAGGATAAACAGTGGGGGGAAGGGAAAAATAAACAAAAGAAAAAAAGAAAAAAAAAAAAGAGGACAGAGGCAGAGAAAAGAGGCAAGGCCTAAGACAACTCAAGAAAAGAAAAGCCATGATCTACCACTGGGAAGGAGAAGTGGAATAATGCCAGAAGGGAAAGAAAAGACAAAAAGCAAGCAGTAAATAGAGCTATCTGTACAGCATTTGGCCAAACATTTTGCAGTTTCCAACCACTTCGGCAGCTGGTGGTTACCATTCAGGGAACATCTATCACTCATAATATGAGATTAAAAGAACAAGCACATACTAAAACATGATTTGTCAGTAACTGACCTGCCCCAGTGAGGAATTCCACATGTCAGTCTTACAGAAGGCTGGCAGCATTAAATATAATAGTGTACATTCATTAAAAAAAAAAATATTACCTTCCCTCCTATTGTAGCTCAACTGAACCACTTGAAGATCAGATCTATTTCTTGACCTCTTAACTGAACACACTTTACTAAGATATGATTTCCCTCTTTGCAAGCAAGAAAACCTCTTGAATATAGAGCATAGGAATCCCTCAGACACTACAGAAAAAAACCCCTCTTTCGTTTTCAGCCAAAATACTACCCAAGGATTTTACTAAGAGCTGCTCCTTCAGTAACATACATTTGGTTGCTTTCAGCTTGTTCCTTAAAAATGCATCCTGTGCCTTCATGGAAGCAATAGTCTTCCCTCCTCATCTGGGAAAATTACAGTTTTTGTCCTGAGGAGGTTCCAGCAGTTCAGCCCCCCAATTCAGGACATGCTTTCCAAGGCACAGCTCTGCACATTTTCCTCCATTACATGACCCAAAACCATCCTAGGCCCAATAAGCTCTGCACTCCTGGTGAATGAAAGCAACCAGACCACACACCAGCTTGGGAAATACTTTCTATGTTTCCAAGTTTGAAGAAGATATGATTTTTTTTTTTTTTTCTTCTTTTTGCAAGTGTCAGATTATTCTGTCACATGCAGTAATCAAAAGGAGAATTCTGACAACAGTAATTATTGCTCTCCTGATTAGAACGACTGCGTTCCCCTACTTCCAAAAAATTCAGTCTTTCTTCAGCAGGTTGGGGAAGGAAAAGACAGGGTGGGTGGAAAGACTGGAGAGGAATTTTTAGGCTGACCTCTGCTATATACTGTATAGTGGAGAATAAATTAGTGAAGCTGAATTTGTCTTAACAATTTGATTACTGGAATGATTCAAATTGAGAAAAATTGCAAATAAGTCTAGCCAAAGAGCATGCTTCTGGGACAAAGGTAGTTCCAGGAATTGTTTGGTCTCTTCCCTACTGGAAGAGCTACATCCACTGCATTCCACGCCTGAATCTGCATCACAAGCAATGCATCAGGCACCATTAACTGAAAGCAACCAAAAGTCATCCCTTACTGAGAATCAGAGTGTAACAGCTCTGAACCCTCTTATTTGACCAGATGTAAAAATTAAGAAAAAAATATATCTACATCACTCCTAGAGGTCTAAAGATAAGAAAATTCCATAATCAAACCTGATGCTTCTAAATGTATAATTAACCAAGCAGTAAAGGAATTTAGTGCACTCAAAAAAAACCCCACTTCAGTTCCATCCACAGCTCTGTCAAAATTTGATGCTTGACAAATCATTTTAAGTACACTCTGGCAGGCAGCTACTGTCTGCTATTTCTTCCAGTAGATACAATTTTTACTGCATTTCAGTCTTCCACTTCTGACATAAAATAGCCTGATGCAAAGAAATTAGAATACACAGTAGTACCGCTCTGTCCATCTCTTGTTCTTCCACTGTATACTATATAATCCAGCTTGGAAGAAATAAAGGTAAGCCACAGATAAAAGGCTTCACTCTGCTGTTTTTTCACTCATGGATTCCATAGTCAATACAGAAGAAGCTGTCAACTTCTGGGAAGCAAGAGATGGGGCTGAGAGAGGGAAGCCAGAACTCCCATCAACTGTGAACTTACTGCTGTCACAACTGAAAGGCTTTCTGTACTTAAATACTATTCTCTGCCACAAAGGAGTAGAAAAAGCTTTGCAACAAACAAGCAGCATTTCAGAGGAAGAAAGAGAATGCTGACACTTCTTTGAGCAGCCCTTTGTGTTACATGAGATCTCCACTCCAGGGGCTCTGAACACAAGACCAACCTGTAGCGCACTGGCACTCGTAGCCGTTGGGATGGTCGATACATTTGGCTCCATTGAGACAGGGTGTGCTGGAGCAGTCATCTATATCAATTTGACACACAGCACCACTGAATCCTGGAAGGCAGAAGAGATGAAAATCCAGAAGTAATTTGAAGTAGTTCATCTAAACAGCTGCGCTGTCAGGAATTATTCATTAGCAAATCCTTAAAAACACCCAAATATAAACTCAGTAAATCTAAACTCAGTTGCATCATTAAGCAAACACACCACACCCTTGGTGAACTTGCTCCTCATCCAAATCACCAGCCAAAACAGCACCTATCCCCCAGGTCAAAGAAGCCTCAGATTGAAAACCAAGAGGGCCAAGCTAAACAGAAATAAAGCAGACAGAGCACAAGTAGTGTCCACTACTGTACAACATGCCTGTCTATAAAACTGAGAGGCCACCAATAAAAACTTTCAAGTAATCAAAGCAAGTAAGTTAGAATGAAACAATTAGCATACATCACTCAAGCTTTCATACTAGAATTGCTAGAGTGTGGAATGTGGTACTATATATACAGCACTGGATCTTTCAGTACACTTCTAGAAATAGTTAAACTATCAACAGCTTATGTCAGAGGATGCAGATCCTTATGCACTTAAAGAAAAAAAAATTAAAAATCTCCACGAATGTGTTTTGGAGGAAGGAACCAAACAAAGAGCCAGAAGATGAGTAGTCAATAAGAAGGGATGCAGGACAAGCTTCCGTCAAGTATATTCTGAACTCAGGTTTTTTTTTTCCATCAGGAAAACAAGTGATGTTTACCCTATAGCTCACACTGATTCCTCAGCATTTATCCTTCTCTTCCCAAGCGGAGACAGTATCTCACTGTGATATCCACCGTAACAGAAGTTCATGTTGCCAACTGTCTTTTAAGATGAGATGTCCAACTGTATGTTTCTCAACACTTGCCCAGTTACAGGCAAAATACTAATGCAAACAATATATGTTTATTCTTAATTACCAGTGATTGCAACTCACTTTTTCAAACAGATGCTGCACGAAGACAACAGACACTCAAAAGAAGCATACCTGCCCCCCCTCTGGTTATCTATGCAGTTCTTGCTAAGGTGAAGCAGGAAAAGCTTCCAGAATTAAGTACTTACCAGGAGGACAGACACAGAGGAAGCGGTTGACTTTATCAAGACACTCTCCATTGTTCACACAGGGATTACTTAAACACTCATCAATATCTTCTTCACAGTGAACACCTTTAAAACCTGTTAGAAAAAATAGTAAGAGGTGAATGCCTTCGGAAGTGTGCTTGGAAGTGTAACTGCCTCTTACACCAATGCTTCAGTCTAAGCCTAGTTTCACTGCAAGTTTGCAGTCTGGACAGAACCACCAAGGTAAGAATATACAGCAGAGGTTAAAAAGGGATATTGAATATGTGTTTTTCACCATTGCTGAACTTGCTCACTTAATCAGCAGTAACAGAAGCTAGATGTGAAGTCAGCGCAAATGTTTTCTTCTATATATGACATTCTATGATTCTACTTGATGAGAAGGTGCTACATTTGAACACTTTGGAAGAAACTGATGTATCTGGGTATGCACCAATACAAGGCAAAAGGTGAAGAAACACAATAGATAATTTTAGCTCAAGGCTTTATAGCTAATGACAGAGTAAAATAAAAACGTTAAGAATGGTGAGATACTTGGGACTAGAGTTTTGCCTTTCAAAACAATTTGGGTATTAATAAAAACTTATTCTAGTTTTCATGGTATGAGCTGATCACCTGCAGGGGTCACAATTCTTTCATTATACTTTACAAGACTGAGTAACTGGCGATGTGCACCCTTTTTTTCTTTTACCACTTTCTGTCCAAAAGCAAGACAGCAGACTATGTAAGTCATTGGTATGCTGGATGTGTGAATTTGACAAGTACCATTTCAATCAAGTAATGTTTTTTTACAGTTATTTCCTTGGGTCAATGGGAGATTGCATCATTTGGGGTATTTTTAAGCAGAGAAATAACCCAAACACCATTATCCAGAAACATCATATTCACATCTGAAAACACAGTCACTCTTAAAAGTCTGCACCTGCTTTACTTTCACAAGCGTTTCTGCGCATACATTTTACCACGTATAGTAACAAATATGTTCACACATACTCCAGCTCCAAATGCTAACTTCCCTTGCTGATGTACAAATTGTTTTCTTTCTCAGTCCTCTAATTGCTTTCTCCCTCCCCCACGCAAATGCCAAGTCCTCCTGGCTGGTGCCGCCACAGCAAGCTCTCTCTCACGGTTTTACTTAACCTCACCCCTTTGCAATTTTGTGTTCCACCTCAGCAGAGCTGGCAACCCTCCATATGCTCTGCCTTCTGATATTTTTCCTTTGCCAGGAACTCCCCTCACCTGGCATACAGAGACATGTGAATCCTCCTATTTTATCTAGGCAGGTGGCATCGTTTTGGCATGGATTCGAATGGCATTCGTTGATGTCCATTTCGCAGCGAGGTCCCGTGTAGCCCTTCAAACATTCACAGTGGAAAGAGCCTTCTGTGTTTACACATTTCCCAGCATGTTCACATGGATTGCTGTTTGCTACAAGAAAAATATATACACGTGTATGTCAAAACCTCTCCTTGGAGCAGGAAAGCCACAACTTTCTTTTATTAGTCATGGTCTTTGCCAGTGGTCATTCCTTTCCAACAAGTAATACCAGGGAAAGACTGCCCATCTTTCTGGGGAAAGGCTATTGTAATTGAAGAAAACATGTAGCAGTTACTTGCCTGTCAGAGGCAAAACAAAAGATTGTTGTCATGACTGATGGACCAAAGCAGCAACTCTGGTCTGTATTACTAATGACAGTTCTTCAGAGGAGAGTATCAACTAGCACGGATTAGAGAATTAATGATGCTTTCAAGGCCTTATCTCCAGATCATCGCTTACATTTACTTCACTCCCCTTCAGTCAGTACGTAAAGCAAACAACCCAACTCCCTGTTCGTGTAGTTGCAAACAAACTCACCCATTGCACATTCGTCCACATCCTCGGTGCAGTCTGCTCCCTTATGGCCTTGGGGACAGGTGCAGATGTAGTGTCCGTTCACAGGGTTGGTATCACACAGAGCACCCTTCTGGCACGGATTGCTAACACATGCATCATCCAAGTGGCATAGAAGACCTGAAAAAGCATCCAAGAGTATTCCAAAAAGTGAGATACAGCAGTCTGACTGTATGTTACACAATCAAATCCTCCGTCCTGGTATTTCAAAGAGAGACTCCCACAACCAGAAGCTTGAGCAATATCTTACAGGCTTCAACCTATAGACTACCACAGGAATTTCACCACACACTTATAAAACATTATATTTAAATATAGATTCTGTGACTTCAGAGGTGTCTTCAGCACTTCTGGAACAGTAAGATGGCAAACCATTACCAAAATCTCCTCGGAGCAATTAACTAACTCTTCTCTCTAACCAGCAGGATGTTTTTTCCGCCAGGTGAAGACACAGGCGCACACAAAGCTCACTTTCTTAAACCAGATATACTGGTCACTGATTTCCAGGTAATAGTTTGGAGACCTTCATATTTTTACCTACCCTACAACAGCAAATTTTTCACTATAGCAGTAAGGGCATCCTCACTTATGCAAAAATATCTAAATTTGCCTTCTAGACTTTTAAGTACAACTACTGTAAGTGGCATAGAGCAAGTCAGCCTCACATAAAACTTCTCAGGCAAATACAGGCTCTGTTAAGGGCTAGAAAAATATCTGCTTTCCTTGTGATCTAAACTGTAGTAAGATTGGCTTCCAGCCTAATACAAATACTTATTTATCCAAAGGTAGAGAGGTTTAAAAGGTCTTTGCTCATGGACAGCACACATTTTCCTTCTGTTCTTCCCAGTTTGGTCACAAGTGTGTAAAATGAATGCACCACTTTAAGCAAATGCATAAACTTGAGGAAGTATCTTCTTTTAGGTGCCTGACAAGCTTTTTGTCCTTCCTTACCTGCCTTTCCTTCTGGACAAATGCATGAGAAAGAAGCCACTCGATCGATGCAAGTGGATCCATTGGCACAGGAGGCAGTGAAGCAATCGTCAATGTTCTTACTGCAGTCATCCCCACTCCAACCATTGACACAGACACAGGCATAGCCTCCGTTGTGGTTGGTGCAGGTACCTCCATTCTGACAAGCGTTGGGCTGGAGCTGACATTCATCAACGTCTTCAGTGCAAAACTGGCCTGATGCACAGAAAGAAACAAGTTCAATACAAGTTCAGACACAAGAAGATTCTTGCACAGACAACATAACCAAGGGAAAAGCTTGTAGTCCAACTTGATTGCCACTTCTTATTTCTAGGACAGCTGAGCCTGAGAACCTCCAACAATACTGTCATCAAATTAGGCAAAGACAACTAGTATCCCTAAATGACCCCAGAGCAGGAGGTGAACTTCAGATAACTTTAAAAAGGCACAGTGTGAGAGCCAGCAGGCAGCCTGCAGTGTACGAAAATACATCTGCAAGGATGTGAGAAGCAGAAAGAATGAAGGCCCACCAGCAGTGCAGCCAGAGGATGTAAGAAGAGAGAAGATGGCCTCATAAGAAAATCTTGGCCAAACCATTGCCAACAGGCTAGCAGCAAGGTAACTCTTGTCAGGAGAACCTAATTCTTTCCTATGGAATTATGCAATGATTACTTGATAAGGTAACATAGAATTCATGAGAATAAAATACTCATTGTCCTGCCCCCAGGTACTTCCACAGACAACCAGAAAAAGTTTTCTTGGGGTTTTCCCAGTTGTTGGTTGCTTTTTGGTTGCTTGTTTTGTTTGTTTTCTTCCAGAGACCAAGTAAATACTCTAATAAAACACTTTAATGACTGGAAGTATTGGGGGGAAGAAAACAAAAGTACATTGTTTCAGGGAGTTAAGGAAAAGGACCACCAAGTATGAAATATTCAAGGGATACTGAATTTCAGTCACATCTATAGGAAGCTCTGCAATTCACATTTACTAAAGTATTTATTTGTCCATATCCATCTCGCTTTGACATCAAGATCTGGAGAAGCTACCACCTGCATCAACATTTTGTTTCAACACTTACTCATCTTCCCAATTAAAGTCGCACAGTCTACTTTAAGCTGAAATTGTTTAGCTTAAGTTTCAAGTCATTAATTCTTATTTTGAATTTCTTCAATAGATAAAACCTGATAGCTAAGCACCAGCTATTTTCTTCCCAGGCTAGCATATGGGTGCACATGTGCAACCACAGACTACTGGTCACAGTTCTTGATAAACAATTTCTCCCCTTTTTGTTATGCTGAGAACCCTTGAGCACTAAAAGCTTGTGCTTTTTTTAACTTATTTTACCACCCTTCCTAAAATGTTGATATGATGTACATAGCACCAAGACTGCTCTTTATCAGAAAATACGATTAGATTTGTTTGATGTGACCTTTTTTTCCCCTCTCCAGTGACCCCATCACCTCTTCATTAGCCTGCAGCAGTTTCTGCTGTTTGCATCAAAACTCTAAAGTAACTGCATTGCTACTACCAAAATCCTCCCAGTTGTCATCTCCAGCAACTGTATCAGCTGCACACTTACACTTGCCTGGAATTCCCCCTGTATTCCAAGAATAAGAAATTCAAGAGCAGGCCACAGATCCTCCCTGCCAATTTGCCTGGGCTCCAGTTTATTTAGGTTTGCCAATTTGAAAATTCATTTTTGATGTTGCTTAACAGTCACCCTGTCTATCAATGGCCCAGAAATTATGATCCAAGTGCATATGTACCACCTCCTCCAACAGAAATGAAACATTTCTTGTTGGCAGGAATGTACAAGTGTTCAGTCTTAATTCTGCTGACCATTTCCATCTGCTATACTCAAGTCATGATTCCTTTTGTATTCAAGTACTTAAATAAATTTTAGCCTTTGGTGTTGTGAGCGCTGGATTTTTTTTCCTTTGTGGAAAAGAAATAAAATTATTATTAAAAATCAAGAAAGTTGCACAACTGACTTTGTTCTGTGCACATGTTCCTCCAGTAGGACTACTTCAAAACAAGGATTTTATCACTTGAAAAAACATAATAGAAAATTTAACGAGAAAAACAATTACAACAGACTTTTCAGAATTAATCCTCACTTCCCAGTTAACTTAGCAAAACAGCTGGGGGGGAAACTTAACACTTCATATTGCTACCTGCAAAGCACAGCTCTCTACGTTAGGAAAAATTAAACCTGTGCATTTGTCATAATAGAAGTCATTTGTTCATTAGTTTTCGATATGAGCTTATCAGTAACTGAACAGAGTCAGTTATCTCAGACTGGCTCCCAGCAGTCGTCTGTATCTCGAAACTCAACACAACTGACTTCCTTTATATAAAAAAAACAAAAAAAGAAAAAAAAGAAAGAAAATTCAAGACGTTATTTGCTTATCATAAAAGTGAATTTCCTCCTCTTGGAGGGGGCCCAACCCAGATGTAGTGCAATCATTCAGCAGAAGCTCTCTCGCAGCTCCTCCAGCCGCCTTTTGCCTGCAGCCAATTTAAACTCGCTGGCACAGAAGCGCCAAGAGTTTGCAGCGCTGCAGTTGCTGCACAGCTCCCGACTGTAATGCCTCTCTCAACATCCCTTGCCTTGAGACTGGCTGCCTAGAACTGCTGAAATACAGCATTTGGGGGGGGGGCCCTGAGTGGACTGGGGGTATGCGTGCAGACGTGCTTGTGGTTTGGGGTTTGGTGGTGGTTCATTCCCTCCATCCCACGCCCTTTTTTTTTTTTAAGCAAAGATGAGCAAAGTATTCCCTTATATAAACTTTGAGTCTCATTTCAAGTGCCATTAGTAATATCAACATTTGGGATTTTTAATTTTCCCCCCCCCCCCCCACTTATTCTCTCTTTCTAGAAAGAAGAGTACCAAGTGACCGCGCTGCTGTCCTTGCAACAACCCCATGTCCTGGGCTACTCCATATTTCCACAACCCTAAACAAAAACAAAACTTTTAAAAGGTATATGAAGAGGAAAAGAAATCAGAGCTTAAACTTGAGTAAAATTCAACTGTATTTCAAGAACATACCACTCTGAGGTCCTTAAATTTGATCCTCACTTAGCTTCTCAGATTTCTAATGCTCCTTTTGCAGCTACCAGATCACAGCCACATTTGTGTTTAATTACGATTACGAATCAAGCAGAGCTCCATCTTAATGCAATTTGTTTTAAAAACAAAGGAAATTCAGCTCAATATATGAGGGGCATAAATGAGCAATTAACTATTGCATTTTACTATTGAGTATTTTAATAAAAACCCAGCTTCTTTGTTGAAGCTATAATTGAAACCCAGACTCAACTTCTGGGCAAAAAATATACAAATCAAAAGCAACACAAGGCAAGCAGAGCATAGCAATCTAACTGCATTATTAACTATTCAGCCTCGTCACCATCAGGCAATGTAACTATGGTTTGAAATATTTTGGAACTATGTTTTAAAATACTACAAATCCCAGACTAAAGTCCAGGGCGCTCGCATTTCTTCACCGGAGCTGGTGAACGGGCAAGAATGCAAAGCCATTTCAAATTCACTGAAAATACCTGAGCACTTATTACTGAAGCAGGGTCTGAAGTGGCTTGGAGACATGTTGTAGCCCAAAGTCTTCACAAGAGGGAAATACAGGGGTCTTTAGGTGGGGTTCAGGGTCTTTAGCTACCCCATTGATACTTATACGGTATTTTAGAATCTTTAGGTGTTAACAACATGGGATTAATGGTCAATTCTTCCAGACAGGTTTTTGGAATAGGGTTTTTTTGTGTGTTTTGCTGTTGTTTGGGGGTTTTCTTGTTTGCTTTGGTTGGTTCCCTCCCCCCCACCCCCCAACCCAAAAACCAGCACACATTTGTAGAAGGCTTTCAAGACTGCCCTCCCTCAAAGCAGCAGCACTTAATTCTTAGTGGAGCTGCAGGATGGCCACAACCTCTCACCCTAGACAAAGGGATGATTTGCCCTCAGTAGAGACTTCAGAAACTCCTTGTGCAAATGAAAATTTTGGGCAGGTGCTGCAGAGAAGAGTTGATGCTTCTGTTGTTAGCGACCCAGGTCCTCCCTGTAGCATCTGTCCCAAGAGCTCCCTGAACCATTTCACAGCAGGGGCAGTGTTTGACATAAACCAGGATTTAATTATAAAGCTTCTCAATTAATATTCTGCACAAGGCTTCTCTCTGCCAGGTTAGACAAGTGTATGGGCATCAAATGAGACAAAATATCTCTGAAACAGTTCACTTAAGGGATGCTGCTTTGACTTAATCATAACTGAACCACGTATATTTACTTCCAGCCCTGTACTTGGTAAGCTTGTTTTCTCCTTAATAAGAGTTTTTATTCTTGAAGTCTTGCATTTACAGAACTGAAATTCACCTTTCAAGAGCAAATCCCATTATGAATTGTACAGTGTAATACATATTTTCATAACCCTAGTGCCACAACCACTGCAGCTAAATGTTAATTCATCTAGTTGCAAGTTCTTGTAGGTAATTCTTTTCTTGTGCTCTCGCTAGCTTCAATTACTAAAAGAAACAGTAAACAGAGGGAATGAGTGAAGGCAAATGCAAATACACCAACTGTACAATATTTTCATGGAAATGTAGAAACTTATTTATAAAAGACAACAAGAAAGGAAACATGAATTACTCTAAGAAGCTAATAAAAGCCTAATCTGACCTTGATTATTTGCAGAGCATGGGAAATCAACAAAATGCCGACTCAGGTTCTAAGTGACCTTGTACAAAGTAAACAGCTAGTCCATGTGGTACTTCAAAATTGAAAACTAGAAGTAGAAAAAAGGAACAGCCTTCAACTCTTGGCACTTTTTTGCCCACTATGAAACTAAGTTACTTCCTGCGTATTTCCTCTCAGAAAAGCCGTGCGGAGTAAGACAGACATGTTTGCTGCTTTCATCCCTCCCATTTTCAGACCCGCAGGAACTGGACAGGAACTTCTCCTTAGGCAGACATAGGATGCAGTGGCTCAAGGCTCCTCAAATAATTGTACCAGATTTCATTGATGAGCAGCAGTCGGCCTCTTCTCTCAGAGGTCTTTATGCTAAGGAAAATAAAGCCTGATTTCTAAAGGTATGGCTGGACAGCACATAAAGTACAGTCCTACACTGAAAAAATAAGAGTATTAGCCTGAGCAAGTAAGAAACCAAAACAGTCATGCCTCCAAAAGCTGATCCTACTGAACTACACAGGCTTTGCACAGGCCCCAGTTCCCATGGCACTGATTCTGCAGCTGAATTCAGGCCCTTTAGTCAGTCCAATCAGAGATCTTCATCCAAGGTAGAGCAGAATTTTCATAAAGGAGAAAGTTTTCTTGGCCTCTTAACAGCTCTCCAGCAGAAAGGCTGCTGACGCACAGCTGGAGTGCCAGAGGCCAAAGCTCCTGAGAGGAGATCTCACATGCAGTTTAAGCACTAAAAACATTTAGTACGACAAAGGATGCAAATACCTTCCTGTGCCTTGAAAAAAATTAGTTCCTTGAAAACTGAGCTAGGAGGAAACAGCAACATCCACTTCTCTCAAAATCACAACTATGACAGTGCTGGGCTCAGACTGAACTGGAAGTCAAAATATCTTTAAAGTTTAGTGATACTGGAAGGGAAAGATAGTCCAGCAAGAATCACAAACTGGTCCTCAAGGTCCCAAGAGACTCACTGGAAGAGAAGCATCAGGTTTCAAGGAGCTCTTACATCCCTATCTTCTCAATACATAACCAGAAGGCTGTCCCTTAGCTCAGGCTAGCACTCCAGGACACAGGAAAGAGCTCCCTAAGCTCCCTTGAAAGGACTGTCTGAGAAGCTATAAACCAGATCTAAACAGAAACTCTCTGAAAGAGTAACTTAATTCACAAAGTATTCTACAGGTATGCTGTTTGAACATAATGCCTGGCCCATTAGAACTAGTTACATTTCTCCCTGCGAGTTTCAAAGGACTGCTAAGTGAGAAGGTGAACAGCATCTTATCAAGACTCAAGAACCAGCTAGGAGATAAGAAACAGTATTTGTATCAATGACCAAATCTAAGTGTGGCAGGAGGTTAGCAGTGCTGCACGGCAAGGGATCCCCTCTAAGCACCCCTTCAGGGTGCTGGTCAGCAGCCTGCCGCTGCCTGGGGAATGACACCTCTGTCCAGCTCGCTCTTGGAACACAAGGAAGCAGTGTGCTCAGGGGGCCTGGTGGCTTGTATCAGGAATAGCGTGGCCAGCAGGACTAGGAGTGTGATTCCACTCCTGTACTCAGCACTGGTGAGGCCTCACCTCCAGTGCTGTGCACAGTTCTGGGCCCCTCGCTTCCAGAAGGACACTGAGGAGCTGGAGCGGGTCCAGAGGAGAGCAGCGGGGCTGGGGAAGGGACCAGAAGGAAAGTCTCATGAGGAGAGGCTGAGGGAGCTGGGGTTGTTTAGCCTGGAGAAGAGGAGAATCAGGAGGGACCTTGTCCTCTCTACAACTGCCTGAAGGGAGGTTGTAGTCAGATGAGGGTCGGGCTCTTCTCCCAGGCACCTAGTGACAGGAGGAGAGGGCATGGCCTGAAGCTGTGCCAGGGGAGGTTTGGGTTGGGTATCAGGAAGCCCTTCCTGACAGAGGGCAATCTGACATTGGAATGGGCTGCCCAGGGAGGTGGTGGAGTCACCGTCCCCAGATGTGTTTAAAGAAAGGCTGGATGTGGCACTGAGTGCCATGGTCTGGCCGATGTGGCGGTGTTGGGCCATAGGCTGGACTTGGTGATCTCAGAGGGCTTTTTTCCAGCCTCAGTGATTCTGTGAAAATGTCTGCACTGACAGCATAACCTGAAGCATGTTGGTCAGTCAGGTCAAAGCTCAGTCTCCTCAAGCTGCTGTGTGAGTCTTCTCAGCCAAGGGAAAGTAAAGGGAAAATTGCATGGAACCATCAGACCTTCTAGTAAAAAATAATTCATGAGAAATACTTGAGCTCCCATGCTTTTGAACTGTGCATTTGTAAAAACATTTAACCCACAGAATCATCCATACCCCTTAAAAAGACTAGGTTATAACTACTGAATGCATACAGGCACAGAGGCATTTAATGGCCCTGAAGAACACGAACAGTAGGCAGCGGTATCTTTAACAAAATAACACTTACATAATCCAAGAGGAAGCCAGGGAATTAGATTCAACCAAGCAAGGTTGCTGGGCAGTGCAAGAGCAGAGAAGGCCTGATGCACAAATGCCAAGGAAAATACACAGGCAAACAGAGATGTTACAGAAGGTTTAGGTTAGACGCTCCTTGAGGAAAGGCTTTAGTTCCCTGGAAGAATTCAGCGGGGACCTCTGCTCAATCACAGCTTTAATCAACAAAATAAACACCGCCAACAAGACATTTGACTACGAGGAAGAATAACTAATGCAAACAGTTGTTGTGTAATACCCATGGCATAGCTTCAGTCCGGAATATACTTTGCAGTATTGAAGTCACCACCTCTGAATAAAGACACTGAAAGGGGGCAGAGTTCAGAGGCTGACAGACTGACGGAGAGAAGAATTTCCTAAGAGACTTACAAAGCAACTGTTACAGCAGGAGAGAGACAGTATAAAAAGTAAAATACAACATTTAAGAAGTATAATACAACAGTTATTGCAGGGAAGACACAGTACATGGCAAAGTATACAAAAGAAAAATATTTGATTGTTTATATAATGTGCTTTATTGACACAAGGTATTGCAAAGCAGAGCTTCCAACTTCTCTGAAAGAGCCAACACCTTTATGCAGACAATGTCCAGAGCAACAAACAGGTAATACTGGGAGAAAAGGGTCTTGGGTGTGATGTCCAGACATTCAAATTCCCCCTGCAGGTAATGCAATGAACACGAGTGCTGTGACAGCTCTGAGGATGGCTTCAGGTGCACAAGGATTCAATGGACGACACTGTTACCGCCTGCAAAAAGTGCCTCCCGTTGCACATGTCTTTAGTAAAGGTCTGCCCTGAGTAAGCATTACTGTGGTTTCCCCTGAAAAAAGGGCTGAGGTCAAACGTGGTTTTTTTTCTCTTGCAGGAAAGCAAGAGGCAGGGCAGCTCTCAAAGCACTCTTTCCCCAGGAAAGGAGCTCCCTGCATCTTTCTCCCATTTGCAGCACAGAACTACAGAGCAGCAGCAGCAGCCATTCCCAAACCTCAGGTGCTGGGCTTTTGGTTTTGTTTTCACTAGATCTGCTGTATCTTGGTCAACGTCAAATGCCATCCAAGATACCACAAAGTTTAAGAGCTTAATACAGAATTTGAACAATTGCAGATGTATCTACAATTGTAGCAAGCAGAGTAAACATACGTGTTTATTTTAGGCTAATATGGTGAAGAAGAGAGTTTAATTTCATAACCACACTGGGAAGCACGTAGTGGAACTAATGGGCTTTTACAAGGGATTTTACAACCCCCAAACACAAAACTCTGGGCTTTAAGAGACTTACGCACGCCCTGATCCATTAAATACTGCCCTAAATCACTCCCCACAGACTACTCAGTAGAGAGGGTAGCCCTGACAGAACTCTTCAGAGGCAGTAATACAAATGAGCAGAACAAAATTAATTCAAAATTATTAGTGATGCACTAATGAGAGACTGATTTAACATGGCAGTGGTGGGTGAAATGACTGGGGACACCAGCAAGATAGAAAAGAAGCCCAGAAGGAAATCCCATAACCAAGCTACTCTCCGTTTTGCCCTTCTCTTCACCTCCTCTGGAAAACCCAGTGAATCAGGGAAACACTTAACAAGTGGAAAGATCTGCAAGGCAAAAAACGTAACACTTGGAGCCAAACCTTACAATAAAAGCTTCATATTCTCAAGTTATCTCGGCAACACATCTTTAATAATTATCCAAAGACAAATCATCTCATTCGAAGTACAAAGGAAGGGATAGAAACTGCCAGAACCCAGCCTGCTGCAGATAAAACATCTGTTACCTACTCGCCTGGTCTCACAGCACGCACCCACCAACCCAGCCTCACCAGAGTGGTCCAGCCTACTTTGTGCTATTGCCAAACACATGCAAGAACACACTGAAAACTTAAAGAGAGCCCCGAAACAGATTATCTGGCACGTTTGAGCGCAATGAGTACTGCCTGGCCTGGAAAGCCACCAAAGGTGCAAGGCAAGAGGCAGAAGCATGGTCTAAATTGGATGCTGTCATTCTGTCAGTTCAGCTGTTAACACCTCAGGTGTTTTATCACAGTTACCTCCTCAACAGAGCTTGCTGTTGGGATATGGAAAGCAGCACAAGACAAACGGTGGGTGCTCCACTAGCCATAGTGGGTAAGGTGTTGACTAACGGTGTAACTTTCAATGCCTCTGAAATCAATCTGCTGAGCACAACACAGCATCCAGGATAAAGTTTGTTTATATCCGATGCTTCAAATCATTTGGACACTCCAACTTGGAGCTGCCAGCTCTGGAGGCTGCCACGTGCTCCCCGCTCCCTTTGTATCTGCCAGTTCAAACATGAGGGGGGAAAAAAAGAATCATAATCCCTCTTGGCCTCTTTCAGAGAGCTGTCTCTTGGAGATACTACTGTAGTGACAGCAAATCACAAGCCAACTTGCCAAGTCTGGTGTAGATGGATCTCAGCCAGTACCAAAGAGGCTACTGTGCTTTTGAATAAAGTCTGGAAAGGCACCAGAAAGTCTGTCATTGTTACACCACTGGGAAAGGTGACCATGCTTCCTGCAGCAGTCCGACCCAGCCTCCCTGTGCTAACAGCAAGGTAAGGACTGCTCTTTGAACATTATGTATGCTCATGCCAGCCAGAATCAGACAAGAGTGTGACCCAACAGCGCTCTCCAGAAGGTAAAAACTTATAGAAAAGAGCAAGGCTGGATATTCTGTAATTTAGGAGACTGGCATGGTCAACATTTATGATCCATGTCATCTAGTTGCAGTCAGCTCCTCTACATTTCAAGCCCCTAAGCATTCCAGCAAGGCAGTATTTTCATATTTTTTTTTTGAACACTAAGTTAACATGACTTGTTACTGTATACCTTGTGATACAGAAGCTGAAGAAAGTGGTATTTGGCAAAGAAAGTTTTAAAAAACAAAATACCAGTGCATACGATCTTACATAAAAATGTTAAACATTAGCCTTTTGATGTTTATCCTCCCTTCTTAGCAAAGAAAAGTCACGTCTGTCCAGAGTGTAAGGCTGGGATTTTCAAAGAAAACTAAGGTAGGGAGCAAATATTACTCTAATTAAATAGGAATCAAACCCTTAACTCCCCCCCTTTGAAAATTCCTGCCTAAAGCTCTGCAGAAAAAGTAACCCTTGTGCTAGTGTTTAAGAGCATATGACCAAGCTAACAGCTATTTTAATTAAAAAGCACACCCCTGCTGCCTGAAGAGCTTTTCTGCTCAAGACAAACATTTACTTCTTAAGCTAGCTCCCAATACTGGAGTTATTTGGTGGAGTCAGCTGTTAGCACACTGTGTTTCCCTTGAGACAAAGGTTGTCTAGATTTTAAAATATACAGTTCACCAGAGCCCCCTTTTCAGGGGAAAACAAAGCCTAAATAAATACTACTGCCATGGGAGTCTCTTCTTCCCAGCCACAGGGGTACAAATGATGAAAAGAGGCAAGCAAACCAAGCCTGTCACTGAAGCACTTCCAAAATCCACTTGAGCATGAACACAGTGTACCCCCCAAAGCCAGGGACTCATCCCACGACTCCTGGCGCAGCACTTCAGGAGGAAACTGTGCAAAGGACTTCATGGAGGATACAAAGTCTGAATCTTTGCTCTCTGCCGTTCCTGAGGGGTGGTGGTGATTTGGGCCAAACACAGATTCATGATGATCCTCTGACACACTCCGAACTTTCCCCAGGGAAGTAAGAGTCCTTCTCAGCCAGGAAAACCAAAAGCATTCACAGCATTTCACATTGTTCACTGTATCACTTCAGTACCCAAATTCTCAAGTCGTCTTTCTTGACACAGAGTTGCATAGGTCAGATCAGCAGAGTAAACAGGTGCATTTTAAACAAAGCCTTGTTTCTTTCTATGAATTATAGTCTGGAACGACTGAGCAGCCTTTAAATTCTCACATGGTTTCACTGTGCCCTGTGGAAGGACACCCTAACCTTCCACATAGCTTTACAGCCCTCAACTGCCATCACTTCCTCTGCATCCGCTCACCCATGAGACCGCTCTGTGAATTTTAATTCCTGATCCTAGGGGGGATGGGTTGAGAGGGAAAAGAAAAAAAAAAAGCAGCTGGACAGGATTTTTTACTAGATTAGTGAGTTAAAGTGGCACACTCCAACAAATACCAGAGCCAGCTCAGGGGAAGGGGAAAGAGTGGCTGGGAAAAGGGAGACAAGGTGAAGAGCCCGTCCTCCTCAGACCGCGGTGAGCCCATCAGGCTAATTTAACCACTGCAGAACAGCAGAATAAAGCAGAAGCCTTCACATGGCACAGACATCAGCCAGGATTTTCAGCTAATTTTGACTCAAATCACACTTAAAATACACCAAATTCTCTGGCTGACCATGCATAGAGGAATAGACAGTCTTTCACAAAAGCATCTCAATCTGTTTCCAAGAAAAGGTGAGCTTTGTTATGCATCTGCAGCATAGTGCCTTGAAAGGGTCCAAAACACATTGGTTCTGACAAAGGATTTAGCCTGGGACAAGATAAAAGTTCTCCTTAAACAAGCAAACAAAACAGATCAGTTAACATTCAGCAACAGGAAAGATCTGGGGCAGTTTCACCCAAACGGATCCAAGACTGTCTTGCCAGTTACAAGTCTATGAGGTTGACAATCACTATAATCATATGAAATATGAGAACTTTGAAGGTGACAAAAACATTAGTGACAGCAGGAATTTCTCATCATTGTTTCTGAAAAGCAAGATTTTATCTTTCCGGAAAAAGCAGCAAAACGAGAAAGAGGAGGCACGCACTTCAACAAAAAAAGGGGCACTGAGCTCTGTTTGAGGAGTAGGAAATCAGACTGAAAGCAAACAGTCTCTCAAAAGCTAGATTCTAGCATCAAGCAGAAAAAAAAAATTAAAAAAAAAAAGTAAAAAATGCAGAGTTATGTAGTCCAGCTTACCACCTGTCAGGGAATTACGAGAGGCAGATGGTTACCAAAAGGAATTGGGACAGATTCTGTTTCAGTAAAGGATGCTTCAATATTACTTTACACAAAACTATGCTTCATTGGATGCAGTACAGCTTCTTGCTTTTTTTGGCAAGGAACGGGACTGCTTTCTCTATGCCATGAAGCACAAACTGTATTAACAAACATCACCCACAGCGTGAAGATTGAAGACTAAAAAACTACAAACAGACCAAACTAAACTTCTCCAAGATTACTTGACAAGTATTTGAGAGAAGAAACTGCAGAAGAGAAATTATGAAGACAGCACAACTACACGGGGAAGGATTTGTAGAAAACTAACATCCTTTCAATTTTGGCTGATGTTTACTTATAAACACGCGTATGTGGGCCCTTTTGGTTTTGTTCTTTTTAAGCAGCACGCAATGTCTTCTAACCTCAAACTCTTCATTAGACGCTCCTGATTTCCTGAAGTGTTCACTCTCACACTTTGACACCATTGAACTCTGAGCATTTATCAGGACATGCTATGAAGGAGTTGTTTATTCAGCTCTCCCCTCTTTGCTTGCCTCAGAGATGATTTACAACGTTATAAACCATGTTTGCACAAAGGATGGACCCGCACTGACGCGGCGTTTCCTCATTGCCAAGTAACTGATTTTTTTAATTGCAGTTTACTCCTGTCAGTATCAGCTGTAGTTTAATCTTGGAAAATATCATCTCTCTCTCCCAACTTTTCTAGCAGTCCTCCATCTGCCTTCCCTGTTTTGTGCCCTGCTTCAGTGTGACCCCTCATGTCTCCAAGCTCAACATACATCATTATCCTGCACCTTCTTGGTCTTCAATTGAGACTATAGAGAAGGGATTGAAGTATGTTGAGGGAAACAAGCTTCTTTAAGAGAACACTGCTGGGATGACCTGCAGGACCACATTAGAACAAAAGACATTCAGGTGACTTGCAAGACATTTGCCCACTCACACCACAAGGCTGCATTCACTGTGGAACTGGACAGGATGCTGGGGAGTCATAGGACATCACCTGCACAAGCATTTATTGGGGAAAAGCAATACTACAGATACAATAAATGAATTCTTAAAGGCCAGCTGGCCAAGAGCATTTCACTGCACAGGCTTTCAAGCAAAACAACAAAATTCTGTCCCCAAACATAGCCCTCCATTGCCATGGTGAGCCTTTGGCCTCCAGGGTACGCTCAGATGAGCAGTCACACTGCAGAGGAATGGCCATCTCTAAGGCATCCTGGGGGTGCACACGGCTACTGTCCTACAGGTGTCAAACATACATCTATATGAACATGTATAGCTACTTCTTAAATTACTCATGTTTTAGTTTCAACACCAAAACTCGCACTGGTTCACTTCAGACAAGACAGTACAGTTCCCAAAGGCTCTAACATTGATTGTCCAAACAGCCAAGCTCCCGTTTCCTAAACAGCGAGACCTGTTTTAGTTCCAAACTGACCTGACCCTTGGAGTCTAGAAAGTCAGTGTTCTTAAGAAGCCATCATCGAAAACCACTACTGCACTGATAACCATAAACAAAGGAAATTCTCAGAAAGCCCATTCCATTTAATTGTTTTAGAAAGCCGCAGGAACATAAACCTTGGGGAGTTCCTCTCTCTCTCCAAGGTTTCACTGAAGGGAAGCATCCTTCATGCACAGATTTTCTGGAGAAACTGTCCACATAGAAGAAAGATGGCCCAAGACTAGGCCACAACGTGGATCTAACGATTTTTCCCAATGCTAGTCAGTCAGAGCCCATGAGAGGTTCAGAGAGGGAACCACCACAACTGCACTGCAAAGAACTTCAGTGGTTAATCAAAAAGACTATCTACCACAAACCCAAACAGAATACAGACTACTACCAGCAAGGTCTCTTCCAGGTGAGTTGCAGAAATTATCCCTAGTTGACAGCAGCTATCCAACCAAATCCTGTAAGCCAAGCTAAATTTACAATGCCTCTGCAGAGCAAAATAATCCCTTGTAGATTATATACTCACTGTACACACTCGTGATCCTCTATGTTTCAAGAATAAGCCTGAGATTAATTTACTACTGAGAGATGCTAGAAGCCATAACAAGGTCTGCAATTTCTGTGGCATGGAGCAAGATTTTAGGGGTCACTGAAGGGCTGTTGGATCCACACCCAACATCTTTTCACGTTTTCCTTTGCAGGTTTCATTTTCAGCAGACTTTAAGGACATATAGACAAAAGCAGTGGTATTTGCTCATTAAGACAAGGACTCATTTTCTCCTATTTATACCTGGTTTCAAAGAGCTATGCAAGCAATGATGCATTTCACTCCTTAATGTGGTTTTTAAAAAATTATACATTCTTAAATGAAGTTCAGCTAATGAGGGTTCTTAATCAGCAGCCTCCTTTGCAGTTAATGACAACCAGTTTATAATAAGAATGATTTTCTCTGAGGAAAAAAGAGCTAGAACATGAAACCTCTGGTCTCTAGTGATCAAACTCCTCACAGTGCGTTTGTCTGAACTACCAATTACTAAAGGTGTTCTGGTTTCAAACGCAGTGTTTTCTAGGTAGAATAAAATGTGCTACAGGTTCTTCAGAACCTGAGCAGATAGTTCAAGCTTCGTTCCAAAACAACCATCCCAATTTGCTTTATAAAGGAGAAATGCAAATTGAGTCCGTATCTTAGTTTTCAAGTTTTAGGGCTGTATTTTTACCAATGATTTTGAAAGAAGTGCAGAACTATATTCAACCGAAAAAGTGTGCCAGCTAAGAGTGACTAGTATGACTCAAAAAAACCCACCCCAGAACCGGAGGTATTTGTTTATTTTTGAGGTACGGAGACATTTTGTGACTAAAGATGACACTGAATTTCCTGTAAGCTGCTTCTTTACATCATGCATAACACTTTCTTGAAATTCACACTTTTTCCCCCTACAGACTGAGAGTAAAGCAGACTCATTTACAAAGCAGATTTGCAAGTCAGAGAAAACCGGATAAAAATCAGTCACCGCAGGAAAATAACAGTAGCAAAAACATAAGCTTCCCTTACATACCTCCTTCTCTTCCCTCCCTTTCTCCCACCTATGCCTGTTTTCAGACTTGCCCCGTGAAGGCCAGAAGGCCTGGGGGAGTTCCCCACGGTACGTACCTGTCCACTGCGGCGGGCAGCGGCAGTTGTACGTGTTCACGCCGTCCACGCATATACCCCCGTTCTGGCAGTTGTGGTTGGGGCAGTCGTCAACGTTGTGCCCACAGACACTTCCCTCAAAACCTGGAGAAAGCAGAAACACAGCAGATTGAAACAGGCTGAATGCCTTTGCTGATAGCATGCAGGTCAGATTACACAGTTAACACAGTACCACTGTGGGTAGATGGCCAAATAGGTTTTCACAACCAAAAAGACAAAAGATATTTTTTCCTTATGATTAATGAGCACTGTCATTCAAAGTAAACAAAGTGAAGCCCAAGACATTGATAGTTTACTGTGAAGTAAGCTCATCACTGCCCACCAAGCAGCAGTTAGAGCATCAGCCAGGACAAGCTTTTCCCATGGCAGAAAAGTGCCTGGTGATCACTTCATGAATAGCTCAGCATAGCTCATATGCCTTGGCTATTTCAAGGAAAGATCACCTACAATTGGAAAATGAGCTTCCAAATTCCCAATTTGGCCCTCTTCCGTGTTAGACAAGTCACTAAATCAACAAATCAGCCACAACCCAAGCAATTCTTCAAACACTAAACCCTGACTGAAAAGCAGAAGAAACCAGACACCTCTCCCTGGTGAAAATCCAGGCTCCTAATGAATGTAGCCACACTGGCAAAGGGTATTTTTATCCTTGGTAGATCTCCTTCTCCTTTTAAATAAGGAGAAGCAGGAACATTAGGAAAGGGAGTTGTCAATAATCCATCTCGCCTCTCAATTTCCCCTGCTATTTACTTCATGCTTCATTAAATAAACCTGCTATTTCTGCTGGATGAGAGAGCTGTTTATCAAAGCACAAGTGGATGCATGCTAGCGTGAAGTAAATGATTCCAGAACACACACGTTAATTAAAAGCATCAGCTCTGCCTCTTCACTGCTTTGGAACGTAGTATTAACATGACACAGTCCTCTCATCCAGAATTATGCTTTAACCCCTCTACTTTTGATGCCCTGTTCCAGACGCTTCCATAACATCTGTATCAAGTCACACAGACCTTCTAAGCAACATCTGGTCCAACACAGATCATGCTGTGTGGCAGATGAGACTGGAAATGCAAAGCTCTGACACAGTTTCTCCAGACTACCACTACTCTCTAGAAACTTGAGATGATTGAGATGAATTCCCAGTGCTTGAACTTCTCCACTAGCACAGGTAAGAGCCAGAAGCAGAGAGGTGTTGCCAAACTGCATTAGCATCCACTGAGCAAGGAAGAACAGACTCAACATAAAAGAAAAGGAAATAAATCAATAAAAGGACCACAGTATTACCCTGTCCCTTCAAGTCCTTCCCACCTTCACCCAAGATCATGCAAATTCCATGGCAATAGACATGGTTAAAATGAATTCTCATCACCACAGCAGTGCCTTTCTGTCAGAGGTGCTGAGGAGCAATTACCAAGGAATACAATTAATGTCAGATCACCATGTTTAAAACTGTATAAAGCTACCATGCATGACCAGGGGCTCATGAAAAAGCTGATGGGGGTGCTCTATCAGCTTGATTTTCAGCTTGAGGAAAATCATCCCACTGACCACAGATTGAACTCATGCCAGCAACGTGATCAGCACAGAAACACACCCAGAACCACAAACACGAAAGGTTTAAGTCATTACCCTTTCAGCTTGGACAATATGAAGACCTGCCCTACTTTCTAGTAAACAAACTCGTAACAGTAGGTATTTATTTAAAACGCACTGTACTGCACACAGATTTAAAGAGACCCAATGATTCTGAGTAATAATAAAACATGGAAGTCACCTCAATACCAAAACCTCATGAAGCCATCGTACACTTTCACATTTTAACCAGTTAGATACCGTCTAGGAGTTGGTCCTCAAGCATCTCATGCAAATGTAGAAAACCATTAATCCCACACTAAAAGCAGGACGATACCACTCGTGACAACAGAATAGAAACAAATCTTTAAAAGAAAAAAAAAAGTGATGGAGTAAAAGGTTCAAGAGAAATGACACGCAGCCAAGTGTGCTCAGTGGAAAGACATCTCTCCCATGGAAAGGGAATCAAGAAGGGCTGAAATGGTGAAGACGGCACTATTTTGAGTGCACAGCTGAAGAAAACACAAGTTTCCTTTTTGGTAACTTCCCAACTCCCAAATTCCCTTTTAATTTGTCTTACACTGAAGAACAACTTTGGCTTAGTTTCAGAACATCTAACGTCTGTAAAGGCATGATTTTTGTGTGCTCTCCAAGTACAGCTTACAATTACATTGCAATCTGCTTCATTTGTGTAGAAAACCATCCTGGTGCAGTTTAGCTTTCCCTCTTAAAAATCAGTCCTTCAGAGCCATGGGTGTTTGGGACAACACACCTACAGTTGAGCACGACAAGCATTAAGTCGCACTGAGACGTGTGAAGTTTTCTCAAGCCTGGTCCCAGGATCTGATTTTGCAGTTACATAAGCTGACTTTTCCAAAAGCCAAAGAGTTAACTGTTTTGATGTACTTGGACACCTAATACCATTTCCTGTTCCCCCCTGTGCTGGGACTCTCACTTTGTCCTTCGCTCTCTTCCTCCAAGAGAATAGTTTGCAATACATATCCTGACTTTTGCTCTGTATCTCCAAGCACCACAAACTAAGGAATGAGAAGCTCAAGGGGAAAAGTGTTCCCACTGCTAACAGCGTGTTGCTCCTCCTCTAGTACGCAGACAGATAGAAGCAGATAACTTTACTCCTATGTCATCCAAAATCTCCACCCCATTCCAGAGCATCATATCCAATTCCCTTCCAATCTTAATCCTTAACCTTATTTCAACCTGTAAACTACATCTCAGACTCTCTGCAGGACCAATTAGTTACAGGAACAGGAAATTACACCCAAAGTTATTGCCAGATTTAGGGCCTGCTGACAAGATATTAGGGATCTCAACACAAGAGTGCTAAAACTGACCCGCATCATTTTAACAGAGAAGCAAGGTTCTGCACAACGGGTGCCCAGCAGCAGTTGCCTGCATACAGCTCTGATGGTTCAGCTTCTGGAAACACATGGGACGGGCTACTCCATGCAGGACAGCCAGCTCGCCCCAAGCAGAGGCACACACTCCACCTGGCACCCCAGGACTGCAGCCGTGCAGAACCTCACAGCACGCAGAAAGCAGCTCATCTCTCAGTGCCAGCAAGCGGGGTCTTCCCCATCCCGGGAGCTGCAGAAGGCCCGGCAGCCCAGGCGGATGATGCTCAGCGCGCGGTGCAGCGCGAGGCTCCGCTACCAACCGGCGTTAGGTGACTTCCTCTTCCCAGGAAGTGTTCCAGCTCTCATAAACAGCCTGCTCCAGCCTGACAGATCGTTTCCTGAACAAGCCCTTGGAATTCCCTAGGGTCCTTATCTTAGTTAATGGGTAATTATTTTGATGGATAACAATGAATAATCACTTTCCCAGCTAAGAACTTCCTCTATTGACTTGTTTAACATTCCATTAAAGGTTAGTTGCCAAATGAACTCCTTTTTTGTCAAATATTTATAACTACAAACTCATTCTTATATTTAAAGGAGTTGCTAATGCTTCAGGTTAAGTCTCCCTCAGAAGTATTTCTTTTTACAACTGTTATGATTGACCTAACGTGCTCACTTGTCTACAATCTTGTTTTTAATCTACAAAGCACAGAGGTAAAATGATTACAGTAGATGGATAAAAAATATGTTACTTTTCATACAGATGTAATACTGACAGTATATGCAACTCTTCACACTTGCCACCAAGCACTGACCTCTTCTAACACGTGGCTTCATGAATTACCTAATGCAAATCTGTTTGTGTAAATCCAAAAGTGAAATGAGAACCTACGAATGAATTTAAAATAGCAGCTTGACTACACCGTACATAAACAGTACTTGCACTGCAGTAGAAAAAGCTGCCATGATGCGTAACTCTGGGGTGTAAACATTTTTTTTTTTGTGTTTTCAAGTTCTCCTTGTCATGTATCTGTATTTAGAAAGAATGAAATTCACTCAAAAGCAAAGAAAACATCTACAGGAAACAAGACCTTATTTTGAAGCCAGTCCATGAGTAACCTAATTACGCTCAAATTGCTGCTTGGGCACAATCCCTTTCTTCAAAGCAGTTTCACAGGTCACAAGAAGCAAAACTGTATCAAAACCCATTCCAGCAGTTCAAGACGTAACTGCTTCCTGCCTCTACGGCCATGAGGCTGAGCTATGGTAACATCTGAAGGCAGTCCAGAAGGAAGGGCTAGAGCAATTCCTTTTATAGTCACAGTATCATCGGCAGTGCTCCAATTCAGAGAACGAGTCTAAAGAGGAATTTCTAGTCCAGACTCTTGGCACTCTCTCCCAGATGAGCAGGCCTTGTTCACATCTTCCTTGGGTGTGACAGGCCACCATTTCTCTTCTCTCCTCTCTGTCGACCTTTCCTTCCCAGACAGGACCTCTTCCAGCACTTAAGGAATTTTGTGCTGCATGTCTGACTAAAGGGGAAGAAATGGCTTGGGTGCCTTGCCCTTATCAAAGATTTTAACATAAGCATTTTGGCCTCTCCAACCTTTCTCTCTTTTTTTTGATGCTTTTCAAATGACTAGTTTTAAAAATCAACCCAGCAAAACAGCATGGCCAACCTAAACAAATACAGGAAATACAGCAGCGAACCTCTCAAAGCCACACTAACTCACCCCCACTATACACGTTGTGTAACCAGGCCAAAAGAGCAGCTAATAATACAAAACGTGTGTGAGCAGTGTGGGTGTGTAACTGTTACTACAGTAATCTCAGTTTCATTTCCTGACAATACTTTAGCCAGCCCACACGCCTGTCTAGGGGAAAATGTGCTCCTACCCAGTCTCGTGCCCCTGCAGGAGTCATGAAATCAAACTGTCTTATCAACTTTACAGGATCAAGTCCTTCAAAAGTCATCTTCCTCTCCTCTTCCCCCCCACAACACTGCTTCTGTATGAGATCTTAAAGGCTCTGAACTGCCTAAAGAGATCTGAAAATTCTGGATTTCTGATCAAGACTTAAATCCGGAGACAGTTTACAATGTCGTTTCAAAAAGATATAAAGCAGAAAAGCAGTAAATTCCCTGAGAGTTACTATTAAGAGAAGGCATTTTCTCTGTATGTTCATGTACTGTTCCTTCAAGCATTGTTGCTTTCACACAAAAATAAAGGTGATACATCCTTCTATTTTAAGACCAACTTTCCTAAATTCTTCAAAGTCACATGTTTGCTCACACAACCCAGAAAGTTGTTGTGCAGGCACTAGCTAAGGTTGGCAACGTACATTTAAGGCAATTTGAGACAGCGCTTCAAGACAAAGGTCTCCAAAAAGACAGCATTTTTCAGAAGTTTTAAATGCTCTTTCTGCACCTACCTGTAACTCCAGATGATCCTCACGAGAATGCAGCCACCCTGCATTCATCCTAAACAGCGTATGGCAGCTACATCTTTCACATAAATAACAATAGAGAAATGCTTAAGGGAAGAAAGTTTATTTTTCTAGATTACCACACACCAAGCGTTCATGTGCCAAACTGCAATACACTTAAGTAGGAAGTCTAGTCAAAAGCATTTCCAAACAATCAGTTTCCCATGAACTGAACTACTCAGTAAAAAAAATAAATCACCCTAAAAAGAAGTCTGATATGCAAAGATAACTAGTCCCACCCAGTGGGAAGCATGGTAAGCGGATGAGGAGGAGCAGGACAGGATGAGACCACCAGGGTCCCAACCAGGTGACGTATGGTCATTTGTAGAGGCTGGTGCCTTGGTGATTGGAGCCCAGCTCCACACAGGAAAAAAACTGTACAGCAAATGAACCTGAGTAAGCATTGTCGCCCCTGCAGTGGATGAACTGAGAGCAGCTAACAGCGTCAGAAAACAAGCAAGTATAATTTATCTGGACGTATTACAGGACAAAAAGGGAGTGGTGAGTTGGAAATGATATCTTCTAAGATTTGGAGGAACTGGAAGAAAAAGGGAGAAAACAGAACCTGTTTTAGGGGTAAAGGCTGAGGAGAAATACACATGTTCATCTTCATTCGAGCACTGAAGTTAACTGTGGCCTGTAGTTACACAAAACTATGTATTTTAAAGGTTTATGTTCATGGAATTTTGCATTTCAAACAGGCATTAGATCATACCCCAATCTCCTTGAATCTACCTCAGTTCTTACCTATTTGATTCTCTGCCTCTAGTCGGGTTCCAAAGAAATCTGTCATTTCTAGCCTACTTCCCTTTCCTTCCTTTCCATATTCTGAAATCCTGTCACTCAGAAATTAACACTGTATCAGAGCTTCCTACCTCGCTGAGAGTTCTCCCTTCAGCCTTACATCACACCGGTGTCACACAGAAACCTCAAGAGACGTTTTCAGAAGAACACAGGGAACCGGTGACACGACTGCAAAACCAAGTGCTTTGAAGAAGTATCATTTACCTGGCAGACAGTTGCACTCAAAGGTAAAGTCGCTTGTCTGATGACAAGTTCCTCCATTCATACAGGGCGACGGGGAACACGGCACATAGACGCTCTCGCAGCGATGCCCTGTGTAGCCTGGTTTGCACTGGCATCGGTACGACCCGGGCAAATTGACACAGGTCCCACCGTGCTGACAAAGGCCTGGCGTGGCACACTCGTTCACATCTATCTCACACTTCTGGCCAGTGTAGCCAGACAGACAGATGCAGGAGAACTTATTTCCAGATACAGTACATGTACTTCCATTGGCACAAGGTTGAGATGTACAGGCATCGATCCACTGGCAATCCTTTCCTGTAGGACCAAGACAGAGCACTCCATTAATAAAAAGTTATTTCTATGAAAAAGAGTATTTTCTTCATGCTACCTCAAAATGATTAGTGTACTGCATCTTAAAACTATTGCAGTGAAATTTATGTCTGCACTGTACAGCATTCTATTTGAAATGAAAATCAATTTGTCATTACTGTATGAGGTAATTTTATTAACAGGGTAGCAGGAAGATATAGAACGTTGAGATTTATAAAAACAACCCCTGACCCACCATACTACACGCTGACAGTCACTCTTCTTCTACATCCCCTCCAAGAATGAAGGGAGCAAGTTTCCACGCTTCCCCTCAGGCACTTAAATAAATACAGTTTTCCCGTTGAAAGATTTTGCTGAACAAATTTACTTCCATTTTTCTAGAACGTAGACTCTGAATTCAGACTATAACAGCGACTCAAGAGCAGCTTCTGCAGTCAGTTTTCCCATGTGGACAGCCCCACAAGATCTAAATGTCTTTCTGCTTACGTGTACAGGGTAGGGAGTTTGATTCCCTACGGCGCTTTGCTTTTTTTGGTCATGAAGTCACTTCGACTTCTTCTCATTTCCTGTGCTGGAGCTAGTAAATTTGAGAGTGTATTACAACTGCCTTAAAACATTCCAGGATGAAGCAGTTCCCAAAGGAGGGAATCTGGAGGCAGAAAGGCAGAACCTCACCTGTGTAACCTGGAGGACAGACACACTCGTACGTATCCTGGCCGTGGGGATGACAAGTTCCTCCGTTCCGGCAGGGCTGGGACACGTAGCAAAGGTGCGATTCAGAGTACTGACAATCCTCTCCCGTGAACCCTGGAGCACATTTGCAGGTGGCCTTTCCTATCAGAGACGTGGTTTCACACGTTCCCCCGTTCTTGCAGGTATTGCTTTCACAGGGGTTTCTGTACTGACAGTAGTCTCCAAGAAAGCCTTCTCGACACCTGAAACAGAGAAGAAATTACTTGCAGCACACTCACCTCAAGACCTGCTGTCCTGGGAAAACAACAGGAATAAAGTCCCGTGACCACTGAAAGTCCTGGAATTTGCCATATTTAATGGTAACGCTAACAGACCTAACTGCTAACGTCATAGATGTAACAGGGCCTTCCTCTGGGATTATCCCCAATGAGACCACTGAAAACTTCAGTTCGAGTTGTGAAATTGCTCCTTACAAAAGAAAATAAATAACTAACTACCGCATACAGAGTTACATCAGACGCAGGAACTTGTCGCACTTCCCTTCAAAACTTCAGTAAAAGCCTAACTGTTAGAGAGCCGCTGAATAGCAATTATATCCTTGCACCTACTCCCATTCTAATTAACATCCTTTTTTAGATGAAAACCAAGCAGCTGCAGTAATAATACGCATTAACACCGGGTGCTATCCATCTTCCAAAACATTTATAAACCTTGTACAAATGCAGTGTGTCTGAGGGCCTGTAGATCTGGAGCAGATCTTTCTGCACAACGCTCCCGTGAGACAGGAATATACTGTTATCCTCTTGTTGATAAGTACATCTGGGACTGTGACATGCTGAAGCCAGCGCTCAACTAGCAACACAAGCACTGAAGTCAGGTCTCCCACGCCCCTGGCTAGCACCCTAACAACAAGGTCATTGTTCCTCTGTCTCCCACAGAAAAATGAGTACACACACACTATCTACAACTAGGGCAATATTTTATACAAAGATTTGTGATTGCAGAATAATTGCAGTTATTTCTGTCTAACCTAAACTTATGTCAATACAGTCTGACTACACTTGTCAGCTGCAATCCATCTTAACTGGCCTTTGTACTACAAATTTTCCATGTAACCTCCAGCGATACAGGACCGAGGCAAGCAAGACTGCAACCCCCAATTTTGTGTCACCCGCAGTTCCATTTGCTTCTTTCAGGTAACAGAAAGCTGCAAGAGTATATGAGGGATGAAAAGAACACCTAACAAACAGAACAAGGCTGTCAGCTTGAAGGGGTTTTTTTTTCCTATAGCACAAAGTTGCAGGCTTTAACTTCTAAGTAACCCAAGATACACACAGCTTGAGAGAACGTGTATTTCACTGCAGAAAATTCAGAGGTGAACTCTAGTCATGCTTTGTCCCAGAGCAGGATAGGTACAATTATTAAATCAGTGAATTACTCAAATCCAAAGGAGGAGATTCCAACTGCAAGAAATAAGTTTCTAATTAGCCCTCAGACAAGAATGTTAACAGTAAAGAGACCATCTTTTCCATACTTAAAAGTGTATGTGGATTAAAAGAGAAAAACAAAACAAAACCCCACAAACAAAACCCAAAACACAACACAAAAACAAACAAAAAACCCACCACAGAACACCAAAACCCACACCTAACTGGACAGACCTTAAAAATCACTTAAAAAAAGAAAAAAAAGAAAGAACAGTCATGAAGCTGTATTTTAAACAGAATACTACAGGGGTCTCCCTTTGTTCCTATGCTATTCAATGCTCCTATCAATGAATAACAACAGAAAACATCAATGCTGGTGAAACGTGCAGGTAAGAGGGAAGAGAAGTTCTTGCTAGAGAGTAGCAACAACTGTTTAACAAGGCAGCACACAAAGTGCACTTCAGCACTGGAAAATCTCACCTGGAGAAACAAGACACATAGAGCATCCTCCTCAAACCAGGAGACTGATGTTGGAAAGACAGACTTGCTCTGGAGGTGCCTAACAGGGCAGGAATTCCTAGTGTGACAGTTTGGCCAGGAATAGTTTGGATGTACGAGCAGCAAATATCAAGGAGGAGTAAATGAGATGATGCTACATCTGATACTCGCACAGCACAACCATTGCATCAGTTCTGGTGTCTACTCTTTAGGAAGGAAGAGCTGAAATTAGTTCAAAGAAGCCAACAGTAATGATTAATAGAAAAATCTTGGCACAATGAAAAGCTCAGGTGGGTCCATCTAAGGGAAAAGGGAAGGAGACAGTTAATCAGAAGCTCCAAGTACCCACAACAAAACTTGGATTTAACAGTAATTCCCAATCTAGAAGATGTAAGGACAACAGAACTGAGCAGTTAGAAGTTCAAGCTAGACAAATCCAAATTAAAAACAGGGTAACATGTTTATCTACAGACAGACTTACATATAGCCTCCCTGCAGTGGAGAGAAAACTGGAACAATGCGTTTAAGGTTGCAGTGGAATTTCTCCATCACTCCTGCTTGTTTAGAAGAACACCAGGATTGGCTGCTTCCGAAAGAGGACTCGCGCTAGTTCAAACACAGCTTTCGCAGAGGTTATTATCCGAGTTACGCAAGGGGTCATTACTAGATGACCACAACTCTTTTTTCTCATGTTAAAGTTTATTAACTAGCTTTAGCCATACGTCTAAAGCAGGAAAGTCATGCAATAGATGTGGAATTTACCATTCCCCACACCCAAAATAGGCTCCTTTCACCATACCTTAATACTTTCAACTTCGTACCCCAGAACGGGCAGGAAAGCAGAGTATTTGCAGGGCAGGGCAGGATTAACAGTTACAAATCCTGAGACAATACCACTCACAGAACATCCTCTGCCTCTTGTGCCATCCCTGACATAACAGCTGAAGGCTGTCAGTCAGCACGAGCTGCTGCCACCTCCCACGAGAGGCAGCCTTTGGGTACTCTGGGCCTAAACCATAGCCGTTCCATATGCTTGCTTTAACGCCCCAAATCCCTCCTCGATACGGGTTAGAAACGGGTCCGAGCGCCAGCAGGCTACAGCACGGCTTTGTAAGAGCTCGATCCCAGCGAAACCTGGCACCCGGCGAGGACAGCTGTGCCAGAAGCTGGAGGGCTGCTCGACTCCCACGGCACTCAGGCCTGCTCGCCATCACCGGCCAGCCCTGCGTGCAGCCCAGCTGGACAGCCATAGTTCAACCACGCTTCTGCACAGCTCTAGGCAGCTGATGAATGCGTGAAGTCAATTTGAACTTCGGTCTCAGAAAGCTCACAAGGCTTCATTAGAGGGATTTCTTCTGGTTTCACCGTAGCCAACGATACGATGGGGGTTTTGTGCAGTTCAGCAGACACCAGTGTCCCCAGTACACCAAGCTCCTCAGCCTACCAGCAGCAGGCACAGGCCACGCACCCCTCGGGAAAGAAAGAATAAACAACCACAACTACACAGGACCCCACCTAGGGCATCTCATCAGGCAAACCCACTACTCCAACAAATACAAAATAGCCCAAAAGATGCCTAAAAGAAAAGTCCTGAAGTGCTTTTTCACTGCAAGGCTGTCAAACAAAATGGAAAGTCTGGGGGAACACCTCATGTTTCACCCACAAGCAAACAAGCCATCGAAACGGGCCTTCTCTCCCATAGCCCCAACACTCGGGGGTACTGGAAAGTGCATCTACTGTTGCCCCTTGGTAACAGGGAGGAGGGAGCCTAAACACCGATTAAGAATATTGCTGGTATGGTTTAAAAGGAACGCTGAGACCCGTGCTCTGAGACAACACTCAGACCCATCACCCACAAAGGGCCCAGCATTTTGTACACAAATGTTGTGGTACAAAGTTGAAGAGCACTCCAAGACCAGGCTTGTTCTGGTATCTTCTGTGGCTAATCAGAAAAGCATGAAGGGAGTACTCCGGCAGGGAACAGCAAAAACTCTTTTAAGTTCAGCTCTTAACATTTGGAAGCACAAAGCCTTATAGAATATGCCACGGGGAACGTGCCTGCCTGTGGAAAGACAGCAGGTCAGGTATACATGGCCCTCGTACCCACCATTTTGTTCTCCTCCTGGAGAAGTGCTTGGTCATACAATTATGCAATTTTCCCCCTCCAGCTATTCAGTGCAATCCTTTTTTTGAATGCTAAAGAACAAAAAACCTACAGTCCAGCTCTTCAACCATGTCTCCTGTCATCAACATTTCTAGGCACAAACACCAGTAATTTAGTTCTAAATGCTGCTGTAGACAATACTGCAAATATTTGCCCCTGATTCATGTTGGGCACCACATTGTTTCTCTAAAAATAGAGTCCAAAACTGGAAAAGTGGGGTCTAAGTCCAAATTTCTTTAAAGGATATGATTATCCTCAACAGCAGCTCCAGCTTCCCACCACCCCTGCTCTGCTCTCATCCCAACCTACTCTTTCAACTTCTCTTTAGGAGGGAGAGAGGGGAAAAGAAAAAAAAAGACCAAAAAAAAAAAACCACTTGTCTACAGAGCAGCTTAAAATCGTAGCAGCTTGTGTCAGCTCCAAATGACATGCTCAGAACAGGAAACCAAAACTTTTCCAAATAAAAGCCACTGTTTCTCCTCAGTTTTCCATCTAACACTCAGAAACAGAAACAGGAAGATGAAGTTTGTTCTGGCACTTTCTGGAAGCACATGAGGTCTCTTAACCTACTTCAACAGGAATTTAATCTTTTAAGAGCAAATTTCACATACAACTCAATTCAAATCGTGATTTCTGAAAGCTAGAGAGTCTGAAATGGGAAAATGTCCTGTGGGCTACATCAGCTATGCAGCTGCTTCTAATTAAAGCTTCTCCTTTACTCTCTCTGGGCTACTTTCCAGCACAAATACTTTAGTCAGAGCTCAGCCCATTTTTTTTTTTTCTTCCTCCCCCTTTTCAGCTCCAGCCTGCATTTGCCTTAGCTCAGGCTCTCATGGAACTAAACAAGAGACGTAAAAACAAAATGAAGGTATTTATCCAAAAAAGAAGCATCCACAAATCCGCGTTCGCTCCGACAATCTAAAGTTACAAAGTGAAGGTAGAAGACTCGCAGAAGCTGCGCTCTTGGCTCTTCTGCCACAAAACTACACTGAAGTGAACCCCCTATACTTCATTCTCTCTTGCTTTCAAAAGACTCCTGGAAAATATGTCTGGCTCGTTGGAAAAACCTCCTCATCTGCTGTACTATATTTGCTCGGGCACATTCACAGAGCAGTCTCTTCAAATGCACCTTATAGATCGTTTTAACCAGTCTTCCAGATGTTTGATTTTTCATGGGAGTTTCCTATTCAGGCCCAGTGATATCATCTGGAGATGCACAGAAGGAAGCAGATGGCTTTAATTTAAAACGCGAGAGGAAGAATTTCCTAGTCGTCTTGCTTCTCCCCCCCCAACCCAACACTCCCTTGGCTTTGATTGGAAGATGCTTTAACAGAGGGGGGGAGAAACGCAGTCTGGTGACTAACGTGAGAAGGGTCTCAGCTATTTTGCTACAGATTTTAACCAGACTTCCCTCTGGCTCTCGGATTCTGACTCCCACACCTACACCTCCTCTGAGGAGGAAGAACAGGATTCTCTGGTTAGCTTTACAAACGCTCCTTCCCATGTCTCAAGGCTCTCATTTATGCGTCATACTTTGAATGCAAACTATGGGATGGGATGGCCTCTCTGCTGTGCGTTTAAAGCAGTACACAGCTATTGTTTCTAGTCCACAGAAAGCGCTTCCAGAGCGTACCACTCTGCAGCACATCAAGGAGCAATAGCAACCGAAGCCTGAGCGGGCAAAGTTTAGTTCAGCTTTTTCTATCCATCAGAGCTCTGAACAGCTTTTGATCTGTACAGGTAAATCACAATAGAAAATTCTGATTGAGTGACTCAAATCACCACTCTGTTCCCAGACTTGAAGCTAAGAGTGTGTGTACTCGCCCTTTCTCCTCTGCCCTAGTCTCTAGGGTCTCCTTTAGCTTCTGAAAGGAGACAGAAGGGAAGAGGAAAGGGCAGCCCATTCTCAGAAAGGGACAGCTTTTCAACTTCTGCATTTAGCCTCCTCTGGAAAACTCTCAGACCTTATCCCACTACAAGGTCTCCTATGGGTATTCCCCATTCACTGCTCTAGGAGTGATTAGTCTCTCGAGATAGATCCTGAGAAGATATCTGCTGCAGTCTCAGAAGCAGTTCTGCAGTCTAGGATCTTGCCTTCAGTCCCCAAAGTCCTCTTAAATCCAAGTTAAAATTCATTTATGAAGACCCAGCTGGAAGGAAAGGTAGGTCAAAAACCTGGCAAGCAGGCTGGGAACTACTGGGGGTTAGATATGGGATAAACCCCCCTTACTGACACACTGTTGCTGCTTTGAGTTTAGCATGCTTTGAGGTCCTCCGGTTATCACCCTGCAGATAAGAGGTAAAAACTGTATCACGCAGTGTGGAAGTGTGCACAAGCTTCTGCACACAGGGAAGAAAAACACCACTCACTGAAGGGGACACAAAGCTGCACAGATCCTGACAGCTTTGGGCATGAAAGGATGTGCTGAAGGAGACTGTCCTTTAGGCATCAGCCTACTTCAGCAGTCTCCATTTGCCTAAACACAGCCACAGTTGCCACCCTACTTTTTTTGGGCACACTATGTGCAACAGCCCCAATGTCAAAAAAATCCAATCTTGAAAGCCTGCAAAGCACAAGTAGCAGCAAGGTCCAGTTTCCTCCCCAAACCTTGGAGCACCCCTACTCCAACTCCCTTCTCACTTCTGCTTCTCTCCCTAGCACAGTCTTGCTTCTACTCCCTCTCACTGGGGCACAGGGGAGAGGCCACAGCTTCCAAACATGGGGAAAACAATTAAGATATTCTCTACGTTAGCCCCGCTCCAAGCGCAGAGGGACTGCCCAGTCCCACATCCACCTGCAGCAGAGCAGACTCTCCCGCTCGGTAAACAGCGGCTGGCATTGCCAAAACCTCTGCTCTGCTTGTCCTTGAAACAGCTCCCTGTACCCACACCTCCCCAGCCTGCCTGAAGCTGCAGAAATACGGCCATTTAGCTGTACTATCCCCCCAGACTCTTCCTACCACCACCTTCCCAGTCATCCAGCAGCGGGCAGATGAGAAAGGGTTTTCCTGTGATGTTCACAATTAGCATTAAGCAACAAGGAACTGTTATCCTGCCTCTCGGCTGGATATGAGAGTATCCCAGAAAGCTCCTTCACGCTTAACACCTCAATCTGCAAAAGGCTGCCTGGAGATGCTTTGAGGGAGGGGAAAAAAAAAACCCCAAACCCACAACACCACCAACGTGCAACAAAAAGCCAAACTGAAACTGCCTTTTGTCAAAGCAGGACCCAGAAGGCTTGGAATGACAGGTCCCCTTTGTACCACTACTGCAGTATGGCCATATTCCCTGTGTGAAATCCATGTCCTCACCACACCAGTCACTGAACGGGTGCAGAAAAATCTCTCTAACAAAAAAAAAAATCTGACCTTGAAAGATGCAAACACAGGAATGTGTAATTTTCTAAATATAAAATCAAGGTCAAAGAAGGTCAGTAATTCTATCAAACAGTGCCACAAAATGACAGCCATGGGCCAGCAGCGTCACCAGGGGAACGGAGCTACTTAAAGGGCACTCACAAGAGCAATCTGATAAAGATCCAACTCCGATTTCCTTACAGGGTCACAATCGCTGTTCCCATAACAGAAGCCAGATGCCCCAGAATAAAGTTTTCTTCACAGAAAACTGGCTTTCTCTTTTAATGGAGTAGACTCTACAGGGTTTTCTGACAAAGAAAGCTGTTTCAGTGCTCAGCTGGCACTTGCTGCTTTGCCAAATATCTAGACGAGATGTTCTGTTTATCAGTGCTTACGTTGCTCACATCTTATCATCACTTCTGATGCAGGTTCTCCCTTCAGCTGTTGGCTTCTTTCTTAAAGACAGCGAGATTAACTGGATGGACCGACCACACACTAGAACAAATAACTTGGCCGAGAGGAGGCACAGAAAGAGGAAGAGAGCCTATTATAACAACTTATTGCCCAGCAGAGGAAGTACTGCAGAGAACTTGAAAAAAGTGGAAGGGGTGGAGATTGAGCTAATCAGCGAGCGATCCTGCAGAGCCAGAAGTCAAGCCACTTACTTTAGTAATAAGTGCAGTTTCCTAAGCAAAACATTTCTACTCAGACAGCCATGAAAAATTCAGAAAGCCATTGAGGTTACTACACCAGATACAAAGTTCCCCTATTCAGAGTTCCTCATAGAGCAGGAAAGGAAAAAAAGTTAAAACCAAAACAGGATGCTAACAATCAGCTTGCTAAAGGTAAAGTCTCCACAACTGAGGGTTTGTTGGTTTTTTTTTGCTATTTTGTCCTTCCCTTCTACAGAGGGGGGGGAAAAAAAAACCCAAAATAGATAGATTTCTTGAGGCAGCACTAGAAAACAGGCACATACTAATCTCTGCATCCAGGTCTCTATTAGCCTTTCCAAGTACTCTGGCACCTGCAAAGGGACCAAGAGGCTACCTGAAGGAGGGGCTGGGTTAAGATCTGCAAGAAGACTTTGTACAAAAGGGAAGGCAGCAACATTAGAATTAAAAATAACTGTGTGCTTAAAAAAAGTGGTCAAAGCTGTGACTGTGATGCAGTAAACGTGTTAAGATCTGGACTGTACCACAAACACTGAACAGAAATCGATCAGATGAACCAACTCAACAATATTTTTTGCAGTCCAAAACTGTTAAGAGGAACACGCAAGCTGGAGAAAAGGTCCTTAGGGAGGTACGAGCAGCACCAGCATCAATACCAGTCTTGTTTACTACCTTCACAATGACCCACATACTTTGGCTCCCGACTAACACACTTAAGTATGCATCAGAAAGACCTACTGATGTCACACAATTTCTTGCTCCAGTCTTAAAATACAAGTGAAAAGCAGGAAAAATTCCAGCTTTCTTTTCAGAAGGGGAGCTCATTTCTGTTAACAGCAATATAAAGCCATACAAAGGAAAAGACTAGGAAGCAGTAATAGTTAAAAATCTGAAAAACACCACAGGGAATACAAGTTACATATTTGCCTTTCTATGGCCTTTCTGCACATGAGGTATTGATTTGAAACCGAGAAGAACCTCAAATTAGATTATGATTTCCCCTTTGTGTGCCACAGGTGCAATTTAAGTATATCAAGTTTTATGTACCACATTAATAGAAAGAACTAAAGACTGTGGCAAGGGATGATGGATGTGTAGAAAAGGGTGAGGAGCAGAGCCGTGTGTTAGCCAAGCTAAATTAACAAAACAACATTCACTAACATTGAAAGAATGCTGGCATTAAGAAAAGAGGGATTTAACATGATAGAAAATGGCACAACTTGCACCGATGAAGTTAAAAAGGTTTAAAAAATAATTAATTTACTGCAGATGTAGTAAATGAACCCTATGAACAAGGAGCATTTATTTTTTCAAAATATCACCTCATTAAAAAAAAAAAGTAAATCTAAATGCTGCAGTTTGAAAGGTGAACAAAGATGTGATACCATTCCCCAGACACCGCACACTCCACCAAAGCTCCTGAGGATCAGCTTTCCACACAGCAGCAAAGTGAAGTTTTATGTGATAAAACCATAATGCAACATAATAAAAACATTTCTCTGGAACTTTTTGTTAGTTTGGTTTTGCAACTCCCATGTATTACTCACACACTTCAGAGCACAGAGTAGTTCTGAAAAAACCTCACAGAAGTAATCAAGCTGCATCTCAAGCTTTATAAAGTAAGGCAAGCTGTAAGATGAAGACCAAGTTTCAGCTTAATTTGTAGGCCTGGAAGCGATGCACAAGAGTTTTACCTCTGTGATTGCTTTGGCCTCACTTCCTGACCTAATGAAAACAGAAATCAAACTGACAAAATCCAAACCCATAAATCTGAACAGGAATTCCAGATTTCTTACATCATGAGAAGCTAAGAGATAAGAACTAAGGCATTACCGAGAAACGCCAACTGTGCTAAAATCATTATGCTGAATGCACCCAATAGGAAAATCTTAACAATTCACATTTTCTTTCTGGCTAGGTCCTCGAATGGAAGAAGGCTGGTAATTAAACTCATTAGAAATGAAACCAACTTACTTGCAATATCCTGTACCATTTTGATACGGAATGCACTTTCCCTCATTAACACATGGCCTGGAATCATCCATACACTGCAAAGCTGAAAGAAAACAAAACAGCAGTCAAATCAGTAGCCATACATGTCAAGTCAAAGCTTCATTAGCATATTTTGGGGAATGAAAATCTCATAGTAGAAAATTTTCCGTGACTGGAACAAAAACAAAGACACTATCACATAGTTTAATTTAATCTCTGGCAGCATCAAAAGAGCCAGACTGAAAGAAGAATCAAATAGATTTGTTCATCTGGCAACTAAATGTTTCCAGAATTTCTTTTAGGTGGATTTTCAAAGCCAGGCATGCAGTAATTTCAGCAAGCTACAAAGGCACTCATGTCAGCACTTGCGTATTTTGAGTTAAGTGTCACCAATTACTTCTTTCTGATGAAAATTCTGCACTGAAATTCCCTGAAATGAGAGGCAACTAGTCCTAGTCCTCCTTTCATAATATTTTGACCCAAATCTTTCCCTCTTTTCTACCATCTTTAGGGACGCTGAAATAGGGGCCTCTGAATTCCTCCAGAATTTGCTGCGACATCATTACTGTTGTGGCACTCTAGTTTCAGTCAGGATTGTGTTTCGGAGTAAGTGAAAACACCAGAGATGATCAAGACTTTCGTCAAAGAATTCGGTATTTCTAAGGAGAACATGCGCTGTAGCTCAAACTTGACATTTTCAGTATTGTTTTTAAAAAGGCACTGGGTATGATACAGCTGAGGGATGGACAATTTTTATCCAAGCCTACTGGAAGCTCTAGTGAGGCCCATTCTGATGGAAGCAACACATCAGCTCCAGCTCTGCCAAGTGCTCATCTCTTCAGAGGGACCTGAAACAGAACACCACACCTCTGCTGCTTCCACAGTGCCCAGACGGGTGAGAACTGGGGAAACTCTGCAGGGGCAGAGGGGACTCTGGAACCACAAGAATTAGGCCAGTCCAGCCAGACCACAGCCTGCCACTTGAATAGCACCAAACTAGAGGAGAAAGCTTTCAGGACGAAAAGATCTAGGTCCTGTGCTAAACTTAACCACATACCAAGAAGTCACAAGCTCTTCCCAGCACCAGCTCTGTCTCTTGGCCCCAGGAGAGCCACACTTCTGTGCCTTCACCTAATCTTTTTTCAACAGCCTCACTGCATTTGGGAAGGTGTTTAAGCAATCTCAGTTAAAGGCACCTAGAGGTATCAATAACATCCAACCGCCTGCTTGGGTTCCAGCTGCTCTAGGGCAGATTGCCTTTTTTTTTTTTCCTTTCTTTTTTAAAGGATGTTTTTCTATTCCTCAAGAGATGATAAATTTTCAATACAAATTCAATGGGCATCAAGAAAAGCTGATCCAAACCACCACCAAAGTTTATACGCTGGTGACTAAGGCACGGGGCTGAGAACCAGAAGAGTTACAGCATCAGTCCCACAGCAGCTCTCCCTGCAACCAGTCCAAGATTCAGTCCAGCAATTAGACAATTTGAAACACTCCAGTTACTGCTATCCAGGGCTTGAAGTGTTATTTCTCAATAGCCCTGGAGCACGTAAACAGGTCACATGCACTACGAGGTACTACAGGAGCGTTTCACACTTGCAGTGCCTACCAAGGGTACGGTTAAACCCAGTGAAATTATCAGTATTTCCCACAACATGAGTATGCCTGTTTCTGTTAGCTTGGTTTCTAAAAAAGGGGCACTTGGATGGCGTGGCTTCTGCAGCGCTCTCAGGAAATGACCAAAATTCCACTCGGAGCCCCTTTCAGATAACCCCTGAGGTCAGGGTAACTAAGCGACAGAAATATTAACACAGATTTTGCACGGCATTCCCCCCCACGGCAGGCAAACCACTCGCGCTGCTTTGCACCTGTCTGACAATTTTTATCCCATTTAACAGCAACATCCGTGAAGTTGCGACTCCAAACTTCATCTGCTTCTGTCTAACACTAGAGCAGCTTGTTTTCACTGCGAGGATTAGCTCCAGTTAGCATAGCTCGGTTACGCTGTGCTCAAGAGAAACCGTAGAAGGCTCTGTAAGGATTCGGACTTCTCTTCCCACCTCTGCTACTCCAGGGAAGCAGAGGGAGGTTAAAACAAGCCTTACCACATTTCAGAGAAGCGGGAGGGGAAGCAGCCTTGGCGTTCTCATCTCACTACCTTGAATTTTCATTCTTTTCCACAGCAATCAAGCCAGTGAAGCAAATACTCAGAGGATTATTTCTTTTGTGCCCATGCTTTCGAACACAGTTTTGTAATCTCTTCGAGTACCCGCGTCCCCAGCGAGACCTGAGCAGCCAGTTGATTTTGTAACTCACGTAGTAAAAGCTTAACTAGTAGTTGGCCAAAACCACCTCCCAGCACAGCTGCATGGAGGGGAACAAAAGGGTGACGGCTTTCAGGGTCGCAGTCAGGATCCAAATCAGTGACTCCTGTTTAGCTTGCTAGGCCAAAAACAGACACAGCGGAGAGGCTTTAGCAAAGTAATGATTAATTTTCTCCTGGTTTTTGACAAATTATTCCTGCCTTGAACTGCTGTTTAGCAGGTCATTAAACTACTACTAGTCCTTAGAATTCTTTAGCAGAGACATGCAGTAAATCGGGCAATGCAGGCAGCTAAATATATATATTTGTATAGTAATTCAGAAGTGAAAGAAACCAAAAAAAAACAAAAGCAAAAAGGCTTTTTAGTACTTTTTAAACTTAAGACTAAAATAGGCTGAATAGAAGTACACTGAAATGCAACTAAAGCTGAAGGGGATGTAAATGTAACCATACTCTGTATTAAAATGAGCATTAAAAAGTAACATGACCGCTTCTCTTTAAAAAAAGAAATCACAAGGGAAATTGAAGACTACAGTTCTCACAGTAAAATTAGCATTTCTGTGCACAAAGCACTGTCTTCCTGTATTTCACGATATCTTGAACAATTTCACAATGCATGCAAAACCCAAAGCATTTCAACATGACTTCCATCAACAGCTGTTTTGCTGCTGCTCTACCACGTCAGGCTCAAGAGTTAACAGCATCTGAAACTTTACCTTCTACCTCAGCCAGCATAAAATGTTTGGCTGCATCCATTACGTTAACTGCAAATACTTCAGCGTGTACAGTAGGAGAGAATACAGCCTTGACTTGAAAAGCCAGAGCCACTTTTCCAGAAGCCAGATATAGACAGCAGCACGCTGTGGATGAGGTTTTCAGTCTAACAGGCTGCTCTGGGCAGCTTTCTTCCATGTTTTTTAAAATTAAAAAAAAAACCAAACAGCAACAGTGAATTATTTGTTGCATTTCTGGACTTGCTCTAGCTTGCCAAAACCACCAAGGCTATCAGAACCTTCTTCAGATAACCCAGACCAAGCACAAGCAGCAATGTCTCAAGCCCTCAGACTCTGGTGCTTACTCCAGCAGGTCCCCACGGGGAAATCCCACGGCTTTTTAATGTATTGAACTGCCTCGTGATTTTTATTGGTCCTTTGGGGCGTATTACAGGAATATTGGGAAGACACTTCATGACTGTTGAGGGACTGGATTCCAATGAAGTGGGCAGGACACCACTTCATGGAAAAAGTACCTGATTTCTTGTGTGCATTGGAGCCAAATTTGGAAGACTTCTCAGATGAGGGTTGCAGATGCACAAGATGACCACAATTAGCTATACTACCCAGCCCAGAGTCCAGACAAACCCTCGCATGTGCCTGCACTTAAGACACAAATTCTAACCTGACGTTTAAGTCGCCTAGCAAGACAATTTTCCAAGGCCAGAGGGGAAAAACAGGTAGCCACTGCTGTAAAAAGAGCACAAGCAGAAAGCGTTGCTCACAGAAACATGACAGAAGGTGCTGCAATTCTCAGCATCAGAATCCATCAAAGCTCACACCTCACTGGAGCACAGTTTCACCCAGGTTTAATGTGTTTTGCAGTAGAGACAGGTAGAGCAAATCTAGGAGGAAAAGAAAAGTTGTGGTTTTGCCTCACTGTTCTTTAGGATGCCAAGACGTTGTGATTTGCTTTCTATATTTCATCTCCCCACTATAAATTCAGATACTTTCTAGGCTACAAAATTAAAAGAACTAGTGAACGATTAAGACCAGAAGCTGTAAGCATCAGAATTCAGCCTTGAAGAGAGAAGACTGCTATAGGGAAACAGACATAACCAGAAAAATCTGAAAGGGCTTTGTTGTAAATACTAAAAGGAAAGTAATGCCAGTAAACTCCTCACCTGCAAGTTCAGAAAGTCAGCAAAAATAAAAACGTAAAATACCAAAACAATTGATACTGTGAGGAGCAGACGTTATAAAGCTGGTTTCCTGTAGCTTTGTGGTTGATTATCCTGCATCTAAGAAGGTGCAGGCTCTGACCAGAGACTTTACTGTAAGTCAGCTGAGTGCGGTATTCTGGCAGAGCTGAGCTGCTGGTACAGCTTTCTCCTTGGGAGGACACTACATGAGTCTCTCTAGCCTTTCTATACAAACATTTTCCATTCATTTCATAGAAACTAAGTGTCTTTTAAGAACCTAGACCTCTGTCATATTTGGTTGAAACTTGTCCATAGGTCCAAAAGCTTTCTTACGGGAGAGGGTGGAGAACAATCTACTTGAACACAGAAGAAAAGTCAGGCTAAAAATATTAAAAACTAGAAAGAAAACCAAAGGACAAAATAGGTTTCAATCACCTTTATGTAGTCAGTGAATCTTCTGTCTCAACTGACATTCATGAGAAAGTGTCATTTCAACTGTGTTACCTCTTGTATATGAGGAGAAAGGAAGAAAAAGGATTCAAAGCCCTCAAACAGCAGCAGTACAGGATGCGTGGGCAATCCTTATGCAAGACCATCAGCAAGGTCAGAAACACCAGCTACACTACAAATTAAGGGATCTCAAATTCCAAGGGAGGAAAAAGCAGCTTCTGATTCCCTTCAGGAAAAACAGAGGCTGAAAAAAAAGCAGCTAGGAGAAAAATACTGAAGCACGAGGTGCAATTCTGGAGGAAGATCGGTAGGTCCTCGATGTGCCAAAGGGGACAAAATCCTTCTGCTGCAGCACCAGGCAAACAGCTGCTAGGGAGTAAGAAGCACTGTACATACGGAGAGAACACAGAAAGATAACCAAATTTTGGAGGAAAACCACAAAGGAGCGATAACTAATTACACTATTCACTAACCTCAACAGATTACAGTCCCACTGAGATTATGTACCAGGGAGGAACCCACTGGTACACAGTGCTAGCTGAAAATATGAAAATTGTTTGGTTTTTTGGTTTTTTCTTAAGAACAGATCGTCCCATGGCAGCCACATGGAGGGAGAAGGAAGCAAACTAATAAAAATCCTTACTGTGGAAAAGCAATAAAGCCTTATATTCATCTCAGATTTAGGAAACGTTAACATTCGAGGAATTTAATCAAGCTGACCTGTTTGCACTTCACAGAGGGTAGTAGTTAAGGACAAAGCTTGTCTACAAGGCACGGAAACAATCTGTAAAGTAAAACTGCTTTAATTGGATTATTAAGACATCTCCACTGTTTTTACACACAAAAGCATGACATCAATTGGATAATGCAAGACTCATCAACTGAGAAGCTGAGCAGAGATCAGAGGAGCACGAAGGCACTCATCCAACATCCTGTACCTTTTGGGAGAGAAAATTCCAGCATGTGAACTGGTTTCCTTCACTAACTTCTCTAGACAACTGTACACAAATATTGCAAAAATATATTTAAATGGATTTCAGAAGAAATTTCACTTTAGTTCATCAGGTTTTCTGAATTCAAGAGTGCAAACAGCAAATCTGACTACATTAAGCTCTCAGACCCATAAAACTGCCTGTCCTGCTATTAAACCTCTCCTCTGAACACGCAGGAACCAGCAAACACTACCAACAGGCCCTCCTAAGAACTGAGTTGGGAACTGTTGTGCAAGTACAGCCGAATCTTTCTCCTCGGGGTCTTGGGCCTAGGAAGCTGCAGGACTGTTATTGCCAGCAGATGCAGCTACCATTCATGTGACACTATCCCTGGTCAAAAACTACTGATGAAAGCTCAAGTTGTAATACATCTCAAGTTCGGGATGAACTCGTAACACAGGTCCAAAGTCTGTCCATCACCACGCTCTCCTTTCCCTTACACAGCTCCTGTTCCCTTCCTTCCCCTATTTCCAGTCTTCCAAACAAAACCGAAACGCCTAAAATCCAGACAAGCATAAAGCACTTAGTTAAAAAAGTTTTCAACAAAAAAAAAAAATGGGTAGGGAAGGCAATTAGAGAGCTGAAGAGGTACTGCTGTTTCCATGGCGATCTGGCAGACAGGAGCCGAGCTCACGTCTTCTCCCAAGTGTCCCGTCAGTCTCCAGCAGTAAATCTCTGTTAATTTGAGTGTGAAGCATGTCTGCCTGCGCAGAAACGCCGCTTGTGCCGAGCGGGGCTTCCACAGCCATCCCGGGTGAGGTCAGAGAAACGAGACGAAGACTTGCTGCACGGAACAAACAGCAGCCACCCGTGCCATTTTGAGATACAAAGCTCTTTTTTCATCCTCGGAGCGGTCTAAAAAAAGGACATGTGCCCTAGGAACAGACTATTTTCTAAACAGAACGGACGATTATTTCTGCAGCTCTCAGATGACCGCGTTTAGAACGACATGAGCACTGTTTCTTCTAGACGGGCACTGACAGCCCTTGACTTCTGTTGGCAGGATGATTTCATGCTGAATTCATAGAAACTAAGAATATAACTACAGAAGGACTTTTTAAACACAGATGCTTAGGGAAGCTCTTCTTGCCCCAATGTGGATGACATTCCCCTAACGTGTCCCAAAGGAGAGGCAAGAATTAATAAAACCTGTAAGGCCAAGAGGACAAACTTAAAGGAAGGTTCTGAAAGTAACGTTAATGTAACATCTAAAGTTACAAAGTCGTGACTGGGTTTGCTGTTAAGGATTCTCAGGTCCAGAAGAAACAGGCTGCCAGAGTCCTCCTGCTGCTGCTCTTTCACCCGCTGAACAGGACCAGAACACACTGAAGAGAAATACCCTAAAATAATGGACTGAGGGAGGGAAATAGCCGTGGAAGCTGACAAAACCCCACCTCACCCACTGAGAGAGATTCGAATGCCAAATGCCACCACAGGCGTAAGTCCTCCTTCTCCCCAAGGATTCAAGTCCTGAGAACGTCAGCGAGATCTTCACGTATTTCTAATCTGACTAAGTGATGCCCTGAAGGAAGTGATGTTAGTTAGCCAGATTCTCATCACACTCCCTTTTGAAAGTGTAAATCAGCATCTCTGATAAGAACAAAATTCGATAGACAGCAACACCTTCAGAAGATCAAGTAAAACTTGCTCTTCCGTAAGCAAATCTGTACCAAGCCAACCAGCACTGTCAGCTTTATCCGAAGTCCTCAGAAGCTTCACTGTTTGAATACTGAAGATCCAAACTGCAGTCCCACCGGCTCACTACCTTTGTGCTGCTCTGGATTAAACGTGTGCTGCAACCTGTTAGAAACACGGGCTCACGGCCAACAGCAACCGGTGAAACTGGGCTTAGCAAAACCCAGGAGTTAAGAGTGACAGTGGGTAATAAGGGTGGGCTTCACCAGTCAGGATTCCCGTTTCACCCACTGCTGCCCGCCCAGAAGAGGAGCAAATCATTCGCAGCAATTATCAGGAGAGTCTCCTCACCGAAAGCGCAGGTGTTGCTGCCCCACCCCAGCTTACTGCAACTCCAACTGCAGCCTTTTGCAAAACTGAACAGCAGCTCAACTGGAAAAGCGAGTTGCTGCACCATTAGGCTGGCATGATGAGGCAGAGTTGAGTAGTCCAAACCATAGTACTTAGCGCATCCAGGAGCCTCCTATTTATTGACCAAGAGGGCTGACATCAGATACCTGCCCTCTCTTGCACAAGAGCATCGAGACAGTTGAAGATGCACCTGAAAATACCCTTTTGGTGACTTCATCTTTCCCATTAATTGATGCCACAGCTCCCACTCCCAAGAACCAGATGCAGGTCAGTATCTCACGAACAACAGGAGTCATCCTCAGTCTAGCTTTGTCATCTCTGACAACCAGCCTTTGTTTAGCACTGGGAAGAGATTTCACCCACAACGCCAAAAACTTCTGCAGCATGGGAGGACCTCGACCAGCCCGGTAGGTATCCGTACCCAGTCAAGTGACAACAAGCAATACCACAGCTACTTCTCTCCACCCTGTCAGGGAAGGAACTGGTAGGGCCAGCAATAAGCTGGTAAATTGCTGGTATGAAAGTACAGTTTAAATAAGTGAACATGATGTCTAGTCTTCACAAAAATAGTATTTTGCTGTCTTACTGGACTGCGTAAGCTGTTTCCAGAAATAACAGTCCTACTACGGACCGCAGCTCTACCCTTTGAAGAAACCATATTTCTGATTTTAGAAGACACCTACCCTTGAAAAAGCATTTATTTTTCCAGTTCTTTTTGAGCAAACCTGGTCGAGACTCACTCAAGAACTAACTTTTTTTGACCTCAACCATCTTATTGCAACATACTAGTAACACTAAGTCAGATTTCAGAGGGGGTTACTGGAAAGAACACCAACAACCCTCTTCCCAGGAGAAAAATAATAACCATTTATTTCAAAGTCAAAACATACAAGCTTGATTAACCTGACTACTCTGTACCCAAGCCAGCAGTAATCATCAAAACTCCACAGACACCAGCTTCCACTCCTAACCCTATCAAGTGATAAAGCTGTGAAATTATCAGCGTCTCACTGGGTCACAAACTAAACAACGTCCACTACCACTGTCTCCCATCACAAGTCATCTGAAGAGCGATCCAGCCTCGCAGGAGCGAAAAGGAAGAAAGAATGAGAAGTCACGTAAGTAATCAATGACTGCTGGTCCTCGATCGCTTTACCGTGCTGCAAGGCTGCACGTGCTTTACTCTAGGGGAGGAATGCTGCTGGGAGAGGCATGAAATCCGCTGGAACCCAACAGCTACGGCTGCGGACCGCGTTCTCCAGCCCGGCTGTAAAACATATTGCGAACGCCAACGTACAAGAGGGAACAGTGACGAAAAGCAGCAGTTTCTTCAGATGTGCGCACATGGCTCCATCCTGCCTGAACGGATTAACAATTAAAGGAGGAGGATACGCAGAAATTCTTTCAGTGTGTGTCGATACGTCCCCGACAAAGGCGAGAACACACACGATGCGCAGGTATTTGAAGCCACCGAGAGCAGCAAACCCTTTCCCCCCGCCGTGTTTTGCAATCCAACCACCTCCAGCCCTCCGGCCGGCCCCGCAGCGGCACGGCCAGCACGGGACGGGCGGCTTCCAGCTCAGCTTTCCGTTACGTGGGAACTCCCACGGGGGAGCAGCCCCCACGGCGGGACGGGGCAGCCCCGCCGCGGTCCGGACCCGGGGAGCCCCCGCCTCGCGGCGCCGCTCGCAGGTGAGCCGGGCTTGGGGGGCTCCGCGGGGCCGCCCCCCGCACGGTGACATCCCACGCGCGGCCGCGGCGGCCTCGCCGGCGTCGCCCCCGCCCGCCCCGGGTCTCCTTCCCCGCGGCCCCTTCCCCGGGGCCCTTTCCCCCGCCGGCCCGAGGGAGGAAGGTGACACCGGAGCCGCGGTTGAAGCGGCGCCGGGAAAGGGAGCCGGTCCCCCCCCCGGCGACGCCGGGCAAGGGGCCGCTCAGGGCAGCCCCTCGACCTCCCGCGCACCGCCGCAGCCCCGCAGCGCCGTCTCCCCCCAGCCCACCGCTCCCCGCCACTCACCGGCCGCGGGCTCGGCGCGGCTGAGCACGGCCAGCACCAGGCCGAGAAGGGCGGCGAGCGCTGGCCCCGCTCCGCGGGCCATGGCCACGGCCGCTCCCGCCGCCACTGGCACGGAGCGAGGCGAGGCGGAGGAATCCGTCCGGCTGCCGATGGCGCCTGCGGCCGCCCCGCGCGGAGGGACACGGGCCAGACGCGCCGCCCCCGCTTCCTCCGCCGCGCCGCCCGCCACGCCACGCCCCGACGGAGCGCCGCCAGGGGGCGCGTGCCGGGGCCGAGGGGGCGGGGCCACAGGGGGCGGGGCCGGGAGGGGCCGCGGGGTCGGGAGGGGATGGGGGTGGGGGGGGGCGGATGGCGGGGGGTTTGGGGTTTGGCACCAGGGATGGGGGGCGGATCGAGACGGGCATGGGGAGCGGATGGGGGAATGGAGGGTACTGGGGATGGGGGCATGGAGGGTACTGGGGATGGTGGGTGAATGGCACTGGGAATGGGGGAATGGAGGGTACTGGGGATGGGGAAATGGAGGGTACAGGGGATGGTGGGTGAATGGCACTGGGAATGGGGGAATGGAGGGTACTGGGGATGGGGGCATGGAGGGTACTGGGGATGGTGGGCGGATGGCAGTGGGCATAGGGGAATGGAGGGTACTGGGGATGGTGGGCGGATGGCAGTGGGGATGGAGGGCAAACAGTGGCTGTGGGGATGGGGATGGGTGGCAGTGGGGATGGGGGGATGGAGGGCAAGGGCAGCAGGACATGCTGTCATGCTCCTATGGGGTGGTGGCAGTGGTGGGAGGTGCCCACGGGGGAGGACACCAGAGTTCTCCACCTGCCAGGACGGCTGAGGTGCTGCCCTGCCCTTTGCTCAGCCGTGGAGCGCAGGTGGCTGCCAGGCAGGGGTGGTGGAGCATCGCCCAAGGAAGGGAAACCTGAAAATGGCATCGGCCATCGGAGGTTCAGCCCAGTGAAAGGGAGCCCCTGGAGCAGGTGTAGGAACTCAGTGCCCCACGGCTCAGCCCCACAGCTGCTCCTGCCGCAAATGCCCGGGAGGAGACCTGGGTTCCCAGAGAAGAGGTCTTGGCAGGGCAGCAGCTGAATTCAACATCAAGATCCCTCCCAGTCCTCAGCCATAATTTAAAGCGTTAAAAATCCTTCTGCCCTGGCTCCAGCTCCCTGCGCACTGAGGGCCCTTTGTGTGTGGTGCTGACACGGCAGACTGGCCCGTGAAGGCAGAATTGTGCTGGGTTCAGGGGAGAAAGGGGGCAATGAATAAACTTCACTGTTTTCCTGCTGTAATTCACCAGATCCCCGACCTCCTCCCAAGCACGGAGCTGGACGGTCAGTGCCCTTCCACCACAATGATTTTTCCAGGTATACTGATGCAGCCTGGATAACAAATCCCCCACCATCCTACACAGCTGCCAGAGCTTCCCATCGCTGTTCCGATGGCCAGTCACAGGCAGAGAATGGTGCCTCTCAGCCACCATGGCCATCCCATGGCACAGACCCTGCCACACCTCCCTCCCTGAACCTCCTCACCCGATGAAGTGGAGGCCAGACCCCCAGCATGGCCAAAACTTTCCACGTATAAAATTATAGGTGGTGGTGACCAACGCCTAAGTTAAAACAATCACGAAGCTAAGCTGGGAGTTGAGGAGGGACAAGCAGGAATGTGACTGGAGCATGGAGGGCATGGGGATGCCCTCCTCAACACAGCTAATTCAGGAGGAGCTCTGGTATTTCACCAAAAGCTGCCACTGCCAGCTCCCCTCAGTGCTGAGCATCACTCATTATCCCTCAGCTTGAAGCCTCCAGTTCTCTGCTGTCTGTGTTTCACTTGTCCTGAGCACAAGCTACAGACCCCCAGCATGGGAACAGCATCACCGGCCATCCTGGTGCACCTCTCAGAACTTGCCACGAAGGCAACCAGCTCCACCTGACAAATGAGGCTCGCCATGGAATCCAGCCCAGATGAGGGAAGGTGTTGCTTGGCTCCCATGGGTCTTGGGACGCTGCTGCTGCTCCCATCTCCCCACTCTGACCTTGCTCCTCTGGGTGCCGTGTTTCAGAATTGCTCTGTCTTACACACCCTGTTACAGTCCCAGTAACACCCATTGCAGACCAGCAAAGGTTCACCACGCAGGCCACTGACCAGCAGGAGAGACCCAACCCTCCAGCCCTACTGCACGCCAGTTTGCCACACACAGGGGACCAGCAGCCAGCACTGTCACTGCAGGGCTCTGCAAGGCTTTCTGTCATTTCCACCTGGTTTGCACCATGTCTTGCCCCACTTCGGCCATGGAACATCTCACCTGGCTGTGAGAGATGAGCCCTGGCTGCCTGGGGTGGCCAGGGGAGGTGGGCAGGGTGGCAGGCAGGGTGGCGAGGGGAGGTGGGCAGGGAGACAGGCAGGGTGTTGGTGGCTGGCAGAAGGCTGGGTGTGCTCCGGCACTGGAAGCGATGCCAGCTGAGGGATTAGAAGAGCTGAACAGACTCCATATCCACAGCATCGCTAGTTAAACGGCCCCAGCAATTAGGGAAATCCTGGTACTTTGGCTGACAAAGGCAGGGAGATCAAGTCCTCTCTGCAGCTCCCCTGTCCCGGGTTAGGCTGGGATAGAGCTAATTTTCTTTTCTTTTTCGTGTCTCATTTCTGAGTAGCTAGAACTGTGCTGTGTTTTGGATTCAGAATGAGATGAACGCTGATGATACACTGATGTTTTTAGCTGTTGCTAAGGAATCAAAAACTTTCCAGTTTCCCATGAAGTGTACAAGAAACTGGGAGGGAGCAGGGCCAGGACAGCTGACCTGAGCTAGCCAAAGGGATATTCCATACCACAGAATGTTATGTCCAGTATATCAACGGGAGGAGCTGGCCAGGAGGGCGAGCCAGTCGTCCAGCATCGGACAATGGGTGGTAAGCAGTTGCATTGTGCATCACTTGTCTGGTCTGGGGCTTTATTTTTCTCTCTCTTTTTTTTTTTTTCCTGTTTGTTTGTTTGGTTGGTTTGTTTGTTTGGTTTTGTTATATTCCTTTTCATTACAATTATTATTATTATCATGTTTTGTTTTTATGATACTTTATTTTAGTTTAGTTGTTAAACTGTTATTATTTCAACCCTTGAGTTTTCTTTTTTCCCAGCTCTCCTCCCCATCCCAGTGGGAGAGGGGAGGAGTAAGTGAGCGACTGCGTGGTGCTTAGTTGCTGGCTGGGGTTAAACCAGGACAACCCCACAATGATTTCAGTTGCCTACTCCACAGAGCACTCATTTTGATCTCAGCTTGTGCACACTGTTCTCCAGCCCCAACACTCTTCAAGTTTCCTGACCTGCTGCTTCAAAGCCAGCCCCACAGGCCAGCCCTCGAGCTGTCCCTGGTGGGTGGGGGTGCTGGGCTGCCACTGGTTATGCTGGACTCCAGGTCCCCTAGTTCAGCAGAGACTCCCTGGGTGATGCTGAGTGCCTGAGCTCTGCAGATGGAGTGGCTGGTGGTGAAGGGGGGTGAAGGCACCCTGTCCCTCCCCTGAGCTCCTGTGGCTCAGAGAGGAGGACCATGGCCACAGGACCTCCCCACGTCCCATGGGCTTCATCACTCTGCAACTGGGGGGTACGCTGCCAGACAGAGATGTGCCCGGGGGCTTTGCTGTGCTCTCCCCAGCTCTCCTTGCAGAAGGCAAAATCTCACACTCTGAGATGCTTTTTGGGTGTCTGTTCATGGTCGGCGAGCAGCGTGGCACTTCTCTGTCTTTCACGTTGCAAGGACTGCTGGTTTCACCAGCTTTGCATTGGCATTCTCAGAATAAATTGTGTTTTCTTGCACTAATCTCTCAGTGACATTGCTGGTGGTTCAGGCATCCAGGCTTCAGATCAGGCCACACCCAAACACCTGCCTGATATCCCAGCATTTAGACCTCGGATAAATGTTGCCACACTTCTACCTGTTCCTGCTCTGGAGGTCCTTAGGATACACTTGAATCATATATCCCAGCTTTCTTTTTTGCAAATAGGAGAGCTGGAGCCCTGTTAAAATGGAAGCTGGGGGTATTTCGTAGTTACAAGACACCAGCAGCCAAGAGGCTTAAGAAAAAGAGGAGGGAGAGAGGCTTCCAACGGACCCCTCAGGGCTGGCAGTGTTATGCTTTCAGCACAAATAACCTGTCCTGTGGCTCATCTGCTAACTCTCAGTTCACAAGACTTGGCTTACACCGCCATCACCTTACCTGCCAGCTAGTCTCATCTTCAAAAGAAACAGAGAAACGCAAAGATATTCCCACATCAAGCCCTGCAGAAATGTGCCAGGCACCCTGAGCCGCCGCTGCACCCTGCTTAATCACCCAGGGAATTCATACCCTGTGCCTTCCCCACCGCTGCCCTCGCTCTCAGCGGTATTTGTATTGCACACAGAGCCACATAGCTTTTACCAAAGGTGGTCTGATGTATAGGGTGGCCATAAAGCTCCTGAAATGCTCCTTGCATTGCGTATGTGATGGATCTAGAATTAGACTAGATATAAGGAAGATATTTTTTACACTGAGGGTGGTGAGACCCTGGCCCAAGTTGCCCAGGGAGGTGGTAGATGCCCCATCCCTGTCAGCATTCAGGATGAGGCTCTGCTCTCGTTGCAGATGTCCCTGCTTGCTGCAGAGGGTTTGGACTAAATGACCTTTAAAGGTCCTTTCCAACTCAAAGCGTTTTATCATTTGATGATTCTACGATTCACTGATTTGTGGTCACTTTCCAGGGAGCAGCTGGTGCTGTAATGGTGGCTGGTGTGGTGGTACGGCCACGACTCGGGGAAGGGACAGTTGCTTGGCACGGCTCAGATCTGTCCTTCAGCTGCCTCTTTCAGGTCTGTACCCAGGACTGGCTGCAGAGATGGGAGTCTGCAGCTCTTGCTCTTGATCAGCAGCTGCTGGGGTGATTTGTAGCAGGCAAGCATCCCACTCCACTCCACTCCACTCCACTCCACTCCACTCCTCCCCTCTCCCAGCACAGGCACAACCCATGCCAGCTGCCTCTCTGGGCACCTCCTGCAGTGGGCTGGCCACCCAGGTGTGGCCCCTACCACCTCTGCTCCCCATGCAGGTAAGGACACGGGAAAGCAGAACAGAGGCTTCTTCCACCTCCTTTGGGACTCAGAGCCTTGCCTCAGTCCTTGGCCGTGTTTTGTCCCTCCTGGGACGGGTGGGAGCCTCGTGCCATTCCGCGCAGCCTGCTCTGAGCTCACCACCTGGGTCTCTTCTCTCCTGGACAGTCCCCTCCTCTCCCGAGACAGATGCTGGGGGCAAGATGTCACTGCAGCTGCAAGGGGCTCACGGCTGCACACGGGGGACATGCAACACCGGGGAAGGTCCTGGGGAGCCACACACCCCCCAGGTTCTGCAGGCTCTGGCACCACGGAGACACACACAGATCCCGGTGCAAAGGACTCGGGGTCACCGTGACTCCAGCAAGCACATTTAGTTCTGCTTCTCTATGCAAATCTTGTGTCTGCTGCCATTTTTGGGGGCCTCGGCATAGGCTGACGAGGAGTGGGCACTTCCCAGCCAGGGTGCTGCGCTGTGACAGGGTGAGGAGTCCCGCTCCTGAGCGCAGGCAGCGTGCCAGGGCAGCGCAGCGTGCTGGGGCTGCCAAGGAGCACCCGCGGGGCTGGGGTGCTGCTGGCGGGATGCTGGGGAACGGAGAAGATAAAAGGCGCTGACAGAGGAAACAGGCTTATCATCTCTCTGCAGAGTGCCCAGGCTCGGCTGCAGGGGCTTTTCTGAGCCATGATTCAAAATCACGCTGGGTTTCTCCAAGCAGCCGTCAGCCAGAGAAAGCCCCGTGGTGGGGACCTGGCAGCCCCGCCAGGGTGGTCACAGGGAGTGGGGAACTCCCCAACTTCTGCTTTATTCCCTCTGGCAGATTTGCAAGCTCAGGGGTGACTGCAGCCAGGCAGAAGCAGCCATGTGAGAGGCTGCGAGGCTCTGTGCTGTGGCCCCTGGCAAACTTGGAGGCACTCCTTTGTCCACAGGGGACCCAAACAGTGCCCAAGCCAGGGAAGAAGGGGGACGGACTGGGAATGAAGTTGGCACAGCTGCCCCCAGGGAAGCAGAGCTGGGGACATGTGCGGCAGCTGGGTTGGAGGCTGTCCAGGGATCTTGGGCAGAGCATCAGCATGGAGAAGTTGTACCCCACCTCTCCCTAGTGCCAGATGCAGGGGCTTGGGAGCAGCCAGGCCCCCAGAGACCCCCAAAGGGCTCAGGTTTGGGAGGGCAACAAGGAGGAAGAGAGGAGGCTGTCAGGGGCCAGGCAGGTGTCCCACGTCCTGCTCTGGAGTTTGCTGAGTGCTCAGGACTGGGGACCAGGCCAGGTCCATCACCTGAAACCTGGGGGGGGGTGTGGGGTGTGGTTTGGGCATGCACTGAGGCAGGATGCCATGCAGAGTCAGGCCTGTGTGGGAGGGCTGGTCCCAGCAGTCAGCTGCTCGTGGCCAGTTGCCAAACCCAGCACCCTGACATCTGAAAAGCCTTCATTTTTCAGCAGCATAAAGTTGACATCCTCCTTTCCGAAAAGTCATCTCGTCATCAACGCAGTGGGGCAAAGCATGAGGAGAGGGGAAAGCAACGTCCTGAGCCCCCCAGCCTGGCTCTGTGGGCATCCCTCCCTGGCCCCAGTGGGACTGAGGGCTCCCCAAAGGGACAGAGCTGCCCCCTGGCAGTCCCTGAGGGAGGAAGGACAAGGACTAGAGTGCTTAAAGGCTGAACTCCAAGTCCTGCCACGCTGGCCATTGTGGCCCAGGCAGTTATCTGGCATCGAGTGTCCCCAGCAGGTGCTTGCCCTGCCACAGGGATGCTGGCACAGCCCTCTGCCCTGCTGAGACATTCACCCATGGCAAAGCAGCTGCCAGAAACCACCCAGGGCCAAACTGCCCCAGAGGGAAAGATGCTGAAGATGAGTTTTTTTGGGTTTGAGAGCGAGAGGAACTGGTTCAAAGTGGGGGAAGCAGCTGGTGCCCGAGTAAACACAGAAACCAAAACCCTGCAGCACCCGAATGGCTGGTCCCACCAGTGGTGACAGTGCAGAGTATGGCCACAGCCTGTGCCAGCTGAGACCTGCTTTATATTTGACATGGTGGCCACAGCACCCGGCTGGCCTTTGCCATCCTGCTGCCCTGCTCTCCGCAGCGCCCTGCCCCACCCAGAGCAGGTTTGGGAGCGTCCGGGAACCAGCTCTGCCTGTCTGCTCTTGCTGCTTTGCTTTTCAGATGCTGGGAAAAAAACCCTCACCACCCAGCCCTGGCATTCCTGGCAGCGTAAGCCACCCGGCAGCCTGTAGTGGGCCAGGGTGCGTACGACCATGCAGGGTCCTTCCAGCAGGCACCATCCTGGAAAGCACGCTCGGCACCACGGACACAAGGACACCCAGGGTGCCCAGACCTGAGCAGTGGCAGCAGCCAGCACAGCCAAGATCTGCCAGCTTTTCTGAATGGTCACTCTTGTGACAAGGCTCATCACCTTTGTGCTCACGTGATGATCAGAGCAGCTCCTGGGGCATCTCACACCACCCTATCTTCTTTTGCACTCCTGGTCCTCTCTGCCTGTACCCTGTGCCAAGGTTTTCCCAGCAGGTATGGGCATGGCACAGGGCGAGGGAGAGCCCATCTGACCCCCACACTCCCCAGCACAGGGGGCTCAGGGACTGCAGGGGTGCCAGGGCTTCATGCTGCTCCCAGGTCCAGCTTCCCCCTTTGCTCCACATGCAGCTGGCCTGGGACAGAAACTCACAGCCTCTGCCCCCTGGAGGAGACCAGGCACAGGAAACATGGGGACACCTGATGGGGGAATCCAGAAGGAAAAGGGTGCTCCAGAGCCTCTGTAGGCAGAGGGGCAGCTCAGAAACAGAAATGAGATGGGTGTCAGGTAGGAGACAACCCTGGCAAACACCACGCTGGGAAGCGTCACCATCCAGCTCAGCTGCAGCACCCCTGGGGCAAAGCCAGGAGCCCTTGCAGGCATCTCCCCAAGGTTCACGGGGAGGCAGCCGAGGCCCGGTAAGACTGTGTGGGTCTTTGGAGAGGCTGGAACATCGCAAGGACATGGTGTGGGGTGCCCTCGGGAGGAGCCCCTCTTGCCTCCAGCTCCGGGCAGGGCTCTGTGCCGCACCCCAGCTCTGGGAGGCAGTGCCACCTGCAGGCACAGCACCAGGCCCCTGCCAGCACCCAGCACCGTGCCTCCCAGTGAGCCGCAGCCCAACCACCAGTCACCCACACCCAGCAGGGCTGCCCCCCAGGGCAGGGAGCTGCACCCCTAAGCCCAGGGGTGCTCACCTAGCCTCGAGCAAGCTGTCAGTGGAGAAACCAGCCCTGGCTTCCTCTCCCCTCTGTCCCGAGCAGCGGGACCTCACCCCTGGCTGCTCAGGAGCAAGATAAAACCCAGCCTGCACCTCCCTCACAGAACATCATCAGCACCTCTGCCCTGTGTGAGGGAGGAAAAGGGGCTCCAGATTTGGAACACAGTGAGGAAGCTGCTTATGAAGTAGTCCCTGGAGCCCCAGGCTAGCTTACAGGAGAGGATCCTGTCACTACTGACAATCATGGGGGACACAGACCCTGTGCCCAGTTTGCTCTGCTTCCCAGGTACCCCGTGTGAACAGCATCGCCACAACACTGTACCCATAAAAACACACCCATGCACCTACAGGGCTCTGCCTGTGCTGAGGGGCCTGCGTGCCTGCATCCAACTGGCAGGGAAAGAGACCCCTGCTCTAAACAAAGTACAGTCTCTCTGCCAGAAAATGGCCAAAATCAGCTTGTTCAACTGGTTCTGCCTCCAGAAAGGAGCCCTTAGCCCAGATGCCTCATCTGTGGGGGCTTTACCATCACGGCCCTGGAAGGAAAGCAAGCATCCTCTGAAATGGCAGAAACAAGACATGGGAAGCTCCACGCTGCAGAGGGGATTCTTCAGAAGCATTTATTTCACTGGTGACACTGGGGCTGCAGGAGGCAACTGCTCACCAAGCTGCTGCCCTTCGCTGCAGAAACATCACTCGCCTCGGTCACAACAGTCCATGTACAGTCGGTGTCTGCTTGCCTTTCAGCACCTACATTACACAGACCTACATCACTGGGACGTTCACGTGTTAGGGACACCACTTAAAAGGATTACAAATGATGATGATGGTAATAATAATAATAACAAAGCAATCTACAAAGTAAAACTCAGAGGCATTGTGCAGAAGCGAGAAGATTTTAGGCTACATGGCAGATCAGATTTGTGAGGTTTATTGGTGGATAAGTGCTAACTGCTTCCCTGCCAGTCCAACTCTGTACCAAGCTGGGGAGCACTCCCAGAGAGGACAATAGCTCCCTGTTTCCCACCCAGTGTCAGGAATCACTTTCAGGTCACAGCTCATGCTTCCAGAACTACACAAGATTGTGTGCTTGTAAAAGGTGCTGGTGAGTCCTGAAACTTCCTTCTGTGACACTGCCCTCCTCCTGCCAAGTGGCAGACACTTGAGTGCAGAAGAGTGCCTGAGCTGTGGGCTTTCTTTTTTCTCCTCCTTTAAATAAAATCAAAAGCTGACGGGTAGAATGTTACTCTTAGCACAGGTGGACCAAAGAAATAAAACAAAAAAAATAAATCGCATTACATTGGAAAGATACAGATTGGCCCATAAAAAAGAAGTCACATACTATTGCCCCATAACGAGCTTTTCTGCACCTACAGTTTCAACTTCCCAAGTGAGGTAGGGAGAGGGTGACCACAGGAAAAAAAGGTGGCATTTCCAAACGATTCCACTCTGAAAGATAACCTTTTGAATCCTTCATGTAAAGTTTAAGTGTTCTTTAAGAAAACACTGCCTTTTCTTCACAACATTCAGAGTTTTGGTTTTTTGGTTGTTTTGGGTGAGAGAAAGAAAACAAGCATCCCAGAGATGAAATGCTGGCAGTTTTGACACATTTTGGACGGAAAGCACGGTTACAAAAAGGAAGGAAGGAAATAATGTAATGAATCTGCAGATAGAAGGGAAAAAATGCAGAGTGCTGACATAGTTTGCACTGCGCCTGCTCCCACAGTATTGAATTACACACCCTGTTCACATGGAAACACGTTGTCAGACAACTATTGGGAGAGGGAAAGTGGACACTTACAAACCTGAAGTTTAATTTTGTAAGATTCATTAAATATAGAAGCCTTTCATTGCCCCTCCTAGTACTAGACAGAATGTATTTTAAGGCATACTTTAACATCCATTTCTTCCTAAAGCAATTTAAAGTGTACCAAGCCAAGATGTCAGACACAGAAAACTCAACAATAGCTACTGTGACAGAGGTGAAAGCTGTATGTACAATGCAGTATTTGCCTTCAAACAGGGGAGTCTTGTTTTTAGAAAAAAAAAAAAAAAAGAACAACTGCAGACTCAAATTCTAAAAAAGCAAACATTACCAACACAAGGAATGTTCATTAGAGTCCAGTTCCCACTAGAGCTACTCAGCAGGAGGGTGTACGAGGTGATTATGCTAAACTGCATTGATTGACTGTCCCCAGAGCGTGTCCCCAGGAGGGGGCAGAACGGTGGGAGGTCAAACTCTGCAGTACCCTAGTGCAAACTGCCTCAGAGGAAAAGCCTGTAGTCCACAAGCCTTTACACCTATTGTTAGGCTTCACTAAAAGGTGTAGTAGTCAGGTGTCACCTAACAATTTCAGGACACTCCCATAAAGGTGATGGTCCTGTGTGGATTCTAATGCACATCCCCCGTGAACAGTGTCCTGCACACATACACCTGCCAGGCTACCAGCTTTCCCTCTTCTGTGATTGCAACTGGCTCACAGCCACCAGAATCTCACGTAGACGATCAGCATGATAAAAAACACAGCTACGGCCGCGAGTTTGGCGTAAGTGGAACGCATGTTCAGATACTTCGCGTCCTGGCGGTACTTCTTGGACAAACTGGACAGGTTGTTGGCCTTGGAATCAAGAGCTGTTAAAGGGAAAGGGGAGAAAAGTTAATCATGATTAACCCAATGTTCCCCATGTGTTACAATAACTGTATGAGTTTCTCTGGAGCAGCTGGGAGTGCAGCAGTTTCACAAGGCAGCATGCCCCGTGTCTGTCTACAGTGCCCCAGTGCTCATCCTGCTGGGATGACAGCCACCCAAGCAGGTGAGATGCTGGTCTCACCCAAAAGAGGCACCAGGACCTGTCAGCTGCTTCAGGATGTGACTGACCCCACTGAAACAGTCCCCACGTCCATTGCTTTTCTCAGGAGGCTGGGGGATGAGCAAGCCTTTCCCTTCAGTATGCTCTACACACCCAGATGAGGGGACAAGGAACAGAATGCCAAGTGATGCCCATTCCCTGTACCTGAAAGTGCCTCTCCTCGCTGTAAAACTTCCTCGATGTTGGCCACCATAATCCTCTGCACATCTTGCAGCTCTGTGTTGATGGAGCCCAGGTTCCTCCTTGCCCGGCTATCAATGTAGAGCTTCTTGGTTTTCTGGATGTAGGTGTCTAGAACAAGAGGGGGCCATCAGGGAGAACCTCACCTAACACACAGTATCCTGGCTGCCAGGGGAGTGGGAGCACTGCTGGGACAGCCAGCAGACTGTATGCAGGTGTTCACTGGAGTAAAGCCGAGAGACTTAAAGCAGGAAATCTAAATCAAAGGGCATTTACCATTTCCCCACAACTTCTCTATTCTCTTCCTTAAAACGCCCATTTCTCTAGTGCCAAGAAAAAGCTGAAATGCCAATTCCACAGGCCAAGCTGGAGAGGATCCTGTGGCTGCTGCTCCCCTCCAGGCAAGAAGCTTCCTAGCTAGCCACAAAGAGAGGGCCCTTACCAAATTCAATGAAGGAATAGGGCCTGGAGACTGTTGGCACCTTCTTGCCGTGCTGCTCGTCAAACTCTGAATGCAAGTCTTCCAGGTATGCAAAGGCCAGTTTCTTGGGGAATGCAGCTTCACACAGGACCAGGTAACACACTCCTTTCTCAATGATGTAGCTGAAAGAACAGCAGACAGAGCATTAATCCATCAGCCAAGTTTCAAATCTATCCAAACACCACCCAGCATACCTTTTATTCCTGCGAGGCAATGAGAACTGGATACTGGGACTTACAGTTTGCCATGTCCAGATCAGGTGTAAACCTTTCTACAAAGCAATGATTTATTTTTTCTTTAAATAAAATGAAATTTCCTGTATTTTCTGACTCTATACCTGTGCCAACAGCCCTGAACTTTGATTTCACTAGAAGAAAACTTGGTCTGTAAATATAATTATCTGTAAATATAAACATCCCAGCAAGAAAAGGGTTATAATTTTGGAGTTAAAAAAAAAAGAAAGAGGAGTACATCCTGCCTTCCTCCTGCAGTCAGAAGGAGGAGAGTACAAGGAAGTTTGCCAGCAGAGCAGAGGGGAAGGTGGCTGACACAGCTCTAAGACAACACAGCACAGGCAATACCTGAGGCCCACAAGCAGGAAGCTCTGCCCTAAGATTAAGACAGGCACAATAATTTGGTCTCAGTGTGCTAAAATGCAACCTTGTGACTGTCAGCGCCCACTTTCCATTTCAGAGGGCTGAGTATCCCCTTCCCCCCAACAGCAGCTTGTTGAAGGCTGTTGTTATCCACATCCATGAGATTTAGGGCTGACCCTGTTTCACCGTGCGCTCCGGTGCCTCCGTCAGCACTGAGAAAAGGGGCCTTTCATTATAACTCATCTAAAAAGCCTACTAAGGATAAGACAGAGCCAAACTTAAAGTTATTTAGGCTTCACTGTCTGCTGCTGCACATTCTCACTAAATTTTCCTTCTCATTCAGCCAACAGAAAAATAAAAGCACCAATACTGTCACCAAAACTAAGGGAGTGGAGATGGTAATAGCCCTGCATACACTTTGGAATGTTTACCTATATTATTCAGGGTGGAATTTAAATGCTATTTCTAAGTTTCCTTCCTTTGCTTTCTACATAATGGCATTATGCAGTCTAGTTAGCATAAAGATTAACAGCGTATTAAAGAACTGACCCAGTCACGAGGGCACTGTAGTTAATTAAGTAGCTTAAAATTTTGTTAATAGCTGCATCAGGCTTACAAAACAACTTTCCCCTCACGCTGATTTTCCAGATATCCCAACAGGTCCAAGTGCTTTGAATTAACCATCATCATCTTATTTCTGGGCTCGGGAGTATCCGTTTCTTCTGCCTCTGTAAAAATCAAATTTCTTTTGCCTGTGTGCAAATCCCACCACCTTCAAGTACCAATTGATTCAAACGAACCAGAAGCAAGATTAACTCCAGTTGCTACAAATCCATTCCACAAGTGTGTCCCTGTGAGCCTATGCCTTTATTGCTCTAAGTCCCCCAGGCTGGACTGCATCAGTGCACAAGATTAATCCTACATCACACCTCTGTTCTTCCCTTACCCTTGGAGACCTGCTTGGCAGCTTGGAGTTGCTACAAATCATCACCCAGAGCTTAATTTATCCACTGTCATCAACAGCAAAAATAAAATAAAAAAATAATCTTTTGAAACAAACAAAGCTTGTGTCAGATAGGAATTGTGACAGCATTGCCCAAGAGCCAGAGCAGCACTCTCAAGATGAGAGCAGTGTGAGGAACATGCCCCATTGGTATGGCTCTTGTCTCTCCTTGGGCCAGCTGGTCCTGCCTGGGAGCTCTTCAGCAGCAAGTCCCACTTGCTTTCCCCCAGTGTGACAGTAGGTGGGTCGAGTTTAAAGCTGATCTCTCAGCACCACAGAGATTCAGGCAATTTTGTCAACCTCAGTTCAAGGTCAGAGCAGAGCTCCTGCATAGGTGGGCTTCTCAGTTCCACACTCCGTGCGTGCCCCCGAGCCTCAGCACCGCCCCGATGACGCCGAATGCTCAGCACCGTATGCGTGCCGCCGTTTGTCACCGCTAACTCCCGTGCCCCAGAGTTCTGCACACCCAGTACAGCCAGGAGGTTTCTTACAATTATCCTGGATCATTCTGAGAGAGAAAAGCTTTATCCTGGTAACAGCAGCAAAGGCCAAGGGTTGCTTTCAGCACAACAGGTAAGAGCTACCCCAGCCACTCATCAGCCAAAGGTCAGCTCCTGACTGACAGCGCAGCAGACTCCGCTGCTCTCTCCGTACCTGCATGGCTCTGTACACCGAGTGCTGCAGCTGAAAGGTTGGCACTGCTTTTGGAGCTCAAGCCTCAACACTACATTTGACAGAAATCTCCTCGGTGGTCACAGTTTAAGCTTCACATTTCAGCAAGACTAAGCTCTTCTCTGAATTGATCAAGCTAAAAATGATCAGCACTGCCTCAGCCAGTTCAGCAATATCCTTAGCCAGGCTCTTAGCTCTCACACCACGAAATGCTCTGCCCTGGTTTGTGCTGCCCTCAGCAGTCAGAGCTCTGATTTGGCAGAAAAAAAAGATGTGCTGCATTAACGAACAGCGTGGCCATCAGTCAGGATTATTTAAGACTAAATCTCAACTTCTCCTGTTTCCTCCCTGTCCTGTACCATTATCACAGGAGGTTTTCTGATCTGAAACTATTCTTTTTATATAGGTCCTGCCTTAACGCCCCACCTTAAAAGAGGTAGCTGTTGAGTGCTTTGCAGTAGCAGCTGTCAGTTCTTGGGAGACTTGCCAGGGGACTACCTCAATACAGGAGGAGAAACACTCCTTTTCCTGCTTATGTGCCAGACAGGTAACCTGGTTGCTTCTGAGACAGCTATCAAAAGACAAGCTTGTCCAAGTGTTCCTGCCTTGTCAGAACTAGTGACATTACAGCTGCCCTTAAGAGGCTTCAATTTCCCGGGCACAGCAATTGGCACAGCCTTCCCAGACATCGCTCTGCTTGCGCCATGGAATCGACACAAGAAGGGATTTACTGGGATCTACACAGGTTCTTTCTCAAGGCTCAGCTGTCAGGGAGAGCTACGCCTCTGCAGGGCCGTGGATACATGAAAACCAAAGTTTTACATTCTAGAAGAAACACGATGATGCAGTGCAGTGCTTTGCAGCTAACTCTGGCAACAACACCCAAACCCGAGAGGAGATAGGGATGGCCAGACTATTTTAATCAGGCCCATTCTCTGACTATTACAACTCCCTGTCAAAATCAACCAGAAGCCAGAAGGAAAAAAAAAAAGACTTAAAAAAAAAAAAAAAATCTTGGCACAGTTATCACACGTAAGTCAACCACAAGAAAAATTGCCCTCAAAGCCTCATGGCTCTTGACAAAGATTGCCCTTCTAAAAAACTCCCGTTCCCATCTTTTCATGTCACTGAATCTGTGAAGAAAGGGACAGGGGCAGGAGATTTGCTAAAGGGTACCTACAATAGAAGGAGAGCCCTAAAGCCAACCTTGCCCTGCATTCAAAGGCCACCATCCCACTCACCCAGCTGTGAACACACACCCAGTAACCAGGTTTGGGAATCAAGAGGGATCCTGCTACTGGCAGCATGGCAGAAGTGGTGCCAAGTGTGGGAAATCCTGCACATCGCTGGCAAAACTGCACAACTTTGCCTCGGGGGTCTCACGTGGCACCTGATCTCAGAGTCTTCTAACATAATTATTTCTGCTAAAAGCAGAATCAGTCTGATTCTTGACGAGATCTTGGGCTTGATTAAGTTCTCAAGCATTTTTCTGCCACCTAATTACCAGTCACGTCAAGGAGCATTTACTTTAACAAACAGCTTGCTCTTCTGCCTTTCACTGAGTGTCAGTTCTTTCTCTATCTGCCTTTCCAGCTCCTTGGCTATTGATTAGCCATTAAGGATGTCTGAGCTGCACTAAGTTTTCATTATTTTCTATTGAAGTTCCCTTGCTAGGGTACTACTGGAGACAACCTGATGTGCTTTTAAGTTGAAAGCTTCCAAACATTTTGGGAAATTGATTAAAGACACCCAGTACACCTAGCAACAATAAGATTAAATCTACAAGATGAAAGAAAAAAGTTTGTCAGATGTTAAGAAAATGAATCAAATAAACAAACAAAGCAGAGATACTCCATATGCTTCTACCCATAAAGCTAATGCATGAAAAGGTTCACTCTGATGGGATATGCAGAGAGGTAAATCTTGTGCAAGAGGCTCTCACAGTGGTACTGCCAGATTGTTTTTGCCCTCTTTTTAAAAAACACAAGACACAGAAGGTGCACTGAAGGTATCTTAGGAGGTGTAAACAAACAGAAAAACTTTAAAAGGAACAGAATCTACAGTGCCTTCATCAAAAATAGAACTATGAAACTGGCTGAAAAACAAGTGCCAGACAGCAGAGACAAGAACTCACACACTCTCTCCTTTGAGCAGCTACTTCAGCTCACAGAGCAGAGTTCAATAACTCGCCCTCTCTCAGGCAGACCAACTTCTAACAAATCCTCACCCTGCCCCAAAAAGTGCCTTCACTTACGTAGCAGTGGCAGAACCCTGTTCTCCCACCCTGCCTACAGAAACTTACTGGAAAGCCATGGCTCCTGCTTCCAGGGTGCATCTCGTGGGGGACTGCTCGTTCAGCTTGCGGAAGAGCTGCTTCGCTTGACTCTGGTACTGCTGCAGATCGCGGCCTGACTGAGAAGGAAGAACAGGCTGTTGGAGGCGGCTGCCACCAGAGAAGCAGCCCCCTCCTGCAGGCAGAGGGGCTTAGGGGGGGCCCCCGGGCTCAGCCCAAGGGGGACGAGGAGCAGCCCAACCGCACAAACGCGGCTCTCCGCTTCCCACTCGCGACCACCGCGGGTGAAATGCCTGTGCGAGAGCTGCCCAGCTGCTGAGAAGGGTCTGGGGGAGGGCCCGGCTGGACGGCTCCCCCCACGCCTCTCCGCCACAGCAGGCCGGACCCCGCCCGCGCCCCGCGGCCCCACCTGCTCGTCCTCCTGCATAGAGGCGGCCAGGGGGAGCCCGTCCGCCACGCGGGCGATCATCGTCAGCAGCACCATCTCGGCGCCCGGCTGCGGCCCGCCCGCCGCTCGGCCCCGCGCCCGCCGCCGCTGCCTGCCCCTGCCCCTGCCCCTGCCACGGAGCTGGCCGGAAGCTGCCGCTGACACGTCCGGTCCCTGCGCCGCCAGCGGCACGGGCACTTCCGGCCGCGCGCCACGACCCCGCCCGGGCAGCAACACAGCCCCGCCGCTAAGGGGCCGGGGGGGGGAAGGGAAACGTGCCGCGCCCGGGCCCAGATACCGCCCCTTCCTGCACACGCCCCCCGCGCTAAGCCCCGCCCACACGCGGGCCACGCCCGCTCACGGGGCCCCGCCTTTTCGCGCCTAGGGATTTAGCCCCGCCCCCTGCTGCCCCACCCCCTCGCACGTGACGCCCCCCCCACCGGGGCGGGGCGGCGGCGCAGGCGGCAGCGGCGGCGTCCCGGTGGGCGCGCGCCAGGCCGGCAGCCATGGCGGCGGCGGCAGAACGGAGCCGCCTGAGCTTCCCGGGCGGTACCGGGGCCCTGGGGCGGCCTGTGCCTATGAACCTTTTCGCTACGTGGGAGATCGACGGTTCCAGCCCGAGCTGCGTCCCCAGGTAAGGGCGGGCGGACCCTTCCCCTTAAAGCGGGCAGCCCCCGGGGGCCTCCAGGCTGGGCGCGGGCCTCCGGCGCGCTGCTCTCCGGGGCCCCGGGGGCTGCTCCTTCTGCCCCCGGCTTTGCGCCTTGTCCTTTAACTCCGGGGTCTCGTCCCTGCGCTGCGGGGTATCCCGCCGCCCGCCGTTAGCAGCGCGGTGCGCGGGGCTGCCCCTGCCCTGGGGCTGGGGGGGGCTGCGGGGGCTGCTTCTCTCCGTGCCAGGTCTGTGGGGGGCTCATCCTCTGCTCCCCCTCCCCTCCAAGGCATTATCTGGGTCGCCCCCAAAAAAACCTGGCGTGGGGTGCGTGTTGGGGGCAGGGTGTGGGGTGTCGGGCTTGCAGCGGGTTGTGTGCACTGTGCCCCCACCAGCCCGGGGGGGTTCGTCCTGCTAACAGCCTTCGCCCGCTCAGTGCCCTGCTTCACTTCTCTTCAGCTGGGCATCAGTTTTTCTTCTGCTGTTTGCTCACCCACTTCGAGTCTCGAATCTTTCCCCGTGTGCGTGTGTAAACACGAGGATGTGGTCCCTGCCTGCGCTTCTTTTAGCCTGCATGGGAGGGATCCCTTTTAGTTTATATAAAATTTCTGCTCTTTCAACTCTAACAAAATGACTTTGAAGCTTTAAACGCTTAAAAAATGAATCTTGTAAGTATTTTTCTATTTTTTTTTAATGGGGATGCAGCACATGAGCTAAAAGAGAACAGAGTCATTGGGCTGCCCTGGCGGGAACATAAAGCTCTGCAAGCTGTGCAAACCCCCAGATCCCTCTGTCTCCTGCACCATCCAGATAGCAGGTTAGACTTGATGGCCGTGCCCCTGTCTTGCAGGGCTGGCAGCTTCCTCGCGGGACTAGTAATTCTCTTGGCTTACACATGGCTCACAGTTGTAGCCCTCTGATAGCATGGGGTAGAAGAAAACCCGAGTCCTGCAGCTGCAGATGATCTTGGTTTATAACAGCTTATCTGCACTGACAGCACCTTGGAGTATCTGTCAGGCAGCAACTTCCCTCACATGTGTCTCGTTGAGCCTTTCCTCTCTGCAGCGAAAGGTCTCGGAAGAGGGCTGGCACCGAGGGGAGCGTGCCCCGCTTCAGATAGTCTCTTTACGGTGGAAGGAGTTGCCTGGCTGGGGGGAGCTGGAGGAGCAGCTGGCGTGCTTTTGATTTTTGCACTGGCTTCCAGTGTGGTTTGCATCAAGCCTGCTGGTGTACACGGGGGCTCTCTGGCAGTGCCCTTTTGAAACCTGTTCTCTCCATTCCACCCTCGACTATGAGAAGGCGGTTGGGTTGCCAACCTTGTAACAGCGCCTGGTGAACTGAAACGACAAAACCACGTCCAAACCGAGTGTCTGTCGCTGTCAAGGACTTTTAATTCTGCATTATCATTTACGCTGATACTTGCAGATCTGAACGCGAGCTCGCAACACAGCTTGCTTGTTTGCAGATCTGTAGATGACCAGAAAATGCAGAGTAAGGACACTGGCCCTGCCGTCATGTAGGGGATGGGGGGGTATCTCTACAGGGCTTGGCATGTAGGGTGGGTCCTGGGGGCCTGAACTGCCTTGGGCAGGTGGGCAGCAGATAGCAGGCAGCTGGTTGCGGTATTGGAGGAAGGATGCAAAGGACAGGTTGTATATGGGCAGGTGGGGCAGAACTAGGGCTGGAAGGGGGAAATTTTGGAGTTAGTGAAGCAGGCCATGAAGCAGGGGCTGGTGAAAGTGCTCAGATTGCGTGCCCTGGGGCCCGAGGCATCAGCACGAGCAGGTCTTTCCACAACGTGGGCTGGGCCGGTGTGCAAGGGCAGCCTCGGAGGTGCGGGGTAGGGCAGGTGTGCAGTTGTCGCTGTGGGTGCCGGGGGTGTTTTATTCCTCTGAGGTGAAGCGAGGAGCGGCCGAGGCCGCAGGTTCTGCAGCGGTGTGGCTGTGCCTGCACATCACGGTGAGGTGTGTGCTGTGCTGCAGGTGCCGGGCAGACGCTGGATGCTGTAGCAGCAGCCGGAGCGCAGAGCCTGGACGCTCTCTTCTGTTGTTTCTAATCATTTCACATCATGTCTTGTGATGCTGTGTTGGGGCCGTGCTTTGCATTTCATTACGGGCTTTACAACAAACCTCTCTGTTGGAGAAGGCAGGAGTTTGAAAACCTTTAAGTTACCCTACTGCCTCTGTATTTTAAGTTCATATTGTGATGATTTTTCCTGTGGGATGGTGACATTTAAGATTCTTTGTGTTCGAGTGAGAGAGACTGGGATGAAAACTGTTCTGTGAGGGGACACAATATTCAAAATAAACATTGTTCAAGCAGACGTCTGTAGGGATGTGAAAGGAGGATGTGGAGGAGAGTGGGCCTCGGTGTGTGGTCAAGTACTGTGGAACTGTCTTGATCTCTTCTGAGACCTTCACCAGTTCCAAGTTCCCCTCCAGGTTTCTGTTGATACTACAGGCCTTTGTAGTTGAGAAGGGGCTTGCGCTTGGCAGAAATCATGGACGAGGGGCATGTGTTTGGGGAGGGAATGTTGCTTCCTTTCCTTCTTTTCGGTACAATAAATCTTGCCCCATTTCTAAAGCATTTCTCCTGCAGTAAGCTGGAGCAGGAGGGGCCGAGTGGAAGCAGCGCCTGGAGCAGACTGTGCCTGTGTTGTCCTAAACTGTGTGGGTGGGTGTTGAGGTGGAGAGCCTCATGCGGATGTGGTGTATGCTTCCCAGATGATGGCTGAGAACTGGACTGTGGGAGGGAGATGTCTAAAGCACTGCTCTTCAACACACTCTTCTTTGGCAGGGGATTTGCTGAAAGCCCATTCGGCTTGGGTGGGGTGTCAGTAAAATCTGGAAGGGTGCCTTGGTGCATCCGTGGAGCTTCCTTGTGTGAAAAGGCTGTGTCTAAACTTAAGGAAGAATAATTGTGAGGAGTCATAGTGTTGCTCTGCAATTGTGTGTTCTGAGTGAAACACAAAGTGGGGTGGTGTTTTGCATTTGCACTTGTGCTGGTCTCCTTCTGCCATTTGCAGAAAGGATTTTCTGATTTCTTTCTTCAGCATGTCGCTTCTGGGGTTTGGACTGTAGTTCTTCTGAAATGCAAGTACTTTCTTTTAGTCATCCTAGAAATGTGACTCAAACTGTCTTGGTATCTGGGCATAACAGCTACATAGCAGAAGGGAGAGATTCCTATCTTCTGCTGGTTCTTTCTTCTATGCCTTGAACTATTTTCCTTTGAGGAAGGTTATATTACATGAAGTTCTTCCTACCACCTGTAAAACCTGAGAGTGATGTTCTCACTGCATGTCTGCGAGAGAATGAACACTTCTTCCTTCAGTTTTCTCACACTGAAAAGTAAGAATTATCCTGTGGGTTTTGTGGTGGCTTTTTTTCTTTCCAATCTCTTGATGAAGCTGTGGTGTGAGTGGCAGCAGGCAGTACTGTCCTATCTTGAAGGAGGTCATGAGGAGATAGCACCGTGGGAAGGCTGTCCAGAGGAAGAGTGGTCTTGGGAGGAAAGTTTTGTTGGAAGGGGGCCTCCTGGACCAAAAGAAGGTGAGGGTTGGTGCTCTCATTCAGAATAGGTTTCGATTTAGGGTACTACTTTAATTGTCATGTACTTGAAAAAGTTCCTTCTGGGCGCTGTAAAGTGAAGTTGAGTGTAATGAGACCAAACTGCACATGGAGCAGGTGTGACCTGGTGTTCCTTGAAGGTACAAAGGAAGTCTGTGGAACAGAGCTGAGAAAAGACAGTGCTGGAGATCTGAGGTTGTTTGTGAGGTGCTGCCTGAACTTTTCTCGTTTTGGCTTGCCTCTGGATGAAGGGAATCCATGCACATCCCCTGGACTCAAACAGGAGGTTGCTGGCGCAGGGACGGTATTGCTTAGTGTGCTGTGAGATGGCATCACAGCACCTAGACTTTCACACCAGCCCTGGTGTGGACATCCCCTGGGGCGGTGGAGACTGATTGAGGTGAGCAGCTGCTGAGTGGATCCTAACAGTTGGCTCACGCCCTGGGCTACGTGCTCCTCTCCTTGTGCCAGCTCACATCATCTTCCACTGATCTGTCTCACTCTCAGCTTCCTGTAGTTTAATGAGTTGTAGTGGTTTGCAGAGGGTTCTGCGAGCGCGTAAAGGTGACGGCAGAGACCTGTGACCAGGAGGGACAGAGTGAGGACTGCTTGGGGCACGGAGCCACTCCAGCGATCAGCATGTTTGCACCCCTGCGGGGTGTTAATTCCCTCTCCCAGCCAAGTGCTGAGGGGGTTGTGACCCGTGTGAAGTCCATGGCTGGCTGTTCTCCATGGTTTGCTGCAAAAGCGCTCCGAAGGGAGGGGCTTGCTTGGTACAAAGGATGTGTGCTTACGTTGGGAATGGGATCTTCTCTTGGCCGCTGAGAGCGTGTTCTGACCTGGCTTGAGCTGCAACGTGTAGTTGCCATTTCAGCAGAGAAAGGTGGACAGCCTGCTAGAGTAATAAGTATGATCAGGTGATGCTGCATAATTAAAAATACTGATTAATTCAGAGAGGGGGAGATGTTAATTTAAATATCTCTTAACCTCCTGATCTGTTGGTATGCTAACAGTTAGGCGAGAGCTCTTGTCAGGATAACTGCTGGATAACGTTCATTAGGAATTGACTGTAGATTTCTGGTGCATTTGGAACTAGGAAAATGTCGAATTACTCAGATGACTAGGTACGTTTCAGAAGTGTTCGTTGGGAGGCTTTGTTTTGACTTTGTTTGAATAGCATGGAATGACTAACATTTAACCACTGAAGGAAATTGAATACAAATGAGCGCACAGGATAGGCTGTAAAAATCAAAATCACTAAGGCAGTTTTGAACGTATGAGATGCAGGAGGAAAAGCATCCAGAATTGAGCTAGGGAGGTGAAATGCTTGGGTAAAGTGTGGTGGCCAAAAGCAACCCCTTTATTCTTAGAGCCAGGAGATCTTATTTCTCCTCCTTAGTCCTTATGGAAGAGATCAAGACCAAAATAACATTACTTCAGGCAAGATCAAGTGATCCCTCAGTGCTCCCCATGTAAGTCGTGTCACAGCAGTTACTAAGTTTATCACTTTGTATGATGTTACTGCATGTAATTTGAACTCTTGTGTTCAGTGGAAAAAACCAACTCTGTTCAAAGACTGAGTGGTTTGTTGGAGTCAAACTTCCAGTTAGACCTATTCTGAGTTGTCTTTTAGCTGACAAAAGGTGAAGGCTGTGCATGCCAAGGTTGCTGGCAAAAGGTCTGCGGATGGGACACGGTTTTCATCTGGATCCTTTGCACATCCCTAGTGCAGAAGGGTGTTGGGAGTGGAAGGAAAGGGCTGCTCTTTTGAATGGCCTCATTTCTTGTCTCCCATCAAGTGAAGGTGCCCAAGGGACCTTCTCCTCGTGTTCCCTGGCAGGTCTGGCCCATGCTTCTACAGCCCTGCGTGGCGGGAAGTGACCCTGCAGCTGCTTGGCCAGGAAATAAAAGCTCTGTCGCTGGTACTCCACCTTTCATCAGCTCTGAGCACACAGATGATTTCTGTGGCGAGCTTGTGGCTGTATCAAATTAGCTATGAAATGATTTGCATAATAGATTAATCAACCAGCAACAAAACATCCCTCTTTTCTGCCAAGAAAAGAAAAGCAACAGCTCAGCTGTTACAAGAGGCCATTATGTTCCTTGCAACCCTTAATCTTTCTTTTTCCAAGAGCACTTCATGTTTTGGCCCCGCGCAGGAAGCTGGCCTGCTCACTGCCTTTATTTGCGTCACGCCTTGGCAGCCTTTTCCAATTCTTTTGGGCCAAATTTTGCCACCGTGATGGTGACCTTCTAGGGAGGGTATTTCCTATGGAATTGGTGGCTGGCTGCCAAGTGGCTCTGTATTGCCAGGTCGTCCATTAAGCCTTCGCCTTTCCATTGACTTACTAAAGAGAGTGGAATTCCTCGGGGCCCCTTCAGAACCACCCCGTTTCCCTGGGAAGTTGGGGAGTGGGAAAACGAGGAGGAGCGGGGAGCCTCAGAGAGCGTGTAACTGAGTGGGTGGGGGCTGGTCACTGTGTTTTCTTTTTCCTGTGTTTCTACCTCCCTGTGACCCAGCAATATGAATTTCCTAACCTGTGTGGCCCTTCTGCGGCTCCAGATGTGCCATGGATGTCCTTGCTTGGTCAAAGAATGCCACCTCCCAAGCAGTGCTGGGGGAGTTTTAGTCCGAATGGATCCTAGTGCAGATGATAAGAGGCTTAACTGCCTAATTGAATGTGATAGCGTGAAGCTCCTCTCATGGTGAGGTTTAATTGGATTAGAGTACTGTACAGTGATGGGGAGGCTTGCAGGGCACGCAGCCAGCTTCGCAAGGAGAGAGTGGATCCTTGCTAATCACCAATTTGTTTAAAGCAACGAATTGCCCTGAGAGCTCTCATGGGCATGCTGCAGGAGTAGACCTGGAGGAGGGATTCCACAAAACCGAGGGTCACGGATGACTACTGCAGATGTGGACCCTGTCCTTGGGTCAGTGCAACTATAGCAGAGGGTCTGCAGGTCTGCCTGGTGAGCCCATGTCTGGGCTTAGAAGGTAGAGATGAGCCCCTTGTATTTGGAAAAGTAGATGCATGGGAGGTCTGGTTGTGTGCTGGAGCATGAAACCTGTTTCCTTCTCTAGAACCACTTCAGCCTTTCCTGCAGCACTTTGCATGGCTGTTCACTTATGCCAAGCTGTGCCTTACTTCTGAGGTTTTCCTTCTCATGTAGCAGCTGTGAGTCTGCAGGCCAGGCTGGCTTCAAGTGTGGCTTCTTGCGGGGCAAGAACTATTTTTGATCAGGAGCTCAAATGCCAGTGTTGGACCTTCCCTGCTCCGGTAGGAAAGCAGTCTGATTTTTTTCAAGCGTGCAGAGAAAACTTAAAAAGCAGAGCAGGTTGTGTGCTGTGCAGCTTGCTTGGCGGGGGCTGTCTCCTGTATGGGATAGAGCTGGGGTGTGCGGGGTGGCTGCTGCACCTCTGCAGCACTTGTCTTTTGGGGAGCAGCTCCTGGGGCTGTGTCCTTCGGGTCTGCCCCAACTGCCTGCAGAGTGGCTGTTCTTGAGGGTTTTTGCACTGAAAGGAAGAGTTTTATTGATGTTTCAAAAGAGTCTGAAATCTGCAGGCTTGCTCAGATCTTATTTCAGAAGAGTTGTCAAGGAAAATAGCATTAGTTCTCCTGTAAGCAGGGAGATTAGCATAAAATATCACCTTTGATGTTGCGCGCAGTGTGCTCCTCGTCCATAGCCTCTGTGCTGGTTTGGAGAGTTACTGTTTGTCTCAGAGGTGTCTGACTGTGCTGGGAAATGCCCCCAAGGACTGTGTGTGCTGTCTGGGCAGGGAACAACAGCACCTGGACACTGGGTGGTTCTGATCAGCTTGCCTGGTTCCTGCAGTGGCTCATCCAAACTGTATTCAAGTGAAATAAAGAGATGTGATCGCTTGACTGTTGCTGGGGAGTGGTAGTTTAGCCACCTTTTCCGCCCGTGCTCTAAGATGTGTGGGATGTGCCCCCCCCCCCCAGCTCTAGCTTGGTCTAGAGATAAAGGGGCTTCCCTCTCCTGCTCATCCACATTTTTGGCTGTCAGGTGCTCTGGAGCTTGTAGGAGGTTAGTGGAAGGGAGTAGGGAAGAGGGTCCCTGGTGTTTAACCAAAACAACCTTGTTTAACCTTGGGGAGGTAGTTTCTTTTGTTCTAAAAAGGGACAAACCTAGTGATTTAGGATGGAATTTTAAGTGTGTGTTGCTGGGGCTGGGAAGAAGTGGAGCTGTGAGGCTGGAAGAGTAGGGAGGAATCAAGTGTGTGTCTGCATGCGGGATGAAGTGAAACGTGTTTTCACTGCTCAACAAAGTCTTCTGAAGAAAGACACTGTCTCCTTCCATCCGACTGCTTTGCTCCGTTAAGCTTGACTGTTCAAAAATCCTTCCCTGCTCTTTATTTTTCTACAAAGCCACTGCAGTGTGAGGGCTTGGAGGTTGTCCTCGCTGCTGTTAAGTAAACCTCATGTGCAGGAGAGAGATTTCTAAAGGGATCTTCACCTCTGCAAGGGAACACATCGGGGCTGCAGATGGAGATGTGGGGAAGCCACAGAGCTGCTCATGGGGTTCTGGAATGTGTTCCAAGGGTTTCTAGTGCAGGGCTCTCATTAACAGCCAGAATGAGCTGCAGCTTCTGCATACACTTGTCTGATCTGTGTTTCCCAACAGGCACTAGGCCAGATCTAGATATAGAGCAGAGAACAACTCCCGTCAAGAGATTCTTAGGAAGCCTTATCTATATATAGTCTATACAAGTCTATCCCCTTTCTGCCGAGAGGCCAGTCTCTGCCTGGGGAACGCGGTTAATGCAGATACACCCCAGCTTTCGACAAGGCAGAGGTCCACGAGTATCACATCTGCTGCATCCTGGGGGGGATCGCAACGTGTCCCGGCCCCTGTCGCAGTGGGGGATTCTCTGGAGAGGGCCCCAGCTGCACTGCCCCGTGTCACTGACTCTGCTGTTGGGGCAAGCTGGTGACAGCTCCTCTGGCCAGCTCAGCTTGGCCCCTGCGGGAGCTCCCGGCAGCCGTCGGCCAGAGGGAACCTGCACAGGCGTACTGCTGCTTCTGGAAAGGGAAACAATTTGCAGTGCTCAGCCCATCTGCCTCATCCGAACACAGAAAACAAACAAACAAAAAAAAAAAGACTAGCAGGTGGCTTAGATCAGAAGCGGGAACACACAGCGAGGTGGCCAAGGCTGCCCTTTCACACAGCAGTGTGGTCTCCTATGAATCAACGTATGGATGCAGTTTCACAATTAGGATGTCTGAGGCCATTCCCAGGCAGCCTTCCTTTCCATATAACACATGACTTTTTCCAACTGGTGCATCACCAGCTTTTGTAGCTGTCCCAGCAGAGAGGAGCACAGCCTTCTTTGTACTACAGAGACTTTGCTGCCCACCTGGAGTTTTTGTAGTGCATCCTGAAGCCAAACAACTGAGATTCTGTGGGGTTTTGTACCAGCTTGAAATATCAGCCTGTGAATAACTCGCGAGGTTCTGTTGGACCTGACAGTGTTGGTGAGACACTGGAACAGGTTGCCCAGGGAAGTTGTGGGTGCTCCGTCACTGGATGTATTCAGAGTGGGGCTGTGAGCAACCTGCTCTGGTGGGAGGTGTCCCTGCCATGGCAGGGGGGTTGGAACGTGATGATCTTTAAGGTCTCTTCCAACCCAAACCATTCTATGACCTGCCTCTGCATGGCTTCTCTTTCAATGGGTTTGGCCCTGAGATTGTGGGTCTAGGTTTTTCTTAAAGAGAGCAGCCCAGTTTTCTATGCCAGAGGCTGATTCCTTCCTCTTGTCTTTTAGGGAGCTAGTCTGGCAGCCTGTTTGGGCTGGGACCTTGACAAGAGATTCTGTGCCTTTCCTAAGCCCATGCAAGTTGTAGGGCTGTTGGAGGACATCTCCTCGCACGCATTTTTACAAATATAGTGGGATCGTTTGAGGTCACTCGGGCTGGAGTCTCTTCAGGGAGAGCACATTGCAGTGGGTGGCTGTGCGGAGCTGGAGTTGACTGCCTCTGGAGGGGCTGTTCTGGAAATGGGTGTTTAGAACATGGGGTCTGATCTCAAGACAATCCTGCAAACCCTCCAGCTTGTCAGATAACGTCTGCAGTCTTTATTCCACCTTGTCACGTGTGTCCTGATTTCGCTGCTGCCCCAACCGTGTGAGCGCAGTGGTTTGTAACGGGGACAGGGCTGTTGCGTTCTCAGCAGTATCCCTTTCCCAGCCGTGAGGAGCCAGCATGGGGCTCTCTACCAGTTTACCCTCCCGTCTGTGCAGTGGGTAACTGGGGGGGAGACACAAGCATTTACCAGTCCTCTGCCCGTTACGGCAAAGCTCCAGTACCTCGCTCACTGAGGAGCTCTAGCTCGGGTGCGCGTGGAGCCGCATGTGCAGCCCTGGCTCTCTCAGGGAAGGTCACAGCCAGGTGTTGCCAGCTCCTCTGAGGCTCTCTCGCCTCCTTGCTTAGGCTGCCGCTCGCCAGCACCTTCCGCCTTGTGCCAGCGCAAGCGTTTGAGAGCTCCCCTCATAGAACAGACCAGGGCAGGATTTTGGGGAGCAGAGGTGAGGAAGTGGGGTATGTTTCAGTCGGACTGGTTCTCTGCTGTGCTTTGCTGCCTGATGTCCACGCGGAGCGTGGGGATGAGGATGGAGCAGGTAACCCATTTAATGTAGCGCTGCGGCTGGGAAGTCCTCGGGTGGAAGCAAGAAGTGGTTCTGCATGTTCCCAGTGGGCACATCTCTGCTTCAGCACAGCTTCTCTTTAGGCCGAGGAAATGACTGTGAGAGGAGAAGTCCAGCCCCTTGTTTAGAGCCTGGTGTTTTAGCTGGAAACCCTGGGTGGTCCAAAATCTTCTGTGTGTTCCCCAGCTTGGGGCTGCTGTTGTCAGAGCTGCAGAGTGGGTCAAGGGGAAGGGATGGTTGGGTTGGAGGTGATCTCTCATTTTGGGCTTTAAAGGGAGGTCTGTGGTGGGAAGAAGGTTTTGTGAGCTCTGCTCTCTGCGAGGAGATTCGGACAGGCGCTTTCTAACTTGAATAATTGACAGTGTAACCAAAGCTGCTGGAGATTGTGGGGGATGTAACTGAATCTTTCACACCGATTCGTATGCAAATTCAAACATTTGCTCCTGGTTTCTAATGGGACACCTACAAATACAGCCGGCTCCATTCAGAACTTGGCATCCGTGCACTGGATCTGTAATTGCTACTGACTTTATAGTAAGAGTGTGACTTGCAGACCTGCATCTGTAACACTTCTCTGTGCAGCTCTTACCTGTACGTCCGGAGCTTCCCTGGTAGATTCTATGTGAGTGACCTGTGGAGATTCTGGCACGTGGCTTGGTGCTGAAGCTGCTCCTTGCCTTACTGAGCTGGTCCAGTAGCAAAATGAGCTTGAACATTTCAGTGCTCTTTGCCGATAACGTTGGGCCTCACTGAAGGTAAATTAAATCACATTGAGTTCTGCAGAAAACAATTTGCTGAATTTAACACCGAGTGCAAATGCTCTTAAGTTTCTACCCAGTAAATGTATAACGGTGAATTGATGAGCACATCTGATAAGTACTATTTTGGGATCCCAGGGGAGATTTGGTGTCTGCAATCTCCTGGCGTAGCGTCAAATCTAGGCTTGTTTTTTGTTTTTTTTCATAAATGTGCCACCTGGTAATGGCATTGTGGGTCAAAACCATGAGGGATTAATTTCTTTAAAGTGTAAACAGCCTAAAATTGTTTATGTACAAAATATCCAGCCAGTGACTGTAAGCATTTCCATGTTTCTACAAGAAATGAAGATAATTATATAATAAGCAAAGATTCATATGTCTTAACTTGTCTCCCATCTGGCATTAGTTAAATTGATGTTTTCATCTGTGTGACCTCTTGGGGTGGGGAGAAATAATGAAAATAGAGATGTGGCTGAAACAGACCTTCCTGGGCCATCTTCTAACCCCTATATGGGCTGGAGCAGCTCCGCTTGAACAACCTCTGACAGCTGCTTGGAGGAGCAGCTCATCTCCCTCTGCCATGGTCCATGTTGCTGGGTAGGGATTGTAGGAGTTTGAAAATGGTTGGTTTTAGCTGACTGCAGAGTTGCGTGTCCTACATGCAGTCCTTCCCCTGTGTATAAATGTACATTCAGACCAAATAGATTAACTACAGCAGGAAGAACTTCCTTCTTAAAATAAAGCTATTGTTAGAGCATCGCTTATCATAAATCTCTAGTAGTCCTAATCCTGTTCTCCTCCCGTGGCCCTTTCCATCCTTCCATCTGCTTGCTGATTAACAGTTTGCAGTGACTGCACTGAGTTTCTTGGGGATGTCCTGCACCCTTCCTCTGTGATCTCTTCCTCTGGGACAGGCAGTTTTCAGTGTCAAAAGGATCATTCCGAAACGTCTCCTTTCATGAAAATATACCTGCATGCTTTCTAACTGGTAGAAAGATGATCTGCTGCTTTCCCGATCAAGTTGCACCTACTGCCTTAAAATGAAGGATTTGCAAGGAAAGCTGAGAACTGCAAGAACTGGATCATATATATTTCATGTTGCCAGTGGCTTGCTAGGGGCTGAACTCCCTTTTATTTGCTCTTCTACCTCTTCCTTATGCTGTGCCTGAAAGCGTGCCAGAATTTAGAGGTGCTCCGATTTCTCTTTTAGGATGGTGGGGTCTGTATCTTCTTTCTGCCAGAATTCTGCTTCATTTTGCTTAATGGAGCTGGAGACTATTCATGTAGGCTTTGCCCTTGCTTCACAAGTAGCCTTTGAGTGTCTCCAGGTATGCGGATAAGCTTTGCGTGCTCATGTTCAGTCTCAATGAGGATCTGAGACAGCTGCTTGAAGATACCAAAGCAGATCAGAGGATTTTTTTTCTTCCCAACATGTAGCATTCAGCAGCTCAAGTGTAAAGCTGCTCACTGAGATGTAACTCTGGTGGTTCTTTACCCTTGGCCCGTGGGGATGTGCTTGAGGATCAGAAGCCTGGCCTGTAGTTAGTTCAAGCAAGTGGGTAGAGCTTTTTCCAGGGAGAAGGGATTTCAGAGGTGAATTTTCTCAGTTCAGCCTTAGGTCAGCATGCTCCTGTTTTTCTGATGCATAAGTGGCAGTTCCTTCTGAGTGTCCTTAAAAAAACAAAATAACAAACCCATTTATAATTGCTTTTGCTGTTCATTCAATTGTTTCCTTGTTCCAGGATCGTAACCTAAATGTACACACAGCCTGGCAGCGCTGAACGGCTGTTTATGTTCCTGCTGCACCTGCATTCAAGGCCAGCTTTCTAGCTCTGGTCCTTTGTGTGCATGTGTTGAGTGCCAAGTGCTCAGCTCCTCTCGATGCCCTGCACAGATGCCGATGGTACTGCATTTTCAAGATGCATCTGCCTTGTCTGGGTTGAGATACGTAGGTTTGCTTTGCAGTACAGTCCAGTACTCCTGCCAGTCCAAGTAGCCTGTTTCCTGGTGTTTCCACCTTTGTACAGCACTGGCAATCAGGAGGATCTCTGGATGAAAAACCCTGTCGCACCCAGGTGCTCGAGTACAGGCTCTGCTCCAGAGCTGGGTTGTGAGTAGCTTTAGCCTGACCTCGCCAACACCCCAGCCGCATGTGCTGCCTCCTGTGCTCTTGCGGTATTTCCTTCTCCCCTGGTTTCTCCCAGCGTTGCCACAGGTCACTCTGTGGCTTTGAGCTGTGGAAGCAACGTGCAGTGCTTGGCTTCTCATCAGACTCGGAGTCAGCACACGCTTCCCTGCGCAACGGGTCACAGAAACTGTCTGTTGAATACGGGTGAAGTTGTACGGTTCACAGGGCTTCCAGGGAGGCAGGGAGAAGATGCTTTGTATCTTGTGTACTTTTAAGGGCTGTGTGAGCCTGGCAGTAAAGCAAGGAACTGCACAGGAATCATGCTTTGCTTTGTTTTCACCAGCAATGTGCTAGATACTGGGCACGTGTCTTTGTCAGGCTACCACCGTGGTGGGCTCTTGGAGTTGTTAGCTCTTGGTTTAGTACACCCCTAAGATGATTTCACTCTGTTTCGCTTTGCTGCCACTAGGTTGTTGTATTTCTCTCTGGTGGTGATCAGATTTGCTGATGGTTCATATTTTAGCTGGGAAAAAAATGCCCCTTGTGATTCTGGTATGTCTGTTTACGATCAAAAATGTTGAGTGGGCTGGGAATAGCTTCCAGCAAAGTTGTATCAGTTTCTTGGAACTCTTTTGTTCAGCAGAAATTCCTTTCTTTTCTCTCCCCCTTCCCATCCCCCTGACAGCCCACCTCTTTTTGGAGGAGGACGTGCTGAGGTATAATTGACAATCGTGTGACTGAAGTGAAATATGCACAGCTGCAAGTGCATTTCTTCAGCAACACTTTATTGTTAAGGCATCTTTCTCAACTGGTTTGGGGTTCTGCTAGACAAGTGATCAGAACGTACTAGCATACTGGATTTTGTTGTGAAAACACCTGACTTTGACTTTTCTTGAGGTCTGAGACTCTTTTGGCCACTCGCTGCTTTAGAGGGTAGATCCACGGTGGATGTCCCAGAGAAAAGGGTCCATGCTTGAGTTTTCCTCTGCTTTCCCTGCATTGTATTGCAGAAATCATATCACAGCTGGAGAGCAATCAAGGACACGTTAGACAAACATTTTGTTGATGTTTGAAGCATCAGGAATACCCAGTCTTGCATGCTGCAGCTATCCTCTACCTTCCCACTGAATGGAGAAGTTCTGTAGCTCTCTTTCCACTTTGGATCCATCAGACTTGGTGCTTTTGTGATTTCTTGCTTTTTATGGTGTATAACAAAGCCCAGCAGCTGGAAGCTGCAGGCCTGCAGTATTCTGTGGCAGTCACTGTGGCCCAATGCTGCCAGGATTTGGTATGGGGCTAACTAAATCTCAGCCATACCAAGAACCAATCTCCCTTTAAAGATAAGTTGAAATAGATTTATTGGCAGGACATGACACAAGGCAGAATTTGGTGCAGCTTCGTATGAACGTTCCTCCAGTTTCTGCAAATTCAACGGTTCATCTTCTCTCCCATAGCTTCTGCCTCTTGAACAGTGAATTCAGGCTCCTTCTCTAGCTTTTCTTTCTGTTTTCTGTCCTCTGCCAGCAGACTACTGCTTTTCCTGATGACAGTCTCCTGGGATATCTGGGTTCCAAAATTATCACCAGATTTTCCAAGCTATTTCATGAGTAACTTTGTGCTTTTCTCCTGCGGGCAAATTCACATTCTACACCAGCCCTCTGAGAGGATCTGCATTTGAGGTGGTACATCTGCAGAGAGAGGCCCCTGCTGAGTATCAGTCATGGGGGGCCAGCTGTCTCTGCAGTGTTCTTTCTGATTCAGGTGTGAAAACAGAGAAATGACTTAGTAATTTGTAGTTACATGAATATTTATGTGTGGTCAGAATTCTCATATATGTAACATAGTAAAATCTCTTGGTGAAACAGTTATAGTATGTGCTCTTCTTGGCTCCAGTGTTTCCCTTCAGCCAGCTTCAAGGTGCTTGCTGTGAGCTGACCTTTGCTTCAGTGTGGTGGAAGTGAAGGCTCAAAATAACCACCTGGGGAGTGCTAGCAGATCTACCCATCTGGAGAGAAAAGCTGTCTGTCTGGAGAGCTTGGGTTCACTGGGGTTGAGGGAGCCTCAAAAATGCTTTTCTTGTTCTCTCCCTTTGTAGGGAACTATGATTTCTTCAGAGACATGGATTTGACTGCCTCAGTGCTGCGTATTATGCCAAACCATGGATTAGGAGACTACTTGCAAATTGCATGCAAAATCTTAAAATGGGAAGCATTATTCTGCTATTTGTCAGCTGTGCAAAGGTAGGGGTAGCCTCTCTCATCATGGCTTCAGTGTGAGTACCCAGACTCCAAAGGAAAAGAGCACGAGGGATGCTGGGTTTGTATTGCCCTGTAACAGATGGGCCCAGGGAAGGAGATTAAATGTTTTTACAAGCATCCCAACTGAGAATTTCTTGCATCATCCTTTTAAATCTCATCTCAATCTGCCAGATGTGGAACATTGAACAGTTTTAGAAGGTGTGGTGTTTAGTAGATCACTTGTCTGTTAGTGTATCTGAGGCTATTGGTGAAAAATCTCAGCAGCCAGAAACACAGTGTACGTAAATACATTTCATGTATGACTGGCTATATATAGGCCCCGATGCAAAGTTTGATGTGCTTGGTATTAGCTGTAGTTGTGTGGTGAAAATTAAAGGTTGAGTGTGGTCCTCTTGAGTGAGGAGAGCATAAAAAATTAAAGATAAATCCCATCCTGATGGTTGAAAAAACATTGTGATGCTTGCCCCTTTCTCATCCCCAGTGATGATCCTTGAACATTTCTGTGACAGAAATGCTCTCTGACAGCATGAGGACGTGCACCTGCTTTTAGGATGCTCCTTGCCTCATCTGTAAACAGGAGCACAGACCATGAAGTGATGCTGATACCTGTTCCTGGCTCTTAGGATCACTGTCACATTACTTTTAGCTGGTTGCATCAGGCAAAGGTATTAGAAGAGAACATTTTCAGGGCACTGGGGCTGGTCTGGCTGTAGAGCTTGGTCTCTGAGTGATCTAATGGTGTGATCCTGTTTGCAGCTGGAGTAACTTTTAGTACTTGATAGGATCCTTGATAATCCCTCCCAGCAGTGAACCTTAATATCCTGCCAGGGAGGAACCGCCTCGCGTCCAGCCTCCGCTTGTTCATGCCTCATTTACCTCCCTCCGCTGCTTCTGCAGAGCGTCTACGGTTTATCTTGATAAATCTGGGTTCCGTGGGAACTTGCAGGCCTGATGAAAGACTGTGGGGACTGAATGGATTCTGATTGTTATAAATCACTTCTTGTTTTATTGCTTACATTCAGCATTAAAAATCTTACGGGGGGGGGGGGGGAGGGTCTGTCATGAGTTCTGAGCAGCGCAGACCAGCATCTCGGAGCACCTCGTGTGTACCCCAGTCAGTCTTGTGCTGGTTTACACAGGTCACTGGTATTTTAATAAATATTCTTGACAAATTGAACTAACAAGTTCAGGTATTTGGCTTGCTTTGCTGCTCCCTTATTGCTTTCAGGAATGAAATATCACCAGCGATGATGCTGAAAAAATGTAATCTCTAAATAATATTAAATCTCTGCCTGCCAGCTCCACTTCCGACAGCTGCTGAAGAGGTTTAGAGCATTAAGGAAATGCAAGTGTTTCTGTAGAGCAAATCACTGCCTTCTGCCTTCCATCGCACGTGTTTAGCACTGGTGGTTCTTCTGAACTCCTTTAGGAAGAGTTGTGATTCCTTCCTTCCCCCCCCCATAAACTTAATGTAAGCTTTTGGAAAAGAGGGTAAGCAGAGTCTGAGCTACCTGGTTTTCTCCCATTTCCATGAGAAACTCAGTGAAATCTCAGTCACAAGGGTTTTTTACAGAAAAAGAAAACAAAAAAAAAACTTTGTGCTATTTCTAAACAGGCGCTTTCCTTTTCAGTAGCAGCTCTTCAAAGCAGAGCATACAGAGTATATTTAGATGTGAAGAGAGAGATGGCGGGAGGCGGGGGAAGACATTTCTAAAGTGTTAAGAGACGTTTTGAGATCACCTGGAGACTTGGAGTTTCCCAACAGGAAACTGCTCTTACTGAGGAGGGGCTCAGAAACCTGAGCTGTTTTCAGCCCCACTGCAAGGTCTGGCAATGCTTCTCAGGCCACATGGGCAACCAGCCCGGTGCTGCAGGTTCCTTCCCGTTAAGGTGCCTCCTCAGAGCAGGGGGGAAGGTGTTCCACACAGTCCGTCAGTGCAGAATCTGCTGCTGCTTCACTGTGGAGTAACCTCCATGGGTCAGCTCTAAAGACTATGAGAGATCCTAGTTCCTGTTCATTAGTGCACTTCTGGTGGGCTCTGTAGTTTTCAAGGCCTTGGGTAGAGAGCTTTTGTTGCTCTTGACAGCATTCTAGGCACTGGAACTCTCTGTAAGCCTTTTCAGTCCACTTTGCAGGTTTTGGACGTTCTGGTTGCTGCTGAAGTTCCACCCCTGGCAGTAGTGGTGGTAGTTTCACTTCGGGCATCTCATTCTTGCATCATCCTGGGTAACATGGTTAGCAGCTTTTAGAATCTCACTAGATCCTTATTCCTGTACTCGAGTGATTTCCTTCCCAGGTTATCTGTGCTCTTCTGAGCACTCCAGCAGACAGTGTGCAGATAAGCAAGCGCTGCCTAGAATATTTGATGGAAGAAATGCCAGGGATAGGTGCTGGAACATGGCGCAGTCTCGACCAAAGGCATCAAGAGGCATTTCTTTCCTTGCAAGGATTGCTGAATGCTTTCTCCTCCTCAGACCTTTTTGCGTCACTGTTAATATTGCAAAGCTTCTCTCAGTTTGCCCCTTCCTTCTTGGGGAGACAAATTTGCAAGGTATGGTACATTTCAGCTGCTTTATCCTCTGTTTTGCTCCAGTTGGAGGGCTATTAAGCAGTGCTTCCACTGTGTTCAATGCTGAATAGAGCTCCCCAGCTTTAGTGGCAGGATCCCGAGTTCTTTGTTGAATTATATTTAGCGCTCATGGAGGCTGCTTTGTCAGCCGCGTGTTTTTGCCCTGCAAAAACTGGCACCGTTCAAAGCAATGTAAATGCTTCTGGGAAAGAAGAACCTTCCTTTTATAACTCTTTTAATGTGTTTGATTTGGAAACGTTCTTTGAGCTGTGGCCAGAGTGCAAGCGGGTTGTCAGTGTAGCAGATGAGCCGGTGCTGTCAGAGCCGAGGTGCTCTCGGTGTTACACAGGGTGTTTGGTACGGCTGTGGAAACTGCTCTTCCTGGAGCTGGTGATTCTAGCTTTCCTCCCAGTCTGCTGTCAAATGCATCAGGGTTTGGTGTTGCAACTTTTCCGTTGCTGCTCCTTCCCCGTAGTTCCAGTTGCTAACGCTGTATTCTTAGAACTTCTGCACACTGGAGAGAAATGGTACTTTGGGGTGCTATGTTGTTCTGTGTTTAAGGCATGATGAGAATTGTGCAAAAAAAACCCGTTTCCAACTTAGGTAATGAATTCTGATATTTCTCTGACTGTCACCCCGTTAATCTCTGGAGGTCGGGGAGAAGGGAGCCAGCATTGAACACGGGGCGATTAAAGGAGCAGTGCCTCGCTGGCTCTGTGAGGTTTTGGGGTGGCTGGTTGCACATGCCCATCTGGAAGAAGGCCAGAATGGCAGGCTTTCACAGACTTGCCGCGATAGGAGCAGCACTGGGATCTGAAGTGTTCCTCTCGGCCAAAAGCAAGCCCACCAGCAAGATGCTTTGCATATTTGATCGCTGTGCTGGCTAATACCAAACGTAACATCAAAGTTCACAGATGTCTTTTGCCGCTGCTGGCTGTTTTGCCTTTACCCTTACAGGATGTCTCGGGTTCTTGGTAAAAAAGCAAACCACCATTTGGGCTCTAAATCATGCCCGTGTGGTTCTCCCATCTTTTGTATTGCAGGCTTGACAAACAAAACCCTGTTCATCTGGCACTGGATGAAACTGGTTGAAATCAAGGTTACGTAATGGACAGTCTGTTAAGAATGGGCCACCTATCTTGGCTTTGTGTCCAGATGGGTCAGGCAGGGAAAAGCAAGCTTAAAAACAAACACACAAACCCATCCCCAAAATTCCTTTTAAAAACTCCTACAATAGTTTTCAGAAAGTCTTGTCCCTTCAGAGAGGTGTACAGTGCATGGCTTTCAGAGGAGCACCAAGGCCTAAGAATTTCATGCCATCAGATTCTTGGCTTTGACTGGGAGAGCATGCAATCTGACTTGCTCATGGACTGGGACGTGTTCAGAGATAGTTGAGTGAGAAGTAATTCGATGCGACCGATGGTGTGAACCTGTCTGGCCCCTGGAGTGGCAGACTGTTCGGCTCGCCTCTGCATCAGAAGGTGTTGTGGAAGCTGTTTGAAGTGGAGAGAAGTAAAGCAGAGAGATGGCAAATTGTTCATGCCCTGAGAGCAAGCACAGATTTGGGTACACCAAGAAGCCATCTGTTTTTTCTTGGCTGCTTTCTTAGATAGAGGCTTCCTGGTCCTGATTTCTGATGATGAAGAGATCACAGTGACAGGTAACCCGAGCGGAACTGAGCTCCTTGTTACAAGCTCATCTGACATGGGCCTGATGTCAGGGCTCCTGTTGGCATAGTTTTTCCTCTTGATAGGTGATTTACAAAGGGGAGGATCAGGATATTCCAGGCTGAGTCCTGGCCTCTGATGGTTTGCAGGCCTTAGGGACAGTGCGTGCCGTGGCTGGGGCTATGGTCTGCAGGCCTCTGACTCTGAGGCACGCTGGCTCCTCGCCGCCCAAGGGATGGAGCTGCTGGAAGTGGTTGGTTGGAGGCCAGACTTCTTGACCCAGTAGTGAAGGAGGCTTTGCCATCAGCCTGCTCTGGAGGCAGGTGAGGAGGAGCAAGCGGGCTGTTGAGGAGCTGGTCCCCTTCATTGCGTAGTTGCGGGAGCCGGTGCGGTGCAGGCTGTGACATCCCCAGTTGCTGTGGAGACGATACAGCTCCCACCCTGCTGCCGCTGCTGACCCTGGGGATGCTGTGCTCAGGGTCCAGGCATGGGTGTGGTGGAGGAGAGGATGAAGGAGAGAGTGAGGGTTATCATCCAGGCAAGGCACATGCTGGAGAAAGCATCTGCCTTGAGGTATTTTCTTTAAACCTTGCATCCCCGCGACTGGTGCCACTGCGAGGATTTCCTGGGGCGTGTGCTGGAAGGCTGGGTGCTGTCTTTGTTCTTCCAGTGACTGCAGCACGGACAGCTTGGGAGGGGAGGGGGTGCCGCTGCAAATGGAGGCAGAGCTGTGCTGCTCCCTGCTTTGCGGCAAGCTGTGGCCAGGTCGGGAAGGTGGTCCTTCTGGCTGGCTACTTTGTGCAGCTCCCACTGCTCCCGGAGGGTTCAGGGGCAGATGGGAATGGCAGGCAGGGAGCGTGTTCCCGCAGCGTGCCTGGAATAGCTGATGCTGGTGATGAGCCTGCTGTGTGACAGGCGCTGCTGCCTGGGGCAGGGGGCCAGCCAGGAGAAGGCACGTTGCAGAAGGAAGACATGCCAGCGGTGGGAGGGCTGCTGGCTTTGTTCCAGCTGTGAAGGCCTCTCCTCTTCATCCCCTACCCCCTGATTTGTTGTCACGTTCTTCCTCCCAGAGTCTCCCTTTGCTTTGGGGTGCGATTCGTTTGCTCATTTGTGCAGGTGCTTTTGTAAGGCTTGGAGGGCAGCTCGGGAGCTACCCTCCACCCTGCCTGGCTCGAATAAGCTCTGTGGGTTGTCTTTTTGTTGCTGGCAAGCTGAGAAATGAAGCCCTAGCGACAGAATGGCTTGACCAGCCCACATCCTACAGGCTGCCCCTCTCTGACGTGCTATTTTGGCTGCTCTCATTAGGTGTTCAAGTGGGAGACTGGCATTTCAGTGCTTCAAGGCTTTCTGGATGAGAGGCTGGACTGCAATGCAGGGTACCTCCTGCAAGCTTATTAGACCCATAGCAACCGCTGGCTTTTGGTCAGATGGATGTGGCTGTGCCTGGTCTGTCTCCATTTTGCTGTTCGTTCCTTGGTAGTGGTGCCTCTGGTTACTCGAGCAGGGACAAAATGAACACGGCTAATACCAGATGTTTGTGTCATCTGTAATACAGAACTTGTAATCCTGATGGTCTGTCAAAGGGCTTTTAACCGTGAATCAGCTTTTCATTATTTGCCAATTTCAGTCTTTAAAACTAAGAAATCATTTTCCTATTGCCTCGAAACTTTAAAACATCGATCAAACCTCATCCATCGGAACCATAGGCTCTTGCATTGGTGCTCACTTTGGTGTCAGGATTCTGTGCAGTACTGGTGTTCTGGGTGCTGGGTTTGAAGGAGGCAAGCCAGGAGAGGTGTGTGTACCTAGACTTGTGCCCCTGCTTGGCCTTGCAGGCAGCATGATGTGAAAACACAGGCGAGTTTGCCTGACTCCTTTGCACTTCGCTGCCTGTTAGAGAAACAGACTTAATCCCTGCTTCATGGTTTTTTTTTGTGGGGGTGTTTTTCCCTCTGAAGTCTTCCTGTAAAGGAATTTGAAACCATTGAAATGTGGAGTGAGAAGCTGAAGGTATGGAAGTGAGTGCAAGAGATGAGATCCCGACTGAGGTCAGTGTTGTGAAGATAGCTGCTTCTGCTCTCAGCTGAAGAGACATCTTGGAGAGAGCTGTTTCTCTGTAGCACAGCTCGGAGCGCGTACCTAGTGGCAAGCAGTTGGTGACAGACAGCCTGATTTCCTGCTGGTGTGACTTGGAATACATCAGGTCTCGTCCAGGTAGCCAGAACATGGTGTGACACAACAGCCAGTTTGCACAAGCAGTTTTGCTTGGCTACCTGAAGAGTATGTGGAGCTGTGGAGATTTAGCTTTAACGTTTCACCAGCATTGCTGTGCCTCAGTAGTGCCTTTTCCTTTCCAGACTACTGGAGCACTGAGAGATGACAGGTGCCAAGGGAATATGTGAACTCTGTTTTGTGAGCTAAGGTTATTTGACTTGCGGGGATCCTGATCCCTTTCTGCCTTGGGTGAGTCCCCTAAAGCCATCCAGAAGGAAGACATCTTTCTGCATTTTCCAGCTAATATGTTGGAGTATCTAAGCTTGGATGTACCTTAATCCTTGGTCAAAATAACTGCGTGCTGCTCCTCAAATGACAAATGTGCCCATAGAGAATGCTAGGAGCTTTTAAAAATTATTCAGGTCTGCAAAATCTTGATGCTCCCACTACTTTTGTGTGCTCAGTTTGAAGGAGGTATATTTAAAGTGAGCAGGACAGTATTTGGGCTGTAAAAGGGTAGTGTCTGGATGCGTATGTGTGCCCTTGTCTCCTGGGTAGAGCTTGTTGCGTAAACTGAGCTGCCATCCTCTTACCTGTCTGAACAAGACCTGCTTGCTGCAGCATTTCTATGGGTCTTAGTCTCTAGAATCTTAAGAGCTTAATTCTCTGTATTAATGCTGGAAAGAGGATTTCAAGATCCTTGAGAACAAGAACAATGAAAGTACTTGCCCTGCAATTGTTTCCTGGCTTCTTAAAGCTTACGTGAATGGATCTATAGCCAGAACAGCCGGCTGAAGGTTGCCATTCAGCTTGGTGGTAAGTGTGAATGAAGGAGAAGCAAGCAGAGAGAACATATAGGAGAACTGTTCTGTTTCTTGGCAAGTTTCTCGGGTTATATTTCTGGCATGACAGAAATTGGGGTGCTTGACCTCTGCCGCCTCATTTGGTTTCTTCTTGCCTTGGAGCTTACCTGACAATGGCACTGACATGAGATCATTTTGAAGCAATTAGCTTGCAAGCTTCAGGTAGCGAAGCACTCTTCCTGCGGCTTCCACTATTGCTACCCTTGCCCAGAGGCCCCACTCTAAAGCTTCAGTGACATAGAGGCCAGCTCTTCTCTCCTGCTTTCTCCCCAGCCTAACTGTCCTAGGCCAGTACAGAGCCCTGCCTCTTGCATGGAAGGACAGCAACAGGAGCATCCGTGGTTCCGTTCTTCCCTGCTTGCGCAGTTGGTTGCTCATGCCCGGCACGCGTTCAGACCTCGCTTAAGCAGCTGTCTCTGAAAAATGCTGTGTGGGACTTTTCGCTCCGGCCTCTCCTGCACAGACACCCCCGGAGCTATGTGCAGAATGGCTCTATTTGGCTGGGAAGTGTGTGAGTAGGTGGGTGTCTCCCTCCGCTTCGCCTTCAAGTGGCTCGCGATCTATTTTGGGACTGACTTGGGTGTAAAGCGTCAGCTCAGAGCTAAACACTCCAAGCTGAGATGGAAAGCAGGGGTAGGAGGCTGCCTGCTGCCCCAAAATGCTGAAATAACTTGGGTGAGGTGAAATTGTCCAGTGACCAAATGGAAATGGATTCCATTCCTCATAGCTCTGGCTGGTTGAGGCTCAAAGAACCTGGAGGAAAGCGCTCCTGGCATGAAATGTTTTCTCTGGGAACAATACCTTCATGGCTTTTAACCTGGATAAAGCATGTCTGCGTAGCGAGAGAGTCTTCCTGCCCCAGCTCCCGTCCTGCACTCCGAGTCCCCTATAGCTGTGGATGCATCTGTTATTATTCTTGACTTCTGTGGGGCTTAATTAAAATACAAGTATTTAATTTTTAATTTTTCTTCCTGTTGATTCGCCTGTCTCTGCGTGAGCGAGGTCTCAGTGCAATTACTGTGCTCCCTGTGGAGAAACAGGCATTTAATTCAGTGAGGCAGACTCCTTCTTAGAGGGGGTTTATTTTTCTGATCTTCCTACTCCGAGGGATGCAAAAGCAAAATATCCAGTGAGTAAAGAATGCAGCACTTTATTTGGTCGTTCTGGACAAGTTCGCTGGATCTTGGTTACCAAAATGTCACGTTCTTTGCAGCTCAGTGCCTCCTTGAGCAAAGGGCTCGTGATGGAGCTATTCAGCACAGCTTGCATTAGCAAGGCGAGTCAAAGCCCTTGGGTCAGGTCCAGGTTTCCTCTTTAGAACTGCGTTCTCACAGCAGCGATGTAAAAAGATGAAGAGTTCTAGGCTTGTAGAAAATGCATTAAGCTGTCTCATGATTTGTTAACCCGAGAACGGGATCAGGCAAGTACCTTGTGCCTCTGCCGTGGTGGGGCCGTGTGTGACCGGAGGGGACACAAGCTCCTCAGCAGGCACTGCTGCTGCCGTGTGGGACCCAGCTGTGCTCCTGGCAGGGAGGTCTGCTGTGAACCTTCAGAAACGGGTGGGAATCTTGGCTCTCAGGTTTTCATTGCTCTTACTTAACACCACTGCAGCGAACTCGGTGCTTTTGTGAGCTTAACGCCCCGTGTGCAGCCATAGGTCAGTGCTGAAGCAGACATGCAGAGGAAGGGTTTCTCTGCAGCTCCTCTATTGCAGTCCCTGGCTTTTTATAGACTGCTCAAAATACTTCAGGCTTTCAGCTCCAGACTTGAGGCTTCCTCAGTTCCCCTCGTGTGTGTGCGCTAGGTTATTTTCCCTGTGTTCACAGAGATCATGTGTGTATGTATTAGAAACACCCAAACATAGCCACCTTCATCTTTTCAGATCTTTCCAGGTTCCACCTGGCACTGTGTTTTTCTTACCAACGTTTAATCTTAACAGGCTTGCTGATAGAAAAGTTGTTTTGAGACCAGTCCCCTTCCTGATTCCCTGAGACTTGACTGAAGTATACGAAAATCTAGGTAAAAGATAAGCGTGTGGAAGGAGGTGCCACCGTTATCAGAGGCAGTTGTGGCAGACAAATCCTTGCCATACTTTGCAGGTGTGAGTGGTTCGGGATCCTTCTGCTGGTGACAGGGGCACCATGCTGGCTCTGGATGCAGTGATATGCTTGGAATATGCCTTTTCAGGATTCTTTGTGTCGGGTACAGCTCCTTTGCCATATATTCTGAAGATTGCTTTGATTTGTAAGCTGCAAAATTAGAAGACCCGAAACAATAAGTGTGTTGAGGGGAAGGGTGATTTGGTGGGTATTAAAACCCTTCCTCTCATGGAGAATATAAACATTTCATTGTGTTTTGTGTGAAGTGCTTTTTAGTACCAGCAGCCCAGCAATGGGGGATAAAGAAAGCAGATGTGTCCCATGTCTTTTTTTTAACTGCTTTTGTTTTTCTGATCACTGTAAAGGAGGCTTTTTAAATTTTTTTATTTATTTTTTTTCCGAGCAGCAAGTGCTCCACAGGGCTTGATCAAAGCTCATAAATGATGAATTGAAGGAATGCCCAGCGGAGGACAGAACACCCTCCTTGTGCTCTGCTGTGTGCGCTGAGAACACCATTGTTTCTGCCCGTACCTTTTGCATCCTCGAGCTCTGGCCCGAGAGAAAAGACCTTTGTTCCTTGCCTGTCAGCCGAGACAATGCCAGTGTGTTGTCCTACCTCTGCTCTCAGCACCTGACTGGCCCGAGCTCTGTGGGTTTTGGCAAGCCAGGCGCGATTGTCCTCCAGCCACAGCGTTACAAAGAAAACAAATGGCATCCCAGCCTCCAGCCTCCAGATCCTGGCCGGGCTCCTCCGTGGCCTCGGGTGTCTGTGCTTGCTGTTTGGTTCAGGATGTGGAGGGAAGCTTTCCAGCTTGGCAGCCCCTCCTGCGCTCTGGGCTGAGGGACGCATCCTCACCTGACTTCCAGCGCACAGGGACACTTGGGTTTGCAGCTGAGCACGCTGGCCTCTTCCCTTCGCTTGGAGGGAGGCTCTGCCCGTGGGTGCAGGCGTGATGGTTTCCCCTCTGCCAGCCCAGCAGCAGCTCTCCTGCCCGATTCTTCTGTCCCTTCTCCAGCACCCATCACCTCCAGCCTCGCATTCTCTTGCGTGTTTGTCTCAATGACACTGCACCCAGCTGCTGGTTCTGGGACAGAGGAGAAAGGAGGCCCAGTTAGGCCCTGTTTTTTCCACTTGCCTTGTAATTTCTAGAACATCTCTGGCAGTCCTGTCTTCTGCTGTAAAGCTGCAAAGGAGAGAGCTTTTAGTTCTCTCTTGTGTTTTTGAGGTCCTGACAGCAGGAAACTGGTGCTCTGCAAATGAGCAGAAAGAGCAGGTAGGGTGGGCTGGGCTGGGCTGGAGAAGAGGATGGCAAGGGCAGGCTTGGAGAGGTGCTTGAGTGAAGACCGTAAGAGCTAAGTCTGTCTCTTCCCTGTTCCCAGCCCCGTGCGAGAAGGCAGAGTTGAGGCAGAGCCACAGGCACTTCTGGATGAGGCCGGCGGCTGTTGGTTCAACATCTTCTGCTACTCCTGTTGGAAAGAGCCTTTAGCTGCATCTCCCCTGCAGTTCTGCACCCAGGCTGATGGTGTCTACCTTCAGGCATTGCAGCAAAGCAATTTTTCAGCTTCCCATCATGGAGGAGGTACAAGTCATCCTTGCAGTGGTGACTTGTTGGCTTCCTGTCGCCAGTGTTCAGTCCTGTAGTTCAAGTACAGGCATTTTTGCTACTGCTGCCTGGGTATGCACCAAAATCCAGCATCAGGTCTTCTTCCTTTTCCCATCTACTGCTGGACTTGGCCTCTTCATGAACAGCCCTGATGTTACACTTTATCTGGGAGAGAGCTTGGCAGTGGGCTTTGGAGGAGCCATGCTGAGGCTTGCTAACATCCTATGGCAGTGGCCAAAGTTACCCAGGCTGTGGAGTAAGGACCTGACACAAAGGCAGTGCTGGCTCCTGGCCAGTGTGCTGGGTGATGTCTAGGCACTAGAGCCCACCCACCAGCTTTCTCTGGCCTCTGCTTTCCTCAACCTGAGCTGTCTTTGTTTCACGTTTATCTCTCCCTGAAGCTTGTTTCTGGGGATGCCTTCTTCATGTAACTTGTGCGAAGTTGTGCCAGTGCTGTGGTCTGGTCACCTCAGAGCCTTAACTCAGCTGCACCTAGTCCAAACTTTAGCTGCTCCCTGTGCTGGAAGGCACAAGTGCAAACAGCTTCAGCCAGAACAATGTAGCATTGCCTGGGTAAAGAATGTGATGTACTTGCATATGTGTGGCATGTGGCCAGGGCAGAGAGCCTGCTTGAGTCCTCTCCTTTCTTTTTACCCCCTCCACTTTCTCATTAGAGATGCCTGAGCCACTTGCTAGCACTTTTGTTTGGGGGTGAGGAGGAGAATGCGTGGGTTGACAAGAGGAGGAGGGAGTGAGATCTTTGGGAGACAGTAGCCTGAAACTGAAAAAGACAATGATCTAGTAAAGCTTTGTAGATGAGCTTAAAATTAGCCTGACCCAGTGCTTTTATATAGCTGGAATTTAAGTCCTCTGACCCTAAAGCTTTTGGTCTGACTCAGAGCAAGAGTTCCCAGGCTGATGGTTGGTGGAAGTCCATGCTGCGAGGCACTCTCATGTGGCCGTGGGTCTGTATCAAAAAGAGCCATACCTACTGCCCTCCTTGTCTTTGTGAAGGGTTGGAGAAATGCAGTCTGAAAAGCCAGGGAAGCCTCACTCATTTCTGCTGTCTTTATTGTCTGTAAGAGTGTGTGGCTTGTGTCTGGAGCCCGTTCGTCCTCAAACTGGGATGCTGCTGTGTGTAAAAGCTGTTGAGAGCTTCTTCCTTTTTCAGGCATGATTGTAACTGTTTCTCTTTTCTCCTCTTTGCAGGTTGTGCAGCTTGACATTAAAGAAACTGGTAGTCTTAAAGGAATTGGATAAGGAGCTTATTTCTGGCGTCATTGCTGTCAAAATGCAGGTAATTGCTGCTCAGTTCTAAGAATTAAATGTGTTGCTTGGGTAGTAATACTGGCAGATGCTTAAAGTGAGCTTTACCTCTATGTGAGCATCCATTGCAGCCATGGGCTGCTTAAGCCCATCATGACATTCTGGAAGTGTGGAGAGTCTCTTCTGGTACTTCCCCCGTGTTCCTACTGAATTTCACTGTTGTAAGCAAAGAATATTGTTCACTGAGGGCTCATTATATGAATGTAAAAATGCTCTTTACAGGTCATATACTGTCACCTCTTCTCCCTGAGCTGTTGCTAAATTCAAGCCTGGTTCTCGACATGTTTCAGCTCACTTTAGGGATGAACCTCTCCAGTAACTTGGTCCTGGTTTTGGGAGGTCTGGAGACTGGGCCTTCCTCTGCTGATGGGCAGCTCTGCTCTCAGGAGTCCAACTCATTTTGTACCCAGCTGCTTGTCAGTGGATTTCTAGGGTACCTGTACTTTTTAATTTGTTTCCATAAATTACAGCTGTCATCCTAGGTAAATAACCCACTTTACAGCATACATTTGTGCCATTTAATTAGGTGCCTTACATGTAGGTCACACTGCCTGGAAGCAGGCTAGGAAGGAAGGGGACTCTGTTCCACACAGCATCACAGCATCAGTCTGACTTATGTGCTCCCACCACTGCAAATGCTGAGGTACTATTAATGAGTAAAAGCCTAGCAGACCTGTAAGTAGGAAAATACCATTAACCATGATGAAAAGCACGAGCTTTTCAAATAAAGAGCTAGGAAAACCCCTGCAGAGAGCTGGTTGTGTCAAAACACGCCCATCCTAGCATGGAAGCTGAAATCATGATGGCTCTGCGGTACAAGAATAGGCATCTGAGGATGAAACCAGCATCTGTCATCATTGTGAGCAGTCCAGCTGGGATAAAAATGTGTCCCTCTATGTTGATGCACCCACAGCAGGGAGCAGGAAGGCAGGGAATCGTTTCACAGGCCTGGATTCATGGGAACCTCAGAAGAAGCATGGCTGTGGGCTCCCAGGCTATTTTGTCAGCTATTGCTTATCGGGGCCGAAAGCTTTCTATACATTTGTATTCCTAGATGGTGGATACATCACCGTAAGGGCACAAGATTTCTCAGTGAATGATCTATGCGTAGAGCTTGTCAGACTTGAGTAAAAGAATTCAGTAGCTTTTACTACAGCAAAACCTTCTTTTCCCATGCAGGTTACTGCTGACTGCTCCCACTGTGTATGGGTGGAAAGGTTGGAAATACTGGCCCCAGACCTGCCAGTGTAGAGGAAGCCTTAACATGTACAGCTTCCTTGTCTGTTTTGGGTACATGTTGTGATCTGCCTTGTTACAGTACCTCGGACACTGGACCTGACTGTGTCTCCTGTGGTCCTTCCCACACCACAGCAGATCCCTGAAGAACTGAAAGGCAGAAGGACTTTCCATGTTTGGGGTGCTCATCTGCCAAGTCCCAGGCTGCAGCTCACATCCCCAGGCCATTGTTCTTTTCCCTTGGATCTGTCCTTCCAGTTGACCTAGAGGTGACAGTGGCTGGAACGATTGCTGTCCCAGAGGGTGCCTCACCTTGGGTGTCCCTTCTTCTGGATCAGCACCAGTATTTCTGGGTGATGGGCTGTTTAATGGTGGCTCAGCAGCGCTGCAACTCTCAGACACAGGCCCTGTTACTAAAAGTCCCTTTATAGTTTGCAGGTTATGATGCTGCTGCTGACAAGCTCTTTCAGGGACGCTTAATTTGCCGTTGCTAAGCTTTTTGACGTGGCCGTTGTTTGAGGCTGCTGATACTGGATCATCAAATATATGATCTCTGTCAAATGACTCACTGCCTTTGCACGGGGAATTGCGAGAGAGGTGTCAGGCACTGGAGTCCTTCCAGAGGGGATGACTGAATTCAGACCTAATGAGAGCATCTTACCTGCGTTTCCCATGTCTCCTTGCAGCCCCCTGAACAGTGATGCTCAAAGACTTGTCAGCTGTATTTCCCAAGCTGTTGCTCTGTTTATCTGCTGTGGTCTTTTTAAAAGCAGCTATATTTGGTCTTTCATTAGATAGCGCGTTGCATAACAAATAAAGCAAGATTGCTGGTATTAGGAGCTTTGCACCAGCCGAGCAGATGCCGCTGTTGCCAGCGGCAAGGCTCGCTGTGCTTTACGTGCACACGTGCTGCTTTTCCTGGGGGGAAAAACACTTCTGTTTCTCACCCTGTTCTGCTATCTATCTTCTGATCTGCGGGAGCTCAGGCACCTCTGCTTTCCCACAGAGGAGCCGGCGCTGTGTTGCTCGGGAGCTGAGGCACAGCTGCAAATCGCACCGTTCGCTCTGGCTGCCTGGGTGATGTGTTTGGGGAAGAAGGGATGTGAAGGAGTATCTGCTGCTCTCTCATCTCAGGATTTTGTTTGAGGCTGACATGGGCAGACCAGATTTTTCTTTGGATGTAGCTGGGAGGTGTTTACCCCCCCCCCCAAATCTCTCTCTGATTTCCCAGATGCTGCTTTTCTGAGAGCTACAGTTCTGTGCTTCTGGGAGATCAGCCCGTCTGGACAAAGCCAGATCTGCAGCCTCAGCAGAACATTGAGCCAGGGACCTCTGAAACTTGCCACTGTGTTTGAACAGTGCAGAGGGATTTGCTCAGCAGCAGTGTTGTTGTGGTTTCCAGCTAGTTTTCCCTGTGACATTCCCTGAGATGAGATGCTCAGGCAGTAAATAGCCCAGTAACTCAGCATACAGCAGCCCAAACGGTGTCGATCTGGAGCTGCCCTGTAATTCTGTCAGGTCTACAGATTGCACAGCCATGATTACTGGATTTTTTTTTTGTTTCCTTTTATAACCCCAACCACTCGTAGCCGTTTAAACAGGTTAAAATCTCTGCTTTCTCCAGAGAGGGGTGTGTGTGCACAAAAAGGAGAGACCAGTCCGTCATGGCTAACGCTGGAGATTTAAGCAGGACACTGCAGCCTCCAAACCCAGGAGAACGATGAGCTTTGTACCTATTGGCTGAAGTAAAAATACCAGATTTGAACTTGAGGGGTGGGGGTTGACTCATAGCTTTTGAATGCTGGGCTTTGGCAGAACAAAAGCTGCTTTGTTGCAGTTAAGGACAGTAAATATGCACAAATCTTTATTAGTCAAATATCTCCCTTTCATCTCATTAATATTTCACAGGAGTGCAAGGTCAGACCCATCCATTCTCTTTCTCTGTGGGTAGTCCCTGACAATGTTTCCTGGTTTTCAGTAAATAGTACTGGGGTGGGTTGCATGGCCTGGATCCTGGGGAACTCACCCGGTGGACTTTGTTTCTGTGCAGGGCTCCAAGCGCATCCTGCGGTCTCACGAGATTGTATTGCCCCCGAGTGGACACGTGGAGACGGAGCTGGCGCTGACCTTCTCGCTGCAGGTGAGCTGGGACCTCGCCTGGCACTGGGTGTGCTTGCTGGGCTTGCTGCTTTGTAGTGAGCAGAGGGGTGTTGTGGGCCTCAGATGAGGATCCTTCCAGTGCTGCTGGAGATGCTTGTTCTTCAGGTGGTCCCAGACATTTCTGTAGAGCTGCCTGAGCTCTTTTGGCTTGTCTTAGGGTAGTGAGCTTTGGGGAATTTGGGTAAAAATGGCTCAGATGCTTCCAGGATCTGGGGAGGGGGACACCTGCCAGGAAAGATGCTATATAAAACCTTGGAGTTATTCCTGGGCCCAACCCTGCATTGTAGAAGGCAGATCTCTTATCCTGACTTGTCTGGGGGCAACAGGAAAGTTAGACATTAGCTACAATTTGCATATTCTCAGTGCAGCAACACAAATTTTCCCAAATTTCTTCTCAGCACTGAAGTCCTGGAGCAGGGTGCTGCCTCGCAGTGTTAGGAGACCTTTCTTGATGTGCATGCCGTGTTTGGAGCCCAGGACTGTGAGGACTTGGCTGCAGTCTGTCCTCTTCATGTTATGGCTGTGGCAGGAACTGGAGCAGAACAGGACGGCTCTTTCTACCTGTTGTTGCCTGCCTTATGCATAGGCACTGGAGGGTGGCAGCCATGGGAGGGTGGGGGTCTGAGAGAATCAGGCTGGCAGGAGAAGGAATGGGACAGGTAAACCTCTGATTTGAGGTTGCTGAGGCAGGCACCATTTGAGAAAGCAGGAGCAGCATGCAGACAGTTAATCCTGGCTCTGGAGTCCTAGGAATAACTGGAAATTGGAGCAACTGTATTTTATTGGTTCCTCTTTTCCTCAAAGCTTGCTGCCCTGGTGCTATCTCCTGAGCAGGGAAGTAGGTAAATAGAGGCTGGCTTGCTGCAAGCAAGGGCAGAGCCAGCCAGACACTCAGAAGCGTTCATATCTGGATTATCTGTGTTTTGGGACTGTTGGTTAGATCCTGAAGTCAAGAGTTTGATCTGGTAAGGAGAAAGGCTCAAGTGATGACGTGAGACAGGCTGGTTGTTACTCAGACCTGTGCAGACTTGAAGCAGATAAGATTTCATTGCAGACGGAGGATAACCCTGCGGCTGCCCAGGCAGAGACACAGATGGCTGATGCTTCAGGATCTGTCCTGCTGCATCTCACAGGCTGGGTTAACTGCTGCATCGAGTCCCCTCCTTTGTCAGTAGCAATAACCAAGCCACAAGACAGCAATACCTGTTCGAGGGTCTTGGGGCTGCAGCTTTCTTATAGTTGGGAGCAGAGCTGTGAGATGAGCCAGGTCTCCCTCTGCCAGTGCTGTGTCAGCGAGGAGCAAGTATTGTTGCAGATCTTTTTGGAATTAACTGGGAATAGGAGGGTTTTTTCCCTAGGACTCAGAGCAATTCTGCAGCAGGACATAGAGTATTGCCTTTAACTCACCTTCCCCTGAAGGGGCTGGGAATTGAGCCAGAGTAGGGGAGAGCAGTGAAGTCCATGACACTGAGCCTTCAGAAGAGGTGAGCAAGCTTAGTGCAGAGATGTGCTGCTGATCTCTGACTGCAGGGAGGTTGGTGGCCTTGAATACAGTAAGGCCTGGGAAGCCTTCCTGAAATAGCACAGCAGGATTTTTATGACAGCTTTTATTGGTAGTTAATGGGATGATGGCTGGAAGCTACTCCTAGCTAGCAACTGCAGCTTAAGCCTGATACAGTCTGAATGTAGTGCCTAGGATATATTTGATGGTGGGCCACAAAGTAAAAAAAGCATGTGGATGTTTCAGCACAAGAAGGTCTCGCTGTCCTGCAGCAGCCAGCATCTCCATATTGCGCTGTCACTTCTTCAAACTGTATTCCTTGCTTTGTGCTTGCTGTCTGGATTTGCAGCCCCTCAGATCTTCAGTCACCACCTTCTCAGCTGCTCCTCTTGGGTGGAGTTCCTGTCCTTTGCACAGAGCCAAGCTGGCATAATAGCGAGCAGCCCATTGTGTCTGGCAGGCGTCCGCTCAAACAGAAGGGAGGAGTTTCCTGTTGCTCTATGACATAGCTGGGGTAAGACTGGAGTTAGTGGTGTGTCCGATCCTGTTTCGCCTTGCTAGCTGGGGCTAGACCAGCAGTAGCCTCTCTGGCAGGTGAGCTACCATCACCCTTACTGCTGGAGTGGCTGCTTCTCCTCAGACTCTGTGGGTTCCACAGGATCAATTGGAGTTCCCCGGGAATTCCAAGCACAACACTGCAGCTCTCCAGAGCACTTAATTCCTGTCTTTAATCTACTAAACCTTTCCAGATGGAAGGGCTTTCCATCACTGGGGCTTGAGAAGGAACATCTGGCCCTGAGTTGCTGTTCTGGTGTGTGTGATGGCCCTCTCTTCTCACCCCTGAGGTGCTTGGTGCTTCCTCTAAAAGCTTTGTTTTCAAATGTTTTGAGCCGAACTGTTTTCCTGTCTGACCTCTGTCATGGGCTGACAATTACTGAAAAGTTTTGGTCAAAACTATTCTGTAGAGTTGATGAGCCATGGCTGGTGTCAAAAATAACTTGTCTGTGCTATGAAGATGACTCTGCTTTTCTTCTAGAGGCCCCTGCTCTTAACAGAGGAGCTGAGTGGCCTGAGTCTCTCTGTATCTTTCTTCCATCATCTCTGTGAATGTTCATCAGAGGTGGTCAGGCAACACACCTTTGGAAAACAGAAACTTGCACAGATATGGGCTTGAGCTGTCCAGTCTAATCCCTGAAAACTGCACACGATGAAGTCAAGCTGGCCTGGGACCAAGCGTGACTTTGGACTTTAGCTGCAGCCCCAGTGAGGTCCAAGTGCTTTGAGCTGAGATCAAGGGAGTCCTCCCCTGCTGCCCTTCCAACATGTGGAAGGGCCACAGAAGCAAGGAGGTAGTAGATTTGAATGGAAAAGGTGCCTCTAATTTTTTGAGCACCTCTTGCCTCTTCCCCTTAATAACTTCCTTCTATCCTTGTTAGGGCTGTAGCACATCTATAAACTCACCAGCTCCATTTGTGTTGGATGCAGGTGTGGTTTGAGATTGTCTTTTAATTATGTGGACTGCTGTTCCTTTCTTCTGCAGGGCTGCTTCCTTGGGCATTTCACAGTAGATCTTGCCCTTGCGGTGCAATCAGTTAATTAGTATTCTGCTTGTTTGTGTGGCCACTGCTCCCAGCTCTCTACACAGCAGTCAGGCTTGCTCTGGACTGCAAATTAATATCTCGGGATTTCTGGTGGCACTCAGCATTTCTGTTTATCAAGTGTTGTGATCAGTGTGAAGTTATTTTCATAATGTCCCAAGGAAAAAAAATAGCATGTAGGTCTCGCCTGTGAGAGGAGCATCCTTCACTTGGGAATGTCCTGTTTGAGATCCCTGCAATTAGGTTCTCCAGTCTGCAGGTTACTTAGGGCTATGTATTTTGTGTACACGGAGTGTGTGTCCCATTCACGTCCCTTCTCAGGATGAGGCTGGTGAGGTGGCTGTTGTATCTTCTCTTCGAGATTGCTCTTCCATTGCATGGCTTCTTCCTCCCCCAGCTGATGAACTGGCCCTGGGGCCTGTCAGCACTCTGGTGAGGATGCTGGTGGAAAGCAGGACCTGGCTGTGCTGATGGTACTCAGTGCAGGTGAGCAGGGCAAGCTGAGATTGCAGGGTTAGCCCCACTCCTTCACTTGACTACACAGCCTCTCTGTTCCTGGGGAGTTTTTTGGGAGATACATAAACAAATGTATTTTCTTGTATGGGACATGTCTTGGAAGGATTTATGCCTGGCATAGGACAGGATTTTTCTTGACTTAATTGCTTAAAATACAACCACTTTGAGCAATAAAAGTTGGAGTGTGTTAATACTGGAGAATGCTGATGGTTGCAAGAGACATGTGCCTGAAGGAGACACCGTTGTCCTGGAGAGAATCACTGTGTGACTGTGTAGGTCTCCATGCTTTAGCTAAAGAGGTATCAGCAAATCCTTGACTTCTTCATAGCTGTTGCCTCTCTTTGCTGGTAATTCAGAGCACAACAGGCTCTTAAATGTGCAGCAGAGGGCCAGACACTGAGATATGTGCTGGAGGGAAGGCAGGGTTCTGCTGGCAGTGGGGGGGTCGGTGGCTGTTTGTGCAGGGGCAGCCTGTGCCCCAGCTTGCACCTCTGGGGCTTCGCTTCTGAGCAGTCTCTGTATAGCTGTGGGGGGAAGCATCTCCTGGAGGCTGCTCATCTCACTGGAGCTCAGCCCTTCCCCAACTGAGCAGATCCTCTGTGCCCCTGGATGGTGTTTTCAGAGTGCTGGGCTGGGGAAACAACCAGAGCTGAGCCATTTGGGCAGACGTGAAGACTTCCTTAGCTTAACGCAGGGTTGTCAGCGGAGCTAGATGAAGGTGCTTCTGGAAGCCCTGGAGTTAATCCCTAGGAGTAGAGTTTACTTGTGAAGCAGGCAGCTTGGGAAACAATGTCAAGAGATGTAATAATAAACTTTTCCATTGTGTCTCCAACCACAGTACCCTCACTTCTTGAAGAGAGAAGGCAACAAGCTTCAGATCATGCTGCAGCGGCGGAAGCGGTACAAGAACCGAACGATTTTAGGTTACAAGACCTTGGCTGTGGGGTCTATCAACATGGCTGAGGTGAGCATCATCTCTGTTTGCAAAGGTGAACAGTTTCCCTTCTCTTTAAACCCAGTGCTGTCACTTTCCTCACTGAGAAGCATCTGCTGGGACATTGTGTAGCTGTCTTCACTAATCACTAATCACAGGGCAATATTTTGAACAGATTTGACTGCTGGGTAGTAATATTGGATATTTTCTGGAGAGTATCTTGAGAGCTAAAGCTTTCATGAGGCTAGCTTGTTAACTTGTGAGGGTTTTTTTGTTGTTCTGTGTTTGGGTTTGTGTGTTTTGTATTGGTTGTTTTGGTTTTGTTTTGTTTGGTCTTTTTTTTCCATTTTGTTTGGGGTTTTTTTCATGGTTGTTGTTGTTTGGTTTGTTGGTTTTTTGTTTCTTGGGATTTTTCTTTTTTTAGAGATAGAGGATCCAGATCTTAATTGCAGAACAAGATGACAGATTGGGTCACTCAGGCAAGCCTTCTTCTCTGCCACTGTACAAGAGTTTAGGATCAAGTACTTTCTCATTTTGCTTGTAACACCCTTTGCAGTTCTTATTTCATGGCTATTGGTAATTTAGGTGGAGCTCTATTCGTGAGAGGTAAATGATAAAATATTCAGATGTACATCTGAAAATGAATGCTCACTAAAGCTTTCTGAACGGCTTAGCTCTGTGCTGCATTATTTCATGCCTAGTTTAATCCCTACTGTTTCTGAGTATTCAGAGATGGTCTTAGCTGTAGCAAGTTTAGCTTAACCAATATTTGTCGTCAGACTGCACTCTGTCAACATTTCCATCCCAATAAGCCAGTGTTAGGCTGTGGTGAGTTATTAGTGTATTAAATAATTCATTACAAAGACCACTCCTTGTGTGTGAGTTCAGCTTCCTTTAGACTTGCAGTAAATGGTGAACTCCCCATTTGAATTGGCTGCATTCTGATTTCTGGTGGTCTGACTAACATTTTTCTTGTACCGTGTTTGATTTGTTTAGAAACTGGAAATTAAATACTGTTGTAAGGCAGAAAACATGTGGGCCCATTAATTAGCCCCATCAGTGAACTTCTAAGTGTTGGACGTTTGCTGCTGTGGCATGTGGTTGTTCTTACGTCTTTTTGTCATGTCAGCTGACTGAGGTTAGAAAGTCAGAAGTTTTCAAAGGTTCATTGTGTTGGGAAATAGCTGCTCTTCAGCTCAGCTGGAATATTTCTGTAATTGAAGACTTCAGGAAAACAAATTTTATAAGCTCCTTCCCTTTGCAGTTCATAGTGTGATGACCTCTGAACAGCACAGACACATATCATAAAATTTTAAATAATAATTAAAGTTCTCTTAGTTCTGGAAACAAAACAACATATTGGAGTTGTGAGTCTGAGCATAGTTTAAGAACAGGGGGGCTTATGTTTCTCATCAGCTCAGGTCTTTTTAAAGCTGACAAAGCAGCCTGAGGTGTGTTGGAAAGCAGATGTGAGGAAGCACTTTCTGATGGGGCGAGAGAAGAATGTAAGTCTTGGGTTCTGGGGGGAGAGCCTTGTAAGCTGTGAGTGGCAAAGGAAGGAGAAACCCCCACTGAGATGTCCCTTTGCCTCCACCATTGTCTTGGTTTTGTGACCCAATGCTTCATTATTCTGGGGTTGCCAGCTCCTCAGAGATTCAGGTGCCAGCTTTGTGGAGCAGGGATTTTTGCTTTAGGAAGCACTTGACATCTGTATCTCACCAAGAATTTCTGCTTTTACTGGCTCTTTACTAGGCTTTAACACAAAATTAAGCTCCTTAATTAGGTGTTCTGAAGGTTGGTAACTTGAGAATTCAAATCAGTACTGTGCCATGGAAGCAGATACATAGCAATGAGGTAGATGGGTATTGTGCTTCAAGGATCAGCTGTGAAGCTCTGAATGCTTACTTCCATTAGTACTCCAAAAAAATCTCAACTAGTGTTGTGTATTGCCTGCAAGTGGCTCCTGCAGTTGCAGGGTCTTGGCTTGCTTCTGTACTTGGAAGTGTGGAGTAACTCTGTTAACATGGGTTACTCTTGTAGTATGCAAATGATGCAAGTTGAAATACATTTAAATGCAGATTTGTACTGCTTAATTTCTGTCCCAGGTCATGCAGCACCCAACAGAAGGTGGACAGGTTCTCAGCCTTTTCAGTAACATCAAAGAGGCTGCAGTGAAGGTAGCAGAAATTTGGATCTTCTCCTTGTCAAGTCAGCCGATAGACCATGAGGACAGCACGATGCAGGCCAGCCAGAAAATCAAGTCTACAGGTAAGAGTACAACCGCATGCTCTGAGGACCAGTGTCTTCCTGAACTAGCTGGAGTTGAGCCCCACCTAGTCTTAGTTGCTTCCTGGGACAAATGAGAATTAGTTGGCACAAGTTGTTGTGTCTGTAACTGATTAGTGCAAAGAAAACTCACTTTGCAAACCTGTTGCTGTGTAATCAGGGGGTGTGACAGGAGTGGGGAGCTGAATTGTCAAAGCTGCTCCTGCATGTCACACCAGGCCTGAGCCATCCAGCAAGGGTTAGCTGTGTTCTCACCAGTGCTTTTTCAACATTACTGGTGGGCGTGTTGGGCACCTGTAGCTTCTCTCCTGGCTAACAGTGTTGTATTCAGGAGATTCACGTTTAAGCTACCCTCCAACTTTTCTTTCTGTTGAGTATTCTACAGTAAATCTCATCAACTTAGATGAGACCTGTGGACAGTGGCCTGGCTTAGTGAGTGTAAATCCATGGTGTTGTGCACTGTATAGGGAAGTCACTGGGTTTCTACTTGTGACAGTCCTTTTATGTGGTACCAGCCTTCTGCTCACTGCTGGAAGAGGGACCTGTTGAAGGTAGTGCATGCAGGCGCTTGTGTGTCGTTACCTGAAGCCAGGCAGATCACCTCAAGTGTCATTGCAATAAAGGATTTAGACTCTCCTGGCATATCTTGCTTGCTCTTTTCAGCCAATTAGGCCCATGGTAGGGGGAAAAGTGATTTCCCTTGTGGAGAAGCCTCTTTATTTGCTGCTGTCTACCACCTGGTTCTTCCCAGGTTAAAAGGGGGTGGTGTTTCAAGGAGTCTTATCTGTGTGCTGGTCCTTCCTTCCTGTTAGATGTGTTTCTCCTTGTTACTTACCTCTGAGGTGGCTCCCATCTTACTGGTTCTAGCACAGATAGAAGATAAACTACCAGGCATCTCTTTTTGTGCCTCCTTTCTTGATCTGTGACTGTTAGTTGGCCTTCTCTGCCCCTGAGATGAGACTGTCGCCTCACCTTAAAGGAGTTTCACAGCATCTCTCCCCTCTTTCCTTCCCTTTCAGACAACTATTCCGAGGAAGAGTACGAGAGCTTCTCTTCTGAGCAGGAGGCCAGTGATGATGCCGTACAGGGCCAGGTACTGTTTAGGGCATAGCTTCTCCCTGTGAGAGCTTCAGTAGAGCATGTACACTCTCAGCTCGGGCTTGAAACTAAAACTCTTATTCTTTAGCTAAACCACGACAGTGCGAGACTGTCATCAAGTGTCTAGCTGCAGTGGCAGAAGGCCTGCACAGCAACCCATTTCTTCCACCATGATGTGATTTATCTGTTGACGTGTTTGGACTCAAGCTCCCTTTAAACACTAAAACATTAGCATCCTTGTGTGTTTCTGTCAAGGCATCAGTTGATTGCTTCTGTAATGCTGACTGGAGTCAAAGCTAGCCACCCAGCTGTAATTAAAGGGCCAGAGGGGTTTGAGTTAGTCTTAAGTCTTTAATACCTTCTGCAAAATAGGTCCTTACAGAGAAACCCCTGGTTGGATGTGAGATGTTTCTGAGTTGGGGTCTTATTTGCCCTGAGACTCTGGCATCACCTGCCTTCCACCTCTTGGAGGGTACAGAGAGAGGAACCCACCAAAAGGTGTGGCTGTGACTATCCTTGTTTCTTAGATATAGAACTAGGGCCGTTTTGCTTCTCCAGGCTGTTATTCCTGTCTCTCTGCAGACGTGGTTCACCTCCCTTTCCCTCTGCCATCATAACTGCAATTAAGGCAAATGCCGACAGCGTGGAAGGCAGCAGGTTCATCTTCACAGAGAGCATATTTTTAGCACTTAAATGGTCATGTGTCCCCAAATCACAAAGGTAACACAGGAATCCTCTTTCTGTTCAGGATTTGGATGATGATGAGTACGAGCTGGGGAAGCCCAAGAAGCAGCGGAGATCGATAGTAAGAACGACGTCCATAACCAGGGTCGGTGGAAATTAGTTTTACTAACACTGCCGGGGTTTGCTCAGGATGCGCGCAGTGCATGTGGCTTATGGGAGCAGCAGTACTAGGCGTGCTGACCCAGCAGGTAGTTTGGGGGCATGGTTGCAGCGTGTGAAGAGCTAGCAAAAGCAGCCAGTTCAGGGAGTGGGGCTGTCCAAGGTGTGGATGTGCTGTCTTGAGTGTCTTTTGGCCAAAGATAAGGAGCTCCAAAAATCGTGTAAGTGTATAAAATTCCACCCCCATGAAGAAGCCAGTGCAGGATTCATGCTCATCTAAATCCTGAAAGTAGCTTGAAGTGAAGGAAATCCCTACTTTTTTGTGTTCTGCATGGGAGAGGCCAGTGGGAAGGTTTTGAAATGCAGTTAAGTAGCTCAGTCAGAGGCTGGAGCTTGACAGATAAACCTGAGGTGATGCATGGCAACCTGATGGTGCTGAGGCAAAAGTAGTAGATGGATATTGAAAGCTTTGGCAAGCTGAATGCATCTGTCCACCCTCCCACAGCAAGCATGCATGTGCCTGCAGAGCTGCCCTTCTGTGTGGAGCAGTGACTTGTGCCTGGCCGTGCCGTAACGCAGCGTTCCGCTTCCACGAGTGTTTATGCATGTCTGTGATGACAGTAACTCGGAGTCACCAGCGTGGGCTACGTTTCTTTTTGGACTCGGGAGTTACTCTGGAGATCACTGTGCCTCCTGTGAGGCTATTTCTGAGATCCATGTTTTGATAAGGTCTGAAATAAACCTTATTTTGACCTGAATCTGGCACTAAAAAGATCCTCTCTCTCTGTGAGACTAGGGGCATGCTAGGTCATATACTTTGTGTCCTTAGTATTGTTTTCAAGCTCATGTGAGATACAGGAGAGCCAGCAAATGAGCAACTTTCTTCTTCTCCTCTTCGTTTTCTTCAGAGTGTGCATATTAAGTTGGTCAGTGGCAGACAGAGAAGGGTTGGGCAGCTGAGCAGTTTGGTCCTGCAGGAGAGCAAGCGAGAGCTCTTGGGGGCAAGTGCAGCACTTGGGTGTGTGTTGGTTTGGACTTTGTGCCTGCTGTGTCCAGGATCTAGGGGTGTCAGGCTCAGAAAGCATCTCTCTGATAGGTGAATGCTAAGGACAAGCCCCACAGCTTTTCTACAGTGCTGCTAGTCAAGTAAGTGGGCCTGCCAGGATGAGCTGCCAGCTCCTGGAAAAAGCAGTGCTTTGTTGGTAGAAAACACTTTTGTACTTGGAGTCAATGAGTAGATGCTCAACCCTGTCAAGAATCAGAAAAGCTGACTGCCAAATGCTTGCCAGAAATATATCAAACAGGTACAGGAGGTGATCTGTAAGGTAAAATAATTTGTTATCCACTGTGTCTCCAACCAGGAGTGGTGTGATATGTCAGGGCCAGAAGATTTATCATGCTTGGTGGAGTGGGATCTAGTTTGTTGCAATGCGGGAAGGAAAGCATCATAGGTGTGGAAGAGCTGATTCTAACTTAAGAACAGCAGAGACCTGATTTGTGGTGCCAGCAGTTGTTGATTTGAGGCAGCAGCTAGAGCACCAGTGCCAGATGTGTCTGGGCTTCTTGCAGACTTGAAGAAAACAGTTCACTTAATGCTTTACTTATGTAAAAGTGTCTTTGACTTGCAGCAACAAAACTTCAAACAGAAGGTTGTGGCATTGCTGAAGAGGTTTAAAGTGTCTGACGAGGTAAGTAATTAATTCTGTAAGCCTTCCTGTCGTGTGTTGCCCTCTCCTTGGCACATCTTGCTTTAGTGTTCAGGAGCGTTCTCCTGTTTCCCCCTAGTTCCCTTTGTGTTGTTTTCTAGTCCGCAGTGGATGTGACCTTCCCTTACACCCTGGCCTTGCATCGAGACTTTGAGGGCCAACTTTAAAATGTCATCAAATATTTTCTAGATCAAGTTTTATCAAGAGCAGATTTTGGCAAACGTGTGTGTACCCGTTAGTTTTGCAGTCTGCTTTGAAATTATCTTTGACCCTTTCAAAGGCAAGTAGCCTGTGGCTCATATTGCTTGTGAAGTTAAATCCCAGCCTGTTTGATCATCTTACCACAACAGCCAGGCAAGACTTGAAAAACTTGGATAGGGAGCACAGATTCACAGGAGAGTCAGCTGTCTGGTCAGAGCTGAAAATGAAAGAGATCCAGAACCAAGAAACCTGTGTAGCATTAAGTGTCTAATATAAAACCAGTTAACATCTCAGTTGGCTGTATGGCTTGTGGGACAGAGTGAGTAACTGCTCGTGATTCCTTGTGCTTCCAAACAGTCCTGTTAGCTTTGCTGTTCTTCCCAAGTTAGCTCAGCAGAGTCAGCACCCATAGCTGAGCTCGCAGCCAGCTGAGCTGCTGCTTTTCTGGAGCTGCTGTTCAAAGAACAAGCTCTGAATGTTGCACGGCTGCCTGCTTACTCTGTGTGTGTGTGTGTGTGTGTGTGTGTGTGTGTGTGTGTGTGTGAAGTAACCTGTGAAGTTTTTTGTGAGAGATTTGTTGTCTTCAGCGTTGTGTGTGGATGACAGCCGATTCTGGTCCAGCTTTCAGGTGCCTCCTGTGGGCAGTTTTGTCACTTCTGCCTGCTTGAGTGTCAGGAGGTTCCACGGCAACATTTTCAGTAAAACTCAAGACAGGTTACACAGCTGGGAGTACTGCATTTCTCTACTGGTTCTAAGAAAACTGGACCTCTATTAGGGGCCTTTTTAAAGCTTTATTTATATAATGGTCTTGAATAGTGAACATAACAGCTTGCTCATGGATGTTTAGTCCAACAAATAACTCTGGCTTAACCAGACACCAATGAGCTTGGCCCAAAACAAGTACTCCTCATATACTGAATGTTTCTGTTGGGTATAGCATCCTTGCACTAGGAGCAGACTCTTGCTCCCAAGACTGGTGTGCTGAAGTACCTGGGGACCTTAGCTGATGTGGGATCAGACTAGCTCCTAGCAGAGTCAGTGATGTCTGCTGTTGTCCTCTGTGTAGGTACTGGATTCAGAGCAGGACCCAGCAGAGCACGTTCCAGAGGTGGAGGAGGACTTGGATCTTCTGTATGACACGCTGGATATAGAGAACCCCAGCGACAGTGGACCAGAAATGGAGGATGATGACAGTGTCTTGAGCACTCCAAAACCAAAGTTAAAGTAAGTGTGGGGTGGCTTACGCTAGGCCAGAGAGAGACCATGCGCAGTGTCAGCACAGATTAGATGTTGTTTCTATTTCCAGCCCTCCACCCTGGTTTCTTTCCCCTCCTGACCTGGTGTTGGGACCCTAGTGACTGTTGTTACGGCATGAGCTTGTGAGCTGAGGGGAGAGTGGGGGCTCAATTCCCTTCAGTCTCATTTCTTCCTTGTTCCCTTTGCAGATGTTCTACCTCCCCTGCCACCTGAGCACGGGGATAGGAATTTCTGACAGACAGGTAGTAGAATTAAAATGTTTTGAAACGGTGGTAGAATGAGCTGGGAAATCTGTGCTAAGGCAGAAGGAGATGTGGTTGGAAGCTGCAGAAGTAGAGGCAGGGATAGACAAGGCAGACTCTTTCTGGAAGAGCTATGCAGAAAGAGTCTTTGCTGGGATTAAGGAAGCAGAACTGCAGGAAACAAAGGAATTACTGAGGGCCCAAGGGGGCTGACTGCAGCACACGTAGATACACACAAGCCTGTTCTGAACTGGCTTTTGTGGGCCACTGACACACCAGCAGCCACACACAGTGGAGCTGAGCTGGGGATCGCTGGCTCAGGGTGTCGAGCAGATGCAGAACCCTGAGCTGACGGAGCTGTGTCACGTCCCTGCCGAACAGAGACTGAAAACATGAGCCTGTTTGAGCTGCACTCATGCTTCTGACTGGCATGTGGTTGCACACTTAGGCCTTCAGTGCCGTGGCTGCTCTGAATTGAGCAAAGCCTACCACTGCAGTAGGTCAGCACAGTACCTGCTAAATGTTAGCTAATTACAGGGTGTCCTAATATTCTAATTTTCTAGTTAAGGTAGAATAACACAGAATAGATTCTGAGTCTGGAATGACTTGTTTCTTGTCAGTGAACCAGAAGATGTCAAGGATAAACTGAGGCAGCAGTGGTAAGTGATGGGGCTGGTGGCTTATAAAGGTGTTCAGAGCTTGACCCAATATATTGCTGGTAGGTAGGCCCTACCTTGAAGCGATTTCAAAGTGGCTGTGGTGAGCAGCTGCTTCAAAACATGACAAAGTGTTGAACTGTGCACACTGAGAGCTCATGTCCTCTTCCCTGGAGCTGAGGAGCTAACTGTTCTGGGATATGTAATTGCTGGAGTATTACTGGCATAAGAACTTATCATGTCTGGTCCTGGGGAGACACTTTGTGGTTTGCTGTGTCCAGTTCTTGTATTCATATCTTGAAAGGGATGTGATAAATGCTGATGCTTCTAGGCAGATTTTTTTCACACAAAAGCAAATAATTTCCTTAAATTGTAATTGAGTCTTGTAGCCTGGTGTGATGAGCCACGTTTTTACATGGAAGCGCGATCTTGATTGTAAGTGCTACCTTATCTTATTGAGCAAATATGTAATTGGATCCTAGGGCTGGCAGCCAAATCCAAATGCAAGCTGGAAATAAAACACGTATTATCACGAAGACTCACCCACCGCAGGAACAGAGCATGGGTGAGGGGCACTAACTCAACTTGCTGTCTTTCAGTCAAGGGCTAGACCCTGTCTGGAATGGCATGTAGGTCAGTCAGCATTTGCAAAGCTGAAACAAGAATTACAGAATGAAACTTTGCACCTGGTGCTTGGGGCAGTGAGGACACGACTGCTTGTGTGGGGTGACTGTGCATTCATTTCTGCTGTGGGGAAAATGCTGCACCCCTGTGCCCACCCTGGATTTTATGGAAACAAAAGCAGCTGTTGGGTGTGGAAGCATTCTTAATGCCAGCTTTATAAATGTGGCCTGTTGTGTGACAGGTCACATGTTGGATCCGTTAGGTGGAGGTCAGCCAGTCAGAGCTGGACAGGGATCTCTTGGTTCTCTTGCTGCCCTGGAGACCTTCCCCTCCTTTCAAAAGTTGCCCATAAATTTTCTTGAACCACCGGTGAGGAGTAAGACACCCTGGAAACTGTCATGTAGCTTTGCTGTAAATGTGACGTACTTTCGCAGTGTTTTGATAGTGAAACTGTTTTTGCTTTCCTTATTCAGACCTTATTTTGAAGGACTGTCACACTCCAGTTCTCAGACAGAAATTGGTAGCATCCACAGCATCAGGAGCCAGAGAGAGCCATCTAGTCCTGTAAGTCATGTTTCCAGAAGGTTATCTAGCTGTAGGTAATACAGGAGATCTGCAGTATGTCCATTTGCATGTGTAAATTAAAGCACCCACCTTGACCTCCTCCAAAGGTTTTTTTGTTGTTGGGGTTTTTTTTGGTTTGGTTTTTTGTTTGGTTTTTTGGGGTTTTTTTTGTGTGGTTTGTTGGTTGGTCTGTTTGGGTTTTTTAAGTAAATATTCTGTTAACTTGAGATTATGTCTTCAGGTTATGTATTGAATACTTGCTGATGGTATGAATAGTTCCAGATTCCCATGTACTTGAAATGACTGCTGGGATGGGAGATGTTGCATGAGAATTTTAGGGTCTCCTTGCACTGCTTGGCAAAAGCTTTAACTTACTCTTGCTGGGATCGTTTTCATGGTGGCTGGGAGTGAAAGCTGAGGGGCAGCTTACCCCCTTTTCCATCCCTTCATGGATGGGTGTGTTAGGCATATAGTATATCACCCTATTCCAGGGCACTTCTTGCCTCTACTGTGTATTGTGCATCAGCTGTGGCTTTGCCACATCTCTCACTAATGTGTTCAGTCCTAGTGTCACCAGGAAGCACTCCTGGTCATCCCACAGAGCTGTGCACTGTTTAAACGGAGCAGCGTGTCTTTTGAACAGCTTTCTCCAGAGAGCATGTCTGAAAGGGTGCTGGTGCCACACCTCCTCATGATTTTTCCCCTCTCAAGCAGGTAGAAGTGCCTGAAAAGACAAAGAGTCTTGGAACCAAACATGCAGGCGACAGTATTTCTGACACTGTCTCTTACGTAAGTTGAAAACATGCTTGTTAATGTTCCTCCTGGCAGTTTGAGTGTTGCCTGTGAACTGCATTCTGTGGCATGTACTTGTCTGTCCATACAGCTGTGCATGTAATACCACTTCCATAGGTAGCACTAGCTGCAGTGAAGATAATGCTGAGCTCTCCTCCTGACCTTAGATGTCAAAGGTTCTTGTCTTTCAGTCTTTTAAAACTGAAAAGCTTTACGTGGCCTTCTTTAAACAGCCTTTCTCTTGGTTTGAGGAAGGTTGGCCCAAAGTATGCTACTGAGTGTGTGTATTGTCCTGATAAGTGTTCTCAGGGCTGTTCCATTTTATCAGAGAGAAGTATTAATTCAAGCTGAATTGTCAGAAATCAAGCTGGTCCTAGGGTAAGAATCCTAAATCTCAAGTTACTCTACTGGGGATGTGCAGTTTGTAACATTTCTCCCCTGTCTCTCTCTCAGATGGTTCATTTGGGTAAGCTGAATTAATCTGCATTGCGTGAGGGGGCACATCCCTGGCTTTGACCAGGGACAGTGCCCAAAGAGCGTATCTGAGCATATCTGAGCACCTTTCCTACTTCCAGCTCCCTCGTGAGGCAGAGCTGGGAACTGGTATCCCCAGATAGCCAGTATTGGCTTCTCCCTTTTGGCACAGAGTGGCACATCTGGAAAGAGCAGGTTGAATGTGCCACAGCTAGAGCTAAGCTGGGATGCCTTCTGCCAGCCCTTGTGTTTAGTGAGACAGAGTGGAGGGTGTGTTCCTGATGACTTGGTTTTCTGTGTTTTTCCAGGAGTCTAACCAGCAAGCTGAGGTCCAGGAGGCTGAACTTCCTACACCAGATGTGTTTGTTGAGAAGCTCCCACCCACTGGGAAGATCACTAAAACTGAGTCCCTCATTATCCCATCCACCAGGTAGAGTGGTGACACAGCATTGTGCGTGCTGCAGGGCTGCTGAGAGAGTCACAGACAGCTTGCTAGCACTTGTTCAGGGTGGCCTTAAGCCATGGACTGCAAGATCTTAGTGTTCAGGCACTTAATTAATGGATCTTGAGCACTGGATAGATGAATGCTCAAAGATACTGTTACTAAGTCAACGTCTGATGCAGACATTGGCCTTAAGGGTGGTTGTCAAGTCTAATGTCCTGTTAAACCTTTCCAAATAGGGTAGTGAACATTGGCTTCAGCCACCCCACCATATAGCTTCTCTCCAGTCCTTTGCAAGGAAAGAGATATTCTTTTGATTAGGTGTTTCTGTGGTGCTTTTAGGTGGGTGACTGCAGTTTGCATGGCTGGATCCTATTAGCAGGGTGGTGGTGTGAGTCTTAGGCAGACTTCCACAGCCCATGCTGGCAGTGCTGGGAACGTGCTCTGTAAGTGAACTTACTGTAGAGCTCTGTACTATCAGAAGCCAAATTACCAGGTCTGAAGGTACCTCAGGTCTACGTGCACAATTTCTTGATGCCTCTACTCAACATTGTTGAAGTTGCCAGACTGGGTGATCTGAGATTTGGGGGAATGTATGTCACTCAGATATGAGCCAGCTCTGGAGTGGAAGCACATCTCTCTAACAGGTCTGAAGGGAAGCAGACGGGACGTCGGGGAAGGAGCACATCTCTGAAGGAGAGGCAGCCAGTGAGGCCACAGAACGAGAGAGCAAACAGTCTGGACAATGAGCGCTCTCCAGACACCCGGCACCACTTACAGGTGTGAAAAAGATTGCTGTCTCTTGAGCCACTCGTAGTTTTTCCTCTTTTCCAACTGTCTCCTGTGGTCCTTTTCCTTCTGGTCCAAGTACAGTCCCTGCTGGAGAGAAACTGGGCCCTCTGGCTCCAGGAAGGAGGGAATTTATATCTTGGCTGATACTCTATCTTCCATCCAGTCTGTTGCATTTTGCCAGCTTGTTTCTTTGTCACTCCGCCATAAACTGAAAACACTGGAACAGATTGCTATGAAGAGAAGTGAATAGGGATGTGTTGAGGAACTACTCCTTTGAAATAAGGCACATTGCTAGGGATTGCAAAAGCAGACTGACTTGTGCAGACCATATTGTGCCATGCTTTTGTTAACCGAGGGACTCGCTGAATTCCCTCCTTGAGGAAGATTGTTCCTGGCCTCTATGAACACAAAATTCCTTGGACTGCTCTTAGTTGATATAAAGTGATGTAAGTAAAAGTGCATGGCAGAAGGAATAAAGGCCAATGAAGCCAAGGTGGCTGATAGAGGAGCCTGCAGATTACTGCCGTACTGAAGAAGCTGCTAAGTGTCAGTCCCAGCAGCCAGCACGCCTTTGGCACCTCTCATGACCTGCAAGAGCTGGAGCTTGTGGTTTGACAAATAGAACTGACATCTACCGTTCTCTTCTCTGTGTCTTTATTTCCAGATCCCCAGGAAAACAGTGTATGACCAACTAAATCACATCCTGGTTTCCGATGACCAGCTTCCAGAAAACATTATTCTTGTCAATACTTCTGACTGGCAAGGCCAGGTAAAGGCAGGAGACGTTCCCTGAAGCACAGTTCTCCTTCACTGTTCCTCCTCAGGAATGGACAGGCCTTGAGCTCTACCACTAACCAAGTAGGTTCTGCTGCTTGGTTGGAAGAGCAGTGGTGGTGCGTGGGGGCTGGCAGCATACCGAGTGTTCAGTGCCTGCAGATTGGATTTCGTTTGACCAGGAGTTGCTGTGGATCTTGTAAAGCTTTGCCACCTGAGTCTTTCCACAGAGGTTTTTTTTTTTTTTTCCTCTTCTGTGAAATGCCATTCATTCAGCAGCACACTGGGAATGCCTAGAACCTTGCACTCAAAAGCCTCCTCAACTTTGGTGGACTGGGACAAAGGAAGCTGGGAGGGGAGGACTGAGCTGTGGTTTAGGCTGAGGTTTCTAGGCATAGGTGGTGAACACAGGAGAAAATATTTCAGGTCAGCGCTGGTGCCTTGCATGCACGCTTGTGATTCCTGACTTCAGGTATGTCCCCTCATCTTTTCTGAGCAAGTGATAGTTGTTTTAGTGATCCCTGAGCAGTGCTTGCTTGTGCTGGCAATGTGGGGTTGTTCATTCCACATTTGGAACAAATTTTGCTCCTTTTGAAACCTTAAAGCAACATATATGGAAGAGGACCAATAAACATGTTCTGGGTGACTGTCACCTGTAGAATTTGTCAGACTTGCGGAGTTATTGTCTGGGTTAGCTTTGCTTCTGGACAAACTAGGATCTCTGTGTTCAACAGAGGGAAGATACCAGCTGAGCTACTGGTTCAGGTTTCTCTGTACTTGGAATATAGAGAAGTGCCTTATAGAGATGGGCAGAAAGCATTGTAGGTCATCTTCCAGTAGTTGTAGCAACTTGTGCCTGCAGTATCAGAGGACATGAAGATAGCATTGGCTGGGGTGTCTAGGTTAGCGGTGCAGAATTTGAGTGTCAGATAATTTCAGCCTTATCAATATGTCTGTGTATACTCAAGGTGTATGTTAACTTGTCTCCTATTAGCTCCATTGAGGGAAAACAGTCCCTCGTGAGGAACATGTGCGTTGGTAGCACCTTTCCCTTTTTTTAGGGATTGAGAGTGGGCAGATGCTGCATTTTTGAAGCCGTTTTGATATCAGAGAAAGATGCAACTGCAGTTCCAGAAGCATCTGCACTTAGCCAGTGCTGCCTACTAGGCAAATGTCTTTCTGCTGCTGCCCTGCTCTCTGCGGCCATAAATACCATGCTGGTCTAGAGCTGTCATTGCTGTGTTTTGGATACAGTGTTGGTGTTTGTCGAGAAGGTGTGACGTTTCCGTTTTTCTACTGGAAGAGCTTTCCTTTGGCTGATGCACAAGGACAAGGTATTTGGGAAACAGCTGTATTGCCTACAACTTGGACATGGGGAGAGCACCCATTCTTGGGTGTGAGAATACCTAGGCAGCTGGCGGGGGAGGCAGATTTTCTTCTTGTGACAAACTGTACCAAAAAGAGGACTATAAAATGTTCTGTTCTCTCCTCAGTACCTATCAGATGTCTTGCAAAAGCATACCTTGCCAGTGGTCTGCACATGCTCCTCAGCCGATATTCAGGCAGCTTTCAGCACTATTGTCTCCAGGATACAGAGATAGTAAGTTCTTACTTGGCTTGTGTTGTTTGTTGAGTCTCAGCTCTAAAAGCCTCTTGACTCCTGTGCCCCAGTGCCTGGGGAGCTGCTCGTGGAGTTTTCCATCCAATAGCGAAGAAATACTACTTTTATCAAGTACTTCTCCCCAGTCTACTCTCCTGAAGTCAGAGTTGTGTGGCTTCTCAGCCCTCACCAGCCCTGCAGAGTTGTTGCTGTTCTGCCCTGCGTGTGGGGATACAAGTCTCCCTTCATTGACACCGGTGATTATAAAAGACTGTGCTTTGCAGGCTGCCTGGTGGGTCAGAGCTAATAACCAGTAAAGCCTGCAAAGATAATAGGTAGGTTTTTAAATAGTTCTTGCTTCCCCCTGGCAAGTAATTCACAGAGTAATTCCTCAGTTCCTCATGACATTCCCTAGATACCTACCAAGGACTGTGGGTACTTGAGTATGTTAACGCAGCAGTTAGTTGCAATAAGTACATCCTAACCCAGACAGTCAAATCCAGACCTTTAGATTATCAAAATGTGTGAAAGGAGCAAGGGGACCCATCAAGAAAGTACTGAACAATGTTACATTTTAATAATGATGTTTTAAGCTGCTGATAATCATTGTGATATTGTCTTGGGTATTGAATGAGCTTTCTTCTGCCATGGTTGTTATTAACCCTTTTTTTTTTAATTGTTCTGAAATAGCTGGTTGGAAGCATGATTATGAATACATTTCCTCTTTTTCTGTCTAGCTGTAACTGCAATTCACAGCCTCCAAACCCCATTAAAATTGCAGTGGCCGGAGCCCAGAATTACCTCAGTGCCGTGTTGAGGCTCTTTGTAGAACAGCTGTCTCACAAAACCCCAGACTGGCTTGGCTACATGAGATTTTTGATCATCCCTCTAGGTAAATAAGGAACAATTTTTCTTTGTGGAAAGGTGAATGGGTTAAATGTGATGTGTTCCCTCAGGAGAAGCCCTCCTGGAAGCTTTGGCTAGGTATATGGCTGTTAAATGATGCAAATGTCATGGTGTCACATTATTGTGTAGTCCTTGTGTTGATGCCCTTTCCTGAATTTCATCTTCACATTCTTGATCTCAAAGTCTGCTTGTAAAACTTTTGTTTGAAGCAGGGGGTTGAGTATTTCCTCCCCATACAGGGAGGCTTTTATATATCTTTTTTTTATCACGGTGCAATAATACAGTGAATAATGTTCTGGAAGCCCTTTCCCTGGCCAAAATCTTGGATTCATTGAGTGCTATGTTTTCCAAAGTGATAGCTCTTCTGGCCTCTCTGAGGCTGACACAGAAAATGTTTATGGAGGGGGATTGAAAATTTTTTTTAAAGGCTCTGAAACTGCTGAGAATTTAAATTATTCAAATTACATGTATCTTTTGACCTTTCCTCTATATGCTCTTCTCCTCGGATTTTTCCCCTCAGTTTTCCAGCACCTTATCTCTGCCCTTCCAGCAGTTCAGCAAGCCTGCCTGTCTGGAAAGTTCTCCATCTTGGATCACTTGTGTTGGGAAAAGCAGAGTGAACTGCTGACAGCATGAGGGGTCTCAAATTCAGAAATGCAGGAGATGTTGTAGCAGTGAGGCATGGGAAGCCAGGTGGTTACTGATCCTTGTGGGCAGGGCATCTGTTGGTGTTTTAAGGGTGTGATGCCAGAAGCTGGTCTGGGCTGAGGCTTGGCTCATGTGAACAGGGCGCTTAGGTGATGCAGGCAACAGAATTAATCAGTACTTTCTGCTCTTCTAGGTTTGGGACCAGCTGATGGCAGTTGCTGTAGAAGTCTGAAGCTGCTGCCCAGTACCATGAGCAGTAGGGTTAAGCTGTTGATTCACTGGTGGGGTTTGCAGAAGTCAAATGAAAAAGGCAGAGGAGGAGAGCTGGATCCTTCTGTAAGGCAGGCATTTAGTTTCCAAAGTGGTTGGCAGGAGGAGGAGAAAGAGCCCTTTAGAGAGTAAACACAAATCAAAAAAATATTTCTGAAGTTATATGTGCTTTGAATGAGATTGTGAGGACTTTAGTCCTCATATGCTATCTCCTGGCCTCAGAAGAGTCTTCTGTCCTGCAGTCTTTAATGATCCAAAAAAAATGAAACACAAAATGTAACATGTGTGGGTTCGGGTTGGGGTTTTAGTCATAAAACTTTCTTTGGTAATTAGGAAAAAAGACACCACCTCCTCATCCTGTCAAAAAAAACCCCAAAAAACTCACACCAAGACAAACAACAACAAAATGACCCCCCCAAAACCAAAGTGCTGTGCTAATGGAATTGCTTCAGAACTGAGAATGCTTTTTAAATGTACTTCAAATGTAGAAGCTTCTCTAGCAGGGCCTCTGCCCTAGAAGTCTGCAGTATTTTCTGGTTGGATCAAGTGCTTATTTCTGGGCAGCTTTCTGACAGTTCATTAAAGTGACTGAGGAGCAGCCTCTCTTTTCTGACAATTGAAAAAGCACCGAAGGCAGAAAGGTGACCATGCCATAAACTTCATAAAGGAAAAGACTTTCTGCTGTTAGCAGCATCTTCGAAGCAGGAATGGTGGAGTTTTTTCTAAGGTGGTTTTGCCTTCCTGGTCCACAACTACAAGCTGCAATGGCAGGAGAGTCAATCTACAGTGGCTTGTTAATGAGAAATGCTTGGTGTTTGTAAGCATTTGCACTGGGAGATTCAACCCTGCTTCATGCTTCTTCATCTATGGTGGAAAGCCTCCTTTGATGTCCAAACAAGTGTATAAACAACTGAAAATGGACAAATAAAAGGAGAAAATAAATAAATAAATTTGGGGGTTATTTTGGAGTTGGGTTTTTTTATCATTTTTCTTTTTTTAGCTGCCATGGACAGAACTTCTCAGGATACCTTGTGTTTAGTGCTTGTTTCAAACTGTATCTGCCATGTGCGATGTGTTTTCCAAGGATGTGGGAAAGCTTCTCCAATGCATGGTGCAGAGCTGTCCCACACACACTATTTAACACTCCACAACCATGGTCAGGAGGGTCCAGGGAAGAGCTTGGGCCCCAGTCTCTAATGACACCAAGGGGAGCTTCGGGAGACTTTCTCCTTAAAACTTTCTTGGAAGTCTGGAAATTAGCACTGGTTTGGAGGACTTGGAAAAGACCTTCAACCTGAATAGATTTTCTTTACCATGAGCTTTACTAGAGATGGTGTGTTTAGTCAAGCAACTGGGGTCTCCTTGGAGGGAGTTGTCAGGTTACCAGTTATCAGCTGATGACTCAACTGGGGCAGTCTCTGGGAGTGTGGCTTGATGTGAGAATTCAGCATGCAGGAGGGATAAAAATAAGCTGATTAGGAGGAACTGTGAGGCCACTTCATGGCTGATTGTAAATGTGCAGGACTTATGCTGAGCATGACTGAAATGTGGTGACTGGGAAGTGCAGTCCTGGCACACTTTTTCTCTTATGGAAAGACTGGAGAGGTAGTTTCAAGAGCAGGTTGTCTGGGTTTGGAACACATGTGGCCTAAAATGAAGGTGGCAATTTTTTTTACCACCTCCCAGGGCAGTGTTTGACATTTAAATGCCTTCCCTTTTCTGCTCAGTGTAAGTAAAAAGTCAGGTATCTATCCAGGGCTGCAAATTGGAGGCAAGACACACAAACTTTCTGCAAGGTCTGAGGGGAGCCATAAGGCTCAGCTAGAGCAAGCAGGGACCTGGTGCATATGCCAGCATTCACTGGGGACTGTCATCCTTGGACTCTGCCTTCTGTCTTTAATTACAGCCTATTTATTGAACTTATAGCCCTTCTTCAACAATTAAACATTCCTTCTGGAGTTGTTTTTCCTGGTTTGGGACAATTGCCTCTTCTCAGTGTTGCAAAACTGCCACGGTGTGTGACTGGTGTTTGGAGGAAGGGGTCCGACTCCTCTTGGCAGAGGTGACCTGGCTGTGGTGCAGCCCATGGGCAGAAAGGGCTGCTGGAAAAGCCACTTGCAAAACTGAGGGATTGAGATGGAGCTGTAGGGCCTCTGTCTTCCAAATCATTTATTTCCTCAGCAGTTTCCCAGTCGTGTTTTCTTTGGCCTTTTAAAATGCAATTTGTTGGGTGGGGGGGGGGGGTATCACTGGAGGATTATCAGTGGTGTTGAAGAGGTCTCTCTGCTGGGAAGTCTATTTGCATGTTCTTGTAAAGATAAGCTGGACTAAATTACTTGTGTATAATTGAAGAAATTTATTTCTGGAGTGTCTAGTCTTGATTTTGGAATTCCTTACAGATTAAAACCGCACTTACGTTCAGCGCTGGGAAGAACAACTGTCCTGTTTTCCTTTCTTTCTTAGGCTCTCATCCAGTGGCCAAGTATCTGGGGTCTGTAGATTATAGATACAACAACTTCTTCCAAGATCTAGCCTGGAGAGACCTGTTCAACAAACTTGAAGCACAGACCACTGGTAAGACCATGTGTCTGTGTCTGGCCTGTGTGGGATAAAAGGCTTCAGTGAGTAATTTTAGCAAAGGTTAAGTAAATACAAGAGGAAGCAGACAAATGTTTTTGTTCCTCTTTTCTCCTCACTCCACCACATTCCCTTTTCAGATGCTGACCTTTGTATGTCCTGCACGTGGTGGTTTGCAAAGAGTTGTAGGCTCCCAGAGGCACTAGCCGCCTCGGAGTCACGCTGTTTTTACCTAGATCTCAGCTTTGTTCTTTGCTGTGGGGGTCTCACTACCAAGGTTAGTACATTGCTTTCTCTGGCCCTTCAGAAACTGTCCAGCCTAAAAGATTTGGAAAAATGGAATCTCTGGGAAGATTATATTCTGTTAGTTATGTGCAAGAAGGACCTTGACGTTTCTGTAGTCTGCTGTCAGGATCTTATTAAAAAAGAATGTTGTGCTTCACCAGTGTTGTGACATGTGCAACTTCCCTGGGTCAGATCAACAAGTTCCTGTTTGGATTTGTTCTAGGCCAGGATAAAGCCTTATCGTGCACTGAAGTACTGATGTGCTTAAAATATTAATGCTTACAGTTTTTCCATACGTTCCTTCAAGAATGGAGAGACAGGAGAAAGAAGGATTTGCATCTGACATCTAGGGCTGCATGAAGACTTGAGACTTGATTGAGGACTGATGCTCTCATGGCAGCATACGACACACAGAAGGAAAAAGCTTTGGAGGTTTTTAAGTGCCATGAGGGTGAGGGGGGGGTTGCAGGGTGGTTCTGCTGTTGGAAGTGCCTTAGAGTGCCTGAGGCTCCCAGGTTGCTCCTGCAAGCCCTCTATCTGTGAGAGGATGAGAGAGACCTCTTCAGAGCTGATCGTTCAGAGCCTTTTCCAGCAGATGGGAACTTGGCTGGAAGCCTGTTCTGAAGGTGAAGTTAGCCCTGCTGGGAGCAGGAGTCTGGACTAGAAGTCTTCTAGTGTGCTGCCCAACCTATGCTTTTTCCTCGGTTCTAAGATCATGAAAGAAGAGTTGTCTGGAACTGATTTCTTTTAATCCCTTGCTGCACTTGAAAATGCAGACAAATATCAATACAGACTTGATTTTTGTGTCTGGGCAGGGAATATTTCATTAGCTATAGAAACCCAGCTTGAGGGCCATATCTGTTCTTTAGTTGATTCTGTGCTGCAGACCTTATTTATTTCCCTGTGTGCCCTGAGGAAAATGCAGCCTCATTTTTGTGTAGTCCAGATCTTGTAGAATCTCCATTTTCATCTGTGTACTGAGAACTGCAAGGTGAGAACTTGCAAGCTGGAACACAGGAAGTTCCACCTCAACATGAGCAAAAAGTTCTTCACTGTGAGAGTGACAGAGCACTGGAACAGGCTGCCCAGAGAGGTTGTAGTGTCTCCTCCTTTAGATACTTTCAAGACCTGCCTGGATCTGTTCCTGTGTGTCCTGTCCTGGCTGTTCCTGCGCTGGCACGGGGGTTGGACTCGATGATCTCCAGAGGTCCTTTCCTACCCTGCCATTCTATGATTCTAACTGCACAGAAACCACACAATGACATACGATCATCTGGCAAAGAATCGCAGCTCTTCACAGTTCACTGTTCAAGTACAAAGGCTCTGGGTTGAAGTGCCTGTTGGGGTATGGAAGTGCCTGGTGAAGGTCACTTATCTTCACTTGATATCACAGTTTGAGGGTCTTTGCTTGAAACCAGAGAAATATAGAAGGCATTTGGGAAACGTCTTCCTGACAGCTTGAATCAGATGCAATCTCTCAGATCTGAAGCATACTTGCTGCTACCTACACGATCTTTGTGCTCGCCCTACCCTTACGTGGCTCTCAGTCTTTCAGTTAATGCAGCAAAGCTGTGAGTGCATTAGGAAAACAGGTAACTCAAATGCTGATGTGAGCAGAGAGCTCACCAAGGCCCTGGGAGTGATGGTTTGGCACCTTCTTCGGCAGATAACTACAATCAAGGTGCAAAAAAGTCTAAAGATGACTCTGGGCAGGTACAGATTTTCAAAGAAATGCATTTTAGCAAATATAAAATAACCATACTGCTCAGTCCCTAATACTGTGTCCAGATTTCTGTGTATCTGGGGTGCTTTCCTGTTGTTTTCACCTTGGTGCTCTCGTAGGATGTTTGCTTTTGGTCACACAGATTTACAGAGCTCTGGGCTGCAGAGCTTTCTTTGGAAAGTGCAGCTCAAATGCAGCTGACTGTGTACCATCAGCTGCTTGGCTGAGCACATGGGAGGACAGTGCTGGTGATGGGCCTGAGAAGCCACTTAAATGACTTTCTCTCTTTGTTCTATTGCAGTTCCAGAAATGCCTGATGTTGTCTCCCGGATAACGCAGTACATAGCAGGGGCAAACTGTGCGCACCAGTTGCCCATTGCTGAAGCAATGCTGACCTACAAGCAGAAAAGGTATGTCCCTAATGTAATACTGACTTCCCAGAGTGAGCATCGGGTTGAAAGCAAAGTGCTTTTCCCATTTTGTGTGCCAGCAGTCTTAACGTCGCTCCGAGCTGCAAACACCTTGGGAGCCTTACGGTAGCCTGCACCCAGTGATGTGTCCCACGTAGCTACCCACACTTGCAGACTCACTGTTACTTTAAATGCAGGGATTTTTTTAGAGATCCAAGACATTTGGGGAAGTGGGGACTAGGCAGGATGGGGGGTGGACGGATTATATCTGCTTAGGTTCTGGAGACCTCTTACCACGAAGACCTTAGGTGTGTAAGACTGGACCGTGGCATTCCTCACCAAAGTGTGTTCCATGAGACCTGGCCTTTTTACATTCCTGTTGAGGGAATCGAGACTCTTTCTTTTTGGAGTGTAAATAGCAGAGCTTCTCACAGGAGAAACAAAAGCCTTGTTGATTGGCAGTTGCAGGCTACCAGGACTCCTACTCAAGAGGGCTGACATTCACCAGGCTTTGTTTCAACTTCTCTTAAGGGATAAGCAGCCTGTAGGAGGGAGGATTGGGGTCTGAAAACAAGATTCAGAAGTATGTAGAGCCTCATGTGGCCGTGGTCCAGGAATAAGAGTAACTGTCACTGAAGGGTAGAGTTGCACTGTTTCTGAGGCACAGAGGAGAATAATAGACTGCAACTCACATCCCAGTAATTTCTGAGAGCAGGACAGACACTCAGCTCATGTGATTTTTCTCAACTAGGGACTAGCAATACCTCATGAGGCATGGATAATGTTAATTACTAATTACTACCATTCCCACATTATATCTGATCATTAATTTTTGGTCCGTTAACATCCCTCATTGGTGCCTCCTTTGTATAAGAACTGTGAGGGATTAAAGGTGTGAGTAGAACCTTTCTCCCCCCCCCCCCCTTCTGGAAGTGCTCATTGTATGTTGCTTTTCCATTCTTGTGTCTGCTCTACGTTACTTTGCAGAAAGGATTTGGTAAAATTTAGCCCCTTCTTCATGCTCTCCTAGAGAAGACTGACTAGCCCATTAAGGAGTGCACTCCCTTCCTGTATTTGTGAACTTGTGTAATGTTAACCTGGTGAAGGTGAAGTTTGGAGATCCATGGGGTACTCAAAGCTCTTAACTTGAATCTTTTATTTCGTTTTTGGTGTGGGCACTTACCTTAGGTACAGATGTGGAGTTCAGACACTCCTAGTGCAGTGTGAACCCCTTCTGATGGCTGCCTTGTTCTGTCTCTGCACCCGTTGGTTGCTGGGTTCTGCACTGGTCTCTGCTCCTTCTCCATTCTGGTACAGGTTCATTTTTGTCATTAACACACACATAATAATTTTGAGTTTCTAATGTGCCCAGAAAGGTCAATTTTGTACTTTTTGTTGAAAAACATCTGAAATGTCCTTTAGCAGCATACGTACTTGGTCCTGCCAGGAGTGTGCGTGACCGCATTACCAAGCTGGTCTGATCCATTTGGATTTTAGAGCCTTTGGACTTGGTGGTGCCATGCCTGAAGCTGTTGCTAGGTGTCAGTCAGGTTCACACCTTGCAGAAGGTTATGTGGGAGAGAGAGAATACTGAGACTTTTAGTCAAACTCATGGCATAGCCTCCAGCCTCTTAGTATCTCTCTTGTCTCAGCTTTAAAATAACTTCTACTTTCTGACACGTACCCTGTGAGCCAAGTGGAGAGTGCATTAGAAGCTCTCCCATGGAGTGATGGGCTGTTCCCTCCCTGTGTGGCATTCTTTAGAAATGCAGCTCTAAGTCAAGGGAGGGTATTGTGAAAAACACTGCAGAAGTTGTGTTTCCAATAGCACTATCTAAATGAATGCATCACTTTGTTTTAAGTATAATAACATATTTATCTTTTTCTTTGGTTGCTTCTGAAAAGGAAAAAGAGCTTTCATTTTGATTTTACCATAAGGTATCAGTTCTTTTTAGGTTCCCTCTCCCATCTCCTATTTCTTTTCCCCATGAACTGGCCTGTTGCGCCTTGTTTAACAGTTCCTGCAAGTCTGGGATGCACACTTTGTGCTTTTAGGTTAAATTCTGCTCGCTGCTTTGAAAGTGTGGCATCTGCTGGCAGAATGCATTGTAGAAAAGCTCTGCCTTTGGACCACACATACAGACTCCCAGGATATAGATTGAATGGGAGTGAAGGGTGTATTGAGAGCAGTATCTTTGAGCAGTAAACCACAGAGAAAGTAGTTTTTTTTCCTTCCCTTCTTCCTAGCCATCAGAGGATATAGTGTAGCTCCAAAAGGATCAGGACAAAGCAAAGGCTTTTCAAGTCCCATCTGTTGGAACTGGAGTGCTGTAGGTGGCACTTGGTGGCTCAGGGTGGGGTTCAGTTGTGCACTGTCCAAGTGCAGACCAGCAGATCTTCTCCTTGTAATCAAAAAATTGAGGACTAGCCTCTTACTGGCAGGCTGTCCCAAATGTACTTGGGATATATCCCAAACTTTTCTGAGTTTAAGAATAAGGAGACAGATGTAGGCTGGCAGTGAAGTTGTGCTCTCTGAGCTGCTTCTGAGAGTCCCTTGCTCCGCAGGGTCCCTTGCTTCGAATCATATGGGTTTTTTTTTTTACTTTATTTTGCCCTCAGTTAAAAGTTACTGCAAAAGTTACTGCAGCTCCCTCTCCTTCGAGGTCAGAGATGAATGGCTTCTCCAAGGCCAGCTTTCAAGGCAGCGGTCTGTCTAGAAACAGCAGTGCTACCTACAAATTCATTGCAAGGCAAATCTCCCGGTATCCCAGCATTTGCTCTGTTAAACAAGCCTTAGTGGTCCGAGGAAAGCCAAGCCAGTCTTTAGGACGTAGCTGTATGTGATGAGCTGCTTTATAACTTTATTGCCACCTATCCCTATTTTGACCTACCTCCGCTCTCCTTCCCGTCCCCGTGTTCTGTCATGGCGAAAGGTTGGCGCATGTACTGCCTGTGATGGACTGCAATGGTGTGAAAGCTTTGTCCCGCTCTTTTGGAGCATCTGCTGACCCTATCTGACATCAAGGGGGCTGGCAATGAGGAAGGGGTTCAGGAAGGAAATGAAGTGCCATTTCAGCTCCTCTGCGTTACACTGGGTGACTGACTCTGTGAGCACTGGGAGAGTTACTGGATACTGAATTGTCAAGAAACACTACAGTCCAGGCACCGTCTGGGGAGCTGAGGCAGAGGTGGGCCTCTCACTAGGAGGGGGGTGTCATTGACATTGATACATCTGTGCATTGCTTTCTTGAATGAAACCCTGTGGTGTTTGAGATCTGAGATTCGACAGACACTCATTCCCAGCGTAGCTGGATTGCTGATCAGTTCTGTGAACCTGGGCTGGTGTCACCCACTGTAATCCAGTGTCCAGCACAGCTCATGCCACATGGCTTCTGGATAGCCCTTGCACGAACCCGGGGAGCAGCTTGGCTGGTGGAAATAAAAGCATTGCTTGCTTGTCAGGGTGTGGGCTGGGTCATTTCCTATCCAGTTAAGCATTTACCAAAAGCTCTTCACTCTCATGTGTTATAGAGCACTTCCCCAACTCTTGCTCTCTGGAGCACACGTGCCTTGGAGTGGGATTGTTCATGAGCAATAGGAAGAAGGGGTGACACTGTTTTCTGCCTGCTGCTTGTTGCTGAGGCTCTGCAGGGCAGTGTCTAGGCAGAGTCCAGGTCATTTCTCCCAAGTGCTGCTTCTAAAGCACGCCACGCAGCAGTTGCTGAACAAGGACATAGCTGGTGAAGATGGATCCGGTCTCTCCGCTGGCTCAGCAGTGCCCATGTCATCTGCCTGGTTGCTGCACCACCCACCTTGGGCAGCTGTGGGAATGTAACAGGAGCTTACTTGTGCCCCTTGCCGAAAGCAGTGCAGCAGAGGAGAGTCAAGGCTCAAGAAATGCTGGATGTCTTGTTGAGTATGCCCAGCTTGCTGGAGGAACGTGAAGGGTGCTGGATGGGAGCTTCACGGGGAAGCAGAGCAGCGACTCATCCAATGTGTTGGGGGCACCTGGAGTTGCTTTGTCTCTTTCTTTGGTTTGACTGCTGGATGCTTGGTGGAACGGGGACAGCGGTAACCAGCAGACAGCTACAGTAGCCCAGTGGGAAGGACAGCTGCTTCATCCCAAAGATGAATTTTGGAGAGTTGCTGGTAGTGCCTGGCCTGAAATGGCTTAGAGGCCTGCTGGTCCTTCGCTGATCCAAGTCCCTGCTTTCCTGTTGCCTCCCTGCAGGACTTGCCTGGAATGAAGGTAGTGTTGGAGATCCTCCTGCTAGGAAATCACAGGTGTCTGGCTTCATTTGAATCTGTTTTGGGTCGCTTACATTTTAAATGAAACCTTACTGAACGAAAGGCTAACGACTGGCATAACTGCTCTGAGCAATTGTTCAGTCCCTCTTGCTGTAACATCTGAGCGCTTTGCGGTTTAGTTTGTATTTTGCCCCAGAATGGGGGCTTTGTCAGCTGGGTGACTTAGGTGATGTAGCTGCTTCTACTTTCTAAGAGTCCTAAAACATATAAATCTAGCTATATGTCTCTGTTCAATCTGAGTTAATTTCTTGGGGTAGGGAGGGAGTCTGCAAGTCCGTTTCCAGACAGTTTACCTTGCAAGGACTGATTGCAGGTGGATGAGTTTTGCCCAAGCAAAAATAGTAACTAGACAACTCCCCTGTCCAGACAAGTTTTTCTTTCTAGCCTCTTTGCATTGGGTCTGGGTTTTGTTTTCTTCTGAGATTTGGGGGGGTTCCTCCCTCCTGAATTAGAGATGAAGTATCAATAACGCTGTTAAAAATGACAAACCAGTGTCAGGTCTGGCTTTAAATTATAGCTGAGATACCAGGGCCTTCAGAAGTGCTATTGATAAAACCAGTGCCTCAGTCATTGCTATGGGGGTGAAACCTCTGCAGCCTAGGTAATAAGGGGGAGCTGCCTTTCCAGGGACAGGGGACGTTTCACTTGTAGGGTTGTGGTAGGAGGAATAGAAGAGACTGTTACCAAGGTGGAAGGATGCTGGATTAATATTTTGGAATCCTGAAGGACAAGAGTCAGGAAAGAATGTGAAAGAGGAGAGCAAGCAGAGTCATCTCACCTTTCCTTTCATCCCCGTGAAGATCAGCTGCTTTGATAAGCTGCATTTTTAGAGGCACATGTGCAAGATCGGAGTTCCCAAGAGGATGTGTGACAGGACTAGATTAGCCGAGCTGAAATCCAGCTGGATTGCTTCAGGAACAGTCTGTGCGTTGTTGTGAGCTGTGACACATGGTGACTGAAGCAAATGATTTATTTCAGAATTGCCCCTGAGCTCTCCTCTGTGGGAACCTGAGCTCCCAGGGGGAACAAGAATGAGTTTCCTGCTGGAATTGGGCATGGTTTGTTTTTCGAGAGCTCGGAGCAAAGCCATCTAGTAGCTGAGAGATGACTGGGTTGACTGCTCTGCATCCCGCACTTGGGCAGTAGGACTCACTTCTGCCTGCTTCTCAGCACATGGATCTGAAGAAACGAGAAGAAAGCTGAGCCTCTGTTCTGTGCTTCTCCCAACAGCGCTGTGGGTTTCTCGTTTCCCTTTGCAAAGCTGGAACTGGAAATACCATGTTCGTAGAAGATTTATTTGCTGGGGGGCCTGCAGCTGTGTTTGGAAAGATGTGACCTTTCTGGCTTCCAACACAGAATCAGGGACTCGGTCATTTTGTCGTGTGCTTTGCGGGAAGAATGAAGGTGCAGTGCCTGAGGTTGTGAGGTATGAAGGGAGCAAAGCCCCTGGCTTTGCCTTAGAGATGAGTAAGCAGAGCTGAGCCGAAGCGAGAGCCTGTTTGCAAAAGCACGCTGTGCTCTGGACCAAGAGGGAGTTCTGGCCGAGTCGTGTCGCTGCAGTTCTGTGCCACTCCTTCCATAGGGCTTGGAGGAAAGCGTCCGGCCCCTGCCAATCACACAGTGGCTGGCAACCTTTGTGCCTTTGGTGCGTTTCTGATACATTCTGAAATACCCGTTTTCCTGAAGTATTTGTGCCGCACTTGCCAATATTCTGGATGGTTTTCCTCTGAATGTTGGCAACGCCTTAAGCAATAAGGGGCAGGGGGTGGGGAGAGAAACATGACAAGTCTCAGTGTTTGTCTGCTTCCTACCTGTTCCCTGTGCTTGGCCACTGAGAAACGTGTCTTGCCTGTGCAGTCACTTCTGCTGCTGAACTTTAATTCCTCCGAACGTGTGGACGTGCTCCTGCAGTCCTCTCCTCACCCTGTGGGTCCATCTTCATCTCTGTTGCCCTTGAAGGGAGCAGCGGCTCTGCAGGCCCTCCCAGCCCGCCTTCGTCCCCACTTGGGTCTTCCTCCTCTTGTCTTTGTTGAGTCTTTCCCTAATTCCTGTTAGGTTTGCCTGTGGCCTTTCTCTCTGGCCCTTCTCCAACCTCTGCCTTCTGATTCGGAGGAGGAGGGGCCGATGCCTTCCATTTCAGAATGTGTGCAGCATTGTCCCCAGCTGTTCCCGGGACGCGGTGTGCCTTTCGTTCGCTTCGGTTTAGCCGTTTGCTGCTCTCGAGCTGGCGCCCCGCTCTTCCCGGTGTGCTCCGCTGCCCGAGCTCGCTCTCCAGCGCGCGCGTCGGAGGGACTGCAAGCAAGGCCCGCGTTTCTGTGTGCGTGAGCGCGCGTCTGTACCTACCTGCTAGTGCTGTGCGAATAACCACGTGTCACGGCTTGTAACCCCGTGGCAGGCTAACTGCTTTAGCGATGCTGGGATGTGCAAGGTATGGCACATGGCTCCAAAGGTGGGACGCGCCAAGGCCATGCGTGCAGAGCGCTCCAGGCACTAGTAAGTAACACGCGGTTCTCCGTGTTGTTGTGGCACAGATCCATTTCCTTGCAGTAGGAGGTCGTGTGTCTGTACTGACTGCCATGCCATTAAGCATGTTTCTCTGTCGAGCGTGAGGGAGGGAGGAAGAGGCCTTGCCCCTGAGAGATGTGCCATAAGGTGCGTGCTCTTCCCCACCTGTGCGGATTCCTGGCGTGCTGGCAGGGGGCCTTGAGAGGAGACATTGGACTGGCGCTTGCATACTGTCCGTCCCTGCTGCATGCTTGAATGCAACCTATACAGTGAGTATTGTGCCTGGTGTGGAAGCAAACTGGTAACGACTCTTTTCTCTTTGCCTTTAGCCCTGATGAAGAATCTTCGCAGAAGTTCATTCCCTTTGTCGGGGTGAGTGTTATCGTAGTCTCAAGCCAGCTAGAATATGTCCACGAGCGTTAACCCAAGCTTACCTGGTGTCTGGGGTAGAGCAGGAGCGCTGGGTGTTCTAAGGTAGAGTGGCAGTGTGAGCATCTGATGGTTGGATGCAGATGCCTGGTATATAAGCAATCCTCAAGGATCCCTCAACAAGCTACATGGTGTCTGTTGCTTCCCAGGCAGCTGCCTCTGTGCTGCCTGCCTGCCAGCACTGCAGCAGGCACTATGGCCTTGCTATTGCCTTGTTCATTCAATACGGAGAGGAAAGCGCAACACCAAAGTGCTCAGCTCCATAGCTTGTCTTTACTGCAGGCCAAAGCACCTAGCTGGTAGAGAATTGCTGCTGAGCCATGTGCAGAGGAAGGTGGTGTGTTTCTGGGAACCCCATCTCAGGGTTCCTGTGCTCAGCATTGCCCTGAGTGATTGGTTTGGCCAAATTTGCTGTTCCAGTGTCAGTCCTCTGTGTGCTTGTCATGAAGTCTCCAGTCCTCTTAATATCCCACTCACTTCTGGGAAGTGGAAGGTACAGTCCACAAGTGAGATCATTTATGCCATTGTTGAGTCTGGGGCAGTAGCTATTTAATGCCTTATGTTACATGAATGTACTTGGGATAGTAGTCCCTGGGTTTTCCCCTTGTCCTTATCTTTAAATATTCCCAGCTCAGGTGGCCAAGTGCAGAGTATCTAGGCAGGGGAATGTCTGTGGTTCTGTCCATGTATTTGATGCACTGTGTACTTGGCCTTTTCTAGCATCCCTCCCCTCATTTGATAATGCTCTTTAGTTCGATAAGTTTTACTTGTAAAGTCATTGACCTGCGGCCAAAAGGATACACCCCAATTGCTCTTCAGCTGCTGGATGTCCTCTTCATGGGTTTTGCTGCTCTCTTGTAGCTTCTTTTCCTGGCATACTGACTGTCTTCTTGTGCCTCCTCTGTGTTAAGCTGACTTGTTTGTGCTCCTGTTTGTATCCCTGTCAGTGCGTCAGAACTAATCTGAAATCCCAAGGCATTTAAAGAGCTTAGTCTCTCTTGCCCTGAGGCTGACCCTGCTTTCACTCCAGTGTCTCTTAGGAATGAGAGTCTCTCTCTTCACTCTTCCTGAGATGACAAGCTGCTTCTGCTGAAGGAAAGGTGTCTTAGGCAAAAGCAGAGAGGATACATCTTCCTGATTACTCCCTGCTGATCAGCTTTGCTGTGGTCTTGTCCCTCCCATGAGCTGGAAGTGCTGGTGAGGAACCGTTTTTGTGAAACAGCTCTTTCACCTTTCCCAATAACATGAAGAGCCCAGAAGGGCTGGAAGCTCCCGGACTCCTGTCACTCTAGTTGCCAGGCTCTGCAAAGCTTTTCTTTGGGGTTGATTTAGTTTGGTGCTATGTGCGAGCAAATAGGGCTCGAAGTGCTTGTCCCATTGCTCTAAAACAGTTGTCATCATGACACTTACAACGTGTTCCCAGTCTGGATTTCTTTGTCTGAAAGAGAGAAGTGTGAACAGCTGTGTGCAGAACACTGCCAACGCCATAAAAACTTGCCTTGAAAGCACAGACTGAATTCTTGTGTTGGCTGGTGGTGCAGGTCAAATCAGTGCTGCTTATTCTTGTTTCTGAAGTGTTCTGACACAGTAATTCCCCGTGAGACACAGCTGAAGAGGCTCTGAAAGGCCAATAGCAGGTGTCTCACAAAGTCTGAGACTGAACAAGAGCACCAAGGTTCTTTCCTTCAGCTGGAGCCTGTTTGGAGGAGTTGGCCAAGGAACAGAGGGAGCCAGCGACGTTTGGGTTTGCAGCTCCTGACATTGGCTGGATTTTGTTGGCTTTTAAAGCGCAAAAACTCGCGTTCCGCAGCTGGGTCATTCAGTCCTTGACCCAGAAGCGAGCAGGGCAGTCCTGTGCTGCTCAGCCAGGCTCTGAAGCAGTGGGAGTGGAGCCTCAGAAGGTACCAGTCAGGTGCAACAGCCAGGGTTGAGTGGTGGGGCTGCGTGGTTGACAGCCAGTGTCCAGGAGAGTTAACAGGATGCACCTTCTCCCCGGAGGAAGAGGAGTCTGGCTGCTGCCGCTGTCCTCGATGGAGGCGGTGTTGGGACTGCAGCGCTCTCAAGAGTGGAGGGAAGGGAAAGTGTTTAACCTTGTCTTCCTTCCATGCGTCTGAACTCAAGTATCCACTGTCAGCCAGTAAGGGGGGAAGAGGCCAGAAGAGGTTTCCTGTCTGGCTTGCAGATCAAGGTGTCTGTAGGCAGTTTTCTCTGTTGCTCCTTCTGCCTCACCTCGTCTTGCTCACAGCTGGTCAGTCTGTGAAACATCCTTTTGGTGTTTAACACATGCAGCACAAATGGCTGCTCCACTCTAGAGCCTGATTTGTTGCCCTTTGGATGGAGGCTGGCCACACTGAGCTTCAGCCTCCTCCTTAGCCAGTGCCCCTCAGGGAGCCTCCACACACAATGCTGAGTTCATGATGGTTTTTTGGTGCTGACAGAGAATCCAGCAGAGCACCTGACAGCTCTCCAAGATCTAGTGTTGAGCATATACCCACCCCTTCGGAACTGTGCAAAGTCTTTCTCTTCTAATGATAAGGTCCTTTCTTGATCCCATAGCACAGAAGTGTGGTCTAGACATGGGTATGTCTGAATGTCACGATCTTCTGTTTTCAAACTAGACTGCACTTCTCATTCTAAGGCAGGTTTTCTCGACTTGGGATTCCTTTGCAGCTCTTTCCCATTTGTCAATGTTTATGCAGGATAGACATTAGCCCTGGATGCAAGCTTATTAAGGACCTTAAGAAGGGTCTCTCCTCTGCAGTGTTCAGAGTAATGATCCCTGTGCACTGAAGCAGATTATCACTACAGAAGGTCACTGCTTTTATATCACCTAGGGTCATTTTGTCTTTCTAGGCATAGTGTGTTCTTGGGAGCCTGTGTTTGTAGCATGCTCTGTTCCACAAATTATTGCCAGGGGCATTTACCCTTAACCTAAATGTACTAGCTGGTGGCTGGCCATATCAGAACACATTGATATCCTGCCTACAGTGCGATTGGGATTGTTGTGACCTGTCTGTGTGGTGGTTTATCTATGGCTGTGCCCAGATGCTTTGCTAGGAGCTTTATCTTCTCTGCTGGACACTTCCTGTGTTTGAAGACTAGAAGATTCTGATCAGAAACTGTACTCTGTTGCTTTTGTGGCTTCCTTACAAACCCCAGCTATGCTGCGTCCCAGAAGCAGCTGCACTTGTGCAGTGAATGCACCGTGTCTATAATTAGCAGGTGTATCGAAGCAGGGCTAGAGGGATATTTTTGCTCCTTCCTCCTCCCTGCCCTATTCCTCTATCACAGACAGGCACTGCAGTTGCCACAGCTTGGGGATGATAATGGGCTGTTCAGAGCTGTGCAGGTCTCTAACAGCTCCATAGGGTCTGTTCTGTCTTTTATATAGGTCAGGGAAGGGTTGTGAGCTGGTGCTGTTTGGCTGGACACTGCTGGGACCTTCTCACCTTTTAGAAGACGCCACTTCTTTTCTTAAGATACTTTAATGCTACTCCAACTGCAGGGGCAGTGCCAAGGGAGCTGTAGGGATGAGCTTAGTTTGGGGGTTAGAGGCACTTCAGGGGACTCCTTTTTCATAGAGCTCTTCTGGTTTACCATTTCTAGGTGGTGAAGGTTGGAATAGTGGAACAATCTTCTGCAACATCAGGTAACAAGCATCTTGTGCGCGCTTTCTGTGTCATACGGGTGGTAGGAGCCTGACTTCACAGGCTGAGCAAACTTGTCCACTGATGACATCTTGGAGCTTTGTAAGGTGGAGCTGGATTTTATTAGCTCTCAGTTCTGCAGCCTTGACTTCTAGTGCCTGTCTGCAGAGGCCTCTCTCTCAAAAGAGGCCCTTGTTACTTTACAAGGCGCTTCAGACCAGATGACATTCCCACACCCTCATCCAGGGAAGCTCCACTCATATTTGTGCAAACTCTGGTTTTTCTTACGTATGTTCTCAGTGGGATTTATGACTGATTATTTACAGTTCCTGCTCCAAACTGTGGAGGCAGTTCATCAGAAGTTTGTGCCTGCCTCCCTACACTGGGGTCAACTGCCTAATCAAATCAATCAAACATGGAGCCTAACGCTTGGAGCTCCAGGACAGGCAACCAGTTTGCCAATAAGACAACAAATTTATACTTTTATTTTAATGGGGCAGTGCAAAACTTATGTATGTGGTACTGCCTGCTTAGCCACAGGGACATGAGGTAGTGCTGTTTTATCAAGGTGAACTTTTTTCCTCCTTCATATGCACTACTAGTCAGGAATACTTTTTTCCTCATCTGTTGTTATTGTTTCTTATTGCTTGTCTATTAAACCCAGATTCCTGTGGCCTGGGTTACACATAGGTTTGTGTGTAGAGGCAGCCCTTCTGTGGGACACTGCTTGCTGACACAGTGCTTCCACCATCCTAAAGGGCCAATGTGAAGGAAATGATGCCTTGGTTATGGAGGGTGGAAGCAGAAGAAATGGGGACATCCCTGTGCTCAGCCCAGAAGTACTGGCAGGGATCAGTGGGCTGGGCTCTGACCATGTGGAAAGAGGCTCTAAATCAACTGGGAGCAAACCCTAGGAGAGCAGATGCCAGGTGGGGAACCTAGAGGAGTGTGAAGGTCTGGGCCAGCCTCTTACCCAAACATAGAAAGTCCCGTGGTTTAAGTGTGGAGGCAGTCGGAATTGATGGGCTAGCTGATCTCTGGGTTGAGTCTGAACGAAACCTGTGCAGCAGGAGCGTGGGCAGGGGCTGAGCTATCCCAGTGTGCATGTGCTGGGCTGCGAGACGAACCCAGACAAACAGTTTGACTTCTTCTCTGCAAGGTGACTCTGATGATGCAGCTCCCTCAAGCTCCAGTGTCCTTTCTTCTACCCCACCTTCTGTGTCTCCTGCTGTGAAAGAAGCCTCCCCCACACCACCTTCCTCACCGTCTGTCACAGGCAGCTTCTCATCCTCAAGGTAAAGCATGTTTTGTGTCCTTACAGCCAAGCTCCCTTGGCTGTCTTATCTGACATACACGTGAGAGAGGAAGACTCTTCTAAAGGAAAACCCATAGCTCTGCTTTCTTCCTCCCTAGCAAACACTTGAAATTGTCACCTTTCCCCTTCACCTCTTTTGCTTCTGGAGTGACTGTGTCCTTGCCAGCTGGCAAGGAACTGGGGAGGGCAGAGGGGATCTTGCACACAATGGGAAGGCTGGGCTTCTCGAGGGTAGGCACACTGGAACTAGAAGGGGCAGTCTTTCTTCTGGTAGTCTGGTAGCAGCCTTCTGAGGGGAGACTAGGAGCAGTTTGACTCTGTGGTTTGGGGGAGAAGGGGAGGGGAGGTAAGCCACTCAAATTTTGCAAAATCACAGTGGTAGTGAGTTTGAATATTGAACTGCCATTGACCGAACCCAGTTAAAAGACCTGGGGGGACACAGTGATGTTGTCAAGAAGTCATTAAAAGGGAGAAAGGAAGGGACTCCCCCACACAGCAGGAAAGGCATATTGGGACCATGTCTGCTACTTCTGTGGCAGCAGGATCATCAGATCAAAATGGGGTTAGGCAAATTCATGACCAGTAGCTCTATTAATGGATACTACAGGATGGTTCAGGGTTGTCCCCTCTAACATCCCTAATCCTGTGCTTGTCAGGCTGGGGAGGTCCAAGGGAATGCTCTGCAAGTAGACACTGGGCTCGTGTTCTCTCCCTAAGCAGCATTTCGTACTGTCCCTGCTGGAGACAGAGTGGGGACTTTTCCTTCCCACTCCAGTGAGCCCCGTGGGGACCTTTAATCTCTGACTTCTTAAACTGACTTGAGAGTTCCTTTTTAACAAGAGGAAATGGAAATGTGGAAGTCCCAGTTTAGCGTATGCCCAGCAACTGGAAGGTGTTAGTGGCTGTTAGCCTGTGCCAGGAAGCCCAGTTCCTCAAGTCCCTCCTGTTGGCCCCTGATGGTTTGGTGGCAGGAGAGTCCTGCCTGCCCCGGGCTTGTCCCAGCAGCAGCTGACTGGCAGTGCAGAGAGATGGGGGCTGCACGGGCTCTGGAGAGCAGATCTGGCTTCTCGTGTGTGGGCTTTCCAACGGTGCAAGTGGTTTGAGAACCTGTACCCACAAGGGTGTAGCCTATTCAAGTTATGAGCCATGGATGCAATATATCTGAAGCTGGCAGCCCAGATCTAGAATCTAGTACTTTTTTGTTTCATGCTGTGTGGTAAAATCATCAAGAAATGAGGAAGTTTAGGTTCAACGTTGTTCCATCTCTACTGATCTGTATGTAACAGCCCAGGGGGATGGAGGGTGACCTAGAATGAAAGATTAAGCCACAAGTTTAACTGAGAATGGAACAGAAAATCCTGCCTGGGCATACTGAAAATTAGAATGTTTTGTCTTTACAACTAAGATGAGAAATAAGGAGCCTTAAAATCCAAAGCTGCATCTCGAGAGCATCATCCTTAAAAGAATCTCTCTTCTGAAATTGCCCTAAGAACCCAAAACCTGGTTTGGGTGATCAAAGATGAACTCTGCTTTATGGTCTGGCTTTTAGCTGAATAAATACCCCAGAAAAGGCATTGATTTGCTGAGAGGCCTTTAACAATGGGAGGTCCTTATTTTACCTTGATAGTTTCTCGTTAAACAGGAGGTGTAGAGGGATGAATATTTCATTCAAGATCACAAATGCATCTTTCTTAACAATCACCATTTCTCAAACAGGGGACACAAACTGGTAAATAGGTTTTGGGGTTGTGATTTTTTTTTTTTTCTCTAGTATTTGCATATTATTGCACACTGTGGTTGTGTAGGAAGAAGTATAGGCTGTGAGCTGTAGGGGTGCTGAGTGATAAGCGCCTGCTGCGCTGGGGGTAAGCTAGCGAGAGGCAGGGGCAGGCAAGGGGTGGAATTTCCCAGGCTGCTCATCTTCCCTTTTCTGGCTTAAGGAAGGCTGGCAGTGTGTTTTGGTGACACATATCTGTTACCACACGATGCGCAGGAGTTTTCAACAGCAGATCATGTCCTGAAATCTGCTGTTTTCCAAACATCACAGGACTGGCAAAGCATTTTCCCAGCACTGGGATTCCCCAGCACGCAGCAGGGCTGCAGGGCCGATTGCCCCATGCCAACTTCAGTACAGGGATGTGGAAAACCTGTGTGACATCATGGAGCATCTGGACAGGAAGGGAAGCAGCTGGTATTGGGAAATGCTCATGAACATAGGAGATAGAAGCAAGTCATGAAGACTGGGAGCCAAGTGCCTAATGTTCAGAGACCCACCAGCTCTTGGTTCACCCCAGTTCAGAGTTGATTTTGGCAGTGCTGCCTCTGGCCAGCTCATCAGTGCTCAGGAGGCAGCAGCAAGATGCTTACAGCCTCTCTTCCTTGTTCAAAGATGAAGTGATCTGGGTCACCTCAGGGGCTGCCTTTGCTGGCTGGGTCACTGAACTCAGCATTGTGTTAGGAAACCTCTTGGCTGCTCCCTGACCTGCCGCTCGTCCCAGTGACTGTGCAGCACATCAACTTGTCTTGGCTGATTGTAGTTCTGTGCTACCACATGGATGCCACCATGTAATGTGACCCAGGATGCATCACTCAGTGGTGACTTGTGCTTTTGTAATTATGGAGTCTCACTGTGAAACATTGCTGCCTGGTTTCCCAAAGAGCCAGCTGCTTGTTCTCTGACCACCTGGCCAGGAACAGCAGCTGCTCTGAAAAAGCACAGATGGGGGAACTCTGCTGGGTGCTGCACAGAAATTACCACCCTCTCTTGTTTTCCAGCCAGAACCTTGGTGCTGAGTTGATGGGCCTGCAGGTGGATTACTGGATCGCAGCTCCACCCATGGATAGAAAGAGAGACCCGGAGAAGAAGGATCCCTCCACTACCAAAAACACACTGAAATGCACTTTCCGGTCCCTCCAGGTCAGCAGGCTACCTGCCAGCGGCGAGATTGCCACCGCTCCCACAATGTCCATGACCGTCGTGACGAAAGAGAAGAACAAGAAAGGTAAGGTGCACTCCAGAAGCCAAAAATGCAATGCTGCTCTCCCTGTCCTGCTGACCCAGGGCTGCCTGACTTGTCAGTCCTGCAGTACAGCACCTTAAGTCATATTTTCATCTCCAAAATCCTAGTCTGTCTGTAGATGAGAAGTGCCTGTATAAGGTGATAGAGTTTGAAAGGGTGGTTCCTCTTTGTGCTGTTAGAAGAGGGATGGATGTGTTCACCCTTTCACTGCACAGCTGAGATGGTATAGCCTGAAAGAACAAAGATCAGGACAGAGCAAGGACACTTGTGGGTGGCTGTGCAGAAAGCCAGGAGGTACTCTGCTCTGGACAGCTTCCCTGTGTTCCGTATGAGCCTGCTGGTGCTGGCTTGGGCTGTTGGATTAGGTAAGAGGCAGCTTGTGCCCCAGCCACTAGAGTCAGGGCAGGCCCTCCATCCTGTACAGCTCCCTGATCTGGTCTCTCCTTTGCCCCATGACAGAGGTGCAGACAGGCAGGACGCGTGTGCATTGCATCATGTTGCAGCATGTGGCAGCAGCACCAGCAGAGGTGTTTGCTGGACTTGACGTGGTGTCCTCCTGTTAAAATACCACTGTCACAGCAGGACAAATGCCCCAGCTGGACCTGACGAGCCATTTCTGGGTGTGCTTGTACATGTAAGTGGTATGGTCGCTCCAAGCAGGGTCATAGAATCATAGAATAGTTTTGTCTGGAAGAGACCTTCAAGATTATCAAGTCCAACCTTATCCTAGCCCTATCAAGACCTCTAAACCATGTCCCTAAGCACAACATCTACCCAGATTTTAAACACCTCCAGGAATGGTGACTCCACCACCTCCCTGGGCAGGCCATTCCAATGCCTGACAACCCTTTCTGGAAAGAAATGCTTCCTGAGATCCATCTTGAACCTCCCCTGGTTCAACTTCAGGCCATTTCCTCTTGTTCTGTCCCTTGTCACCAGGGAGGACAGACCAACTCCCACCTCGCTACAACTTCCGTTCAGTTAGTTGTAGAGGGCAATAAGGTCTCCCCTCAGCCTTCTTTTCTCAAGGGTAAACTGCCCCAGATCCTTCAGCCTTTCCTCAGAGGTGCAGCCCACCTCTGTACCCTCTCCAGCACCTCAACATCCTTCTTGTAGAGAGGGGCCCAAAACTGGACACAGTATTCGAGGTGTGGCCTCATCAAAGCTGAGTACAGAGGGATGATCCCCTCCCTGCTCCTGTTGGCCACACTATTCCTGATCCAGGCCAGGATGCCATTGGCCTTCTTGGCCACCTGAGCACTCTGCTGGCTCATGTTCAGCTGGCTGTCAGTCAACAGCCCCAGGTCCTTCTCTGCCTGGCAGCTCTCCAGCCACTCCTCCCCAAGCCTGTGGAGCTGCTGGGGGTTGTTGTGGCCCAAGTGCAGGACCCGGCATTTGGCCTTATTGAAACTCATGGAACTGGCCTTGGTCCAACGATCCAACCTATCTAGACCCCTTTGTAGAGCTTCCCTACCCTCAAGCAGATCAACACTTCTACCTAGCTTGGTGTCATCTGCAAATTTCCCAAGGGTGCACTCTATCCCCTCATCCCAATCACTGATGAAGATGTTAAACAGGAGTGGCCCCAGTACTGAGCCCTGGGGGACACCACTCATGACTGGCAGCCAACTGGGTTTAACTCCATTGACCACAACTCTTTGGACTCATCCATGTAACCAGTTTTTCACCCAGGAAAGTGTATGCCCATCCAAGCCAAGAGCAGTCAATTTCTCTAACAGAACACTGTGGGAAACAGTGTTGAATGCCTTGCTGAAGTCAAGATAGACACCATCCACAGCCTTGCCTTCATCCAACAAGCAGGTCACCCTGTCATAGAAGGAGATCAGGTTTGTTAAACAGGACCTGCCCTTCATAAACCCATGTTGGCTGGGCCTGATCACCTGATTGTCCTGCGTGTGCTGCATGATAGAACCCAGGATGATCTGCTCCATCAGCTTCCCTGGTACCAAAGTCAAACTGACAGGCCTGTAGTTCCCCAGATCATCCTTCCATCCCTTCTTATAGATGGGTGTTTTGTTGGCTGACTTCTAGTCTGCTGGTACCTCCCCAGCCAGCCAGGACTGCTGATAAATAATGGACAGTGGCCTGGTGAGCACCCTGCCAGTTCTCTCAGCACTCTAGGATGTAACCCGTCTGTCCCCATAGATCTATTCACATTGATATTGAGGAGCATGTCATGGACCATCTCCTCCTGAATTGCAGGGGAGGCATTGTGTCCCCAGCCCCTGGCTCTTGGCTTGGGGGAGTGACTTTCCCCAGTGCAAGTGTTTCTGTGACTAAAGACTGAGGCAGAGAAGGCATTCAGCACCTCAGCCTTCTCCTCATCTTTTATGAACACACTTCCTTCAGAATCTAGCAGGGGATGGAGGCCCTCCCTGGCCTTTCTTTTATTATTGTATTTATAGAAATTTTTCTTGTTGCTCTTCACATCTAAAGCCAGATTAACTTCTAGTTCAGCTTTCAACCTTCTAATTATTTCTCTGCATGACTTGACAACATTCTTATACTCATTATGAGTCATCTGCCCCTTCTTCCAGAGGCCATAAAGCCTCCTTTTTCCCCTGATTTTAATGCAAACCTCCCCATTCAGCCAGGCCAGTCTTCTTCACTGACAACTTGACTTGTGGCATGTGGGGATGGCCTGCTCCTGCACCTTCAAGACCTCCTTTCTAAAAAATGTCCAGCCTTCCTGGACTCCTACATCCCTAAAAACTGACTCCCAAGGGACTCTATCAAGTAACCTCTGAAACATGACAAAGTTTGCCCTTTGAAAGTCCAGAGTGTCAGTATTGCTGCCCCCCCTCCTAATGTCTCTAAGAACAGAGAACTTAATAATTTCATGGTCACTATTCCAACTGCCACGTCCTCCACCAGTCCTTCTCTGCTTGCGAACAAGAGGTCCAGCAGGGCACCTTCCCCGGTTGGTTCACTCTAACAACTGTGTGAGGAAGCTGTTCCCTACACGTTCTAGGAACCTCCTGAATTGTTCCCTCTCTGCTGTGTTGTATTTCCAGCATATACCTGGGAAGCTGAAGTCACAGCAAGGTGAGCTCTTCTACAGCAGCTCTCATGTCCTTGTACACAGCGCTTTGTGGGACAAAAGGAGGTGGTAGAGAAATGCTTTCAGCACAAAGCCTGATGTTAACTTCTTTCTGTTCTTTAATTTTCTGCTCTTAAACTCATGGCTTTGAGTTCTCAAAATAAATGAATGAAAAAGGCGTTTCAAATGTTGTCAGAATTCTCTCTCTGCTCCTGGCCTTAGTAATGTCAAATACAGTAGGAATTGAGAACAGCTCTGCAGTGAAGTATTTTGAAGGAACCAGTGAGGCAGTTGGACTTACATTCAACTACCAGTAGCTGTCCTTCAGGACATCTTCCTGCCTGTGGGTCCAGACCGTTCCTGGTGGAAGCCGGGCTGTACGGGCTCTCAGAAGGCATCAGCCTTCCAGAGCTTCCTAGGTGCATAACCCTGCAGCCAAGCCACTACTGGACCAACATAGCTGTGGCACTGCTGGTACCAGAGCTCCCATCCCTGACTACACCCTTTTTAGTGGCCTGGCTATGGGAGAAGCAATCCTGAGACACTCAAGGTGTTCTTCACTGGGGCTGGCCCAACCTGGAGCAGTGGAGTTCAACACCACCAGCTTTTGTGGAGCCAGTTGCATAGAATCATAGAATGCTTTGTGTTGGAAGGGCCCTTTACAGGCCATCCAGTCCAACCCGCCCTGCAGTGAGCAGGGACATCTGCAACTAGAGCAGGGTGCTCAGAGCCCCGGCCAACCTCACCTGGAATGCTTCTAGGGATGGGGCTTCTACCATCTCTCTGGGTACCCTGGGCCAGGGTCTCACCACTCTCAGCATAAAAAATGCCTTCCTTCTCTCTAGTCTCAATCTCCCCTCTTTTAGTTTAAACCCATCACCCCTTGTCCTGTTGCAACAGGCCCTGCTAAAAAGATTGTTCCCATCTATCTTATAGGTCCCCTTTAACTATCTTCTCCAGTCTGAAGAGCCCCAGCTTTTGCAGCCTGTCCTCATAGCAGAGGGGTTCCAGCCCTCAGATAATTGTTGTGTTCATAACTCACCCTGCTCCGACAAGTCCATGTCTCTCCTGTGCTCAGTTTGTACATCTTTGCTCGTGCATTTGGGCGGTTCCTGGGGAGCTGGACCCTTTCTACCTCTCCTAATGCCTTCCTTCACCACCAGCTGCTTCTGATTTGTGGCTCTTCCAGCTCTCCAGATGCCTGTGCAGCCCAGCTGAGACCAGACCACTGCTGGTGCTCACAAGCATAGGGTGGCTGGAGCGCAGTGCCTCTGACAGCCCAGTGCAGTGTGTGGGACTGCCCCTCGGTGGGGCAGCTGCCTGGCAGAGCCCCAGCACCCACCACGGGCTCCCAGTAGAGCAGCAGGAGTTACCCTGAAGGTGCCCTTTGGGGCCTGGCATATGAGCTGGGAATGCTTCTCATAGAGACACATGTGTAGGTGACAGTGCTGAGCACTCCACAGTCAAACTCCTGCCAAACAGGGATGATTTGAGGAGGTAAAATTTGAGTCAGAATTTTCAGTTGTGAATGTTTCAATGCAAAACCCCAAACAAGTCTTGGTGCAGCTCCTGTGAGTGGCAGAGATTCACTGTGTGTTGGTTTGATTTTCTTCCAGTGATGTTTTTGCCCAAGAAAACAAAAGACAAGGAGGTTGAGTCAAAGAGCCAGTGTATTGAAGGAATCAGCAGGTTGATTTGCACAGCGAAACATCAGCAGAACATGCTGCGCGGTAAGTGCAGCCCTTGCATCCTCTCAGGCTCTGGGCTGAGGTTCAGCTGCTCACGTGGCCCTACAGGCAGAGGGCTGACCTGGTGTCCTGCCTCATGCCCTGGAACCAGCATAATGGGGTGTTCCTGAGGAATGGGCTTGGCTGTGTCCAGCACGGGGGAATGCTTTAATAGGTCTGGGATGTGGGAAGATCCTCCCTTACCTAGAAACTCCTCTGAATCAGTGCCCTGGGTGAGGACAAGGGCCTGGGCCAGGCTCCATTCCTCTCCCTGCCATTATTCTGTTACATCTGGTGCAAGGGATGGTGGAGAGCGGTGAGAGCGTGGCTGCTGCTCTAGGCCGGACTCGGGCACAAAGGCATGCCACAGCAGGAGCTGGAGATGGGTCTTGCAGGCAGACCTGAAGTGGCTGCCAGTGGAGCTGGGCATCCAGTATCAAAAACATCCCAGCAGCCTATTCAGCTGATAATCCTCACTGCTGTTAACAGCACAGGGATCTGCTCGGGTCACCTCCTTAATCCCGGCCCAGTCCCTGTGGTTCTGTTTAGTGTGGTCACAGAACATGTGTCACCTCTTCAGGAGACACGCGTCTCCCGGTTAAGAGTGCCAGTGAGGAAAGACTGATGCCTGTCCCTGTACGACTGCATTTGCCCAAAAAAGAAAATGGTGTGTGCTTAGGAAATTCGAGAAATCAGATCAGGTGACGCTGAAATCAGCAGTCTGGGGAGCTCCAGTGTCAGTGAGTGATGCTGGAACAACGGTCTGAGCTGTGCTCCCTGAACCTGGTCTGCTCCCAAGCAGTTCTGTGCCGTGTGTGCAGCTGTTTACAGGCAGAGCAGCTCACGGGCAGAGCACACAACGTGGCCAGGCCTCCCTCTGCCGACTGCCAAGAGGGGTCTCGCAAACCTGTTTCAGGTTGGCCACTTCCACTTGGTATTTTCTAACTCTCCTCTCTTTTTGCCCTCCCCTGCAGTCCTGATCGATGGGGTGGAGTGGAACGACGTCAAGTTCTTTCAGCTGGCAGCACAGTGGTCCTCTCATGTCAAGCACTTTCCCATCTGCATATTTGGACACTCCAAATCTAACTTCTAGCCGTGCTCGGCAGAGGGACCTTCTGTCCGTCCCGGGGACTGCACACCAGGAGCCAGGAATTGCGTGCCAACTCTGACTCGCGTCGCTCTGCCCTCTCCTGCAGAATTAATTACAGATGTGCTTGGATTACTTTTGAATTACTTTTTTCTATTAACTCTTAAGTTTACTACAAGGGAAGGAAACCCCTTTAAACAAAGGCAAAAAAAAACAACTCAGTCTTAAACATAGATGTGCTGACAACATGAAGTCGTGGGGGAGTTGGCAGGAGCAGGCAACCTGCCCAAGAACACCTACCACGTACAAGCAGATAGCTGAATAACTGCACTGCTTATTAACCTGAGACCTCATTGGTGTGAGTGGGCTGGGGAGCCGTGGATCAGCTCGAACGGATTTGTGGAAGATCATGCGCGTTACGGTGTGTTTGGCCCCCTCCCTCTGCATTTCTAGGAAAACAAAGGTGGCCAGTCTTTCTTCCTGCTGCCAAAGGACGAGAGATCAGCATGTCTGGAGGGAGCTCAGCTGTCCAGTTTGAAAAACAGACCATTCGCATAGCCAGGGAGGTGTGGAGAGGAGATCCTCTTTGGAGCGGGGCATCTGCCAGAGGGAGGGCAGGTGTTTGTGCTGAAGCGATGCCTGAGGAGGGTTGGGCAGGAACAGGAGTTAGGGAAGCACTAGGTGTAAGGAAACTCCAGTGTCCCAGGTCTGTGACAATGACCAAACCGAGCCAGTCACAATGTCCCCGCAGCTGGCTGCACTGCGGAGGGACGCCGCGTCAGTGGGGTCGCTGCTATTTACATACACCGATTCTTTACCTGTCAATAAAACCTCCTCTAGCCTCTAAAGGGAAAGGATTTTTTTTTTTTTTAACAGCTGCAGGTTTTTTTTAATGCTTTCTAAAAAAACAACAAAAAAAAACCAAACAAAAAATAAGAGAGGAAAAAAAAAATTCAGTTGCCAAAAAACCAAACCCAGGAAGATGAGCCGTTGTCTGTGAAATGATAGACATCACTGTAGTGGCTGGACTGGGGGCCAACCAGGCACTCTGCATGTCCAGCTGCCTTCCCGTCCAGCTGTCAGACCGCATGCGTGCGGTCTCATGGGCTGCTCTGTCTGCTGCCTCTGTCCTGTGCCGAGCACGCTGTGCTGTGCTCCCCAGAGCCTGCTGCCCTTTCCCTCCTGCACCTCCCCGCGCTGGGCGCAGGCTGCCCGTCGTCGGGAGCACGTTTTTGCCATGCCCTTCAACCACCCTGGACCTCTCCTCAGAGGGTCTGAGAGGCTGTAAGGAAAAGGAAGGGTGCTAGGGCTTCACAGCTTCCTGCAGGCTGCTCTGGAGATGGACCTTGTCCTTGCCTTCTGCTTTCTGAGTGTTCCTCCCCGGGGCATTTCTCTGTGGCTGGCATCCCTGCCCAGCAGGATGTGCTTTCACCCTGGCACAGCATTGCTTGCTGATTGAGTTTTTGCTCTAGGGGTTTCAGTCCCAAGGTGCAGTGGATGCTGTGGCTGGGATGTGAGAGAGAATGAAGCCAGTCAAGTTCTCAGTTCACCGTGAGTTGCGAGATGTCCCATGAGATGGAGGAGTGAGATTTTGGGGATTTTTTGGATGTCTTGCACTGTTGGCTTGGCTCCAACTGTCCTTGTGTTCATTTTGTATTTTGGGGGTGCTTGGGGTGCCAGGGCAAGGGGAAGCTCTTACAAGGAGACAGTGTGACAAGCCACAGGTCTGGGTGGCTCTGGGTGCTGACTTTTGCCCTCCAGGCTTCCTGGAGCTTCCAGAAGCAGGTGGCAGGTGAAGTTTGGGGAGCAGAGTGTTCTTTCTGTATGGAAGAGCAGACATCTCTGGCAATTCAGGATAAGGGACCGAAGTTTTTGATGGGGTCCTTTTGAGTCCCACTCTTGTGGGCAGGCCGGGCTCTGGAAAGCACCTTCTGAGGGCAATGATGCTTTTGAACCTTTCTTTTTTGGTGGGCTTTTTGTTGCTTTGGGTTTCTGTTTGTTTGGGTTTGGGTTGGGTTTTTTGGGGGGGGTGGGGGGGGATTTTTTGTGTTTCTGTTGTTGTCTGATCCCTTACCCTTGGGTTTTCGAAGGCTTGAGAATCCCACCTTGTCCTGCTTGGCAAGTCCTGCTGTGTGCAGGGGTTGCCCGGGTTCTTTGGGCAGGACAGTGGCAGTGTGCTCTGTTAGGCCTTCTGCTGCTGGGGAGCGAGAGGTTAATAGGGGAGAGCTTGGTCCCTGCTGGATCTGGCACCTGTTGCAGCTCAGCACAGGCTGCTTCCCGGCTGATTTCACAAAACCCTTTCCCAGCACAAGTACAACCTACTTGGCCGGGGAGTGGGTATTCCCTTCAAACCTGGCAGGGGAGGAGGACGTGGTCCCACGCCCAGTGCCACGCTGCTGGGCAGGACAGGACAGGCCGTACTGTCTCGTTGCAATACTCTCTCTTCCCGTGGTGCCGCGGGCAGGTCTGCTGCTGTCTGCTAGCTCTTGGCTCTGGCAGGAGGGCGGCTGTAGTTCCCGTGTCCTGTCTGTCGGTTCATGCGCTTTCGGTTGACCTGAGCTGATGCTCTGGGATCCTGCGGTGTTGCCTAGCAGCGGTAGCGTGGGAGACGGTGTATAAGCACATCACTTCTTCTTCTTCGTTGAGGCTGTTGCGTTAAGGAGAAAAAAAAAAAAAAAAAAAAGCCAAAACAAAATCTAAGAAGCTATTTAAAGGATATTAGTCAGTGTGTGATTTTCTTCCTGGAGTCTCACACTGGTGTGACATGAGTGATTGGGCTGGGTTCCAGCGCATGCAGCCTGGGCAGCTCTTGGTGCTGGAGCGTGTTATTGCTGCAGAGGTGGGGTGGGTGGACCGACTGTAATAACTTTGTTTACTGAGGGGGGAAACCATCACTGTGCTCCTCTTTGTATTTCAACCTACTGTAAAGAAGTGGTAGCTAGGACAGGATTTCCAGGGTCCTGCCTATCAAACGTGTGTTGACCTGCTCTACTCGGTGTGTGTACATGTGAGAGAGACACTTCTGCTCGTTGCATTTCATGTTGGTTTGTGTTTTGTTCTAACGATACAAGTGAATTCATCGGGAAAACTCTGTGTGCCTGAGACCTGAGGGCTTGCGTCTCTGAAGGGTTTCTCCCCTGTGGAAAGCTGCCACTGCCTGGAAATGCCTCTTCCGTGGAAAGAAACATCCCAGCTCCTCAGAAACATCCCTTGTCCTCCAGAGCCCAGCAGCGGTGGGCTGGGCCTGCCCGCAGGCAGCTGTGTGCCCAGGGGTGACTGTGGGGATTCCCAGCCTCGGAGGCGAAGGCTGGTGTGGGAGTTTGGTGCTGTTCAGTGAGGGTTCCTGTGCCTCTGTCGTTTCTCTTGTATCATGTAGAGACGCTTTGTGTTTCCGTCCCTGACAGGAGGAGAAAGTTTTCTGTTTCTAAGGAAAATGAGCTTCAAAGCATTCACATGGCTCAGACCGGTTGGGCCGAGGGACTTTGCACTGGTGACATGGATGAGTGACTGATCTCAGGTCTCGCACCCTCCCAGCTTCCTCAACAGTTTCCTTGGGGCGAGCAAGCCCTGCTGGCCCTGGGTCCCTGCTGTGGGGCCAGGGCCAGCTGCCAGAGCAGCCGTGGTGCCTGCAGAGCGATGCCAGCCGGGGCGGGTTAGGTGGGTGGGTGCATGCGTGTCGGTGAGCACAGAAGGATGGCTTAGAGCAGAGACAGCATCACTCTGCGTTCAGCTCTCAAGAGGTTTTTTTGGCGAGAAAGGTGCAACTCGAGCAAAGAAGCACAACGTTGTTCTCACCCGCCTGCATTAGATGGGGCTTGCTTTGGAGACGCCTGGTCTGACAGCGAAGGCAGGGGCTGGAGGGGCAGTATCTGAGCTGATCTCTGGCTGGGAGGTGCTTTGAAGGCAGTGTCCCCTGGCGTTCCTGGCCCTTTGTGTCCCAAAGTTAGCCCCTGCTCCTCACAGATCTGGGGTTTTTTTTATCTCCCACTCCTCTGGCAGTGGCTCTTCAAAGCAGCCGGTTTCTTTTCAGCTGGTCTTGGGCAAAAGGCCCCCACCTCGCCCAGAGGTGAGATCTCAGGAAGGGGCTCAGTGCTGGGCTGGACTGTGCGACGCTGACCTAGTTTAACAGCGCTGGTGAGCAGATGAAAGATGGAAGGGTTTTGTGGCATTGAATTGCACCTTGAGAGCTTCCTGGTCCTCCAGGTTGAGTTTCCTGGAGGCAAAGGCTGGACCTCAGCCCTGCCAGCGTTCAGTCGGGGCTGGCTCTCTTGCAGCACTGGCAGCTTTATGGACATCTTGCTGGTTTAGCTCAGCGCTGCGATTTCTGTCCAGTTCAGTTGTTAACTGCAGAGTCCTCCTTAATTACCCATGAGTCTGGGGAGAGCCACTGTCTCTGTGGCTGTGTTTTGCTGCTTTGCTTAGCACGTGCTTGTGGTTTAATCCTGCAGAGGGGGCAGGGGTAGGTGGCTGGGAGATTTCTGGAGCTGGAGGAGATGCATGTGTTTGCTTTCCGGCATCAAATGCAGCAAAGAACCACGCTGCCCTGTGCTTAACCTGCAATTGCAGCTAAGGCCCCATCGTATTTCTCACCAGCAGTGCGTGCTGGTGGGAGCACTGGAAAGCCAGGGCAGAGGGCACTGCACTTGCCACCTCCAAGTTTAAGAAGGAAATCCTGGAAAGAGGCAGCAGAGCTGGTGGCCTTCTCCTGCTGCTTGGTGTGCCAAGGGATCAGGAAGGCTGGGATTAGGGCAGTCCTGCCACGCAGCAGGAAAGGGCTGGGGGCCCTAGAGCTGTTTTGGATGCAGTGCCCCTGTCCCCTTTGTTCAGGGGGTCTCGGTCTCAGGACATAGCTGTGTGGTGGCATTCTAGTGTGACACTCCCTCTGGGTTTATCCAGCAGGGAGAAGGCAAGAAGTGAGCAGCAGCATCTACCAGAGATTTCCTGGAACCTCTTCAGCAGGGTTCTCATGGGAGGTGCTCCTGGCAGGGCTGGCCCTTGCAGGGTCATTCGGCTGCTTTGGGACAAACTAGGGGAGAAGGGGACATGCCAGCTTGGAAAGCAGCAGCTTGCTGGTTTCCTTAAGGAAGAGCACTGCTGTGGGGCCACATCCAGTCAGCTGCTGCTTTGCACCTTGGCCAGGGGGTTGCCAGCGCATTGCCTGCCTGGTTGCACACGTGCCGATGGGGAAGCACCTTGGAGCCAGCCTTGTCCAGGCTGCCACGTATGAGGGGACGTTACCACTGTGTAGATTCCTGAGTTGTCCATCTGTTTCATTGTTGTATTGTTTGGGTTCTAGGTTGTTTGTTTTTTTTATGAAGACAGATGAAATGTGAATAGCCTTTTTGGAACAAACCGCAACGTGCTCGACCTCGTCAACTATTTTATGGTACTAATGCAACACTAATAAAACTGGACATGAAAGCACACACCTGTCCCTCGAGTCGTCTCTCAGCAGGGGCTGCTCTGGCATGACTGGGGCAGGTGTCTCCAGGGGGAGACAGCAGCATGGATTTCTGCCAGGGGGGTGGATTTATCCAGCTGCCTGGCAGCACTTTCCCCGGCAGAGCTGGTGTGGGTTGGCATGTCCTGGCCAGCACCCAGCCCTCCTGTGGGTTCTGCAGCCCTGCTGCCCTCTCCTCTCCCCCTAATGCCTCCTCTTCCAGAGGGACTCGCTTGTCTCCGGCAGCTCTCCTGGGTCTGACAGCCCTCCCTACCAGCCAGTCCTCACACCCTTGCAAGGGGAGGAGAAGGGACCAGGCTGGTGCCCGTTTCTTGTCTGGGGGCTGCGTTGGATGGACACAGTGTTAGGGCACAGAGGCGGAGTCTCAGTGGAGAAAGACTGATGCTGCAGTAGCCTGGAGCTGTGTGCGCCCCTGGGAGAGGGACCTGATCTAGGGGGGCAAGGAAGAAGGGGGAGAGAAGATGCAAAGAAAAGAGTTATGGAGCTGTTTTGTGCCAGAAAGGTGAAGAAATGTTGGGAAATGGGCCCAGGGCCATGGTCCCCAGGATACAGCAGTGGGAATGCTGAGCTGGAGTGGTGTACATCCTGTGCTCTGCCTGGCCAGTGGTGGGGGCAGGAAGGATGGCTGCTGATGGAGCAAGGAGCTGGGGTTGGAGGGAGCTCTTTGCAGCAGGCCAGGCTGATCTCAATGAATGTCCCGATTCTTCTGCATGGCCTGGCCAGTCTTGTAGGCACACTTAAGGCCTGAGCCCTTTGCTAGAGAGGGGGACACAAGTTTCAATGAGGCAGCACTGGGAGGAACTTGGATAACTCCAGGCAAGAAGTTCTGTAGCCCTGGAGGAGGCAGGATTCCCAAGTGTGGAGACGGCACCAAAAGCTGTGGAGCAGGCCTGGCTGCTGGTGAGATAGTGGGAACACTGTGGGGCAACTCGTGGAGACGAGTGGGTGAAGGCTGTGTCTGGGCTATGGGGTGTTCTTCACATGTTCAGCTGTAAACCTGCACCGAGGGGCCTGCTGTGCATGGAATAGGCTCAGCCTGAGCTTCACCTTTTAGAGCCCATGGAGGAGCTCGTCTCGGCACAGGAAGGACAGTGGAAGCAGAGTGGACTGGATGGGACCAGTGCGAAAGCTCAGGTGCTGGCAGGGTAGTGAAGGAACAGCCCCACATCACCGGGGATCATGTGCAAACTCCCTACGCCACAAGCCCTGGTGGGGCTTTGGACATGCTCCCCTGTCTTCTGCACGGGAGGTGGAGAAGAAAATTAGAGCCGCGTGGAGCAAGGGGTGGGGTGTGCCAGGGCACGTGCAATGGGCCTGGGGAGCCTCTCTCGCCTACGCTTGATGGGATGAACCAGTTTCGGCCGGGCAATTTTGGACTGGGCTCTCAAAGCACCAGTGTCTTCCTTTTGCAGGCCTTGTCCTGTCTTGGCAGAGGTGCACCCTCGCTGCCCCCCAAGAGGCATCAATGCAAGTGATCATCCCATCAGGATGCACCAGAAGCCTCTCGAGAGGACTGGGTTTGCCACGATGGGAGTGAGTGGGGTTTGGTGGTGGGAGATGGGGCATGAGAAGAGCCCACTCCTTGCAGCCTGTGGCCGCTGGCACTGGCTGCCCTCCCTCCCCTTGCACCACACCCAGGTGGTGACCACAGCTCTTGCTCAACCTGGAAGAGGAACAGCTGGGACGTTCCAACATATTTCTGTTGCTTTTGTACGAAGAACAGTTTAGCATCTGGGAAGAGCAGTCAATGCCATGTGACCATCAGTTTCTTCGTGTGCAGCCACGGCCTGCCCCAAGATGCTATTTGTAAATATTTACTCTGGATAATTTTTCCGTGTCCTCCTGAATCGTTTTCTGCTCTGCAGAACAGTTGCAGAGGCAGCTTGGGGAGAGCCAGCCCTCGCACCCCTGGTGTCCCCGAGGGCTGTGCCAGCACGTGCTCCCCTGGCTGGCTGGGGGAGGAGAGATCACAGTGGTGCTCCCCCAGCGCACTGAACTATTTTGGCTGACTGATTTCAGCCCCAGAAGCGCTTTTGTGGCTCAGCCACGTCCCTCGCACACCTTGGAAATTAGAGCCCCGGGCCCTGCTGGGACCCAAGGACTGTCAGAGATCAGGGGTTTTTTTTCCTAACACGCAAAGCAAATTTTAACAAAAGCCCTGTTCTCTTTCCAACAGATGTATTTTGGCAGATGTCACCGTTTTGGGTGGTTTTGCGGAGCTGTTTCAGGACACTGAGCGGCAGTGCTGAGAGCGCTGGCAGGGACCGTGCCCAGCCCTGGTAGAGGGTGTATGACTGCGCAGTTAACCGCTTACTCCAGCAAAGAGTTTCATGACAGGTACTTTTTTGGCCGTTGTGACCTGTCTGACTGTGAGGAGGGGTCCTGGGCTGACACCTGGCTCAGGCAACACCAGGTGATTCTCCAGCTCAGTGCTGGAGCTGAGGAGTGAGTGTAATCATCCTACCATGCCTGAGAAGCCAGCAGCACCCCAGGTCCCCCTGTGCTGTCAGAGATGTAGCTCCTCATGGGGGTTCACCATCCAGCCTTGGCACTGTCATGGAGAAGTCCTCGAGGGGGATGCCCTGTCACCTGCTCTGCTCCATGTTGTCAGCTCTTGCTGGGGCCCCAGCTGTAAAGGTGTTATGTACCGAAGAACACCAGTTTCTTGGGGTGGCAGGTCCTGCAGGAGAGGAAATGGCACTGGCGCTGGTAACATTCCAGTTTTGCAGAGCAACCTGGAGCTGGCGCCTGTTCAACAACTGCATAACCACTGCACGACTGCTAAGGAGACACCTGGAGAGGAGCCGTGCATGGGTGAAGAAGGGATGTGCTAGCTCAGTACAGCCCCTGGTGTGCTTGGGACCGGTGACACCCGCAGGACAGTGGCCAAGGGAAAGCTAAAGGCATCATCCGTGTTTTGCTGACACCCAAGGAGGGGGGAAAGCCCCAGCATGGCAGCAGGTGACACAAGTGCGGAGGGGACAGGCCAGGCAGCCTCTCACCATCATGGGGACCCAAGGGAGATGGCATAAGAGGGGTGGGGGAGTTGAGCGCAGGAGGCGTGCACATGGCAGGGGACTGCTGTTTAGGGCTGGAGAGGTGTAAATGGGGAGCAGGCAGCGTATGGAAGTAGTTACAGGTGTGAGCAAGGAGAGCTGTCTGTGGAGTGGCCTGTTGTTCCTGCCCAGGATGGGGAGCACAGGCAGATGTGTGTTCGAGCACGGACAGATGTGTGTGAGCACAGGGGGAGTGTTGGCGTAGGGCTGTGTGTACAGGTGGGGTGCCGGGAGGCAGGCTGCCTGCACCTCCAGGCAGGTTTCTGGGTGAGGGGGCCTGTGTGTGCAGGCAGCTGTGTGAGCACGGGTGCCGTTTGTGCTGGTGTGCGGGGAGAGGGGTCCACGCGGGGACAGGTGGGCTCTGTGTGCAGAGATGAGAGGACAGATGGGCTCTGTGTGCAAAGACAGGCAGGCTGGGGGTGTGCGTGTGTGAGGGGAGAAAAGCAGGCTCCGTGCGTGTGAGAGAGAGGGGACAGGCGGGCTGCGTGTGTGTGAGGGCAGGAAAGCAGGTTGTGTGCGTGAGAGGGGGGACAGACTGGCTGCGTGTGTGTAAGAGAGGGGGGACAGACTGGCTGCGTGTGTGTAAGAGAGGGGGGACAGGCGCGCTGTGTGGGTGTGAGGGGGACGGGCGGGCTGCGTGTGTGTGTGTGCGTGTGTGTGATCGGGGGACGGGCTGTGTGTGTGAGTGTGAATGTGATCGGGGGCCGGGCGGGCTGCGCGTGTAGAGGCGGCGCTCCCGCCCGCAGGCCCCCTCGGCTCCGCTCGCCTCCCGCCGGGCGCCGGTTGCGGAGCGCCGCCCTCACACGCCGCGGGCCGGGCGGCGGGGCCGGCTCCTTCCCCTCCCTCCTTCCGCCGCCGGGCCCCTCTCCTCCGCTAGTGCCCGCCGCCCCCTGCCTGCCGCCGCCCCGCCTCCCGCCTCCCTCCCTCCCTTCCCCGTCGTCCGGGCGGCAGCCGGCGCGGCCCCTTTAATTCCCCCGCTCCCCTCCCCCGCCCGGCCGCTCCAGCCTCCATTTTCCAGCGGATCCGGCACCTGGAGGCGGCGGCGGGAGCGGCCCGCTCCCCGCACCCGGCCCTGTCCCGGGCATGGCCGCCAACATGTACCGGGTCGGAGGTAAGCGGCCCCGGGGCCCCGGTCCCGCCGCGGCCCGGCTCCACCGCGCCTCCTTCCCCTCGCTCCCTCCCGCGTGCGAGCGGCGCCCCGGGGGCCCGGCGGGCCGCGGCGGCGGGGCAGGCCCGGGGCGGGGCGGCGGCCTGGCGGGGAGGCTGGAGGCCGTGGGCAGCCGGGGAGGGAGGGAGGGAGGCTGGCGAGGCGCGGGGCCTGGGGGCGCCGGAGGGGAGGCTGGAGGCTGAGGCGTGTGGGGCGGGAACGGGGCAGGGGCCTGGCGGGCCGTGGGGAGGGGAGGCCTGGCCTGGGGTTAAACGGGGTGAGGGGATGCCGCGGGGGCCCCCAGTGCGAGCTGTAGGGCGAGGAGCGGGGCGAGCCGGGGTGATGTGGACCGGGGATGTGGGGCAGGTTTAGGTGAGGGGCAGGGGGTGGAGAACAGCCCCCGTATGGGGCCCCAGGGTGTAGGGAGACGGGGCACGCGAGGCTGTGGGCAGCGGGGAGCAGGGAGCAGGGCTGGGACGGGGAGGGAGAGATGGGTCAGTGGGGCGGGGGCAGCGCAGGAAAGCCGGAGACGAGAGGCCGTGGGGAAGCAGTGTCGGGACGGGCCCCGGGATGAGGCCTGGGGTGGAGTGGCTGCTTAGATGGGGGTCATGCGAGGTTGTAGGGGTGGGGACCGAGGAGGAGTTGCTGAGATAAGGAGCACAAAGATGGGCAGAGACCGCTGGTAGTCTGCGGGACTGGTGTGAGGCACGTCCTGCAGATCTTGGCCTCCCTTTCCACTCTTGCTGTTTTGTTGTATGCTTCCCCATTAGTCTCCTATTCAGGGTTGCGGTCCTGTCTGATTGTCCTTTGTTTTGACTCACGTGAAGAGAAAGCAGAGGCAACAGGGTTTGGGACTATATTTTATGGAACATAAACTGAGGGTGGCCTGGCATGAATTTGTGCTCGGCCATTTTCCTTCATAAAAGCTGTTTTGTGGAGCTTTCTTCTTCCCGGGACTATAAATGTACTGGAAGATGGGTTTGTGGCGTTCCCTCCTTTTCAAAATGTGCCTTTCCTTGTGGAGTTCTGTAAAACTGGAGTAAAGTAAACAAGGGAAAAAATACAGCAAAGGTGACCAAGCCATACTGTCTGGCTGCTCTCCATCAACAACTACTTTCTATTCTTTCCGCCTTTCTGGCCTACCCTTACTTTGTGTTCTGAAAAATGTCACTTCTTTTGTCACGTTTGTACTTTTTCTCTGGTTGCACTTGGTGTGCCTCTTGGATGTTGTGGCTTTCTTTGTTGGGTTGCTACACACCTGACATTATGGAGTAGAGTAGAAAGATGAAGGACAAGATGAGTTCTGGAAATTTGCAACTCGGTTCCTGGTGTAACTTGCAAAGGAAGTTGTTTCCTGGAAATTATTGTTTGGTGCTTAATGTTACAGGCACCAGTCTAGTACAGAATGTGGTCTTCAGTGTTTTGTGTGGCCGCATCTGTACTGTGCATGTCACAGGTGATGGGAAGGAACCTATGGAGACCTCTCGGGTAACCTCCTGCTAGAAGCTGTCCTGTTACAGCAGAGTGCTCAGAGCTGTGTCCAGCCCAAGCCTGAATATCTCTAAGGATGGCGATGCCACCCTTACTTTGAGTCTTGTCCAGAGTTTGACTGTGTTTGAGGCAAATGTTTGTTTCTATGTGCCCGGTTGGATTTTCTTGTGTTCCAGCTGGTGTCCCTTGTTCCTCCTCCCTTGTTCTATCCCTGTGCACCTCTCAGAGGAGCCTGGCCCTGTCTGCTCTACATCTCCCACTGAGTAGTTACAGACAGCAGCAACACCTCCCCTGAGCCTTCTCCTTCCGAGGCTGACCTCTAACCTTCCTCTCTTTGCACGTCCCGTGCTCCAGCACCAACCACCTTAGTGGTCTCTGCTGGACTCCTTCCTATATGTCACTTGTGCTGGAGAGCCCAAGTTGGACCCAGCTCTCCAAATGGTGATCCCTTGCTGCAAGGGTGCACTGCTGGTTCCTGGGCAGTTTGTAGTTTTACCGGGTACCTTCTTACAGAGATGCCATGTCAGCAGCCGCTGCCACTGCAGGAACTTAGCCCAGCCCAGATGTGTGCCTTTGCTCCAGCTGTAGTTGAACTTCCTGAGGTTCTTGTCAACCCATTTTCCAGCTTGTTGAAGTCCCTCTGAATAGCAGCCCTGCCCTCTAGCATGTGGTATGCTTTTCCAAGTCCCCAAACTCTAGAGAGTGTACTCTTGTCCCTATTCAAGTAATTAAAAAGGTCCTAAGCAGGCTGGCCCTGGCATTGATCCTTCAGGGATGCCAGTAGTAACCAGCAGCCAGGTGAAGGTTCTCACTGCTGATCACAATCCTTTGAGCCTGGTGTTCCAGTTTTCCTCCCACCTTTATTGGCCAGTTATCCAGGCCACACTGCATCCATTGGGTTGAAAGCATGCTGTGGGAGACCTACCACGGCCTTTGACACAAAGGTGTCACACCCCCTGCTTTCCTGTCTGCTGCAGAACCAGGCTTTTCATCCCAGAGGGGAGTTGGGTTAGTCAGGCATGACATGCCTTTGGTATATCCATTTTGTCTGGTCTCAGTCACCTTCTTGTCCTTTCTGCCCTTGGAAAAGGTCAGAATTTGCTCCGGAACCTTTGTGGGCAGAAGGCAAGGCAGCTGGCTGATAGCCAGGGTTACAGTGCTCCGTTACTGTAGGTATGGATGAAGTCTTGATTTGACATACAGCCATGATCAACATGTGGATGGATGGATGCAGCTGTTTCTGAGCGCTCTGGTGAGCCTGAGCCGGAGGAGTTTGTGGTGTTGAATTGGTTTTGACCTCTGGCGCTGGTATCTCCCGCTAATGGTTTTGTGTGCTGAAGTTGCGTGTGAACTCCGGGGCAGGATTAAATCCTGAATGGGATTTGTGCATAGTCATTTCATACACTTCCCACTGGAAGACAAACATTCAGCAGATAATCTGTTATTATTCTTGTGGCCACCGAATTGTGTTGTATGAACTCCAGACCTAACAGCTGCCAAAAGTAGCTCGCTCGCTGTGGATCAATAATGTGTATGTTGACTTGGAAAGGACGATCATCGCTTTTGGCCTGAGTGTGAAACACCGTGAGTTTTTGTTTTCAGAAACTAGTAGATGGACTTCACCTCTCTGATAGAGACTGGTTTTAAACACACCCGCAGTGTGACATCTCTTCCAGAGGACGTGAAGTGCCTTGCTGTCTTTTAATGTTGGCATGCAGTGGTTCCTGGACAGAGGAGCCAAGGAGCCTGCTCTGTGGATGCCAAAGGTGGCATGCATGTCTTCTCCTTGGTGTTGTGTAGCAGTCTGAGCATGCTAGTGGGGTTAGGAGCTGCCATGTCAATGGCTTTAAGACTCTGAGTTAAGTTGACCAGTGGTGTCGAGTTTCTGAGAGAAAGCAACTGATTTTCCTGGTTCCTGCCAAGTTTCTGCTGGTACATTTCTGGTGGGGAGGAGGTTGGTTTCAAATACAAATGGGACCCTCATAAGCTAGCACGGTTCATGGGGGATGTGTAGGGAAGTTGCCAGGGTATCAAATTCCAAAATGAAGTACGGGATCTTACTTTTTGTCCAGAAGGAAATCCTGGAGTTGCCTGCTTCCAGTGTAGCAGAAGTGAAGATTTTCCTAACAGCTGCCTTGCAGCCATGAAATAAAAGGTAGCATGATGAGAGTGGGCTGCTTTTGTTGACAGGAGCTGTGGTGGGCTGGCCTGCCGCTCCATGGAGCAGACTGGCAGCCTGCATGGTCACAGGCCTTAGGAGAATGTTGGATAAACACCAGATCTGAGAAGCTTGGGACCTCTGAGCTGGAATTTGGGGCCTCTGATGAAAAAATGCATGTGGGAGAGAGATGTTCATTGTTCTAGCTAGTGCCAGGCTCTGCTTTCAGGAGAGTGCTGTGTCAGCTGCCTGGAAGAGAACAGGTCATCTCGGTATCAAGAGACTTTCCAACAGCTATTCCGTCTCCACCTTCTCTGGGAGAGTTCAGCGGTAGTGAGCCAAGTATTTCTTTAGCGGCGGTAATTGATTGAGCCCCACTGCAGGTTTATGCCCCTTTGGCATTCCCTTCATGCAGTGAAACAATGATTTTTGCATTTCCATCTTACACTGGTTTGAGGAACTTAAATTTTTCCACCTTCCCTCCTCCTCACTCTTTGTTTTTTCCTGGATTATTTTTACTCTGCATCAGCTACCCGATCTGGTTCACTGTGGGACTGTGTGAACAGCTGAATGGGCTCAGTGGGAGGGCTGGGAACAAGGGGATCGGGAAAGAAAGGAGAGGAAGGATGGAGGAAGAACTATTGAAGCCAGCACTTTTGCCGAGACAAATGTCAGTTGATGCTTTTAGATTAAAAAGGTTTTTCTTGTTTGGGAGTGTACTCAGCTACAAAATTATCCCTGCTTTTATGAGTCTGCAGCACATTTAAGGTGTGTTTAAATGGCACTGGAAGATGCGATCACAGGTCAGTCAAGCACATATGTGCTATCTGTATCTAACACGATTAAAGTGTGATTCTCACCCCACAGTGCCTGACATGGGCACCTAAGATTCCCAGCAGCTTTATTCCTGTGTGCTGGAGGCTGAAGCTCTCCAACTTACTTCATAGCTATTCTCGTGCACCAGACTAGACCTGCCATTGGTGTGCCTGTCTGTGCTGCACGTGCAGTCCTCGCTTCAGCAGGGACATTCCCAAAGTTCTTAAGAATGGCAGCGTGACATCATCTCTCTGTTATTGTAGGGTGTTACTAGTGCGTGGCTGGGGACCGTGGTTTGACCTGCCCCCCCATCCTGTTACATACCCCTGGTTGGCATCCTGACTTCTCCTGGTGGCATGTGACTCCTGACATCCATATTGCTGACAGAGAGCTGTGAGCAGATGGGTCCATTGGTCTTCTTGACATCACAGTGATGTCAAGAGTAATTTTCTGTGCTTTTCCTGGTAAAGATCTGAGGGACAGAGCTATTCAGGAAGCTTCTGTAGAAACATGTTGTTGAGTCCAGTTGTGGAGCATGTAATTCAGGTAGTGTTAACTGCAGGGGCACATGGAAACCCTCTCCTGTTCCCTTGCTGTATCAGTGTGTATGTGTTTTGGGTTGCAGGAGGGGTTACTGTGGGATATCTTTGCTTTGGTTGTGTTTGTTGTGGTGGGGTTTTTTGTTGCTTGTTTGTTTGTTTGTTTATTAACTTTAACCTGAAATGGAGTATGTGAAGGTAACCTGAGCTGAGAGTGGGTTTACTGGAGAGAGTTATTAACCAGTAAAGATAGTGAAAATAAGAGTTTATTGTTGCAGCTTACTAATAGGTCTGTCCAGTCATTAGCCCTAATAAATACAGGACAGCTTCTAGCTTATCACCTTTCAGCAACAGCCAAGCAGTGGGTTTCTTCATCTTTTCCTTTCCTTGTTTCTAGTTACACAAGTTTATCTTCTTGTGTTTTACGGTCTTCCTTTCCTTCCTCCTCTCCCCCACAGCAGGCTGCTTCAGCAGTCATCAGCCTTTCACTGGGAAACGGTGCTTAGCGGGTGAGGGATGCATTGTCAGCCAGCTTAGGTGTGTTTGTAGGCTAGACCTACAGTGATGGTGGCAGTCCACGCTCTGGGGATGTGCAATGGCTCTAAAAATGGAGTGAAAGCAGTCAGCCTGCTTCTGCCAAAGGAAGGAATCTGGTTTCCCCCCTCCTTGTCCCCAGCAGGGGAGAGCTCACCTGCCTCTTCTCATTCTTCTTGGCCTCCTGTTTGGCCAGGTTGGTGGTGCCGGCCCCTTAGAAAGGCAGTGCAGTGACACAGGCAGTTTTCTGGTGGGTTCTCATGAGCTTGAGGAGTTCCCAGGCTGGGAAGCTTGGGAGTCAGTGCCAGGGCAGCTGGCCCAGAGTGCTGGGCAGGAGGACACGGCCTGCTTGCAGCGGGGTTGACTGAGGTTTGGTGGACAGCTGAGACACACCTCAGCAGGTCCCACCTGCTGGTTTACTCCTTGGTGGCCCTCAGAGCCCATCAGTCTTGGTTTTGTGTTTTGCCCTCCAGTGACGGTGAATAAAAGACACTTGGTAAGAAGTAGTGGAAAAGGGACTTTTACACTCCTGAAGCATTTCCTTTTGTTTAGAGAGATACTGGGTGAGATTTTTCTTTCGCTTGCATCTAGTTGTTTTTCAAGCAACTTTTGATATTTAAACATGTTAACTTTAAATAAATAAAGGATACTTAGTATCTCTCCCGGAGGTCAAGCAGAGAATAATAAGGTGGTTAGCGTTGGGGTTTTCACTTCATTTTATAAGCTGCTCCTGGGAAGTTTGTGGTCACTTGAAAGCACAGGTATGAACTGTTGGAGGTTGGTTCCTTGTAGTTCTTCACATCTTGTGGCTACTAGTGATCTGTTAAGGCTGTGTTCTCTCTGCACCAAGTAAGGAGTTTTTACTCTTTATCTTCCTGCTTTGCAAGAACATTGTTTTTTTTAAATCCTCAAGCAGGTTACTGACCAAGCCCTTCAGCTGCTTTGCCAGAGTTTCCTGTGAGATTTAGGTAACTGGAACTATTGGGAAAGGTCCTCTTGTAAGGTATTACAATTCTTGGTCTTTAGTATCTTGGAGCTCACTGCTGTAGATCTGATCTATAAAGAGGCCCTGCTTCAAAGTGCTTTTTGAAGTCTCCTGTGATTCCTCCTCTCCTCTTTACTTGTAAAACCCAAATTTGGTCTGTTGGGCTGTCTGTTGTTAACAGGAACTAATGAGTTCCTGATGTAATTATTTAATGCATAAGAAAGCATTTCAGTAGGGAGAAGAATTTTTCACATTTAAAAAGACACAACCTTCTTCTAAAAGGAACTTTGTTGTACCACAGTTCAAGGGGAGTTGAACCCTGGTGCTTAGATGAATAATTTACTATATTCTTCATTGCAGATGTCCAGTTTCTCATGTCCAGTAGGATATAGGATAAGGCTGTTTCTGAAGGTTAATACATTGCAAGGTCCTCAGAATGGGTGCTGGATATTCAAACATAACAGAAATTAAGTTTTAAATAGATCTGAAAACCTTTTTATATTAATTTTTCCCCAAACTTTTCTTTAAACATGCAATAAAGCCTAAGATGAATTTAAGGAAGAAAGCATTCTTTTGGAAGCTCCAGGAAATGCCTTCTCCCCTGTGCTGCTCCTGCACTTCTTGCACACCACTCTTTTTTGGAATATTCTTAGTGGATTAAACACTATTTGATGCCTCAAGACACGTGTAAACTATTCTCAGCAAAGAATTCAGCCCATAAAGTTGATATCTGGCGTACTTCTGATTTACTTGCTTGCTTCGCAAAAAGAAACCTTGAAGTTTCATCCTGACCTTTGTGATGCAAGCTCTGATGCTTGCAGGAGGCCTAGGCCTGGCTGAACAGGGGAGTTCCCTCAAGCAAAGCTCCTGATCCATATCTTGGGTGATCAGTTTACTGACATTGTGGGGACTTGTTCTTTACCTACATCTCCCCTGCTTGTGGGATGTGAGTGTCAGTAGTGGGTCTTGGGAGAAAAGTGGAGACTTCCTCAATCTGTTATCCCCTTAAGCCATGAGGGAAGGTTTAAATTTTGAAGAATGAGGTTTTCCTTATGGTCTCATGCAGAATTAAACATCTGGTTTTGGTACACCAGTCCTGACTAAGCCTCAGTTTCTGCTTGCTAAAGTCAGGGAGGAGGCAGATGAATCGCCTTCAGGGGAGGGGCCTGTGAAGCACTGGTGAAGCTTTCTGGCTGTGTAGCCCAGCCCAGAAGGAACCAAGCACAGGGGCTCTTTTTCCAGCTCTTTGGCTTGATTGTGTTTAGGAAGGAGGAGCGTTCCTGACATAATTTTTTACTAGACGTTGATCGATGAAGTAAAGAAGTTAGTTGGCAACTCTGAAGTGAGTTTGCAAGCGAAAGCAGCTATGTAGGCTTCTCCAGTCTTACACGTGTGTGTTCCTCGCAAGCTGTTTAGTCTTTGTGGCGCCTGGGATTTCACAGCTCTGGTTCTGTGCGTTGCCAGATGCCCAATCATGAACTGTGTCAGATGTGGCCCATGGTAATGTTTCTGTTAAATTGCACATGATGTGCTCTGGTTAACTTGGGGACTTTATGCTTTTATGCAAGATGTAGGAGGACAGACGATACTTGATCAAGCATAACGTTAGTGTGGTGTGAGCAGATGATTCCCGATTTAGCACAGAGCTTGTCCTTACAGAGTTAAGTTGTCAACATCTGAGCAAATTTGAACCAGTGAAGTGGAACGGTTTCTGTGGATGTTTCTTTTGGTGTAGTGGTGTCAATTTAATCAATGCCTGCTCGCAGGCACTTGTTCCTGTTTTCACATTGCTTCCTTAGCTGGGCCTACACAGCTCCGCGTGGCTGTGCAGCAGAACAGACCAGGGAATTGGTTTGGATGAGAGGAAGCTTTTTGACCTGGGTGAGTTCTTAATCACCTGCCTGCCTCCTCCCATGCAAGGAGGAGCTGTCACAACTTGAGGGGGTGGTATGAGAGGGCATGGGATGCATCAGCTTCACTGGCACTCTTGTTTAAAGAAACCTCTTCAAAACGATCTCAGGAGTTTATACTTCATCTGTGGTTGACATGGTGAAGCCGTGATGTTTTTGACCTGGTGCTGAAACCCCTACTCCTGGACTTAATATACTGTCTTACCATGGCCTAAGCAATCAATTCACATCAACTAACTGAAATCGAATGTTGCTCTTAAACAAACCAACCCAAACAAAAAAAAACCACAACATTTTTTGTTGGTGGTGTTTCTTGAAGGTGGTACCAAACTTGGTGTCTGAGTACTTCAGCCATTTGTGTTTTGCAGCTCTTGGGATACTTGCAGGGAGCATGGAGCTGATTTCTGTCATTCTCTGCACTGTCCAAGTATCTTCTGGAAAGTAATGCTTTTCTTATCTGTCCTTAGCAATGAGAACTGCAATGGAACAGGCTGTTCTCTTGGCTTCTAGAGAAGATTTAGTTGTAATTTGAGGATACTCCTCTCCCATGCTCCCCCCCTTTACTCCCCCATGATTTAAGGAGTTCTCTTCTTACTAGTTTCTCCATCTGCTCAAGTGTTCTCTGGCTCTTCTGTAAATTAGACCATCCTGGTGTCTTCCCTTACAACTCACCTGTGGAAAAGGGTTGGTTTGTTTGTTTGTGGTTGTGGTTCTGTTGTGTTTGGCTTTTTGTTTGGGTTTTTTTGTTGTTGTTTTCTTGTTTGTTTTTTAAGCCTGGACTATATCTGTGAGCTGATTCGTGGGATTGCCCCACAAAGAGTTGTACGGGTGCAACTGGAATGACGTAGGCTCACCACTGTGCTGCTGCAGAAGATGCTTGTATAGCTACATCCTTGGCAACTGAAGTGGCAGAAAAGGTAGCGCAGAAAAGGCTTTGTGTCCGGATGACTGCGAATCATGCTTGAATGTCTGATGTAAAATAGAGAAGAAAAAGTGGTTCTACAGGAATATTTAGTGTATGCTGGTCCTGCAGGAAGCTGGAGGGATCTGACCTGGTGAACCTAAAGGGTCACTGCCTCAGTTACAGCTGGGATATTGGGAGTGGGTTAATTGCACTGGGTTTCCTTGTAGTGCCATATAACTGATTTCTATCGGCAGTGTTGCTTATTTATCCTTGGGGTAATCCTTTGGAAACTTGATTTTATTTCCAGGATTCTCCCGAATTCCCTGCTTGAGTCTCGTTTGTGCACCATAGCCCAACCTTACCTTTCAACTGGCATCCCTGTATGAAGTTATTTCAGTGTGGCATAGTTTTTATCTAGGAAGAGTGACCTCTGAAGCACTGCTGATGCCCATAACCTCTTTTTCACTAGTACCAGCAGACTGCTGTCCTTTGGATTTTTACACAAATCTTCTGCATGCTGAAAGCAGCCAACAGTGCTGGGAGAAACAGAAATTGAAATCTTTTATCTAAAATGTGTATTCTTCCCTCTCTGAGGTGGTTCTTCCCCTTCTGCTCCCACTGCTTTGTAGCTTTGCACTTTAACTGGGAAAGGTACCATATGAACTCTGCCTCATCCAGAGCCATGATCTTGATTCTCTGGATTGCTGATGCAAGGCAGAACACCTCTGCCACCTTCCCCAGCAGAGAAAGGGTGAACTTTTGGGAACAGACATGGTCATAATGGATGAAATCAGAAGTTAATTGAATCCAGGACCTGCCTGGAACAGCACTGACAGTAGTGGTGTTGGGAGGTGTGTAAGCAAGCAAAATCTTGTGATAATTCCCCCAAACATTGTGGAACCTCCAGTGATTTGCTTTAAAATCTAGTCTATTAATTGTTTCTGAAATGGCAACCATTTCATACCTCTGACTGTCTTACCACTTTCTCTTGTAGTTTTAGTATCTCTGTTTTCAAGATAGGGAACAGTGATCAGAACTTAATTATCTTTGAGACTTCCATCCCTCTGTGAAATATTTGAAATCAAACAAAGGGTTCAGGAGTTAATAGGGAAGAACTAATGCATGGATAATGGAGTTGCTTAAACCTTGTTTCACTAAGAATCAGGAAGAAAAAATGATACAAGGTAGCTGGACAAGAATTCTCCCCCCCCCCCCTTCCTTGACAGGATAAAAAAGACCTTTTGGAAATTCCAAATCCTTTAAGATCAAGCAATCATCAGTTTTCCAAGCAACTTGCATCTCGCTAACCATTTCATCATTACAGGTCCTTCAAAGGTTTGGGTTTGGGTTGTATTTTTTGGTGGGTTTATTTGGGGTTTTGTTTGTTGAGGTTTTTTTTGTGTTTTGTTTGGTTGGTTTTGGGGTTTTTTTTTTAGTGTGTTTTTGGTTGGTTGGTGGTTTCGTTGGGTTTTTTTTGTAGTAGTACGTGAGAAAAGCTTGCACTGATAAAAGCTTGTATCTGCTTTTTTTTTTTTGTAGGTCTGTATATAATCCATAGTCGTGTTACTTGGACCTTGCTATGGATTGCTTCTACTTTAGGGTTACATTTAGGGTTATGGTTTGAGGATTTTTGGAGGCAAGTCAGGAAAATCGATACATGTTTTTCATTTCAAAACAGCCAAGTTATTTTGGCTGTCCCTTTCTAGAGGCAAGCTCTGCACCTTTGGAAGGAGATGTAATGTGAAGATTTTGTTTACCACATGAATATGTAGATAATACAGTTCAGGAGTTTTTAAGGTGAGGTGATAACAGCCTGTTCCTGCTTCTTGATGCTCATGGCTTTGATCAGTTTCTCCAGGGCAACCCACCTTTAGAAATGAGAGTGTACTCAGTAGACAAGGAGATCCAGGCAAGAAAATCAACTACCTGCTTTTCACAAACACAAAGCATGATATGAAAGTGTGACAAAGTAAGTATTGTTATTTGCACTGGTTATCAGCTTCTGCCCATTTTTGTACAGGTGCCTTGTTTCAAGGGGACTTGGCAAAAAAAGTGCATGGGTTTTTCACTTGTAAATTTATGAATTTGCCACTTTTTATTTTCTTTCTCACTGCTGGAGGATGGAATGGCATCTTGTTCTATATTTTATTATTGAAAACAAGAGTGGAAGCTGGTATGAAACTGAGAACATGGACTTCTGCCATGCGTTTTGAATACACGAGGCTGAACTTCCTTTAGTACAAAGCAATCTTGAGCAGCACTTCTGCACGCGTGTGTCTGTGGAGATGCGTGCTTGGAATTTGATGGTAGTTGCAGAGGCTTTAGTTTCTTAAATGAAACTTGGTTGTCTTTTCCTTGCATGGATCTGGACTCTTCACATAACGGCTCCAGGGTTCTTTTAAGTCATGGTGTTTTCCTTGGAGGAGTGAAAAGGTGGAATTGAGCTGAACATACTGCGTATCCTTGTATATGTACCTCAGTAAATTCAGTTTTTAGAGGTTTCACAGTGTTATATGATAGCATCTTGAGAGGCTGTGTGCTTGCTCACCACTGAAGTGCTTGGCACACAGTAAAACGCACATGTGTATGTATATATTTTTTTAATGCCTAGGCTGTTGTCTCCCAGTACATCCCTATAGGCTCGGGATTGTACAGCTGCCCTTGTTAAACCACGCTCACTCCCTCCAGGAAGCTGACTTTCCATTGAAAGGGCTGGTCTCCTAGGAGAAACAAACATTTTACATAATTACAAAACAGCATTGTAGATTAAGATTTTCTATACGTGTAATTGCAGTGTGTAATTAACTAGACAGAACTGCTGTTTTGGAGGGAGTGTGTTCATACAGCTCTCTGCATAGGCCAGCTCTTGACATCTACTGAATCTGGAAAGCTATGGGAGCTAGCAGAGGAGTTTTGCTGTAGAAACTCCCAAGTGAAGACTATTAACAGCCAGTCTGAAGTAGGAAATTGTAAAGGGAAAACGGGCATCAGTTCCTTTAAGAGTGTTTTCTGGCCCCAGGCTGAGGAGACCTGCAAGTTCATCAGGAGAATTGGGCTGTGGATTGCTTTGCTTGGAGCCATCCCACCCTGGTTGCACGGAGTTTGCAATGTCTGTAGACCTGATGGTGACCTAAAACATTTGACCAGAGCCCGCTGGATCCTGTGACCAGTAGCTCTTTAGGATGGCAGCCTTTCTTGCTGAAGGAAGCCTTGTCTGGTTTTACCCGACTCAGGACTGTTTTCCTTGCCTGGCTCGAGACAGAGTACTCGCTGTTCTGGAGGGAGATGTGCGCACTGCATTGGACCGTCATTGCAGATTTATGTCTAGGAAGTTTACTGCAGGCTTTGGGCTTAAGGAAGTGGTGCAGTGGTGTGTTAATCTTGATCCGTTGGTGGAAACCAGGCTTCTTGCTTTAGCAGCAAAACCTGGCACTTAGGTCATTTTTACCTGTTTTGTTCTCACTAAGCCTTTCTATTGAGACCAGGCAGCTAATCTCGGGAGCATGTTGTGTGAGCTGTGGGTTCATCTCAAAAGCATGATTCCTTTTGAGATGTGCACCTCGGTTAAAGATTTCAGTCAAGGGTTGTTTGTTTTGATCTCTATCCTCCTGAGCCTTTTGACTTGGTCACTTTGCTCAGAAGAGCAAAGCTTGCTTGCTTTAACTGGCGTAATTCAAACTATCCTTCCTAAATTTAGTGATGGTTTGCTCTTAACTGTATGGAATGGAGATTTCTGCAGGAGATGGGGCTTGCTCTTGCCATGTCCCTCACTAAATGGTTATAGGTATTTCAGATGTTTGTGTGCTTTAAGTTGTTCCTCCACTTCCACTCCATTTCTAAGAAGCTGAGCGGTAGTGGTGGTGTTGCCCATAGCCCAGCAAGCTGAGGCAGCACGGATCCTGTGTGTGCAGTGGCCACAAAGGCTGCTGCCCAGTCAATACGAACTGCACTTGTGCTGACAGTATATCTTTAATATCTTTGTTGATCCATGAAAGACATTGACTGTAAATACCTGGTTTGTCTATGCTGCTAGGGGTATTGGACTTCATAAATCTTTTAGCAACTGAAACAAGTGTTTCGGTTCTGTATGTCTGGTAATGAAAACATTGTTCTGTTGGAACTCTATCTGTTCTGTAACTAAACATTTCATTGGGTGACAGTTGCTGTGAAAGTAGCTAGTTTTTGAACAGCCAGAAGCTAATGGAACCTGGGCTCTTCCAGGTGAGATAGCTTGGTTCATAGGCTGAAAGCAATGTAGCCTCTGCAGCCACCTCTTTCATGAGAACATAGTCCAGGAGCGATTTTATTATCCAAAATGTAAAGTGACTGACAGTTCCAGGACCAAGCTGCTGAATAATTTGAAAACTGGAGCTTGTTGAAAGAAACTGGCCCAGAGTTGAACTGGAAACCCAGAGTATGAGGAGGCATATATTTCCCGTAAGAAAAGTCTTACAGTAAGCAGGGCATCATAATATTATACACTCTCTTGACACTCATCTTCAATTCAGGGCAGCATCTTTGTGGATTGGGCAGAGGAAATATCTGCAGCTGTGCAGTTAACTTCTTTATCACATCTGGAGATGTATGCTGTACCCTACAGCAGCAGTGAGTGTGGTAAGAGGAGGGCTCAGCCTTCCTCGTGTCCCGTGTACATCTGCAGGCTAGTGCAGTGTGTGGTGTTTGAGACTCTCTGGAGGTGAGGCAGGGAGTATCCAGTAAGGTTGGTTTCCAGAAAGAGCTTGTAGCTTGAAAGGGAGTTTAAGTCAGGAAGGATAAAAATACTTCTGGGCATTTTTACAACTTGATCACCTGAAAGCCCATAAAGCCATTAGGTAGCTCAGACACGTCTAATCTTATAAATTATGACCTCTAGACAGTGTGTGCTTGTTGTGGTGGTTTTTTGTTTGTTTGCTTGGGTTGTGGTGGTTTTTTGCTTGCTTGTTTGTTTGGTGGTATCCCCTCCTGAGTTTCTTTTCCATGGACCAATGTCGTCTAATCAGCAGCTGACATGAAGAGGGCAGAGAGGGAAGGTATTTTGCAATAATGTCTTAAAAGCATATGAGAGCAAGAAGAAAGTCTGTTATCTTTATTGCTCGTTGAGAAGAGTTATTTTACTGCCTTTGTGGAAATTTTCCATCTTCTGTGGTCTGTAGGCTGTCGTCGTAGTTTCAGCTGCTGTACTGTTGCGAGTGTGCTTGTGCCTGTGTGTTACAGCAGTTCAGTACCTGTGTTACACAGCACTGCTTTCTAGCCAGTCGTGTGTATTCTCAGGTTCAGAAAAAAAAAGTTGCGGGATGGAATGGCTTTTTGTGTAGATTCACGTATGTGGATGCTTCTGCTCTACGAGGAAGAAATAAACCTCGAGTTTGAGTCAGGAGTGGTGATACGCTTGATGGTCCTTACTGCCTTCTGGTATGGCCACACTCCTCAGTCACTGCTTTAGTCAGATGGTAGGGAATTCCATCATGTGCACAAGTGATGCTGTTAATTGAGATCATGATGTGGAGCATGGCTGATTAATTCAGAGACTGTGAGTGTAAGCTGCAAGCTGTTGTGAAGGTATGGGATTGAGGATCCAACCTTTGTTCGGGCGGTTGGGTGGTAGTGGGGGAGCTCTGCCTGTTCATGGTGGGCACTGTTGGTAAGGAGGTGTGCTGTGCTGGTGGGGTGCAGGGGGGGAGGAATAGTCCTGTTCCTTAGTTGCCTGAGTAGGAAAGCCAATAAATTACCAGGGATAGACAGTCTGTTGTGTTTGAAGAATATGACTTTTTTGCTTGCTGTCTGGCTCTATACTTTCCTGTGCCTAGACTGTTTTGTTTGCTTTACTGTGCTCTTTCCTTCCTGTTCTGTGGTAGGAGCCGAGATACATATCTTCCTGTTGCTTAGAGGTTTGTCCATTTTGCTTTCCCCATCCCCTCCTTCAGCCCAGGGCACAGAGACTCTGGCAGCTCTGCACATACAGAATGTCTCCCATTGACAACTGGATTGTTGGGAGCCAGTAGAAGGTTTCTCTTATCTGATGTGTAGCTGCTGTCCTGAGAGCAAACTGGCAATAGTATTAGTCCGGTAGGCTCTATGTGAAGGGTGCTCTTCCAAGGCAGGAAGCTGGACGTGAAGGGGAAATGCTGCTCAAGGGAAAAGGAGGTCTTCTGGGAGTGTATGGGTCAATGGAGCATGATACTGTGCCTCCTTTGAGCCCTGGAAACCAGCCTTCATGGGCTTTGCTGCTTGTGGAGTGCTCTCACCTGCTAAAGCATCAGTTTGGAGAGTGGTTCGTTGAATTTAAAATTCACTTGCGATACGTGTGGAACAGTGAGTGACTTGAGCATTTCTCTAAGTAGAACAGCATTTCAATTTTAGTTTAAAATCTCCATGAAAAATGCAAATGACTCCCTTCTGATTAGCTCACATTCTGTTTTGTGTGATTTGTAGTGTGCTCTGCATTACTTGCAGAAAGGAAAAAACCTTTTCCAGGTAATTTGAGTAATGGGAAATAGGTCTTCATTAGTTGCATAGCTACTGGTGAAATGCTTTACATACTTGCAGGATTAGTCTAAAACATGGATGAGATGTACTGGGTTGTGCATTTGTGTCGGGGGGGGAAGTCATCAAGCACCGGTCTAAGTATGGACCTCTACAGTGTGGTGTCAGCTCCTGAAGAATCCTGTGGGACAGCTTCAGTCCTGCCTTTCTGCCAGCAGCGTGCAGCTGGGAGTTTTCTTTGAGGTTCATTTGCAGATGGAGATCGTGGAGTGTGGGGTTGGGGATGTTCCTGCTGCTGAGCAAAACACTGCTTTGGGGGGTTTGTTTTTCACAACTGTTGGATACCACTGTGAGAGATTCTTTGGTAAACCATTCATCTGTGATAAGCTTTCTTGAAATCTATTCCAGATTTTACAATCAACAAGCTGTAGCTACATGAAAAATTGAGTTAATGTTCACTTGAGGTAGAGAACCCATCTGTGAGAATCTGCACACAAAAAAAATCTGTTAGGAAAATGCTGTGAACTGTGAGTATTTGTATCACCCGAAACCCGTGGAACGAAAGACGAGGGTCTATTTCCAAGACAGAGATTGACATTTCCTTTAGTTTCTGTTTTTAATTTTCAGTCACAGTGCTCACAAATGTAAGATTTTTACTTGGGCCGAAGTGCAGAGCAGCTGGTTGTCTGGGGAGTAGGGTGGAGGGAGGGAACTCATCCTCGCAAGCGAGGATTCCGGAGGCGAGAGGTGGATGGTGAGTTTGGAGGCACCATGGAGATTCCATGTCGTGGTTCTGCTGTGGGAGAAAAGATTTCTCTTTACTCTGCTGATCTGTAAATTGCTTAATGCCCATCATTGTTATTTCGGTCAGCAGTTGTTATCGCTGAAGCTGCCAAATATGTGTTTGGTTTTGTGACTTCTGGTAGTCAACCATAATAATGTTGAGCCTGTTGTTTCCCGTTTGATGTGCTGCACAGAGCAGGTGCTTGGGAGTGGAAATTTAGGGTCTGCTTACTTCGGTATTTTAACCATTTCTGGAAACTTCGGTTTTCTACAAACCAGATGCTCACTAAATTCCTTAGATGAGACTGTTCTCCAGTGTAAAGCTTGCAGGGAGGTTACATTTAAGAGGAACTTCCTCTTGCCGTTGGGAAGAACGTTTTGGAGTTGCTCAAGATGTGTGTGCAGATGATGAGCCCAAGGGTTCTGGAGCAGAGAAGGCCCAGTCTCCCCATGCTACACTCACCACTACTCAAGCTCCAGCCACCGATTTCTGGCCAGGGGTCTTCCTGGCCCTGCTGGAGATCGGAGGGGGAAGCGTTAACTCTCACAGTGGGTTTTATTCACTGCCCTTTTAAGGAGCACTTCGGGGAGATCCAGGCTAACAGCTTCAGCTCTTGTCTCCATTGACAAAAGCCTAGCGCCGCTAAGCACCCATTCATTGATGGAGCACCCTGCTAATGTCTTCACTGCGGAAGATTACCAGAGTTGGGCCCGGGGGCTGTGGGTGTTTTGTTCCAAACACAAATGAGCTGGGAAATCTTGAGGGAAATCGGCTTAAATTTAGTAGATAGTCTTGGAAGGAATCCTTCTTAAACCTACTTGCGAGGTCAGCACCCGGGGGTTGATGGCTGCACAAGGAGGTGAATCCAGCCCTCTTTTTGCCTTCCTTAAGGTTTAGGCTTTGGCTTCTGGAGTGTTGGGAGATAAAGGCCATTCACAGGTCTTGAGCTTCTGTTTCCTTACCTGTAAAAAAGGAGCATTTAAGCTCGGAGCCCAGGAATACCAAATAATTTGTATGGGACTACTTTACGCATCTCTGGATTTTTGGAAGGTGCTACCTTGGGTGAAGAATTAATTTTCTTCCTGTAACTTCAGATGTTTATTCCGGTTGAAAGTATGAGCCTTACTGACTTGTTTGGTTTATGTGGAGTTTTGTTAAGGTCGTTCTAGGATAATGTTGTAAAAGAGCAGGAAGTAGGGGAAAAAAGATGAGAGAAAGAAAGAATTCTAAGTAAATGATCAGTAGGGCTATGCTGAGCTGGAGGGGAAGAGGAAGGTTTGCATATTGCCGGTGAGAAGTGGCTGGATTTTGGTAAGAGGAGGAAGCAGGTAAAGGTGACAGTATGACCAAAGTGGAACTGATCAGATCGGAGGGAGAAGGAAGATCACATGCGTTGCTTTCCGGGCTGACAGTAGAGCTCTTTTATTGCCCCTCCCTGCCCCAAGTGAGTTTATTGCCTTCAAATTGCACTAAGGTGTGTTCCTTATACTGGCACGGATTTTGTATTTCCTTGCTCAAGATACTGGATTTAGTAGGAACGTTTGAAATACTGCGTATGTCAATAAATGAGGTTTTTGTGGTGTCTCTAATGGGTATACATGTGAGGTATTGATGAGATTTTTAACAGTTCATATTTTCAAGAGTCTTTTTTATTTCTTCTTTTTGTCAGATTATGTCTACTTCGAAAACTCTTCAAGTAACCCCTATTTGATACGAAGAATAGAAGAGCTCAATAAGGTAAACACATTCTTCCTTCAACTCTTGGAAGTTAATTGAATTTATGATCTGTTTTGACTTGATTACAATAAAAAGAATTCTTCAGCAGCTCTCTGGTCATTAGAAGCTTAAAAATACTTTTGTTCTGATAATTTTTTGGAATGCTTTGAGACCTGCTAGATTGTTCTCCTTTGGTGTGAAAGGACTGAGTGTCAATGGCAGGTCATTCTCAAGGTGATCCTGCCCACCTGTAGGGCAGGAGGGTTCTGCAGGTCTGCAATTCCGTGCCAGGATCATGGGATAGGAAGATAATATAACAGTTTGCTTAGAGGATGGAGAGCTTTGTAATTGGATCTTTCTTGGGGGAGACTCTTGCTCAACAGGATGGTTTGGAGCTGTTATCTGTTTCCTCAGACTGTCTTTGCTGCTTGTCCTTTGGGCCAGTGTATTATTTCACCTGCCAAAATTCACTTTCGTTGGATCTAAAAGGGAAGCATGATAGCTTGTATGTGGGAAGCCAGCTGGAGTCCTCAATGCTGAAATTTTACCTGCTTGAGGAGGGAAGTCTATTCTGGAGCCACTGGCTGTGTCCTAAACATGCCACTTCCTCGGGTTTAACATCAGCATATCCATTGCAGCCATACAGAAGGAATGCAACATCTCTGGTTTGGATTTCAATTTAAATTAACTGCCTAAAATTAAGTCTCTCTTTTTCAGCCACCAGTGATGGAAAAACGTGTCTCTCTACAACAGCTACTTGGAAGAGAAAATTTATCTATATAATGACAAATAAAGAATCTGAAGGCTGGGGCTTTCAGGTTGAAATAAATCATGTCTCTTGTGTTGCCTTTTTTCACTGGGTGTAACCGAAGCCTATTAAATGAAGTAGATAATTCTACATTGTAGCTGTCTGTGTTTTAGCAAGATGGCTCTTGCCTTTCTAGCTCTGTTCCTCAAAATCTAAAAGTTCTGAATTATTTAACAGAAAAGGATAAAAATTCTGCAGGCTTTGTACCAAAAACTGGTAGGCTGTAAGATTAAATATTTGTGTATGTATTGTCCGATTTGTTTTTTTCCCCTTTTTGTTGGAAAACTGGTATCATAAGAGATGGAACTTTTCCTCTATTCCCATCTGAGCAGCAAGCATGTATATCAGTTTTCATTTTGTTTCCTTGTGAACAAAGTGTCCATCCACTACCTTTCTTTTTTTTTTTTTGGAGACTTCTCAGGGGAGAATTTGTTTCTTAGTCTTACAGTTTCTTAAACTGTGGGGCCATCGTTAGGCTTTCAGTGACTTTTTGGTGACAGGATACAACTCCTTTAACTGCCAATGTCATTATTTGGTGGTTTCTTTTAGAGGCAGTAGGGCTGTGGCTGTTACAAACCAGTAGGTGTATTTCCCCTAGGGTTTGTATACAGCCCATTTCACAATTTGGCAGGTACTACCTGACTAGTGATTGATCACCTATCTCATTTTAAGAAAAAAAAATCCCAAACCTTTGAGAAATTCAGCCTTTTTTTTGTATGTTATCACCAGCGTAGAGTTTATTGCCTGGTGCAGCTTCCTTGAGGTTTAGGTTGGATATTAGGAAAAAGTTCTTCACAGAAAGGTTTGTCAAGCCCTGGAATAGGCTGCCTAGGGAAGTGGTGGATTCACAGTCCCTGGAGGTATTTAAAAGCGGTGTAGATGTGGTGCTGAGGGACATAGTTTAGTGGTGACCTGGCAGTGTTTGGTTAATGGTTGGACTTGATGATCTTAAAGGTCTCTTCCAACCAAAACGATTCCTCGATTCCTTTTGGAATTACTTGTGTGTGTGTTGGTCATTGTTTAGCTCACCAGTGCTGTCAGGAAGAAAAACTTCAAGGGGTGTAAAAAATTGTGATCCCGCAGTAACAATTAGGAAGGGAGGGCCAAAATCTGTTTGCCTACCTTGGAATGGATCACCCTGGAGATTGTGTCTTAGATAACAAGCCTGTAGCTGGAGGGTGCTAAAAGGTGATACTCTGTAGCCCTCGAGCAGAATTTCAAATTATTTATGAAGTTTCTAGTCCAGTGCATACATTTATGTTCTTGATTTGTGCTCATTTTTTTTTCCCCCCTTTTCCTGTTTCAGACTGCCAATGGAAATGTGGAAGCAAAGGTGGTGTGTTTCTACAGAAGAAGAGACATATCCAGTACACTTATTGTATTGGCAGACAAACATGCAAGTAAGCTTGTTTCTCTTCAGGTTGCTATGCACAAAATTGCCTAACTTGGAGAGAACTTTGTAACTACAATTGTCAATATTACTATTCTTAAATGTCCTTTCTCTGTACTCATGTTCAGCAAGCTGCCTTACTTGGTTGGCTGGCTTTTCGCTTTTTCTCCACTTGCTCCTCCTCCTCCCTTCCTTTCTGTAAGCCTTTTAAAATCTTGGTTTGTGTGTGATTTGATAATGGTGGGGTCAGGACAGAATTTTCAGTTACGGCTTCATAAAAACATCTTATTTTCTCTTCTTAATTTTTGAGATGAGAGGAATTATTCCTCCTGTCTCGTGTATTATTTCTATTGAATTATTTCATGTGGGTAGTAGATAAAGTTTTTACAATTTATCTTGTTTGGGTTTTTTTGTTTATTTGGTTTGGTTTTGTTTGCTTGTTTATCAGTAAATGAAGTGGACTGTCCATAGGAAACTGACTTGGAACATGGCCAGTTGAACCTTGGCTAACAGGAATTCTCCTGAAATCTCAGTAAAATATTTTTTGTAGTGACATAGTTATGTCTGAATGCGCCCAGTAAATACACTTTAGAAGTGCTGAATTTTAGGACATTCTATCACTCTTTATTTTTTTCGTAACAAAAGGCCGTGAAATGTTGAAATGTCTGTGCTGAGAGGAGACTTAAAAAAACTACTGACATGTTTTTAGTACTGTAGTTACTTTCTCCTTTTAAAAAAACCCATGAAACTTAACTATCATAATGTTTAGGGGGTGGAGTTCATGCTGCTTCACATCAGCCTCCCTTGCATATATGCATTGCATAACTAATTTCTTGACTTTACAGAATGTTGTGTTCACTGATGTTGGCATTTATTCCTTTCCTAAGGAGATTAAAGGCATGTGAGATACGTACCTGAGTAGAGATGGAAGCTAAACAAAAAAATTCATGTTACAAATCTCTTTTTAGTTATAGAAACAGTTTTAAAATGTTAAGAAATGCATACAAACAATAGCTCTGCAGCAGTGTAGCTTAGATATTAGCCTTTATAAATCTGCAAGGCAAGATCCTGCAAAAGAATTGACACGGTTTAAAAAAATCAAGAAAAAAATCTGCACACAAAATAGCTGAGAAGCTGCTGTAGATCTGCCAGGAAAAGACTAAACAGGTGGAGTTAAACTGGTTTTACTTCCGAACAATGGAGTGTGTGAGATGTAGCCGTTGAGATTGCTTAAAATTTATCAAAAAGCAGAGAGAGCCATATCAATCCTTGTAATTCAAGGCACATATGTAAATGAAAAAGCAGCAATCAGATCTGGGCATGTCAAAATTATGATTTAGCTTCCAAGCATCATTGTCTCTTAACGCGCTGCTTGGTGTATATGTGAATAGCCTGTGATGTGTGTGTAATACAGATCTACATAGTCGTACTGCATGGGGATTGATTAAATCAGTCACTTTTAACAATGACTGTAATGTCTTGCTGTGTTCTCAGCAAAATATGCAGCAAAACTAGCCCCTTACTGATAAATTTCAATGTTTTCTGTCATAGAGAGGAGTCCCAAGTACCTTGGAAAAAAGGTCATGTGGCATTGAGATGGGATTTGTCTGTGCTGAGGAATTGTGGTAGCAGGCAAAGCTTTTTTGATGTCTCTTCAGTACAGCAGTATTCATTTTATCTGGGAATACTGAAGCTTAATAAGAGCTTCACCATAAACAATGTGACTATTGATTCCTTCATCTGTGCCACACTTCACTAGATTTAGTAAAGGAAGCAGGTAGGAAGCATTCAAAGCAACGCATGTCTGAGGCTGAAAAGGAAAAATATTTGAACCCATATTAATGCTCCTTGAACCCACAAAGGCTGATTTATTTTTGTGATAAGAATTTAAAGATTACTTTAAAAACGCAAACAAGCAAATCATTGTTCATATTCATATGTGTTTGAAAGACAAGAGAATTCTTCTAGAGCACAACCCTGTTAATAGAGCCACCAGAGACAACTGAGGCTGTCTCTTAGTGTAAATTTCATTAGTAACTAACATTTTTTCCAGTATGTACGTTTGTTGGGGTTTTTTTGTCTTGTGGTTTGTTTTTTTTTCCTTTTCTGGTGCAGAGAGAAATTGCTGCTAAATGACTTCCATTTATTTAGATAGATGTGCTGTTGTGTGGCTTTCATTCTTCAGGAGGGAGAAGAGAGTAAAATTGACCTTTTTGACAGCCATTAGTTCTTTACTCTGAAAAAAACCCCTAAAATTGTACATCCTGCATGATATAATGAAATTAATTTTTGTGGCTGTTAAGATTCTAGTACAGATACTCAACACTGTCACTGACTTGGAGTTCATTTCCATAAAGTCTCCTGTTGCCTCATTTTGATGCATTTGCAGTAGATGTACGTATCTGCATCGCTGATCTTTTAACTGCCTTTGTTCAGCTGATTAATGGAGCTTTCTGACTGCAGACATTGCTGGATTCACACAGTCCTCTGTTTAAGATGCCTTTATTTTAGACCTGCTGTTGAGCTCAGTGCAGCGAGAGAGCCAAATAATGGGGAGATATGGCCAGAACATGAATGGAAAAAGTACATGTATATTTTGCAATATTTCTTTTTTCCTCCCTTCGAGTAAAGGAAGGAAAAAGAGGTGATTGTGAAATGAATGTTGAAAAGTTTTTTTGTAAAGTAAAAATTTAAAAAAATGCTTCCACTTTAGCTTAGATAATCTTGTTTTTTCTCATAACTCTTATAGGTTGGATGCACCTTATTCTGTAGTTGGTGATTAAATTAGTACCCGGTATATGCAATCTGATTGTTGGATTTGGACTTACTATATTTATAATATGATATAAAGCTTGTCTGGCTGTCCTATAAATCTTTCAGCCTTATAATGGCTTCCACACATTGTTAGCACTTTTTATTCATAAGGCTCTTTAATCACCTCACAGGTTATTCTGGGGTATTTCTCCTGTTTCTGAAATGAACTCGCTTCACCAGTAGACTACCCTATTTAGTGTTCTTGTCCAGAGACTTTCTAGTGGTTTAAGACAGATACTGTACACAAACAAGATTGCAGGCAGAACTTGATAGAAGAGAGTGAGGAAGACAGTTCGCTACTCAAGCTGCTGCTGGATGCTGTGACTATCTATATATTCTCTCTGTTTTGTGTCTATATAATGTCTTACATAGTTTCTTAAATAATGAAGTAAATATTCCAACAGCAGGAATACAACCTTCTGTCCTCCCTCCTAATGATCCACCCCCAACCATCTCCAGATACTTGTCATCTGTTTTACAGCTGCAGTTTTGTCTTCATCAAAAACGTTTGCCCTGATTTGTGAAACAATGAGTGACTGGTTGGTCGTGGTTGGAGAACTGAGTGGTTAGTGCCTGACAGTTTGTCAGGTTTATGGTTAGTTTTCAACAGCTGATGTTTGGATGCCAGGCAGATGTGGCAGCATGGTCTCATAGGTGCCAAAGCTTGTAAAAAGAGGTGTCTTGCAATGGTAAGTAAGGTTTCACTGCTCAATGAGTTGCCTGAGACCTGTGTGCCTGAACAGGTAGGGGGGTTTATCACCGGTCTGAATACATGTTCGTAAGAGCCTCATGAAGTAGTTACTTTTCTTTATATTTATTTCTTCCATTTTATTATTCTCTATTTAATCCCAACACCACACATGCAGATTTAAGAGGAATCAAATTCATTAATCTACTTATGACACTTTGTTCCTGAGAGGAGAAAAATGTGGGTTTTTTCTCTTCTGGGGATGGTGCAGTAAGGAAATGCAAAGTGTCCGTAGTGGTGTCTGTTCACTCTCTGTGCTACCTGTGAGAGGGGCCATGGCTGCAAAAGATAATCACAAGTAGCTTTTGGAAGGAATCTTTGTGGGGTGTCTTGGTAATGTGTCAAACTCCTTCTGAAGTGTCAAGGTACAAGGATTTCTGTTTGTTAAAACTTCCACCTTGTCTTCCATAGCTGTGGATCAGTATCTGTTTTTTGGTAGGGAAAATTAATAAGACAGAGGTTTAATACAGACCATTTGAAACTGCACCTTGGAGAAGGAATGTGGTGTTTTGTTGAGCTTTTTTCTTGTTGGTGATAACTGTGCTAACTAATTCTTCTGTTACTACAGACTGTCTCCCAAGCTGGCCAGCCTAGTGTGCTCTCTTAAACCAATTTCTGTATCTTGTTTGCCTTTGTGCATTCCCAAATTCTGCCATGTAACCACTTGTATGAGGCGCAGGATGCAGGGAAAGGGCTGGTCTGATGTTGGACAGCGAGAGCCTGATCTGATCTATAGGAAATTGCTCTTCTTTCTAGTGTTTAGCAAATATTGATGTTTAATTTTGCATCTCACACACCCAGTCATTTTAAATCACAATTACTGCCCCTTGGGTTTCTCCTGCCAGCTCAAAGTTTACTCTTTCTAATTATTTTCCCCCATATATGTTAGCTTGCGCACAAGTCTTGCTGTTTGTCTTCAATCTGCCTGTCTCTTGTTCCCAATGTAAGTTTTCTTCAAGCTTTGTTAATGTGCTATTAATGATACTGTCATCAGATATCAAATAATACTTAATCTGATACACTCTTCGCAGCGTTCCACTGTCTGCTTCTGCATAGCTGATAGATTACTGTTTGTATTAAGACTAAATGTTTAGTTTTAAATCTCTTCAAGCACACCTATCATGCAGAGAGATTAAGGTTTTATGAGAGCACTGAAGTCCCAGTACACTGCACCTACTGTATTCCCACACCACTTCTTCTGCAGTACTGTAAAGAACACAGGCCAGCCTTTCTGAGAAGATTTCTCCTATCTATCCATCTGTTTATTTTCTGGTAAGACTATAGCCCTCATTTCTCAGGGGCTGCCATTCTCGAGAGTGCCCTCTGCTTCACTTAGAGCTGGAATGCTTGAGCTGTAGGAGGGTGGAAGGCAGATGTCAGCCAGGCCTGTCCTGGCACCCGAGGCTGGGCCAGCCCCTGTGGTTGGCTTAAGCCTTTGCTGTCTGCAGAGCCGGTGAGGTGGGATTAAAGTTTTTGTCAAAGCCACTTTTGCCTGACTCTGGTGAGGCAGAGATTCCTGTGCTGGATCCAGCCCTGTGTTCTCCCTTTCTGCCCTTGATTGTGAACACATTTGCCAGGTTTTCTTCAGCACTAAATCATGGCTGTGAAAAAGAAGGGAAGATGCTCGTGTAGATTTGGTCGTTTGTTATTTCTTGGCACATTCCTACTTCTGTCCTTGGGAACTATGACAGCTTTACCTCTCTGTGTGTGGGGAGTTGTTTATTACCTGCAGAAATGTCTCTCTTTAAACAAAAAAAGTATTGTGCTTTTTTTATTTTGAAAGTCTGTGCACAGCAGAGCTGGCGGAAGAATAAAATGCGTGCTTCCCACCTTATTTTATTCCAAAAGGCAGCCAATAAATAAAACACCAGGTGGAAGGTGAGCCTACTTGAAGGGCTGCAGTTCCAAAGATCAGCTGGGTTGTGCTGGGTGGTCTCGTTTTGTTTGTAGAGTTGTGTGGCACGTGTTGGTTGATACATTTAGTCATTTTCTTAAAAATGTGATTTTCTAAAAACTGCAGGCTATTAAATATGCTGAAGATATTAAGGATTTTAGGTCGCTTCATAGAGGATTTTTCCTGCATTACACAGTGGGCTACTCTTGTTCTTCAAAAACTGTTTTAAGTTCAGGCACGAACGCCTTTTCATTGGTGCATCCTTCGGGTTTTAGACAAGCTAAGCTTGGAACTTGCTGACTCGTTTGTGGATTGCTGCTGGTATATTTATAGTGTAGGTCAGCAGCCACAATATTAATTTTCAACAAAACCAGAATCCACTTGAGTAAATAAATTGCAGAACCGTGAAACTGTGTCACAAATGTAAATTTGGTGTTCCAGTTCCTAGGAAAATACTGAAACCTAAGAGCATGCTGCTGTAGGCTTAACAGCTCCTGGGGTGTAAGAGCTATTGTATGGTGCAGTCTGGTTTAATTATGCTACTATTTTTTTCCCTCCTTGCTGGTGCAGCTTACCTGTGGGGCATATAAACCACAGGCCTTTTTCCAGGACTGGAAACCAGTGATAGATTGCGGGGAAGCTGAAGGTTACATCATTTTTTGTGTGTATGTGGGTCCCCTTGGCATAATGGTGGCATATTTCAAACTAAACGCAATTTTAGTCTTTTATAAAATGGAGATCAGTCTTTGCTTTATTTTGGGATAACTATGAGGATTATAGTTAACTAATCTTAAGTGTATATAAATCATAACTGCCTGTATGTGTTTCTGACTCAAAATGTTTCTTGGCAACAACTGTTGAATTAAGCTGCAGGCATAAGCCTGCTCTTTGAGAGTACTGCTGCCAGAAAATTAGAGTTTTACAATTAATGCATGAGACTTTCCCAGACTGTAGTAGAATGAGCTGTAAACTTTTCCTGGGGTTTTGGAAAATAAAGTAACTACCTTAATTTAATTTGCTGAGGTTTTCTTTTGCAGTCCATCATGGAGAAGCTGTGTGTTAATGAACACAGAACATGCTAATAATGTATAATTATTACACAATAAGAAAGCTTCATAGAGATCATAGAATCGTAGAATTGTCAGGGTTGGAAGGGACCTTAAAGATAATCCAGTTCCAATCCCCCTGCCATGGGCAGGGACACCTCCCACTACAGCAGGTTGCTCAGAGCCCCATCCAGCCTGGGCTTCAAAACTTCCAAGGATGGGGCTTCCACCACCTCTCTGGGCTTTAGATATTTCAGATCAGTCGTGTATTGGTGTGGATGTGATTTTTATACAGCTACTTTGGCATTCATTTAAAATGTTGTTGGAAGGAGATTGGGTAATTCCAAGCCAGAGATGGTGGATACTGACTGCAGAGTAAAGCAAGCTTTTGAAATGCAGTACTGCAGTCCAGTGTGTGTGGTGTGGTAGGGTAGGGCAGGTGGCAAGAGTGGCCTTAGGCACTTGGTAACATTCCAGTTAATCTTGTGGCTGTGAGCTGGTGGCTGTGGTTGGGATGAAGAGAATGAAGTACCCTAAATAAACAAGCTCACCCTCTCAGTGAGCGTTTCCTGCAAAAGCTGTGGGAGTCAGGATGGGACAGCCTGTGATAACCTGAAAGAGGGGGAGAGTCTAAGATAGCTGCTGCCTGGCAAAGAGGAAGGACTTCACTCTTACTGCTTCACACATCATTGTGTGTCAGCACCTTCCTGACAATTCTGATGGTGCAGTGGTGGTATCTGAGAGCAGCTCTCTTCAGAGCATGTCTGTTGGGAGCAGATTTGTGTGATTTTTTTATTTTTTTTTTCAGCTTGGTGAGCCAGTGTGACCTGTGTGTACCTGGAATGCTTTCTGTGTGTACCTGGAATGCTTTGATCCCTGTGGTGAATGAATACAATTCTTCACAACCATCATTTAAAGGATCTAAACTAATTATCTAAATTGTTCACGTGACTGAAATGTGAGGATTCAGATTAAGTTAGATTTAATCTAAATTCTGTGTATATTTTTTAGGAAAGGTTTGGAGCAGCTCATCCTGATTGGCTCAGGATCAATACTTGGACTGTTCTTGATCAATTTTGTCTCTTTATAACTAGGAGAAATGGAAGAAGAGATGGAAAACCCAGAAATGGTTGATTTACCAGAGAAACAGAAGCATCAGCTACGACATCGTGAGTTATTTCTCTCACGACAGCTGGAATCTCTGCCAGCCACACACATTAGGTAATGGCTATTTTCTTCCTGTGCTTTTTATTAAAGAACAAAATGGCATTATTTTTTTTTTCCCAGTATTCTTCAGTGTAAGTTTAATTTCTGTGTATAGCTTCAGTAATGCCATCTTGTGAATCACACGAGCATTTGAGATGTTTTTTTCCTAACACGTGTTTCTCTTTTTTTTAGAGGCAAATGCAGCGTTACTCTGTTAAATGAGACAGAATCCCTTAAATCCTATCTGGAACGGGAGGTATGAACCATTTTGTCAATTGTCAAGCTTGCACAGTTTATTCTGGCACAATTTAGGACTGGTGGCTTCTGCAAGTTTTCTGAAAAGAAGGTGGTTCTTTCATTTCTGCATGGACTGGGCATTGACAGTGGAAAGCTTCAGGCTCCATACAGTTTTCTTTCTGATGTAAAGCTTTGTGGATTTAGAGGCCAGACTTGTTTACATGCCTGTGACAGTAAACTGCCTCTCCTTGTGTAAAGAGAGCCCTACTTGCTCATCAGCCTGGCAGGCTGAAAGGTCAAACCTGGAGGCTCATGCCCCAGACAGAGGCAGGAAGCAAGCCAGCAGGCTGTATTTCTCTGTATTTGCTTTATCCTGAAATCTTACTAGTTATGTTAATATGGGTTAAGCTTGATCGTGCCTCAGATTTCTAAGGAGCTTATTTCCCCTGGGTTTTTTTGTGTTCACTGTTAAAAATATTTACCTGTAGTCCTTCATATGCCACCAGTGGATGCTTAGACCTTTGAAAAACTGCTTGTCAGTTAACTTTGGAGTTAACAGGACCTTACCCAGTCTGTCTCTTTAAAGGCACCTCAATCCAAACACTTGTCTTGCACCGTTAATCACTATTCAGAATATAAATCTTGGGGTTTGCATTTTCAGGTGTTTTAAAAATTACTATTGTAATGCTTTTAAATATATTCATATGCTTTTAATTGTGGTTAGACCTCTGCCCCCCTGCTCGGCCAGGCGGTCTTGCAAGCTGACAATCTGGGAGCTTTACTTTGGGAGATTACTCTTCAGTAAAGAATTTCAGTATAGTATTATTTTAATACATCTGCAAGTATTACATTTGCATTTGAAAACATTAAAATGTTACAAGAGAGGAAATCTGGTAATTAAAACCAGCAGGGTAAAGGGCATTGCTGGCCTTTAAGAAAATAGTAGAAAACTGTTCCTTTTTTGCAAGGAGGATAATGTTGTCTGTCTCATAGTTGGGGTTTCTTTTTAACCACTTTTTTTTCTTCTTCTTTTTAGCCTTCTTTATTATTTACTTAAGCATAAGAGTAATTTTAATCTGATACTCTAGTTTAAGAGAATTTTAAACAAAGCACAGGGATTAAATTGTTGGGTTTCTCTTTGGAATGTGAAACCAAAAACATGTAGTCTGCTCAGGGCTGCCAAATGGCATCACATCAAACAAGGGCTGTTGTATTCAGAAATGTGTGTAACCAGGTAGCAGCCTAGGATGTGCCAGTTTGAAAGCAAAAGTTAATCAAACTAAAATTATTTTATATTTACTAATACCCAGCTTCTAAGTAGCGTTCATTCTTAGTTGCTCTCAACACATTTTGATTATCACTGAAGTTACCAGTAGGTACATTGAGACAGAGAAGGGAGCTGCCTTCCTCTAATCAGCAACTGCTCAGTTGCAGATGTAGGAATAGAAAGAGACTTCACTTTTTTTCATCTTTTTGAACTCTCAGAATGTAAGATGAGTGATGCAGGTTATTTTTAAAACTGAGCAGGCACTCAGAGATTTCACAGAATGAGAGAGTTCCCTGAATGTGTCCTGTCACTTAGCATGGTATTTTGCTGTGGTGCAAACTAACTTGGACAGATGGTAAAGAAATTAAAAGCTCAGGAACCAAATGTGCTTGGGTGGAGGGTAACAAGATTAAGAACAGGAGATAGCTGCTGCCTGGTGAATTCCTAGCAGTGGATGGTATTATTTTGAATTGATTCTTCCTTCCCCACCTCCCCATTCTGAATCCCTTTGGTTTCAAAATGTTTCAAGTTGGGGTTTTTTGTGGGTTTTTTTGGTTGTTGTTGTAGTTGAGGTTTTTGTTGGGTTTGTTTGTTTGTTTTAACATGGCTCTTGTCAATAAAGCCTCAGCAGTTCTAGGGAATCTGTCATTGGATTTCTTATCTTATGACCACTAAAAATAGGTTTTCAGCCTCAAAGGAGGTTAAACATGCAGACAAAAATAACGTTTGTGTTATCTGTTTTCCTCCTGTGTTATCTGTTTTCCTCCTTCCACCCGCTCTCTGTCATCTTCCTCGGGAAGATTGTTTCCTTAAATCTGGAGAGCAGGCTGAAGGGGGACCACCATGGACTTTTCTTATTGTGCCTGGCAAAATGGGATTTGTAGTAGGAGTGAGGAATAGGAATAATTAAAAAAAACCCCACAACTGAAAAACCTGAATTTCCTGTAAATACTGAATTCCTGTGGAGATCAAGAGAATGGTGTAGCCAGTCATGGCAAAAACATTAGATTCCAGTATTCTGCAGGAAACTCTTTATATGTACCATCTATTTTACTGCTCCAATAGGATATATCCAGAAGCTTGTGTGAATTTTGCCAGCTGGGTAGACATCTGACATTTCTGTTCTTTCTGGTATCACCCCAAAAAATAAAACGCTCTCTAGTTAAAATAAATTTATCTCCTTCACACAAAACTTCACGAAAGTAAGTTTGCAAGCTGTAATGTGAACTCACCCCTATTTCTGTACTGTACTTTCACTTTGAGTCTGTTTCCTTCTTCCAGTTCTTCCGCAGTTTCTTGGTGGCTTTGGTTCTTGGCTATGGCTACAGGTAGAGTTTAAGGGCTTGGGTAGGGATGGTCTGAGCCTGTGTGTCTGTCTAACACTGGAGAAGTAGAAAGTGATGGCTTAATTTTAACTCTTGGCAGGTCATTGTAATTTTTTTCAAACATGTTGGATGTTTTCTGGGATGTGAAATTAAAAAAACTCTTCTCTTTGTTCAGTGCTGCAAGCTCGGCACAGACAGTGTTGACAGCTAAAATGAGCATGGAGGATTTCAAGGAGCCATGTCATTCTGTTGTGACTATCACTCTTCTTGTGAAACCCTTATGGAAACATTTTCTTGCCATGTAGTGGTGATCAGGAGTTCACACACACTTTAATGCATAGAAGGATCTGCTTTCTTACTTAGATTATGGTTTGCATTGACACTGAACTGACATATATCAGCGTTTTCAGAAATCCCACTTGCTTTGCATGAGCTGAATTTCATGCTTCTCTGGGTGAAGCTTATAGTGATGTACTGGGGCCTTACAGTCTTGTTTTTGAGCCCCTAAACTATCTTTTTCCTGTTGAAGAGTCTCTGTTTGGGAAGAACAACCCAGAAATTTTGCTTTCTTTCATTGAACCTGCCTGATTTGATACAAAACTGGACAAGAGATAAAAAGATGACCTGAGACTGGTAGAGAAGGATGGTTTATATTTTGTAGAGAAAAATCATACTGATAATAGAAGAGTAGCAGTAGGGCATCTAACAGTCAAATACCATGGGAGAAAAACCTTCACAATGAATGACTTTTCCTGGCCAAGAAGGACTGTGTTAAGAAATTGTCTGTGGGATTGGCCTTCCTTGGGGCCCACCGTGTCACGGTACCGCAGGGTTTGGTTTGGGTATTTGCTGGGCAACGTGCCTGAAAAGCATTAATGTTGCACTGCATATACTTTGCCCTACAGTTAAGTAATTTTGGAGCTGGAACAAATAAAACAGTATTATCACATGGAAGCTTGTGAGAGAAAAGCTTTTCCTACATTTTATTTGTGGAACAGTGCATTCTCAAAATATTGTAGCATCTTGAACTTTGTGTGTGTCGGGGAGCAAGAGGCACTGATTTCTTTACACAGCTGTAATATAAATGAGTTTTCATGTACTTTGAAGCTCCCTTCTGTTCCTAGGTTGATGCAAGTTGACCCTGGTGCCTGTGGGAGCAGGAATCAATCCTGTCAAAAATGTCATTCATTTAAGGTGCAAACGTATTCCCCCCCCCATCCCAAAGCCAACCACGGGTAACGCTTCAAGCTGACTCAGCTGGGTGTTGGAACAACGTTTTGCCAAGTGTTAGCTATGACTTTTATCCTGTTACCATAACATGACATGGGATTGTTCTTGACCTTGGAGTTCATGCTTTCCCAGTGGGGAAATGGCATGCTTTCTGCTGGAGGAGGTCGGTGTCTTGCCTCTTGTGCTGTGCTGCATAGGTGATGCCTCTTTGTGCAGTAGCTTTCTTAGGTAGCAAAGAAAGTTTGGTTGGCTTTCTTGGTTTTTTTCTGGCTTTTTTCTTCTCTTCTATAGATGTTGATCTCTTCCTGGGTAAATGCTGATTTTTACTAAAATTGGTGCATAAAATGCAGAGTTACTATGTTTAACACTCTTAGATTCTGTAATAGAATGCTGGATGCGTTATACATGTAAAGAACACAGAGAAGACCATAACTGTATGGCATCAGTCTTAGATTAATACGTGTAATGTGCAGCACTGGGGAACAGAACTAGTATGTACCTTTGAAACCCTAGCCCACAGAATTTTTACCATGTTACTGGGGAAACTCACATCATTCTTCCTTTTTTGGGCTTCGTATGACAGATTGGGAGACACTCTTTCCCCTTGACACCTTTTTATGAAGATGAACAGGGCTTGAAACTGGTTCTGGTTTTGTCCTGATTTTTGTTGGATGCTGTTGACACATACAAATATAGGGAAGGGGAAAATGTGGTGAGCTTGAAAGGAGATGGTTTTTAAACAGAGTGCCTGATATTGACACAGAAATTGAGGGAGAGGGAAAATGAGACAGAAGTGTGAGATGTGAAAAAAGGTGCATCACACCTCCCGTGTTTCTCTTCAGAAACACTTCTATTTCCTGACGTTGCTGTGGACAGAGTTTGCAAAAGGTCTGTTATTTAATGTCTTACCAGAGCCCTCTCCCTGCCCCACATCCCACAGTTTACTTTGATGGAGCATACCTGGTCCCCAATGCGTCACTCAATAGCTATAGCAAAGTACTTATCCATGCAGGAAAGTTAATTACTTATACTATGCAGTTTTAAGTCGTTAAAATCTTGGCTGTTTTCTTTCTCCACCCTGGCAGGGCATACTCATTCTGGTGTGACTTCTTGCTTTAATTTTACACACCCAGGCAACAGAAGCCAAGCAGCCTTTTCAGCCTTTTTCTCTCCTACTTGAACAAAAGCAACAAATTAATGTATTGCCACCTGCAGCTAATTACTGCTGCTGCCAAATCTGCTACCCCCTCCCAGTAAGGAGCAGAAGGAAACATGGGAATTTAAGCTTAGATGGTGTGGCAGGCGAGAAGTTGGTCAGCAGTGCAGCCCTGTGACAAGGAAAGCCAAGCACGTCCTGGTTTATATTAGCAGGAGGGCAGTGAGAGATGGAGGGAAGGGATTCATCCCCTCAGTTCATCACTCAAAGGCCACTTCTGGAATGCTGTGTCCAGCTTTGGGCCTCCCAGCACAAGAGACATTGACATACTGGAGCAAGTCCAGCAGAGACCACAGAGGTTGTCTGGGGCTTCATGTCTCTGTGGGGTGTTTTCTCAGTATGGATGCAACGCTCTGGAGTTACGCTTTGGTTTGTACCAGTGTTTCTGTGCAGATAAGTCACTAGCATCTAGTACTGCTATTTCGGTACATGGGTAAGTGCCATTTTGTGTTCTGAAACAGCTGATATTACTAAAAATCATCTCCTGGTCCTTCTGAGTCTCATTTGTGAAGAGGAGCTTTGTTCACTTCAAAGACTATATAAGAGAAGAGCTTTTGAGGGGAGCTGTTACAATATAGAAGTGTCAGCATTTGGTGTAGAGTTTTAAACCTGGTGGTTTATTTGTTTGTTCACTCAATTTTAAAGTCTGTCCACAGGTAATAAAATCTAACTTGCAATGTAAAAGCTTGCTAGTATGTATGCAAAGCTGAAAGTAAAATCTAATAATGCTGTTTGCTTTTTTGCTCTTGTTTTATTTTCAGGATTTCTTCTTTTATTCACTAGTATATGATCCTCAACAAAAGACCCTGCTTGCTGATAAAGGAGAGATTCGAGTCGGAAACAGATACCAGGCAGATATAACAGACTTACTAAAAGAAGGTAAGTTCCTAATACATTAAATTCTCAAGAGGCTGTGTCGAAAGTGGCCACTTTCATTTGTGTGGTCTGCACAGGTGTGGGAGGTGGAGGTTTCTCCTGCCAGGTGACGTGTCTGACAGCGGCCTGGTTTGCTGGTGACTGAAGCTGTTGCCCACTGAACGCAATTAGTTACGTCTCAGACCGGTCTTTAAGCGGGCGTTTGTCCAAATCATAAAAGTTGTTGAAATAAATTGAATTAATTGGCCCTCTCAGAGCTTGCACTCTTTTTATTAGGAGATTTCAGAATTTCCATGGGAAACACAAATTTCCATTGCCTTTGTAAAGCCTGTTGTGTTTTTAATCAAGCCTCACTTCCCTAGAAGAACCCCTCCCAAATTGCTGCCAGTTAAATGCTGCCTCCCCTCATCAATTTGCCCATTGCTGCTGGGTGCCTGTTCGCAGAGCCCTCTCCCCACCCCAAGTGTTGGCTGCCAGCCTAGATTTCTCACCTGCACAACAGGCAGGAGGAAGAATTTGCCAGACTGAATGTGCTGTGAGACCTCAGCCTGCCCCCCACCGTGTCGTGGAGCAGTAGCACCACCAAGACCCTGGCCCAAGGAAAAGAGAGTAGCAGCAGTAACCAGTACTAGTTATCAAATACTAACTTAACTTCACCTTTGTCTTTGCAGTACCCTACAGATCCAAAAGTCAGTGGAAAAACTGATCTGTTGGTATCTGATTCCTCCTTTCTGAGATCTGTGTAATGCACAGGGCAGCGTCTGTTGGTACGCTTCTGAGAGAGGAGGGGTTGTGACACATACCGGAAGGATGTTCTCCAGACTGTATGGGCAGAAATGTGAAAGCAGTGAGATGCTTCTGTCTTGCCTAGGAGCTCTCCTGATACTGTTAGCCTTGTGTTGGAACACAGATTGGTCAGGACTCTTGTTTAGTTTGTCTGTGAAAGTGGTATTTATTCAGCAGCTGGGCAAGCCTACTCATTTGAAAGGCATTCTCTTCCCTCCGTGAGCCATACGGGGCTTCAGAGAAGGATCATCTCTAGATGTTTTAAAGGGATCAGGGAAAAAAAAAAGTCTCGGTAGCTCCTGGATTATTTTTTTTTCAGAGTATCTTGGTTTGTTTAGAATCAGGAAAATAAAAGCAAGAGAGTCTGATGCCACAATTTCTTTATTAGAAAGCGGGTGATGCAAGTTGAACCAGCTACTCTTTGCCTGCTCATAGCAGCTGGGAGTGTGCCTATTTTCCTGGAGCTGCTGCAAGAAAAAGGAGGAGAGAGGAGCTGGGGAGAAGGGCTGAAGAGAGACTGTCTTGGGAGAAGGATGTTCTCTGTTCCTATTACATGTGTCCTTTGAAACCACTTCTTGAAAATCTGATTGCCCGATTCAGATGAGGTTGTCGCTGTGTCTGTGAAGCTGATATTGTCACAAAAACTTGAGTGAAATTGTCACAGTGGCTGCTAGGCAGAGTAACTGGGAGGGGTTGGGAGTGAAATTACTGTGAGAATTAAAAGAAAATCTAGAAAGTGCTTATTTTTTGAAACAGCCATACCAAGCATTCCTAATTTGTTTTTCAACCAGGTGAGGATGATGGAAGAGATCAGTCAAAACTTGAAACAAAAGTGTGGGAAGCCTTTAACCCGCTAGTAGACAAGCAGATAGACCAGTTCCTGGTGGTAGCACGGTAAGAGCATGTTACCTCTCCTTTCATTCAGTAAATGTTAATAACTCTTCCAAGCACTTTTTTTAACATTATTTTTGCCTTACTGTTATGAAGGCTATTTTTTGTTGATTGATTCATTTGCTTCATTCTGAAATTATGGACATTTTGCACACCTTCCTGGGAACTGCTTTACTTTAGGAACAGCTACTCAGATTTGCAACAAGAATAGCAAATGACATGTAAAAACTGTCCTGTAGTGGTGAGGTTTTTCAAATGCTTAGGGCAGAATGCAGAAGGCTTAGTGAACTAAATCCTTGACAGTTAATTACTCTGTCCATTTGCTCCCATTTTCAAATCCAGTGACATTTTAACATCCATTAGTTTGCTAGGAAGTCTGGTAAAGTGTTTTTGATGGACTGTGGGTGCTTTCTATTGCCTGGGTTCCAATAGGTAGGCACAATAAAGTAAAACGCTGCAGATCTGTACAGGTGGTGAAATGTGTGCTTTTATTTAAGCCCAAAGCAATCTTCGATCAACTGTTCTCTTTTAAAGCATTCTTCAGCTTTTCCATTGGTATGCATTTATATGAACAGTAGCCTATACTGAAATCTAGGCTCTTGGAGCAACTGGTGACTGAATAACTGGGGAGAAGGGTAACACTCTCCAAATTCAGTGTCTTCTAGGTGAGTTTATAGGATTGTGTGGCAGGACAGTGGTGTGAGTAGATGGATAGTTGAATCTTTTGATATTTTTAGTCAGTGGAGCAATTTGTCATTGGGTATGGTTAAGAGAGAGGTTTGTAAAGTTACAAGCTGCTAGTAGTATCTGATTTGCTAGTCTTGAGAGTGGCTATGTGGCCATGATATCTGATAGATGTGGACCCTGACTGGCAGGGCTGCTTGGGCCGTGGCTGTGAGTGCAGTAACAGGGAGCCAAGAGTGAAACTAGGTTGTTTAACATGAAAAATGATAACTGCAGTCCAGATTTGAAGAAAATCTTGCTCTTCAGAAATGATTACTGTGTATTTTTCTTTAGTTAAGTGTGTACTTTTTGTTGTATAGACTTTTTAAAGGTTCATAAAGTTCCTAGTGTTCTGGCTACTCTGAGTAATCACCATAAAATTTAGGCTCTTGGAAGTTTCACTGTACTGCTTACACAATATATTGCTGCTACCCTTGACCTGTGCCAACAGTAAAGTCAGGCTGGCTGAACTAAGTGATTTATATGCAAGAGATTAATTCTACTTGCTCAGATGGACATAGGGAGATGGATGAAAGCAGGGAGAGGATAATCTCCACCACTGATACAGAACAAACAGATAAAGGAGTGATGGGGAGAGCAGGGATATCTCCAGCACAGGATATTCCTGCTGCTTCAGGGACCCTTTTTGACAAGGTCACTGTTTCACAGTTGCTTCTCATCAAATGAAGTACAGGACACCAGTGAGAAGCCTACAGACTTTGTTCTCTGGGTTAATTTTCAGCAGGATTGAGTCAAATTGCCACTCTGGTGTTGGTGTCAGGAAGACTCAGCAGGAAGTGAGAGGGTAGAAGTGCCCGGGTGAATGGGGGCTTGATTTAGAGCGACCCCCAAGCTGCTTTGTGGTGAGGGTTTCCACCTTGTGCAGGCTTTTAGTCGCAAAGCTGTTTTTGGTTGTTCTTCCTGTCTGTTTGCTGGTGCCCACTGGGTTTGCTGATACAGCTGCTTGAAGATGTGGGCTGTAATGAGGATCACTGAAAGGATCAGTATAAAAGTTGCTTCTGTCCAGAATCAGCAAAGTGATCCAGTTTATAGTTAGGACACACACACACACACACACACACTCCCCAGTTCAGCTAAAGCTGTGGACACTGGAGCCATGAAGCAGGGCTGAGGATGGTGACTGGGAGGCTGGGGAGAGGGTGAAGTGCGAATCACCACAGAAACTTGGCCGGGGGAGGCTGTTTTGGATTTTGTCCAAAATTAGATACTTGATGACAGCTACTGCTTAAGCATTTACTTTTCCTGCTCCTGCACTGCTTGGCACTTGTTTTTTCCTCTGCATTCCCAACTAGTTTGGGGAAGTAATCTGAGTGAAGGGAGGAAAAAAACCAAACACCTCTTTTTGTTGCTGTAGTTGCTCAGCAGAGTTCAGCTTCAGTTCACTGTGCAGGAGCACACACATTTCACCCGTGTGGTGTGTAGTGAGCAGAAAGGGGAGTAGGAATTGCTGGAACCAATGTTCCTGTTAAAGGTTCCTCTGACTGATTTCTTTAGGAACCAGCTAATGGGGATTGTGGCCTCAGGTGCAGGAATGGCTGACATTGAGGGAAGTATTTGAGAGTTGCAGGCTATATATGTATTATACAATATTAAGTTGTAAAGTAAAGATCTTTTTTAATTTTATTGAAGCTCAGAAAAACACTTGCATCGCTGCATCTTTTCTGCCTGGTCTTGGAGTCTGTCTCTGTACCTTTGGGCAATGCAGCACTGCTCAGGCCATTGTGGAGGAGACTCACCATTCATAAAGCTTGCTTGTGCTCAGTTGCTGTTAAAGCTTAAGCCTGTCAAGAGATAAGAGATAAGAGAGTATTTCAAAACTCCCCATTTGTGATCCTTGAGGCTTTCACTGTTTCCCCTCCTACACCTAAGCTTCTTTGGTCATATGAACTAAATAGAGTAAGGTGTTCATAAAAAGAAACCACATCTGAAGAGAGCAGTCTCTGGCTCAGAACTAGTGCCAAACCGTGTAATCTCGTTACTGAGAACTGTGAGTCTGCGGATCTCAAAGTTTTGGTTGGGTGTTTATATTTGTGCTTCTTTTGCATGCAAAGTTAATGCTCTGTTTAATTTCTTCCAGATCTGTTGGTACGTTTGCCCGAGCACTAGATTGCAGTAGTTCTGTCAGACAGCCAAGTTTGCACATGAGTGCTGCAGCAGCCTCTAGGGACATCACGCTGGTAAGACTTTTAAGAGGACCTTAAGTTTCTGAGAGATGCAAAATATTCACCTCAGTAATAACAGTTGGTAAAGAGAGGGGCAGATGGATGGTAATTGTGGCCTGCTGTGAAGCAGATCCTGTCTTTGCACAGGAACCCTTTATTTACATATGAAGTAACTCTTTCTGGCCTTGTGCCTCCTATGATCCATCACGGTTTCTATGAGATAGTTCTTTTTGTGTTGTATTTTCTCTAAATGTTTTGATGATATGCTTCACAGCCCATCTCTTGCATGGGCTGAGTAGCTGTCTTGAGAAGAATGCAAATGATTATCTGACTGGCTGCAGTGGTATAACACCAGAATGCCACTTGTTATCACTTCCCCACTGGCATCCTCTGGCAAGATCGTACAGGGGGGAGAAGCCTGTGGTCAGATAAGAAACTTCAATTCTTTTCTTTGATGGGCTCCATTTTAGAATACCTGAGGAGTGGTGATGATATTAATATTTTATAATCATAAATGATTCTGAGTAGATGGAGGAAAAGGAAAACTTGGATGTCTGTGCTGGAGGAAGTTTAATGAAAATTTGAGTAAAATTTATGAAGTCTCCAGAGAACTCTTATCAAAGCCTCACCTGATAACTGGAATAACGTGAAATCATGTATAGAACAAATTCTAGGATAGAACACTGTAGATTAGTTATAGAACACTGTAGATTAATTATGCACGTACACAAAACTGGCATGATGAGAGGCAAATAAAATCCTGATTAAAACTACAGAAAACAGGAAATAAAGCCAAGCTTTCATTTACTGATACCAGTTTCTTCCACTCAGCGTGTTCTCAGCCCTTGTAAATCACAAATTGCAGACAGTCATAACTCAGCTTTTGGAGGAGTAATTGTTCCTGGGAGTAATTATGTTTTTTCTACTCAGCTATGATGTACGACTTGACGTGAACCTTTTGGGGGATTTCTGGTCTTTGAGGGGAGTGTATGCATGTGTTGCTGCTCTTAAATGTTTTTCTTATATGCAATTTTGTGGATTATTTGACAAAGCGCGTGGCTGAGTTTATTAGAAAATATGCCCCTTGGACCTCTGTCTTTATGCCCCGTTTGTGGCTAGCACCTGACAGGGCTGTTCAATCCTGGTGTGAGCGAGTCTCCATCCTGTGCATTTTCTTAACAGTTAGTGCTATACTGGTGGTGCTGGTGAGTAGCTAAGTAGGAATTACTGAGCAAGGATCTTCCACAAACCCTGCTTTTGTTAGGGAATGTTAGACTTGCATGCTGAGAATTGCAGTGAATCTGAGGTCGGAACAAGTTTTTAGTGACTTTGTGTTAGGTGCAGAATCCCTCACCCTCAAATCTTGGCACAGAATTGTGGTTACTGCTAAGTTAAGCATGTTTTTCCCCCTAGAATGCTTGTCCTTACATTTCTCTTTCTCTTTTGTAACCATGCAGTTCCATGCTATGGACACTTTGCACAAAAATGTCTATGACATTTCCAAGGCAATCTCTGCGCTTGTGCCGCAAGGTGGGCCGGTGCTGTGCAGAGATGAGATGGAGGAGTGGTCTGCTTCAGAGGCAAACCTCTTTGAGGAAGCACTAGAAAAATACGGAAAAGATTTCACTGACATTCAGCAAGATTTTGTAAGTATATGAAACGAGGGCCCACGTGGCCCACTGCTCTGTGACAGAGCTGGTTCACAGCTTGTCTAAACTGTGTCGTGTTCCTTCATTTTGAAGAAGAGGGCTTTGAGCTGGAGCGTGTGCCTTGCTGAAAACTGGGGAAAGGCAGGCCTCATACTGATGACAGCCTGTTGTACAGGCAGAATTTCAGATAAGAACTTCTCCTTTAGAGATGGCAATTTGAAATCATCTGCTCCACTGCAGCAGAGGGAGGATTTGGAAAAGCAGGACAGCCTAGCTGCTGTAGATTAATTTGTGTTTGAAGGAGAATAAGTACTGGGCCTTCTGAAACATGACAGTTCATTCACTTTTGTAATCAAATTTTAGAAAGGGCCTTTTGAAAGTTTTAAAAAGGGATCTTGGGCATCCAAGGGAAGTGTCCTGTAGTTTGGCCAAAGCTCCCCCCTAGGTGCTCAGCCTGCAGATTGAATGGAGATTGAAGAGAGCCAAGTTGCTCTGTATCGTTGTTCAAGTCCTCTCAAACAAAACAAGTAGTTTCAGTGTTGCTTGCCCCCTGCTCTAATCTTGTAGATGGAGGGACTTGGAAACAGCACAAGACTCTCTGTGGTTCTGCTGAAATCCTCGTGCTTCTTGTGCAGAGGACAGAGTTGGCAGGGCACAATTCTATAGTAGTCATTACTTTTTTAATGGGCCAGTTCCGTAGAAGTCAAGCAAATCAGAACTGTGACACTGCAATCGTGGCTCTTGCTCGAGTCTGCTCAAGCAGAGAGCCTGATCCACTGGGCTCCCTTCCACATTGTGCCTCCCTTGAATGGTTTACTGTGGAGGCAGTGCAGCATGAAGATTTACCTGTAACCTGCTCTGCCTCTACATTGAAAGCACTAATTTTTGAAAGAGCATTAAATTTAACGTGGGTCTCCTGCATCTAAGGCCCTTAGGAGATTTAGACACAGACTGTCAAGGAGGGTGAGTAGTTGCAAGACTCTGCTATAAACTGTCTGTCAGAGGAATCCTGTGAACTTCAGTGAGGCTGTGGGACAGCTCCCTGCAATGATTGCTGCTTTTCCTTTATGTCCCTAGCTCCCGTGGAAGTCATTAACAAGCATAATAGAATATTACTATATGTGGAAAACTACAGACAGATACGTTCAGCAGGTAAGAGAGTCAGAATCACCTCTTTCATTCTAACACAAGTTGTTTTTCCTTGACTTTGAAACCAAGCATTGTTGCTTTGTTCTCTCTCCTGGGGTTTGGCCTTTCCAATAGGTGGGTTCTGTTACGATCTGAAGCACTGAACAATCTCTCATCAGTGCACTCATCAGCTCTTCCAGAGTTACAAACATGTAGCATTGGCATTTGTGCTTGCTTTTCATATTTGCTGCTACTTCATTTGTTTGGAGTTTTCAGATGCCTGGTTTGGAATTCAGCAGTTTGAGGAAGGGAATACAGTTCACTAAGGTCGGCATGAACTGCAGTTCTGACTTGTTCTGGGGGGTGGGCAGTTGCTGTACAGCAGGCACCCATCCATGCTAATCCTCCACCTCTCCCTGCCCATGCCTTAGATTGAAGATGCGTGGAAGAGTTTGTCTGGGAAGCCTTGACAGCTCAAATTCCCAAGACTTGTTAAACTTGAGAATTGACTTTGACTGGTGTTTACAATCATTTTTATCTCTGCTTGTTTAAATACGAGGGCTGCTTGGTCCTTTAAATAAAGCAAGCACAATGCAAGCAGCATGAAAGATGTTGGAGAGTAGCAGTTGCTGAAAACTGCTTTCAATATTTAATGGGAAAATTAATTAAAAGAAGGAAGAAATATATAATGGGTTTTTCATAACTGTAAGTATTATGTTCAGGTACCTATTTGAAGTATTAGAAAACGTGGAGTTACATAAATGTCCTGCCTTAACTTGCTTCATAATGGAAATTCAGCTTGGAATAAAGACTAGATGCCTGAGGCGTTGAACAGTATTTGGCATGTGCGATATTTGGGCACTGTATATTTATATTTGGATCTGTAATGTGTTCTTTACCATTTTCTTTCTGTTTGGAACACTTGTTTAAATTACAGAGGGATCCTCAGGACAAATGAGAACTCATTTTTTTTGCATCAACTATATCACAAAAAAAATATTAGCTACATCCTCATTCCAGTATTTCCCTAAGTTCATTCTTTCATTGAAACTTTTTCTTCTGGTAAGAAAACGGTGGTAGGAAAGTGGGATGGTGGTGGGAGTTGGCATGGTGGGCATGCTGGAGAAATGAGGCCATGGCATTCCCTTCCCCATTGCACTGTGTGTTTTGTTGGTGTAGGGAGTGTGGCTGCACTGTCAGACTACAGCTGTTCAGGAGATGATAGCTGTGTGCACTTAGCCTGCACTATGCTCTATATTTGCACCAAGAGGAATCCATTTATCTTCTTCCCTGCGTCTTTAATCTCACCTCAGTGATAAAAATCCATCTAGCAATATGGTAGGTAACAGAAAAAGTTAGGAAATTATCTGATCAGTCAGTGAAAACTGGAGTCTTATGCCATTGCACGGAAATTCCACCCTAGTGCAGTTGAAACAGCAAACAATAGTAGAAAGTCTTGGAAAAGATAAAACCAAAAAGCATCTCTGTAGTTCTCAGAAAGTCCATGGTGCATTTGTAACAGTGGAGTTCTGTTTCTGCCTATCTTGAGGTAGGTAACAACAGTGGCAGGGAGCGGTTTCTTTGGTGTTCACTCTTAGAGACAGATCATAAACAGTGTCCAGGTGTTTGCTCCCAGGCGTATGTGCTGGGAAGGCAAAACAACTGGAGAAGCTGTGCCTTGACTAGGAAGCAGTTAAATTTTTTTTTTTTTTTCAACTTTACTAAAATTTCTTATTATATAGAGAGAATTGCTGGGGGAATAGTTGCCTGAAGCACTTTGATTATTTGTTCTTGCAGCAATTAAAAACCCAGCGAACCTACAGTTGTTCATACTGCTCTGCTCTATTCCTTTGCAGTATTTTTTCCATCATAGTTATACTGTACCTTACATTTGCTGCCCAGCAGTGTACCAGGAAGTGGGGTTTGGGGAAAATTTCCAATTAGAGGCTTTGTACTTAGGAGACAGCATAAGCTGAACAGGTAGAAATTGCAGTACAGAGATATCACATCAATTAAGTCTGAACTGAGCTGAAGACCTCATCTCAAATTCCCAGCTTATACAAGCAAATGATACTATTAAACATTTATAAAAAGCCTGGGAGAGCTATCTATATATAACCACAAAGAAAGCATAGGAAGTTATAGTTGAAATAATGGCGTATTACATTTATATTTTACTTGATGTGTGCAAAGTCTTGGGCAAAGCACACCCCTCGCCACTTTTCCAGCTGATTCTTCATTGTGTTTTGTCTGTGGAGATTCTTTCCTTAGTCTAATACCACAGAACGGTTCTGGGGCTTAGCGGAATTTTTGTCCATACCATATGAAAATGTGCTAAGAAAGGATGTGAAAGGTGTGTGTCTTGAGTTGTTTCACACGCCCTTCTTCAAAGAGGATGATATATTATTGTCTTCAAAAAAAGTGATAACTTTCTCATTCCTGTAGAATCTTTGGCTGACTGAACGTAAAAGCAAGTATTCAAGCTGTTTCTCCGAGTTACACAATGTAGTAATAAAGTTTTTTTGTCATCAGACAGTTGCCTGCTTTGATGAAAACCAGTTAGTTGGGAACAGTTTACATCCTTCTGGATTTACTTTGAGATTTTCTTGGAGCGAGAAAGCACTGTCATAATCCTGAAGCAGAATCCATCTGTTTGTTGCCATTGAGGAAGCTAAAATTTGAGTTGACTTCAAAAGAAGACCCTTTCTCAGAACTGAACAATGAGGTGTATTTACCTGTGGTGTACCTAGGATTGAGAGGCTTAACACAGCACTTCCTTGTCTTGTGAGTAGGGTACTGTGATTGAGATCCTTGGTTTTGCACTAGGATCTCTTATCCAGTAATTTTTATTTGTCTTCAGCTATACTTTCCTTCTGAAGGTTACCAGAGTAATTAGTCATTCATTTTGGTATGATGACTGACCCTCCAGGAACAGAACTGCTAGGAGGAGTAATTCTACCACAATGTCAGTGCAAGGTTTGTGGTCTGATGTTGGCTCCCGAATGTCTGTCCAAAGTGATCCCAAGAGCTGTCCTATGAAAGACACTCTTTCAGAGCTGTCCTGAAGAAAATGAGGGAGATGCCAAATTTGGTATCCTGAGTCTCTTTTGAATGTATCCTTTTCCTGCATCATCCTTGATTTCCTGTGTCAATTCACAAGATCATATATTTCTGATTCAGAAGGGTTTGAAATGGATCCACTGAGTGAGTGCTGTTTGGTGTCTTCCCCCAGGTGATTTGAAAACTCTTTAAGAGCTGATGTGATGTGATGTGATGTTTGGGTGTGCCCACGTTTTAATTCAGAGTAGAGGCTAAGTTCTTGCATAGCTGTGAATTCCAGGGCGATTTTGTATTTTCTTACAAGAGTTTTAAATGCTTCTGCTGTTTTGCATATCATGAGGGGAAGTCCTAAAAGCTTAACACCAGAGCACTTTCCAGCTGTTGGGATGCAGCTGAGAAGAGCTTGGGACCTGACAGTAGCAGGTGACTGTTTGAATTAGTCATATGCTTTCTTAGAGTATTAAGGCTTTAATTTAGTTTTTGCATTTTTATTTGTGCTTGAAGAGCATGTAACTTCAAGAGGAAGATCAAATACTATCAATTTCTGTTGTTCTATTTCTCATGTGCGAGTGCCATTAGAAAAGTGTGGGAGGAATAGACAGAGAAAACCAGTTCTAAGGTAGGCACAGTGTTGAGAAGATACTGGAGAAAGTGGAAGTGCTCTTATATTTGAGTACACAAGGAAGGGAGATTAAAGAGGGAGCTCTGTGTAAATCCTGATGTGGATAGAAAACCTCTTTATTAAAGGAAGCATGCCTCCTTTGTACCCAGCCAAGAGCTGCGAGTGACACCTTAATGTACTAGCCTTCCTGAAGTTCTGCGTTCTAGCAAAGTAGAAATAACATCAGAGAAATGTTTTTCTGCATACGTAGGACATTCTATCCCCAAACACCTCCTGTTAAGTCTACAGGAACATGGAACTGTGGCAGTTTTGGCAAGCACGTGGCAAGAGACCGTGGGTGCCACAGGTCAGTACTGAGATGTGTTGCTGGAGCATAGGCAGCTGGAAACACTTCTCCCAAACGCATCGTGGATTTATTTGCCTTTTCTGTCTAATCCTTCCCTCCTCCCAGCAGCACTTGCATGTTCAGAGTTTTGAAAAAGAATAAACAGTGTGAAGGCTCTCCTCTAAATCCAGAAAATGCAATTTGCCTTCCTTATTATCAACTAATAAAAGCTTAAGGATGTTTGAGGCGTCTCCGTGCTGTCTGCCAATCCAACTCTTGCGTTGTGGACCTTGAAATATCCCCTGAATTCCTGGATTTCTTCTGTTATTTCCTCTTTATAACTGTTTACTGTTTAGTAAATTGACCATAAACATTTGCTCTGATATTTCATGTATTATAAAACTTCTTCAAGCTTGGTGGCTAGAATGAAAGATGACAAATCTAGGGAGAGAATATATAAAGGAGAGATGTTTGCACCAACTTGAATGTTCAGTGCTTGGTATTTTAATCCCTTGGTCCCTGTGAGATAGACAAGTTGGTAACAGCTCCCTTTTATAGGTGGGGAAAATATGATGAGGTAAGTAAGAGGATATACTTAAGACAAAAGATTTCATTTAGGCTAAACTACTAGAAACAGTGACAATTGTTGAGGGTTTTTGTGGATGGGGACATTCACAACTACACCAGACAACATTAAGAATTTATGGCGTAAATAAGCTTCAGGTACAAATCAATTAATAACTGGCAAAGGACCTTGCAAAGCACTTCTCTGTGAAGGGTTTATTCCGAAACTGTGCACGACCACATTTCAGGCCCCCCTCTTTTGTACCTTCTGGTATCAGTCACTGTCAGAAAAATAGGAAACTCATCATATCTGGTCTATTGATTGCCCACAGCCACGGGTGCTTAGTGCAAAGTGTCTTCTTATCCAGAACATTGTGTTACCTTCTGAAAACCTTCAATTTTCCTGGTATGCTGGTTTCCAGTACCAGCGTATGCTGTTTTCATGCTTTGCTCTGGTCCCCAGGCAGCTCTAGGAGAGGAGGGTATTGCGAGGTGCAGGTGACTTATGGCAGTTGTTTGCTCAGAGCTTGCACTGTGGTCATCAGCCACCAAAAGAAAATAAATCTGTGGTGTGAGGTGAACATTCTCCAGTAATTTACTAAAATGTTGCTTAATGCCCTAAATTAACCATGTCTCCAAGGCAAATGACTTTACAGTGTGGATAGTAGAATATTTCAGCTGCTGGGAATGATTTGTGCTTGCATGAAGCTTTTGCATTCATAGATTTCCAGAACTGTCATAACACAGTGACTCTAGATAGTCCCTTTGGGAGATTTTGTCAGGAAAACTGCAGCTTTTTTCCACCACAATGTAGAAATCTAGTTGGGGCAAAAAGGGGAAAAAAAAAAAAAAAAAAAAAAGGCGTTCTCTACCAGTGGAAGTTCCCCTGAATTTCCTGCTTAGGTCTCAAGGAAATACGATTCTTGTACAAGGTTCATCAACCAGTGTTTTAATCTGATGTTGGGCTTGTAATTCCTGGGGAGAGCATGAGCTCAGTGGCCTATTGTCTGGTGCCCATGGTAGTCTGTGCCTGGGGAAAGATGACCTGTGTCTTTTTTCAGTCCCGGCTGCAAGTGGAACAGCCTCCAGTTCGTGAGCAGAAGGGCACCTGAGCATGCATTTTGTTGAAGGATTATTATTTTTGGGTAATGTCTCTGGAAGGCAGAGGAGGATTTCTGATGTTGTTTGGAGAACCATTGTCACAACACTTTTGGAGGCCCATCATTGGATGCTTTGGTTTCTTACGTCAAAAGACTTGGGCGGGGTGGTTTGAAAAAGTTCAACTTTGAATAGTGGTTTGCATCCAGGGGGAGAACTACTTTAGTTCCATCACCAATTGCCAGCTAAATGGGTATTACTGGTTACTGATTTTTGTCTGACAACTTTATTCTTTGATTTCTAAGACAGGATGACTTTGCAGGAAAAGGCAAAAGGGGACTTCTAAACTTTAGGAGTCTAGAGAGCTTTGGTGAGGAACTGTCAAGACTGTCAAACACAGAACTGTTGCTTAAGACTGTCCATCTGATCAAACCAAGCTTTATGCTTGCAGGAAACTTTTATTTTGTTGTTTCTGTGCCTGTCCATCGTGTCCCTGTAAAAAGGATTTGTATGTTTGTCAAGTTCCTCACTGACACACTCTTCAATTTTATTACGTTTTCTGGTGCTTCCTGTTTCTATCAAGATACTGACTTTATCTTTACCGTTATTTCCTTAGGCTGTGCCCTGAGGCTGCTGTGTAGAAAATGTTAAGCTGATCTATTTGTCTAGAATATCACCATGCTTCTGGTTTTATCTGGAAACATTGCCGTGGCTTTATGCAGACTACTGTTACCAGCACTGGACGTCGAGGAGCATGGGCCTGGCTCTGAGCAGTAGCTTGGGCTAGAGGCCTTCAGAGGCTCACCCTAAATTAATTTAGCTTATGTAATAAAGAGAAAATGTGAATCTCAGAATGGCTCTATTAAACAGTGTGAAGGTTTGAGTTACAAAATGAATTCTTGGCCAGTGAGTAAAGCTCTTGCTAATTGCCTATCTCTGCCATGTTTGTGTGGTCTATCAGCAAGTCTACAGCTGTAGCTGAGCAAAAGGAAAGAGCAGTGATGTTCTGGGGGAATTTACTCCTTCATTGAAAGGATCCTCTAATCCGTTTACTCCAGAAATGCAGACAGAAGTCAGTGGATGGTTTTACTGAAGTAAAGTTTTACTTACTGTAAAGAGAGACAGATGGTGTGTACTTCTAAACATGCATCCCCATGCTCTGAAAGTCTATTTCTTATATGTGTTTTCCCTTAAACACATCTCTCTTCTGTTCCTTAGTGTCTCCTGGCAGTGGTGTTTTTCATTAGGGGCTGGTTGTTTGGTCTAGCAAGCCTCTCCCTTTTTACTCCCATGAAGTTCTCTGCTGTCCCCTGACATTTGCACACGTGCCTGGGATCTCAAAGCAGGAAAATGTGTAGTGCTTCTGTACCTCAGAGCTTCTCACCTTTAGAAAGTGCACAGGTAGAGGTTGCCCATGGCTTATGTTTAGTCAGCAGTGATGACATACCATAATTTAAAGAATTTTGGGGGTAATTCTGCATCCATTTTGAGTTGAGCTCTTGGTTGTTTTAACTTCTAAAGAAGATATCCTGTGTCACTCAGGTTTCAAAAATGAGGACTATCAACAACAAAAAAAAAGATTGTAGGAGGAGCAATGCATGAATTTGTGTTGAAGTGAAAGGGAATGAGAAGTTTGTCCTTATAAACAGTAGATCATAATCTCTGACTTGTTTGAAAAGCTGTGTCCATAGTCATTTGATGCTTGTAGTCATTTCCAGTGAAATTTTTTTCCCCTATTGGAAAAGGATTTTGTGGTAAATGACTTTTTTCCTCAGTGAAAGAAAAACTTCACTGTTTCTTAGTAAGTGCTGGGGTTTTTACAGGTATATTACTTTACTCCCAGGTGAAATCATCTGTATTTTCTCTTTGTTCTAACTTTTTTTTTCCCCTTTTCTTTTTAAAGAAACGATTGAAAGCAGCAGAAGCAGAAAGCAAGCTAAAACAAGTGTATATACCCAACTAGTAAGTATCTTTTTGTATTGTTTGGGTTTCTGTTGCACGGTAGAGGGTCTGGTGCAGGGCTTGCACGGCATGTATTGTGTGCTTGCTTTAATTACATAATGTGAGACATAGCTGAGCAAACCTGGCAGAGAATTATTAAATTAGGTTACCAATATAACGAACCTTCTGCCAAGGCTTGAATAGACTGGAATTCCTGTGTGTTTTAGCTGAGTTAATGCTAAGCACCCTAACAAACAGCTGGGAGCCCCGAGAGCGTTACTTGTTCGAAGCTGGCTAGAACAAAGCTGTGCTCCTCCCAGTGTGGTTACCCCTGACCTCCCACTTCCTGAACACAGGGTAGTTCCTCCATAGGCAGCTGAGGACATGCCCTTCGGGGCTTTCCTGGGTAGGATGCTGGGCTGTCATGTTGCTCATTCCCTTCATCCTGTGTAGTGTTCCCATCCTGAAGCCATCGTTACTTATCTTCTAATCTTTATTTTTATGCAGACTGGGAGTTGGGAACTTGCTAGCACAGGTCAGCACAGTTGTGAACAAAAGGGTAGCCTAATAAACCATTTCAGAGTATATCTGTTTTCTTAGCATTTGTCATCAGGGGATCACCAATGCATGGTTGTTTCCTGATGTAATTTTTTAATATATATATATAAATAAACTGATATAGAGAAGTGGACTAAAATTAATACACATAATGAAATTTATTTTAATTTTCTTTTTAAGTCTTCTTAAAATGTTTCTTTTATTGCATTCCCTCTGCATAACCCAGTCAACAGGTGTTACAGTGTGGAACTGTAAATCTCCCCTGTCCTTTCTCTTTTCACCTTTCACTCCCAGCTACATTCCCGTATGTGTTATCCCAAATAACTCCTTTATTCCTCTGTGCTATCTCCTTTCAAATATTTATGAACTTCTACCATGTGTTCTGTTTCTTAACACAAGCCTAAGTTTCATACGCTCACCTTGCAAGACAATCCCTTGTTTCTTGTGCAAATAGAGGATCCCTGATTTCTTTTTGCTTTTGAAATATGTTGATATATCCCAGGCAAATTTACTACAAATTATTTGTAAAGCCAAACGGGTGTCGTGTCACGCAGCTTTTCAACAGAGCTGCTTTTTGTTGGTGGTGTTACTCTACTGGGGGACACTGGCCATCAAATTAAACCTGGATTCACAATGTGATAAGCTTGTAAAGTGAAAGCCAATGTAATTGAAAGGATTTTGCAGACGAGAGAGCCTGGTAGTTTTGCTTTTGGATTATAATATATGTTTGTAGGGCTTTGTATTTGAAGGGTTATGGTGCTCATTTGATAATGGCTCTCTGGAGTGGTATCTTATCCCTCTACACTGTATCTCAGAAAAATAATTCTTGCTGCTGTCTGGAGAATATAATCAAATCAGCAACTTACCTCTCTACTTCAGGAAAAGACTTCTGTTTCTACCCATGTGGTTGCTATTTTTATCTCTGGTTTTGATTTCCAGTCAGAGTTGGTTTTTGTGAGTGTTACACCATAACTTGCATATTGTTTAATTGATAAAATGAGTATCAAATTTTCTTCCTCTTTCAGTACCCTTTCATGTATATCCAATTGGTACATTACCTCATACACAACTTACTTAATCCTACATGAATGCTTCTGCAGCTTGGTTTTATTTTTGCTATGAATTTTTGCTGCATTTGGAAGTGTTCAGTATTTCTAAGATTTTTGGATTGTTTCTGCTCAGGTTTCAGAACAAGGTCTGGCACAGAAGGGATGTATTGCATCTTCATTATCTTGTGACCTATAAGAAGATTATATTCTTCGCCTGTAATAGCAATACATGGTGTAGGGATGTAAATATCAATGTTATTGATTTGTCCTTATCATGTTACTGAGCCCATTCCTGTTTCAAGGCTTGAACCATAATAATCCACTTGTCACCTCGAAAATAAATTACTTGATGTAGTCTGTCACAAGACCTACACAGAAGTGTATCAACTGAGTGAACAAATTCTAACAACAACTCGCATAAAATTCTTTACAAAGGGATCCTGGAAGATATCAGACTCTAACAATTTTTTATTGTTTTTGGGGGGTGTGTGTGTGTCTGGCTGTGCTCCACTGATAGGACTCTTTGTACCTGTAATGTTAATAGGAAAACCTATGAAGAGGGGAGGAAATAATAAGACAAACAATAGAAGAAGTCTTCAAAGGTTATTTCTCATGTCACGTACATATTGTACAGTCAAAAAGTAACAGCTCTACTTGAAGCTTTAGAGTTGATATTTTTTAACTTGAGACTGTGCACCAAATTTGTAATGTGGGTAACCAAAGCCTGGAGAGTCATACAGGTTGATGTGAGATTATCAAGTCCTAAACCAACATCCTAGATAGTGGATAAACATTCCTGTGCTCCTTCCAAGAACAACCCTGATTTTGGGGCAGGTGTCTGTGGTTGGTGTGACTGTATGCATGGCTTTGTACTGCACCCTTAGGTTGGAAAGTGCTAATGTGCTCTCCTGCTGAAAGGAAAAAGCATAAAATCAATTGAATTCTGCATTCAGGAAACAGTGCAAAACTCTTTCAGTTGTTTACTGTAGCACTTTCTGTCAGTGGAAGTGCAGATAGAGCAGCAGCAGAAGCCTGCATGCACAAAGAGACTCCATGTCCTTACACACTGCATCCTGCCATCCACCAGTGTGAACAGGAGGCTCGGGGACCTTTCCTGTTGCAGATGTATTCTCAGCCTCTTTCTCCTCTAGTGTGTACCCAAGCATATTCTTCAGGCTGTTGTAGGAATCTAGTCCTTACGGCCATCATAGGTACCAGTTACTTGCTTATTATTTGTAACACCAGTCTGGTTGTGTAGCTGGTGCTTTTTGGGACTAGGACATCTGCAAATCACGATGGCTGAGGCATACAATTTTGTATGTGGCTTTTCTCTTCTTTGCTTTGATCTAAGTGATATCAGAAGGGGTAAGAACAGAAAGCGAAGAATAAGTGCTCCATGCAGTCCCCAGTCTCCAAAATGTATTGATGTAAAATGTAAATTTTAGATTTACATCTGTAAATGTAAATTAATACATTCTACTCAGAGTATCTTATCTGAGACTCGCAAAGCACTTTTAAAGCTGCAAACACTGCCTTGCAAACACTTGTAAAGTAGGGAAATATTCTCCCTACCCTGCCTTTTTTTTTTCTTTTTTTAAGCTAGTAGGGAAACTGGAGGAGCAGGTCAAAGCTTTGGGTGACTGCTTAACAGGCTGAACATAGTTCCTTAGTCTGTGTCTCAGTTGGCATCTGCCTGAGGAACGAGACTTTTTTCCTTCTCTGCTCAACTGTGCAGAGGTCCATTGCAGTATGGAAAACTTAAAAGTTTAGTAGTGTTCTTTCTTCTGTAGCTGTGCATGTTAAAACGGTGAACTTCAGTGTGGTGCTGCTCATTTTCAAATGGCATTATTTAGCATGTCATTAGACCTGTTCTTGGATGTGAGTATTTACAGGAGCCTGGAGAGTTGTGGCGAGAGCTCACGTTCTCTGTTTGGCGAAGGAATCCAGGCGCTTGCACTGGATGCCTGGAGGTAGATGGCATGGATGTTCCTTACAAAGGGTTTTAAATTGTTCTTATTTCTGAGGCTTTATTTCTTAATTGTTCTGTTGCATCTAGCACCACTATGGTTTCCTCAATGACAGGAAATATTGATTGATGCTGTTAAATTTATAGTAACTGTTAACAACTAAAGTTTTGTCACTGTGCTGTGGGTCAAATGCTATTTAGTCCTGTAGTGAAGGGATTTCAGTGTTCTGTGTGGAGTATCTTCAGTCTGGGATTTTTGGGCAGGGCTTTCAGTCCCTGATGGCTGGCTTCCAGTGCTGCCTTCTGCATGTGTTTTGTCACCTTAACCTCTAGGTGAGACTCACCTCCTACAGAGATCCAGCCCAGAACTGTGCACTTCATGAGCCCTGCTCTAGTATAACTGACTGCTCCAGTGCAGTTGAAACCTGGTTAAGGTTTCAATTTTAGGCTTAAAGGTTAAAAAGTTTCTGTTTGTGATTTAAGAACTGGAAATGAGAATTGACTGCACAAGCAGTATTCTTGCTACCTTATTTGCATCTTTCACTTCAGTTTCATTAATTGGCTAATGATTCATCCAGTTATTCATCTAATTCTTTTGTTAAAAGCTGTAGCAGGCTTTGGTGATACCAAACAAGTTTAATTAACATATCATCAGCAATTAAGAGCTTTTTGCTTCTCATATGATGAAGACATTAGCTGCCTACATTTCATTGTTACTGCCCCTATGAAACATGCCCTCGGCTTCGGAGCAGCACGCTTCCTGATGCTTGTGGCAGCTGCATTAATGGTAATGTCCCGAATTCCTGAAGTGAATGACAGCATGATGGTTTTGTGACCTGTGTGATGTGGTGATCAGCTCTCACCCATGCGTCTCTTTCACTTTTTTAAATACAGGTTTGAGAAGGGCTGTAGAGAGGGCAATGGAGTCGGGCCATCACCCTCCTTTCTGCGCGAGATCTTAGCGCTTTGGATGTGCGTGCCAACGTGCGTGGTCTCGTTCTCACCTGTTTACAACACATCAAGGCTTCCCAGCATGCTGTTCACAAAACCCCAAACCTTTTTGTGTACTTTATTGATGGATTTCAGACTCCTTTACTGCCTTTTTTCAGAGGATAAACCAATCTATAGAAGGGAAGCAACATGCCTGATGTTGAGCTCTAAGACCTGGATTGGAGGCTTAGTTTCCTTTACTTCAGTCTTTTGCTCTGTCTGTTGAGCAGCACTGCTTGTAGCTGTGCATCTGTGAGCCCTGCTTGCTTTACAGCATCTTGGTGATGTTTTCACATGGAGTTTGCTAGTGAATCATTGGCAAAAGTTCTTTTGCAGCAGGTTACTATAGTGACATCCCAGAGCAAAATGCTGGGTAGCACGAATGTACCTTCTTTCAACTTTCCCTTTGCTAAATGTGCCTGCAGATCTCCTGCCATCTGTGGTGCTACAACTTTGTGCCATTCTGATAAGCACCCTGAAACACTGTAATTCTTGTGAGAGCCAGGGAAATTAATAGCCAAAAGAAGAAAACGTAAACAGGCTTGTTAATCTAAATGCCTTCTTTTACTTGCACACAGACACACACACCCTCAGTTTCACTTTTGGATTGTGTTTGGGCTGCTCAGCGTACTGAAGGAACAAACTATTTACAGTATTGTTGTGCTGCTTAGCCTCCTAAGCCTTCTGTTCTACAGAAAGGCCCTAAACTTTCCAGTGAGGAGCACCATGAGAATCTGAAGTTTTTCTTGGACTGGGCAAATCCTCTCTTACCTCCGTATGCAATGTGTGTGTGTTCCTTGTAGGTTATTTGGAGCAGAATCTCTTTTGTCTGTGTACAAATGGGGCTTTACCAAGTTCTGTATCTCAATGCCTCATCAGACATTTTCAAATGAGAGGAACAACCAGTGTAAGCCTTCCAGTAGTGTTTGGGTTTCTTCAGGAGTTGTCTTCAGAACTCAATTTCTTGGAACTCCTTTGCTTTCAGGGATCATTGCTGAGAACATGAAACCTAATATTGATGCCCCCTTAGAAATAAATGAATTTGGCTGTATTCCCATAATGCTGTTTTTGCAGTGCTAGCCAGAGTGATAAGTAATAAATATTCTGGGTCAGTGAAGTCAGTGTGACTCCTGTGTCAGTGTGCAGCTGACAGGTAAGAAAATGCATTTTCAGAAAGCTGCTTTATAAAGCCCATTTTAAGATATTTTTGCTTGAATAAGTGGATTCCAGATGATGGGTTTATTAATTGGAAATAAAAGGAATATGCCTTCTCTCTGCAGGTACGAGAACATGGGTGACTTATAATTGGCAGAAGTTGTCACCAAAGGCTGCCTGCTTTTTGTTGCTTCTGTAAGCTGAGCTCCTAACAGCACCTTGGAGTCTTTGCATGTTTTATAAGCTCCTGGTGTGGTGTTCTTTTCTGAAACTTCTGGTGTGTTCTTCTTTTCTGAAACTTCTTGTGTGACTTCTTCCACCTTTCTCCATTCCCCAGAAGGTCCTGTCCCTGCAATATCAATTCTTTGTCCTTTTTGTTCCCTCCCGTGCCAAGGATTTTTTGGATGCCTCATTTCCCCCTTCAGACAGTTCTTCCTCTGCAGAGATTTTGTACTATTCCACACTGCTCTCTATGCCAAGGTTTTGTTTGTCCTTCCATTCTCAGCTCCTGCAAGTGGCACTTCCCCCCCCACTTTCTCCTCTCTGAGTCAGCATTTTTAAGAGAGTATAGAGATGAGATGAGATGGTTCAGATGGTGTATTAGAATGTATTAGTGACAGCCATCAGTGCAGTTCTTGCTCTATAGATGTTAGGCTTTCAGACTTCTTCCTTGTAGTAGAAGTGTAAATGCTTTCCATTCAAAGTAGATTGTGGCTTCTTCCACAGAGCATAGTTTGAGACTTGTCACAAGGCTCATGAAAATCTCTACGTATATGATATGGCTGAAGACTTCTGTTCAGTGTTTGTTGGGTATGCTTTTGTTCCTTGGCTTCTGTTCGGCGACTGTTGGGTGTGCTGATGTGATCTGTGGCTACCTTTGCAGTAAGACTACGTGGAAATACTTGTGACTGGAGTCTAGGGTTGCATTTCCCTCAGTAGGGCAGCAGTTGCTCTTCCTCTGCCTACCTCTCCTGGTCTGTCCCTCAGCATTCTCCTTGGAGATTTAAGTAAAAGATCCCTCACGTTGAGGACAGAGAGATCTTTTTGTCACCTAGACTAGAATGTCTGGGATAGTAAGATACCCACCTGGCCTCAGTAGTTGATTGTTTTTGGATGATTTAGGAGTCTTGAAAATGGCATCTAGCGGTTATTATAGTTATTTTTCTTACTGGTGTTATTCAAATATTACTGGAGACAGTGTGTTCATGGAAGTCAGATTGCTGGTAAGTACAGCTTGTTCTGGAAACCACACAAATGTAAATTTAAATGTTCCAATGTTTCGGGCCATACTTTTGAAAGTCAAGTCGGAAATTGCATGCCTCGGTTAATGTTTGTCCTCCTTTTTGCTTTGTGTTTTAAGTAACAAGCCAAACCCCAACCAGATCAATGTAAATAATGTCAAACCAGGAGTGGTAAATGGTACTGGAGTACAGGCACAGAACACGGGAGCAGGACGGGCCTGTGAGAGCTGTTATAGTAAGTGACATGCCAGCCTGGCAGTGTGCGTAGAGAGCGAGTGCTGTGTTGCAAACAGTAGAATAAAAGCTGTGTTTGGGGGGGTGGGGGGAGAGAAGGCTTTGGAAGGGTGGGGGGACAGAACTTGACAGAGCAGCATTTAAGCAAAGTTGGGTTGGGTTTTTTGTTACTGATGTTACATGTGTAAATGTAATTAGGAAGTGTTAAAGGGGGAGCTGGTAAATGTCCAAAGTAATTGCAGGTAGCTGTTGAGCAAAGGCTTAAATCACCACGGTGTGAATTTGACACATTTTTCATAACTGTTTAGATTTCAAAATATGTGATATCGTTGTACTTGGTCTGCTCCCTGATACTAATACACTGAATTCTAATGATTGTGCTGCTTTGTGGGGAGCCTTTAGACATGCTGGAATGTTGCACTGTGCAAGAAGTTAAGTCGCAGATTTCTTACATTCTTTAGTCATAAAATGAATGAATGGGAAGTTTCTGAGGACAATCTTCCCTCCTTCCTATGCTCTGCAGAAGCTGTTGTCTACCAGTCTTGCCAAATGAGAGCTTTCAGTTTCACTGGCAGGAAAACTTCCCATCCTACTAGAGGGTTTTTAATGTTTGTGGTTTAAAAGGTGTTTATATGTGTAATTAGATCTGAAATCACAAGTATATTGAAGTGATGATGACAGTGAAGCCATCACCCTCTTCTATTTTTATTAAGGTGTCTGAGCTCTGCACTGTCTCTGTGGGTTTTCTTTTGTGGTGGTTTTCTTTTGTGATGGTTCTGAAGAGAATAAGCTCTGAAAAGTGATCCTGTTTAAGGATATATATAATTTCCACCTTTGTTATCTCTAGCCACACAGTCTTACCAGTGGTATTCTTGGGGTCCCCCTAACATGCAGTGTCGCCTCTGTGCATCCTGTTGGACATACTGGAAGAAATACGGTGGCTTGAAAATGCCAACACGGTTAGATGGGGAGAGACCAGGACCAAACCGCAATAATTTGGTAGGTATCTGCAAAGCAGGCTGCTCCGTGCTCCTGCCTGGAAAGCTGGGTGCCGTGATCTTTAACTGCTTGTTCTCTGTTCTTAAATATTTAACAACAAAAAGAATGTCTTCGGCCTCCACTGTTGCCCTGGGGTTTGCTGTTTCATGTCTTGCAAAAGCTGGCGTGTTTAAGTTGGCTATAAAGAATTTAAAACAATGTAATATCTGTAATATAAGTAATATAAATATACCAGATACATATAATAAACAAACATGTAAATAACATATAAATAATACATTATGGTATAGTATGATCTAATAAGCTGTCTATAAGTAATTTGCTGCCAAGTACTGCCCTGAGAAAAAACCCACACCATTTGTTTTAACATACTAGCCTTCAAATACATGGGGATAACTTAATGGAGGGGGAAAATACTGAAATTGCAGCCAGTGTTTCTGGTATTTGGTTTCCATGATTTTTTGCTGCAGGGGGAAGTACTTTTTTGTCTCCATAAAGGAATTAATTATTTCCTGAAACCTGTTCCCTCTCCCAAGGCACATTCAAAATTAGATACCTCAAATAGCTAGTGGCTTTTTAGAGATCTCTTATCTTGTTTTCTACTTCATCCTAGTTTTTTTTTAATTAATCCTTCCTTTTGGATAGGGTTGAGTAACTATTCTACAAACTGTGTCTGTTTAATTTCCCCCCTTTTATTTAAAAAACAAGATTAATTGAATTTTTCTGACTTTGGACATTCCATCTGGAAGCATCATACATTAAGCTGCATCACATGGACTGAAGGATAGTGCACACTGAACTTTGGTCTTAGATTCTTTTCTTTCCTCTCTCTCCCAGCCATTGATATCATTCCCTTTCTGTTTAACCTCTGTCCTTTGAAGCTACCTAATTGCTGAGATAGCTGCCAGGTTTTGCCAGCGTTATACTGCTTGTTTCTTAACTTAAAAGTATGTAAACAGTCAGAGAGGGGAAAGCCTTGTTCTGCTCAAAGTGAAATTGCATCTTATTTTCCAACCTTGGGCGGGTTTCAGATAACAAAATGCTACTTTCATTAATCTATTGGTTGACTTGGTTGCTTTTCATGAAGAACATACATCCTTGGCTCTTTGTAGCCCATAAATGTCTTTCCGTAGTATTCTTCATTACATGTGGTGAATATGTGACAACTGTAAATGCATTCATTGTGTGCAGAGTGATTAAAACAGAAATTCTTTCAACTTTACAGGAAAAAGGGTTCTTGCATGCTGTAATGTTGCTTTGGGAAGTGAGTTTGTCATGTATATTTTAGCCACCAGGCTATTTTCCTCTCGCTCTTACAAATGACTTGTTATAAACGGTTTGCACTGTATATCCAGAGCAGCTCTAAGCTCCCCAAACTGAGAGTCTTTCTGTTGACTCTGTAACTAACACTAAGTCTTGTGGTAGCATTGGATAACTTCTTCAGGTCTGGCTTTTGGATTCCTGCTTTAAAACCTGGGACAGCACAGAAATAAATACTTCCCGGTGAAGAGAAAATGTTTACCTTTGTTTTATCCTTAGAGATGTTTTGGAAGAAAATTCCAAATGTTGGTGGGTAAGATACGGGAAATGTGGATTGCTGGGCTGAAAATAGTTTCATCTGTAGTTCCTGTTCTTATGTCTATGAATCAGTAGTTGAAAGTGATTTTATATGATACTCTTTCTCTTCTTTAAAACCATAAGTGCTAATAATTACTTTTTAGAAACCGTATTTATTTCTTTCTTTCTTTGAAGAGCCCTCACGGTGTGCCAGTACGAAACAGTGGGAGTCCCAAGTTTGCTATGAAGACACGTCAAGCTTTCTATCTCCATACAACAAAACTGACAAGAATTGCCAGACGTTTATGTCGAGATATCTTGCGCCCTTGGCATGCTGCAAGACATCCCTATCTGCCTATTAACAGCGCAGCAATCAAAGCAGAATGTGAGTGGTGGTGCCGCTGGGACCTACTTGCAAAGGAGCCCTTTGAGATTCCTTTCCTTTACAGTTTGAGCTGTAACCTCTTGAGATGCTTTTAGCTAGCGGTTTCACAGAATCTAGCTGTACTTGCAGAGTGTTTGAGCTGATTGTAGGCTGGACAGACAGCTTTGAAAATTCAGGATTTGTTTGTTTGGAGATGTTCATGTTTGCTATTGTATTTAGCATTGTCCTGCTTTTGTGTCCTGTTGCCAAGACATGCTTGCAACCTGTGAAACTTCTTTAATTGGAAAGCCCTTCCAGGACACTTGAGTTATTAATTTAGTTTGCTATAATATCTAAATGTCTTTACCCTCTTAGTTATTTCTCTTTGTTTTACAGGCACAGCACGTTTACCCGAGGCATCAGAAAACCCATTGCTATTAAAGCAAGTGGTTCGAAAGCCTTTGGAAGCAGTACTCCGGTATTTAGGTAGGAAAAAACCCAAAACAAAAAAACCCTACTACTTAATTCTGCTGACCATTTCTTTTTCCATTTGGTTCTGGATTTAGATGCTGGTTCTGAATTAAGGAACGAAACTGAATATCCTCCCATGGGCTTGCCCTTTTGCCTTTTCCTACTTAGTGACACAGGCCTAGTCACACTAGGGTTGGTTGGGGTTGTTTTTATGTTTTTTGTGAGGACTTGGGCTTCATCAGCTGGATCTGTGGGAGAGTAGCTTCATCCAGGACCTTTGTGTAAGGTTGAGGTGCTGGAAGCATCTAAAATCATGTTCCATGACATGGCAGCTCTGACTACAAATGAATGCAAAATCATTCTCCCTAGTGTTGCCGGTTGCTAGAGATACCCTGAAGACACATCTTGGGTTGTTAAAGCAGTCTGCCCTGAGTCTAACCATATAAAGCAAGCTTGGACAGTGGTACTTTGAAGGCTTCTGAATTAACAAGGAAATTGATTGCCTTTTTCCTCTGTCAAAAAACACTGGAGATGATTTTGTGTTTCTTTGAACGTATTTGTTGATGAAATATTGTAAGGCTCAGAGTTTATTAAATATTTACTGCTTCTCTGAGTGTTGTACTTCTGCTGTATACTAATGAGACGCATAGATTGAGAGCCCTTTGGATACATATAGCGCGACCAGAGAAAGGCAATAAAAGGAGAAGTTTTGCTGTTGGATAAAACCCTGCTTGTAATAGTTGTACAGAATGTAGCAGCAGATGTTGCAACTTCAGTAGTGCTTTGTCAGCGTCTGCTTTTGGCTATTGAGGTGAGAGAAGGGAGTGAAAGAAACGGAGGGGAGCTGATGGGCTGGTGAGAACGTGTTTTTGGAGGTGTTGTGCTCAGTGTTTTCCTCTGTGAGAGGAAAAACTTTCTTGAAACTCCTACTTACTGTTACTTGTAACTGTCTCAAAATCTTTTCAGTTGAACAGCGTGCGCTTGATTTCTACCATAGCCAAAAGTTTGAATTCAGACTCCACGTGTTCTTTGTTGTGGTGCTTTGAATGCTCACTTGTTTGGCCAGTTTAGAAATTGTATTTTTTACAAACTGCAAAACTGGCAAAGTTGTAATTGCCCCAGAGTTTAGGGTTGTCGCGTGACCGTGCAGAGATGGCTTTTAATATTGAGCACCCCTAGAATGATCCCAAATTGTTGTTAACATAGCGTTTTGGAAAGAGATACAAAGTGCTTTTCTTATCAGCTCTTATTTTAGGATAATAGTATGACATTGATTTTTAACATCTTCAGTGGAGGTGAATTCCCAAATATACTTAACAATGCTTTATATAAATAGCAATCTCCAGTCAAAATTATTGACTGAGATAGTTTGTATATAAGGGGTTGTATACTGGGTCACCTTGGAGGTTTGCAGGTTGTTTTCAGATTTCTAATTCCAGTATCTTCACTAAAAAAAAAAACCCACCTTGCTGTTTTACAACAGAGTCTCATCCATGTCCTCCGAAACCAGATCCTGCAAAGAGCTTGTCCAGTTCTCTCAACAATCTGACTCCTGCTAAGTTTACACCTGTCATTAATAATGGGTCCCCAACTATCCTGGGAAAAAGAAGTTACGAACAACACAACGGAATGGATGGTAAATATTTTTCTGCAAAATGCATATTATCTATGTAGGCTTTTTATTCTGGGGTTTTTTTTTTTTTTTTTTGGATGCAAGGAGATTATTTAAAACTATAGTCCTTTATATAAATTCCAAGTTCCTAATTCTTGAGGGAGGTTAATTGTTTCTTTTTGTAAAGTCACTTGTCCCATTTCTCCTTTTGGGTGAGACACATGATGTGTTCTGTCTGGGTGGTGCAAACACATAAAGCTACTGTGTAGTGGAACTCTGCCTAAGTTGACCAACCTTGCAAATGGGATAATGAAGGAGGAGCTTCCCATCAGTTTTTAACTAAGTAGTATGAAGAAAATCTTATTAGCTTTTTTCCAGCAATGTTTCCTTTTCCTTGTGAGGCTTACAGTTTTTTAACCTATAGGTAGTAACTGTGCAGTTCCCAGGTGGCTTTGTAACGTGTGGGTCACCTGGCTTTTGGCAAAGCCACCGGAGCCTGCGTGCCCTTGAGAAAGGCAGGCTGCTGCTTAGTTGAGGGAGGCAGATGTGCCAGAGCTGGCATGGCATGAACCCACTCCTGCCTTGTGCAGAACCAGAGCGCTTGCTTTAGTTGGCCCTGGCACTGAGCATCTCTGTGCAGAGGAGTTGGGGCTTCATCTCCTCAAGAATAAAAGGCATGGGGAAGGTATTTAAAGTGGGAGGTAGATGCAGGATGTTCCTGGCACAAGACTCCAGGGCTCTGTTCTGAAGAGTTGCTCTTGCCTGAGAGTGTTGGGGAAGAGAAAACCGCAGGTCTTTTCTCAGGTGAGGGTAGAACAGTCTGTTCAAATGGTCTTAACAGGAGTGAGAACGTGGAGGGTAGCTCTCCTTAACAGCAGAGAGGAACAGTTGGTTTAAAGGTGACTGTGAGCAGGGAGGGAGGTACAGAGTCTTTCTCATTATTTACCTTTAATTTTTTAACTTTATACGTGGCTTTTCTGAAATACCATTACAAGCATTTGATATCTTATTGTTTGTGTTTTAACATTAAGAACTTTTTAAACTGCTGCTTTTCAGGTTGCTTATGTGATGTTTTTCTCTTTTCTGTTCACTTGTGCTCTATCAGGCAACATGAAGAAGCGCCTGTTGATGCCTAGCAGGGGTAAGACCTTGAAGCTGCGCTCAGCTTATGCTAGGAGAGTTGAATATTTTAGTTTCATCTGCTGGCTTGTCTGTGCTTTGTGGCTACTGAGTCTGTGTGCACCTTCTGTGTTGATGTCTAAGTGTTCCTTGGGTAACCATTTTCACCCGGTGTTATGCTGCTCACCTTCCAGGCTTTTCACATGCAGATGACAGGTGGTACCACTGCACTGAAGACATGAAGTGGTGTGTTCAGGATTGATTACTAATTCCTCAGCTCGACAGAACAGTTTGCTAGCAGTTCTGTGGGACTGCTTGAAGCTGTGATGGTTGCTTTGAAACTAGGTGTTTCACTCTTTGACTTGTAAGAATTCAAAGTTTCACACATCCTGAGCTACTTTAAATCATTTTGACCAAAATAAATAGAAAATACTATTTACATCAAGTCCCAGGTTCAAGCCTCTGCATTTTCCACCGTGAGTGGTTCTCTCTCTCTGTGTTCTCTACCTGCAGTAGTAGTGATACTCAAAATTTCCACATTTCTTCTGACTAGACCTCAGAAGCTTCAGTTTGTGGTAACGCAGGAAACGTGTATGATGTCACTTCACCAAGTACAACAGAACAGACCCATTTTGAATGGTTAGGATATACAGGTGGCATTGTGAGATAGGCAGGTGCCAAAACTGAAGCTTACGTGTTGCCATGAAATGGCCAGCGCTGCATGTCCTGATGTTAAGCTTTGTGTTTCATGGCTGAGGCAGTGGATGACTGCTGTCAATATCTGCATGCATGCATATAGAAGTGCATGTGGAGAAAACAATAAGAATGAGGACAGTGATTGTTCTACTGGCTTGCTTTCTTGGGAAATACATACCTTCATATCATGTTGCTCAGTTTTTAATATGCTTTTTTGAACCTTTGCATTTTGACAAGAATAACAAAACCCAGCTGCCTTGGTCAGTTGGGCTTCCTCGGAACCTTTGTTCAGCAGTGAGGGATGTAGATGTGGAGTTCCCACTGCATTTCCACAGCTCCTAGTGCCTGCCTGCTTAGGGGCATGCCTCTGCTGCTCCCTGCTAAATGCCCTCATCAGAAAGGAGACTGTTGAGTCACTTGGCAGGTGACACACCTGAAACTTTGAGATGTTGTGGCCCAAGGGAGGGAAGTAGAAGAAAACTGATCCTTCCCTCAGGAAGGCGCTCTCTGTGTAGAGCTCTGCATTTGATCACCTGAAACTGTTTGCTTACTGGAAATGGAAGATTCTTGTTTTAGTGCTCTCATATGTCTGTCTGCTGGTGGGTATGTACTTGATTAGATAGATTTCACTCAAAACTGTCGCTGGAGCAGTTTGCAAGAAGAAGATTTTGGTGAAGTACCTGTTCAGGCTCCTCAGAACACGTGTTTCTCTGAAGCATGCGTGTGTAGTTGTGCAGGGCCCGGCTCGCACCGAGCTCCTGCTGCTTTACCTGCTCGGTCTGTTCTCAGCCAGCCACTGAAATACTTGGAGTAGTATTTGCTCCTATAACCACTGGGTAACAGAGTGCAATTCAGTCCCAGAATCTGTTACCTGCTGGTATCTGAGTATTTTTGCAAGCAGTTTAAACTGAACTTGTTGGTTGAGATTTCTTTGTGAATGGAAAATGTTTGCCATGCTGCAGTTGTGACATCTGGAATATTTTCTGACCCTGGGGTGACAGGAGCTTTGATAAGACAGAGAGGGAAGGGAACCACCTGCAAGGAAACAAGATTTAAAGAATCTGGATCGAGTTCTGCTGGGCACAGGGAAGCAGATGGTGGAAGTTTTGGTGGATCTGTTTCTGGGCTGGAGCCAGTTTGTGTGCCTGTGCCCCTTCACACTGGTTCCCAGCTGCCTTGCATGTGAGCTGGTAAACTTTGCTGGCTTGGGCACGGCTAACACTGGTTTACTGTGCTGTGCCACAACTGGGAGCACGGTGCTGAGGCTTCTCCTTGGCTCTGGATGGAGTCTCACAGGCGTACAGGTTTGGGGGGTCTGGTAGAAAGGGAGAGGAGGAGGTCAGAGGAAAGGAATAACACAAGTTGGAACATTGTGAAGAGGGTGTGAACGGCAGTGAGTGTGATGAAGCTAGAATTTGGGAGCCAAGGAGTTAGTATAACAGGACTGAAATAAACCCATCTGTCCAGAATGACTGATTTTTTGGATTGTAACTGTCCTAAAACAGAAAAACAGGAATGAGGGTAAACCTGAGTTGTTATAACCAGTCAGATTCTTCCTTTACGTAGCTCCTATAGATACTATGGGAAATTGGGGGGGGGCGGTTCTTTGTTATTTCTGTTTCCCCTCTCCCCTTAGTGGTACATGGTGGTATACTGGCTGGTTTAAGTCACTGCAGATAAAAGAAAAGCTGCTATTAAGACAACCGGGCAGAGAGGCTGAAAATACTCTTTCTGCACAAATTTAGGTGCAGGAAGACGCTTTGTCCACCTAAGCTGAAATACTTTTCAAGGAGATGTTAACCTACTGCATGCAATGTTATGTGACTTATCCAGGGGTTTTTCTGCTTCCTGCTGATGTGTAGGCAGCACATGGAAGATACCTTATGGTTTGGACAGGTCACAGTGTCAAAGTCCCTGACGCAGGACAAGGGACAGCTATTGTGGAAGGCTTTAGCTGAAGTCTCTGGTCGTGATAAAAGCCTTTTAGTGCTGGACTGTTACTCCCAAACTCATGGGAGAAGAACATATACTGCAAACCATGGCTGGTTGCTGAGCTGGTTGCATGTGATGAGTTTGTAAGGCTTTCCTCACAGCCGGATTGTAAAGCAATATAAAATCAAGAGATTGCTTTGCAGGGAACGAGCCAAGTAGCAGCTTGTATTTTTGCTTAGTGTAAAAGCATTACGGTCCATGTTCATGCTTGCATATTGGTGGTCAGGTTTCTAAGGCGTTTAAATTCACATGGCACCTTCTGTCTTTGTTCAGAATTAGGCTGTTTAAGATTGCTGAAAATGGAACTGTTCGTGTAGGTTTTTGAGTGTTCCTTCAGGCAACACTGCTGGAAGATTTTTGAGTCTCTACCACCCTGTGGTATTTAGGAGGATGGGTGGTCAGTAGTTGGGAGTCCATTTCTCAGAAAAGTTCATCTGTGAGGTGCCTTGATGAATGTTCCTGTGTTAAAGTGTCCAAACAACAACTGAGGATGGAAGGGATGGAGGTGGAAGACCACTCTGTGGGCAGACGTGGGTTGGTCAGGTTGAACTCTGTGTGAAGAGAGGTGGTAATGGGAAGTAAGGAAAGGCTGAGAAAACGGGAACCTTGGTGGTGAGAGATCAAGGAGGAGAAAAGAAAAGGAGACTGTTGTTAGAGGGCTGTGGCCAGAAAAAACTATGGAAATGTTGGAAATTGCTAAGCTTAACAGTATTCAGATTTTGCCTTTGGAATTTTATTGTTTTGTTTTTCTTTTGCTACTGTAACTCCAGCTTAAGTCTCTTTAACTTTTCCTTTTCTGACTCATCCCTGCATAACCCTAGGGAGATGAACTTTTTCAAGCTTTGAACATGACTTGTCTCACCAGGCATCTAGTGTTTTGACTGGTACTAGAATTTCAAGAGCAGAAAAATATTCTTAATCTCATCTCTCCTCGCTACCTCCACTCTATTTTATAAGAAGGGTGAAGTCCTTTCTTCTATTTTGTTTTCCTTTACTTTAAATCACATTGGAGGCATCATTAGGCATACAGTGCCCTTCCCAACTCTCCTTCAACATTAGATTAGCACGAACAAATTGCTGCAGAATCCTATTTTTGGAGCATGAAAAGTACATGGAGTCTTATAAGCTGTCGAATGAGGTGTTAAAAAATTAGTAGTTTATTGCTTTTTCATTAATATTCTGGAGCTTGACTGATGATATTTGCCATGAAACTTCCTCTAGAGAGAGAAAGAGGATGTTTTATGTTCTGGACGCTGTTTACTTTTTTCCTTGGAGCTACCCAGTATGGGATCTGTGTGGTACTTGTCTATGCAAATTCCTGCTGGGGGAAGGGAGGGAGCATTGTTAGATTTTTATTCCCCCCCTCTCTTTTACACCATGTTAGCTTTCAACTAATCAAATTTGTTTTTCAGGGTCATCACATGCGCTCTAAAATTGGCAGGCAGAACACGAATGTGTAGCTGAAATAAAGGGAAGGCTTTTCCCAGCAACAAACTTGCATTGATAAAATGGTAGCGGATCGAATGCTGAAAATTGGAGAGGGTTTATAGAAGAGCCATGCAAATGGTGAAGGGACTGGAAAACACTGCATAATGGAAAATGCTTTTATCAAAGTGGAAGTTGTAGATGTTTGTCTCTGCTGACAGGAGCAGCAGAAGTGTAATAATAGAGGGCTTTTTAGTCTAGCTGGGAATGGAATAATGAGCTGCAGTAGCCAGAAGGTACAGTAGAAAAACTTTGGCTGGAAACAAGCTGCAAATTAACTGTTGGAATACCTTGCTTCTGCTGATGGGGATTTCTAAACCAAAGTTGTTTAATTTAACATGTTCTGGAGCATTCCTTCTCTCCTCCTTTTGGGGAGACATGAATGAACTCCTAGAACTGGAAGCATTCCTCAGCCTAGCATGACATTAGTTTAATTGTCAAGAGATGAGCATGAAAGTGAAAATCCTGTTCTTGTTCAAAACCAGCTATCAAGGTGGGGAATATAAACAAGTTCTCTAGCATCACCTGTGTAGGTGACCAGACTTAAACATTTTTTCTGGCTGGCTTAGATCTTGCAGAAAATTTGGACTTACCTGTACGCATAAATTGCATTAAAACTCTGCCTTTATCAGCAGTGGCTCTGGCTGCCCTTCCAAAGTCAAGGATAACCAGCCAAAGGGAGGCTGCCCAGCCAGGACTGTCTGTAAAGAACAGAGGGAATATTGGTCCTCTAGTGAATAATGTGACTCATAGGGCACTGGGGAAAAGTCCTGGCTTTAGCTGTTGATATCCGTATCAGAGTAATGCTAACTCGTGACAAGAGAGAAAATGTTCAGTGCTTCTCAAAGGGATGACTGTTTCTTGCCAGCAGCAGCACAGCTGGGAAGAGTGACAAGTTGCTTGAAATTCTTCTTGAAGACACCAAGAACTGCGTGCCTGTGCAACTTCCTCGCTCTAGACTGTGTGCCAAAAGTACAGGTTTTTTTTGAGAATTGCACTTAGGATTTTGTATTCACGTGTTAAATGAAACTTTCCTTCCTTGCCTCTGGCTTAGCCGTGATACTGTGAGTGGTTTGGTTTGGTGTTTCAGAGAACACCAGAATCTGGAAATGAAATCAGGAGATGGGCATCATGTCCAGTGGATCAGCTAGTGAAAGCCAGTTCATTTGTGAGGGATGGCACGGAGCAAGATGCAAATGTTGATTGAGAGTAGAGTGTGTATCCCAGGGCAGTGGTGTCATTAGTACGAGAGGAGACAAATGTGTGAAAATGCAAGGGCACAACTGCAAATGCTCTGATAGTACAAAGCCTGAATTTGTAATTAAGTGGAATCTGCATGTGATACATACCACATAAATATATATATACACACACACACACACACGTGCATGTGTATGTATGTGATGTGTGATGCTCCCAATTCTAAGAACAGGGAATAATTCAGTGGTTTCTAGTTTACAAAGCTGGGATCAGCAAATCCTAAAGCAGTGAGGTGCATGTTTTTGTTGCCTCTCTTTTTTTTTTTAACCACTTAGTGTTCTACAGCCAGACAGAATATAACATGAAACTCTTTTAGGAGTGCAGGTGGATGATACTGACTCAGTACAGCAGCTCTGTATTCTCAACATACTCGTCCAAGGGTAGCTACTGACTGATCCTACTTGGGTATCACTGCCCCAGAAAGTATTAGTAAGGTCCTTAAAGTACTCTTGGCAGAAGGTACAGCTTTGCATGAACAAGCGCATCGTCTGTGATGTACTGTGAGGTAAATCAGTGTCAACTGTTAAGACTGAGCCTTTTTAGTAAGTACTGCCCAAATGCAATCAGGTTAACATGCAGGGGTTGGTGGAAGGAGGTAGGTAACGAACCACTGCTTCTGCAAAATTCAAGCTCCTTCTCTGTGGATTCTGTCATTTGGAGTTACTGTTTGTTTAATGTAGTCTTGACTTTATCTGTCCAACAGACAACTGTCATCACTTCTGTTTTCCATTACCACCAAAACAGTCTGTGTTTCTGTATTTGTTGCATGGGGCTGGGCTCTACTGTATTCTGAACTACGTGAATCTTTCCTTTTTTTAACCTGAAATCTTTTTTTTCCTTTACCTTTGCCAATCTTGGTAGGAACTTACTTAGGTAAGTAAATTGCAATTTTAACATTGTTTTTATGTACGACAGAATTTTAAGAAACTATTAGTCTAGGTGGTGTCTGGTACAATTTATGCTCTGTTCTGCTTGTTGCACTCGGATTGCTGAAAGTTTCTAGCTTTTGATTGTTAGAAGGTTGGTATTCAGTCTGCTCACAGCAGTAACAGTCTTGGCAGTTTGAGAAAGAGAGGGGTACTAAAGCATTTTTACGAGCTTGCAAAAAATGTACCTGTGTATATGTCAACACACAGAGACTACTTCAAGTGAAACAGTGACTTGGAAGTGAAATCCTTGTTCGTCGAGCCTCATTCATGCATGAATTTTTATATTTTTTTTCTAGCTTGCTCACAAATGTGGTACTGTTGATGTTTTTGTTACTGCTGGGAAGGATGGAATCCCAGGAAGAGAAAAAGGAAAATGCATACGAGGAGTGTATGGAATTTTGAAAGCAATGCATTTTAGTATAGTAAACTTTCTGGTTGTAAAGTGTGTGTTAAATTCCTTCACTCGTTGTGACTGAAGATGTGCTCATGAATATTACCGCATATTGCATGTTGTGCATGATACTTCTCTTTGGTAAGCAGAAGTTAAAAACAAAGTGCCATCTGTGACTAATTGCTTGATGTCCTGATTGGTTTAAAACAAAACAAAAAACAACCCAAAGAAAAGATGAATTATGTTAACATGAGATGATGGACCCATAGTTTTGGTTGTGGTGGCTACGCTGAAGATTCGAGTTACTAAGTTGGAGTGAATATAAATATAACAACTCCAAGTTCTGTCCAGTGGCTGGAATCTGGACTACTCTTCCTCCTTGGTGCTCAGGTCAGGTCTGTACAGACTTCTTGTTCCAAACTACAAAATGGTCTGTAAATTACACACAGTGGGGGGGTGTGTGTGTGTGTGTTTGGGCATGGAAAAGCACTGCAAGGTTTCTACCCAACTAGAAAACTGGCCACGGTTGGTGCTTATTCTGCAGCTTCTTGATGCTTGCTGTAGCACCTTCATGGAAATAGCCCCGTGCTCCAGTCTACCTTGGGCACGCTGCTGAGGGTTTAAGTTCTCCTTCTCAAAGTGGCAATTGTGTATTGTGTGGAGCTGGCAGGAAAGCAGGCCGAACTTGAGCGGTGGGAGTAATGTATTGAATGCTGCCCTTCAGATGCTGAGCTCCTCTGTCTGGACTCCTGGGGGGGGGCTGCTGCCTGGGTCAGCAGAGAGCATGCATGTCTACTTACAGGCTTCCAGTGGGACCAGATGTGCTGGTTTGCTTCCCATCAGGGAAATTAGCTTCCCCCTCTCCACTCTGTGTTGGGTGCCAGCTATTCCCTACTCTGGCAGCACACTCTTGGGGTGATGCTCTAGTTGCTGCCAGTTTAGGTACTCTCTCATTGTTGGGATTTTTTGGGGGTCATTTTTGGTTGCTTGGTTGGTTTGTTGGTGGTTTTTTCTGTGTGTGTGTGTGTGGGTTGTTTGTTTGGTGGGTTTTGTTTTGTTGTGTTTTTTGTTGTTAACAAATCTGAAAGCATAAGATTGCCATGATAGGAGATTGTTGAAACAGGTTGAGAGCCGGTTCGCCCCATCCCCAGAAGACAAAACAAAGCTGCAGAGTAACAGTAGCAAGAGACTTCTTTTGCTGTTTGCCATGGTCCTTCCCCACCTGTGCTTCTCTGGGTGAAAGTACTTTCATCTGCAGCTTTGATACTTGAAGAATGAAAAGATCATTAGGGCATAGTAACCTGCTGGGACTGGTCATGAGCCAAGATCTCTGTAGCTGTGCTTATGCTTGAGGAACAATTCTGAGGTGGTTGTCACTAAGCTGGGGGGAGTGGAGGCATGCTCTGAGGGTGTCCAGTAATCTCTGTGCTGTGATTAGATGTTTTATTCTCATTTCAGTAACAATGCAGAATCGTCTGTGGCAAAGGACATTAGTGCTTATCTGCAAATACACCTTCAGTTTACCTTCATTTCGTCCTCTGGGACTTACTCTTTATTTCAGTGTATAAAGGAGACTGGCATGAGGAATTGAATGGCAGGAGATTTTCTAGGGCTCTGGGGGTTTTTTAGTGCTGTGGAAAAAAAAATTTAGTTTCCAGTTTTCTGAGTATTTGAATTTCTTTGGCTGCAAAAGAGTGGAAGACTTGCTTAGATTCATCGTTGTTGACCTTTACACTTGGTGGTTTTAAAGGTTTGGACAATCCTGAAGTCATCTCTTTTGGTTTGTGTTGTTGGGGTGTTTTTTAATCTTTTTTGGAAGGAAGTTAGTGTTGTTCCCCATGTGGAGCTGTGTACGTTCAAGCAGTTGGACCTTAGATATCTTCAAAGGACTGCTCACCCTTTCTACCCCGTGGCTTCTCTAGACATCCTTCCATAAAATAAAGGCAGGTTTTTTTGTCCTGGAGAGAGGCTGCCAGAACCCTGTTGTATTTTGCTCCTGGTTTGTATTTATATGCTGTCTTACATTTTTAACCTGTTTGTGGATGCACGTGTGTGAGAGGTCTCTCTCGGTCCTTCATCTGTGACAAGGGAGCAGGCACCTTGGGGAGGACTGTTTCGTGTGGTGAGTTACCCGTCTGTGCCACTCCTCACCAGAGATGGGGGATTGTTTTAGTTCCTAGAGATGCCTGTCTCGCAGACATCAACTTTTGCACAGAAGCCACCAAAAACTTTTGGGGTGAGAATGCATTATTTCCAGTACAGCTGCATCCTGTTGACTTGACAGCTGCTCTGCAGTGGGTTACAGATGTTATACTGCTTCTCTTTGGTGACCAGCTTGGGTGAAATATTGGAATGGGCTGCCCAGGGAGGGGGTTGAGTTGCCATCCTTGGATGTGTTTAAACATCGCTTAGATGTGGTGTTGGGGGATATGGTCTAGGGGTGAACTTGTAGAGTAGGGCTAATGGTTGGACACGATGATCCCAAGGGTCTCTTCCAACCTGAGTGATTCTGTGGAAGGTTGCTCATTTAATAGCAGTGTTTCAGCTGCGTAGTGGTTTTTTTAGTGTGTTTTATTGGTTGTTTTTTTTAATTGCAAACCAAAGCTAGTCTTTGTAGTGTCTGCTTCCATTCTTTCAAACTCCTGCTGTCAAAGTGTGACTAAAGGAAAACTGTACAGATAGTGATGGTTAACATGCTAATTGAGACCTTATTACTGTGATCACAAGAGTATAAATTGTATTGAAACTGTAACTTTGGGTTGTGTCCTGTTTTACTGGAGCTAAACGTTGCCTTGGGCAGCTTTTTCCTAGACATTGCTGCTTGGTGTGTGAGGCACTGATTCTCTGCTGTTGGAGGGCTCTGAAGCCGTGGGGCTCAGAGTGAGTAGCTGTCTTCACTCAGCTGCTCTCAGTCTCAACAGCTCTCTGCACTGTGGAATATTCTGGGTTACCTGGGGTGCTTGGGGATGGTGCTGTTTGTTGTGCATCCAGCAACAGTCACGGCAGCAGCCGCACATCAGCTGCTCCTCTAGGCCAGGCCTTTCTGGCACCAAGAGCGTTCTTGGGACAAGAAAAGAGCGGATCTGGAGTGTGGTTAAAATTAAATGTGTGGCTTCCTTCCAAGGACTATCATCAGTTGATGTACATCTCCTGGAGCTCCCGTGAATGGAGAAAAATGTTATTTTTCTGTTATGGAAGGGGGAAGAAAAGGCAAGTGCTAGAGCTTAGCTCTGAAGCCAACAGATTCAAGTTGCATCCTCCCGGCTCTGCCGTTTCCCAGCATCCGTGGAGCTCTTTGTCCATCCATCTCAAACGGCTGCTTACAGCTGTGTTTAGAATGCGAGCACTGCTCCTATGGAAAAAGGAATGATTATCTGGTGCCTACATTGTCTTTGTCAACATCCAAGGGTTGTTACTGGTCTTCTGACTTGGTGCCTGGTACATCTGTTCTACAGATGTGATGGAAATATTTCTGCCAACTATTTCTTCGTCTTTGTGGATACTTGGGTACAAAAATGCTGCAAAAATTGAAACTCTGTCTTCACATTTGAAGTAGCTAAGAACATACACCTACACAGAAGGAAAATATACTTGATACATCAACTGTTGATTTTAATGCGGTGTTGTGATACTCAGTGCTCAGACGATGTCCCCCGTTCCGCCTTACCCTCTCCGATACATTGCTGGGCCTTGTGTTTCCTGGCATTGTTTGGTCTTACCAAGGAGAACCTCAAGGAATCTGCTGGAGTATGGACCATGAGCTGTGCAAATTCCATTTTGCTGGTTTCTTTCCAAAGCGTTGCTGTTTCGTCACCTCTTAGCTCACTTGCAGTGGGAAGTTTCAAAAGTCAAGCTGGGAAGATGAGTATAAATGTGAAAGCAGAATTCATACTGGTAACTTCTGCAGCCAGCGACAGCATTTGCTGATGCCTGTTCTGTAGTACCTGTTGGATTTGATGTGCTGACAGTTCTGTTCTCAGCCAGCTGGGGCTGAGAAACACAGTTTGGACACTGATGTTAATGAAACGGTGTCTTCTGGGAGCACGCATCTTAGAGAACTAAACCATCTAACAAAAAGGTTTGTCAGGACTCCCAGTCCATTCTGTGCCGTGACCTGCTGCCTTTAGCATCCTACAAGGTTCCGTACACGTACGGTCCACCGTGGCAGAAGGGGTAGCAGAGTCTAGCAGACAGGCTGGTGAAAGAGCCCTCGTGCTCAGCACGTTGCTGTGCTCTCCGTTACTGGGGAAGGCCTTTGTGTGATAGCTGGAGTTGTTGTGCTCTCTGACTGATGGAGCCACGCCTACAGAAGTATTTCCTTGTGGTAGGTTCAGCAGATACAGTCTGTTTGCTAACAGCTTGTAGCTAACCTCTGAGCTGAAGAGCTCTCTGGGGACCAAAGGATGATAGGAAAGGTTTTTATTTGTTGCTGTCTTGACAGTGTGTAATACCTTCCACTTTCTCCTTGCTGTCAGTAAATTCCTCCAAAACTAAACCAGATTTTTCCCAAGACTTGAGGAAAACCTCCTGTCTGAAAAGATGAGGTGTACTTTTTGTGGTAGTTTGAAGAAAGGTGTGAGAAAACGGAGAAGAGACTGGGAGAATGGAATGTGTTTTTAACCTGGGGCCTGCGCTCTTCAAACCATGTTGTTAAGGAAGCTCTTTGCTCAGTCACTTTTCTAGGAGGAGAGAAGTTAGTTTGGTAGACAACTCTTGTTCTAGCAAAACAGCAATCATAGCTGCGTGTGTTTTGATTTTGTACTTTTTTCTGTCTTGGAAAAGCAATGGTCTTACCAGCTCTATTCTCTTTCCTGTTTGTTAGGTCTGCCTAACCACGGACAAACCAGACAAATGGTAAGAGAATGTTCATTTAACCAAAACAGGGAAAAGAAGAATTATTAACCCACGCTAGATAGAACACCCCATTGAACTGTAGTGTTTCACTTCCATCTTTGCTGTTTGCAGCTGGTCATACTTCTCAATGAATTGAAAAGTTAAAAAAAAACAAAACAAGAAACAAAACAAATTTTAGGTCATATGAAACATTTTAAGTGGTTAACTGCAATTATAACCTGAAATCTCTGTATATATAAATGAGATTCTGTTTTGAATGGAACATTTTGTTCCTGCTCATACAGAAACTTGAGTGGCTGTTTATAGCAAAGTTCTGGGATGTGTTTCTAGGTGAAATGTGTTTCCCTGAAGGAGGAAGGTTTAAATGATGGAAGGGTTTGTTTGGAAAACAAGTTTCTTTCTTTCTTTTTTTTTTTTTTTTTTTTTTTTTTTTTTTTTTTTAGGAAGTTGGTGTGCAAGTTGACTGCTGAGAATGCTTGGGGTTTATGTTCTGTTTGAGTAAAAATGATCCCTAGCCTTTTATCCATTAAGCTGAGTTTTATCAAAGGACAGAAGCAAATAGCCAGTCTGATTGATATGTCTCTGGCAAAATGCTTTCTCATGAAATTCACGAAGGGGCCAGTGCAAAGCCTGTGCATCACTCTCCCCCTCATGCATGGCTTATGGGAGAGAACTTCATTTTTTTTTTTCCCCACAAAAACCAATGATCTAGTGTTGATGAAGTGGAGCTTGCCTCGTTGGGTGAACTGCCACAATGTGTTAGTGCCATTAGTCACTCTGACATGGGGCAGTCAGCAGCAGGTACGACTGGGGCTCACTGAATGGGGATCACAAGCACTACTGACTCAAATAATGTTCTCAGGTAGTGTGCAGGACCAGGTAGGCTAGAGCTTCAGCATCCTAGTCTGCTTGTAGTAACCAGGCATTCCTTTGGTTTGTTACTTGAGCATCTGATCCCAAGCGGCATTCCTCCATGAATCCAGCTTCGTTTCTTGTCACTGAGGAGACTGGCTACTTGTTTGTGTCTGCTGAATAAACCAGCTCAGTGCAGTGGGAGAAATCTGTGATGACCTAACACTTTTTAGGTGTTTTAGGGTGAAACCCCTGAGCTGCCTTTATTTCTGGTTGCTTGATAAAGGCTGTTGCTGAACTGAAATGTAAAGGTCCACATTTCAACATATACCATTTGAAACAGATTGCTCTGTGCAGGTAGAGAAAAGGCAACCTGGAAGCACAGGGGTGTCCCTTCTAGGTATTTCCAAGAACCTTCTCCAGAGTCGTTCCCCTTTGTGCATGGCATGTGTGGAGAAAATACCCTTTGTAACACTAATGAAAGGACTTTTCTTGGAGAAATCTGGAGGGGTTAAAAAACCCAACAACAAAAAAAATCAACAGAAAAGTTTTTTATTTGAAACCTGTTTTCTTAAGTCTCAAATATAAAGCAGTTCTTGGAAGTATTTCAGTGGTCTGCTGTGGTGATGCAGTTGTCTCATATAACATGGAGCTGGGCAACTAAGAAATTAAATTATTGCACTTGTATACAACAGCTTTAAAGAGCTTAGTGTTTTAAAAGATGGTATGTTGTTTGTTTAGCTCTAAAGCCCTAATTTTCTCCAGGAAGTAGATCTTGCTAGCACAGTTGATTAAGGCTGGTCAAAAAAAAAGTCACCTATCATTTTTTTTGTTTGCTCATCAGATAAAAATGAGATGGACACAGGGTTTTGGGTTGGGTTAGTTTGGTGGGGTTTTTTTTTTTTTCCTTTCCTTTGGTTGACAAACTGAAGTCTTCCCTGTCTAAGTGTTAAAATTTGGTTGAGCTTTTACTTAATCTGATACTTAAGGACTTGAATACCTCCTGTCCCTCACTTTTCCTTTTGAAGTGGATCTCCCAGGTCAAACATCCTTCATTTCCATGCTCAGTTTCCCATTTTGCGGGCAGAAGGGGAAGCTTTGGTGCATCAGGGGAGATGATCTGACCTCGGATGATGGCCTGTGAAATATCAGAATTAAATTTCTACCGGGACATTTTCTGACCAGCTTTAATTTCTGCACATCAGATTTTCTGGACCCTTATTTTGTGTGTTTCCTGACTGTCCAGTGTTACTGATTCCAGTGGCATTTCTCAATGTGCTCATCAGCAGGAAGAGGGGCAGCAGAACTGGACTTAAAATGATCAAGGAGAGCTGCGTTTGAGAAGCTTAATACTTTGCTCCCTTTCATCTGCACCTCTCTTAATAACAGCTCATGGTTTTCCATTTGAGTGGAAGGGGGCTACTGTGGGTCTGGAAAATAACCTGTGTTGATTCGCAAAGCATGTGTGCGTTATGTGAGAAATCTGCAGTCTTAAATGCTGAAAGGATTTTATGGTAAAAGCTACTAAGCTCTGTAGTACTTGCTTTGTTTTCCACAACATAATTAATTATATACTATCCTCCCCAAATATTAACCTCCCTAGAACAAAAAGGATATGGGTAAGTTTGGTACCCCAGAATAACTGTAAATTCTGATTGTTATATTTCATTTGCTGTGTAGCTAGATTTCTTCCCCCGAAATCAATGCAGTTGCTCTAGATTTATGGTAGTAGCTGAAATCTAAGCCTTACGCTCAATCTTTCGAACTTGATGTCATCTTTCAGACACAAGCAACAGATTATTGGTAATGCCTTCCATTTATTATTTGTCCTGTCGCTGGAGCATCGCTGTCCTAGTGTATACTGAAGGTGCCTAACTTCTACTGCTTGTGGACAATTGCTTTTGTGTGAATTCTGTGTTCAGTCATGGGCAAGAAGGGAAATACTCACCATAAACTCTCAGTAACTGACATGAAAACTTCAATTCTCTTTTCCTTTGACTGCTTATCACATGCTACTGCAGGTTTGTTGCAGTCCCTGATTGTGCTTTTTTATGTATCATGTTAGGGACCAAGCCGAAACTTGCTGCTCAATGGGAAATCATACCCAACAAAAGTCCGATTAATTCGTGGTGGATCCATGCCTCCAGTGAAAAGGAGGAGGATGAACTGGATTGATGCACCAGATGATGTTTTTTACATGGCCACTGAAGAAACCAGGTAGGAAACTTGGTCTTTCAGAGGGTTTAAAAGGAGGTCTTCTGATTTGTGTTTCTTACGGGTGCTGCAGCTGGTGCTGTGCTTAGACAGGGATCTTTCAGCAGATTCATTACTGTGAAGTGAATGAAGAGATCACTGCCCGTGATGAGGTGGATGAAGGCTGTGATATATCTAATTAAGTCTGATATGCCTAATCATGCACTTGCATTCCAGAGAAAGCAGATTTCTCTTTTTCCAGCGCAGTTCCTATAAGAGATGAACAGTAAGGGGAGGAAGACTGAGGTGGGAAGTTCACCTGGTTCAGATACATAAACACCTTTGGAGGTCCCACCGCAATGTCTCGGTAACAGGATAGGGACTTTCTGGTGCACGGGCAGTGCTGGGGAACAGAGCCTCCTATACACAGAGCACTGCACGCCCTCTTGCATGCTGAAGTCTCCTGTATTGCCTCTCAGAACGACTGCTCGTGTCCGAGTACTGAAACCTGCAAGTAACACAGAGGGCTTCCAAGGGCTGAGTTGCACTATTTCTTTGCTGGTTTTTATTTGCCACTGGTGCAAACTGGTGCCACTGCCCTGCAGTGTCCTTCTTCCTCCTTTGGTAGTACTGCTTCTGCTAGTCCTTCTTGTTAGTCTGCCCATGGGATAAAAATAGTAAAAGAAACTTCCCTTGCATGAGTTTTACTTCAAACTGTGTTTACAGACTGCTGACAGAGCAGCAGAAGCTGTGTGACCTGATCTCTAAAGCAGAGCTTTTGTGTGCACGTTCCCAGTACTGTGTAATTCCTGGGAAAGGAGGACTGCTCCTGGGTGTGGGGAGGAAGGTGGAGACACATGCTTGTGTGGTTTCCTCCGAAGAACTGCTGCCTCTCTCCTGGGTAACCTTGAGAAAAGTGACAGCAAAGCCACAGCCTGGCTTTTCAGCTCTTTGCAAGCAGAGGCCCTGTCTGGCTTTTGTCTGTGTCTGAAGCCTGGAGTTACCGACACTTCCAGTATCAGTGCCCCAGCCAGCAGAGAAGCACTTGCCTTTCTCTCCGGTACCTAGCAGAGATGGACGTGGGAATTCCTGGATGTCTGAGCTCTTAAAAGTGACCAGGGAGGTCAGGAGCTTTGAGTACTTCATCTCTTCTGATGCTACTAAATTTGGCACTACTGAGTATTCATTTGTTCAGCTTGAAGTGCGTAGTCAGAATCATTACATCCCCAGCCTCCCCCTTAGCCTGCAAAGAATTTCGAGTGTCAAGTGATTATTCTGTGGGCCTAGAATCAAAGATGGTTTTCTTAGACAAGCTGAGACTGGTAATGTTGAAGTTGCTAAGCGCTGATCTATTGGATCATCAGATTTCAGTGCAGGAAACCCCACTCTTAGAATGCAAAAACCATGAAATAAATTTCTTTGTCAGACTTGTTGCTATGGACACCTTTAATGCAGCTGTGCATTTCACACCAGCTCGCATCTTCGCCTCATCTTTCCCTTCTCCTTTTCTGTTCCTGCAAGATGCAGTGAATGTAAGCAGTGGGATCCTGTATATAATTGAAACTAAAGAGAGAGAAGTATTTAATTTTTCAGGAGAAGCAGTTTCCTTATTCCTGTTGTCATCTTGCTCTGGTAATGAGGTACTGGGATCCTGTTACAGACCTGCAGCTCTGGTGAATTCATGAGCCATTGTGGATGCAGGGTGTACAGTCTCTAATTCAGTCCTTAGGTGCTCAAGGCTTGTGTCATAATCCTGCATCTACAGAACGCTTCTTGACATCTTTATTGGCCAACCCACAAGAAATACTGCAGGTCCATGGCAGTAATGTCTCAGTACTGCTACAAGGTCCTGCCCTTTGCTCTGTACAGAACAGTGAGAGTATTAATCAGGTGTGACACTGGTCACGAGAACAACTTACTGTAAAGACAGAGAATCCTCTGCTCATACAGAACCAGTGACCGAGGCAGGAAAGATCAGTCCCACAGCAACCAGCACATCTCTAGCACAAATATCATAGTGGAGTGATAGACATCGGCTCAGTAAGACCTCATCTCTTCCATTAAGAAAGAAAAAAATTAGAAAAGAACAGGTTTCTTTGTCTGACAGCCTTCCTGCTCAGCTGACGGGCGAGTGCTGAAGGGAGATGTTCGGCAGCCTGTTGAAAAGCAGGGGAGCCAGAGTGATGCGGCGGGCGTTGCAAGCGGCACGGGTTTTCTGTCGGCATTTCACCTCTAGCTTTTCCCTGAACCATCTGCTGCATTCCAACGTCAAGAATGTAAGACTTGTTTGTGAGCTCCGAAACAATTTGAGCTTTGTTTGGGCCCCACAGCAATCAATCTAGCAGCAGTAGCTGCATATCATCCTCCAGCTGAGGATCACGCTGTGTTTTCAGTCACAGAAAGTAGGTTTTCCCAACGTTTTACACCCCCCTTTCCTCCTCTCTTTGTGTGGCACTGTTGAGAGCAACGCTAGAAAAGCGGATAGCTCTGAGGGTGCCGTTTGAAAGGAGTCAGTTTTTGAGTTCAAGCCTCACAATAAGGAGCTTGGCATTTACAATTTATGCAAGCGGAGGCAGCGAGCAGCCTGAGCAGAATCTAGAGCCACTACGAGACGTGCTTCTGATGGCAGCCTGTCTGATGGAACACATACAGGTACTGTGAGAAAAGTAGAAACGGATCAACTTCAGCTAAACAAGTCTTGGAAAAATCATCACATCGAGATTTTTTTTTGTTTTGTTTTGTTTTTCTGTCTCCTCACCACCACTTTTCCACCCTGTTCTCTCCTCCCCTGTGGCTTTTCAACTTCAGAAGGTGCTGGAGAAAAGAGACACTGAACAAGCAGATGACACGTCTCTGTGTGTGTAAGCACTGCAGAGCAGGCTTGTTCTGCTCAGGGAGCAAAAAAAATCCCATCAAGTGAAGAGATTGACCAAATCTGACCAGAGCCAATTTCAAATTGTAAGGTGAATTTGTTGATTTGCCAGTGCTGGGGGGGGGGGGTAATATTTTGACCATTTTTTTCAGCAACTGGCACATCTCAAACACAGAAATCATAGCACAGTGATAGACATCAGCTCAGTAAGACTATATCTCTTCTGGTTAAAAAATCACACCCCAAAAAAAGGGTTTCTTGACCCCAGAAATTTGACTAACCAAAAATGTAACATTTCCCTTTGGGGGAGGCTGACTCGTGGATTGTTAAGCCATGTGGCTGCTCTTCCTCTAGAGGACTGTTATGGCTCTCAGGGCAAGTCAGAACGTTGTTAAGGTCAGAGCCTCAGACCCACCTTGTGCCCCAGCTCCTGAACCGGAGCCTGTGCCTAGCAGGGACTGATGTGAATATTTATCACTTTCTAATCTCTGTCTGCCTTTGACCACCACAACATCCTCTGGAAATTAATTCCTTGTTTTAATTACATAGGACATTTTTTCACTGTTGCTGGTTTCTCTGAGTTGTTGGTTTGGGGGGTTTTTTGTCTTCTCTTTTTC
>JANVCC010000034.1:7519105-7569923 GCA_025345505.1 Todiramphus chloris collaris
TCCCTCTCCTTCCTTCCTCCCTCTCCTTCCTTCCTCCCTCTCCTTCCCCTCCCTCCCTTCTTTTTTTTTTTTTTTTGTATTTCCTTTAGCTCTAAGCCTGGTATTCACAAAAAGAAACAAGTGGTTTTTCTGTAGTGTTTCTTTCTACCTTATTTTTCTAATTTCAGAGCATCAATACCTCCTCTCTCCATTCTCTCTTACTTTCTCTCCATATGGAAAGCTGCTCCCTGTGTCTGATCAGACTTGTTGCTGGTCTTGTAACTTACAGGGAAGCTCTTAACAAACGCAAGGCATGAGTATCACCCATTCCTGGCTCAGGCATGGACAATGTGGGAGAAATAAGAGGGGGGGACGACACTCTGTTATGTTCCCAGCATGGGGGAAAGGCTCCAGTATTGGTTCACTGGTTAGTGGCCATCACGGAGCTCCCCCACAGCAACTCAGCTTGAAACGTAGCTTCATGGGAGACCAAATGTTGCTGGTTTTTGCTGGGCCGGGTTTCTCTGGAAGCAGCAGCTGTGTGCACCTGCTCGGGCTGGGGAATGGCGGGGAGCTCTGGGAGAGGTGGATTAGCAGGCGGGGAAGCGACCAGCGTTGCCAGAAGAGGTTTGGTGGTAACTTGGCTTTGTCAGTTCCCACAAAGCTGCCTGCAGCCTGTCCAACCGATGTGTCTGTGTGCATCAAAGTAAATTAGTGGTGTGGGAACTGGCTGTCGTAACTATTTCACATTCTGTTTACAGCAGTAGACCCTGGTCCTACAAGGCTGGACCAGAACGCCTTCTGCTCTGCAGGGGGGAGGGTTCTGGAACAGAGAATGCAATTTCCTCTGCATTGGTGGGTTTATAAATTGGAAAACAAAAGCTCCCCTGGGAAGACGTTGCTGAAATAAACAGCATCAGCCCATCCCGTTGGCAAGCAGCCTCTGCGTGTGCAGGCCTGGTTTCGCTCGCAGAAATCAAGACGCCGCCGCCGCCTTAGCGTCCGGTCTCTGTAATCGGCTCCTTTCTTCCCCACTGTCTGCAGGAAAATCCGCAAGCTGCTTTCCTCCTCCGAAGCCAAGCGAGCCGCCAGACGCCCTTACAAGCCTATTATCCTCCGGCCCATCCAGGCAGTGCAGCTCCGCCAGCCCATGAACGATGAACCCATAATCATTGAGGATTAACGCGCGCTGAGCAGCTCGCCGGCTGACGGTGGATCTGCCCGAAAGAATCTCTCCTCCAATGTATACTTGAGTTTCTATGGCTACAGCGTTCGACTAACTGTTGGAGAGAGGGAACTTTTGAGGAACAGTTTTGCATCTTTGAAACCCTTAAAAGGAACTCAGCCCTGCTCTGAGCCTCTGACCACAGACTGCTCTCTCTCTCGCGCTCTCTCCTTCTCTCTCCTTTCTTTTTTTTTTCCTTTTTCCTTTTTTTTTTTTGTTTGTTTTTGTTTTTTATTTTAAATTTTTGGTAGCTTCTTTTCCCTTTTGCTTCTACCCCTTTTGTAGACGGGGGAGGGAAAGTAAGTTTAACTTATTAAGAGAATGTGGACTAGTACTTTTTAGCTTTGTTTCCTCTTCTGATGTACGAAGAGCTAAACCCCTTCATTTTGTGACTGAGCTCTCGTTGCAAAGCCATTTTTATGAGGCTGTGTTGTAAGATTTTTCTCTTTTTCTTTTTTTTTTTCCTTTTTCTTTTTTTTCTTAAATTTTGTGGACGGTGCCATTTTTTATTTCATTTATATTATTTCTTTTGTAGATAAATTTCCAACCTTTAACTGATATTTGGAAATAGGAGCTGAAAGCCAGCCCCAGGTTCAGCCAGTTTTCTTTGGTCCTGTCCCTTATGTTTTTCGGATCATTTTGCATGGCCAGTTGTGCTCATGCACAAGACAGAAACAACTCAGGCTGAGGAAGGAGTGAGCTAAGAACTGAAGAACCTTGCAGAACATTACACTAATGTTGTGTGCAGTGGAGGCCAGGCTACCAGAATATAGGTGTCCTTACTCTAGAGATCTAGCCCATGGCATTTCTCCCAGTAACCAGCAGTTTGTGTGCTGCCTTCTCTCTGACATCTGGAATCCTACATGCTGTTGTACCACCAAGACCCAGCAGTAGGCCCAGCAGTCCAGCAAGTGTAATGAATTGCTTTGCTCTGGCTCCAAGAGTCAAGTACACCAATGCCCAGGGACATTTTGCTTAGAACTCTGAACCTGTTTGTGCATCAGTGTTTTTGGACACATCTCTACCAGGACGAGACCTGGTTTCTCTTTAATTGCATTACTGTATGTTTCCCATTTTGAAGGGAATTTAAATTTCAACTGGGTTTTCATTTGAACACGTTGTGTCTGAAATTAAGTGTTTTTTTCCCCTCTTGACATTTCTTGTGTTTGAGGTTTCTTGCATCTCTTGAACTTCTTACGTATTTGCAAGTCTGTATAATTTCTTTTTCATATGTCTTCTCATTGCAGTGCATTTGCTGAATGCCCTGCTCTGTTTTGAAAGGATGTAAGCTATCATTTGCAACTTGTGCTGATCTGTACATGTACCTGCCTCCAGCAGACACAGCATGTAATAACCCCCAAGTCATTCCATATGTGTCAGCGGTGAGATGAGCCAAAGTTGTATTTGGGTTATCACAGTCCAACCGTGATTCTGTGCAACTCTGCTGACCCGACGGGTTAGGCGGAAAGGAATCCCCACAAAATGAAAACAATTCAGTTAACTTTACTTAATAAACCTGGAAAGCGAGCTTTTGTGAAACATCTGCTTTTTGTCTCTTCTGAAATAGCTGCCGGGAGCCGCGCTCCGGGGTCTGGCTGATGCACGGCCCCAGGGACGCGCTGGGCTCTCGAGCGTGGCCCCTGCGCTGGGCAGGGCCAGAGCCCCTGGCGCCTCGATTCCCCTCGGACGTGGTTAAATGTTTCTAGCACTTCAGACGGTGACTCCCTCCCTCCTGCTCTGAAACGCTGCAGCAGATGCAGCACCCGGGCTCTGAATGAGCCTTCTGTCCATGGGGACTTGTGCACCTCGCTGATCCGGGGCCTGACTCTGGCAGTGGCAGAGTGAGATCCCTGGGCTCAGCAGCCCAGCCCACTGACGCTGAAGTCCTTCCTCGCTTCTACGCGCGCTGCTTACTGGGATAAGCAAAGCAGGCTCCGTGTTCGGTCTCACCTGATGCTCAAGAGCGGCAAGATTTTGGTCACATTTTCCTATCCGTCACTTAAGTGGGAGGGGACAGCCGTTTCTGAAGGATGCACTACGCAGGAAGGGCACCAAGCTTCCTAGGCAGGAACCCCGGGGCTGCGTGCAGCAGTGCAGGGCTGTGCCAGAGGCCAGCGGCGGTTTTGCTTTGCCCCCTCGATCCGTAGGCCTGACCCCGTGTACGCCCGCAATGCTGCCGGCTGCAGGAAGGCTTTGCAATGCTTGGTTTTCCTCCACGAGGGAGATGTCTCCTAGGGATTCTTTCCTGTTGCAGATGAAATCTGAAGAGATCGCTTTGAAAAACTGTGCGTCTGGATGGGCTTCAGCCCCTCTGCGGAGGGTTTGGAGCCGATGCCTCGGCTGTCCTGTGCCTCAGCGCTGGGGCAGCTCTGCAGTGCCCTCCTGCTGGGGACGATGGCCTTTGGGTGCCTTTGGCTGGATGAGCTGCTGGTGAAACTGGAGAGAAGAAGCTGCCGGGGCCGGGAGTCACCGCCTGGGGGAGCCAGCCCTGCAGCTTCCACCAACTTCAGAGCTCCTTGGAGCACTTCCAGAGGCTGCTCTGGGAAGGAGTCCGGGCAAGGAGAGAGAATATCCTGTGTTGCCCTGACTTTGAAGGATCCCTTGCATGTCCTTTAACGTGGGCGCCATTTTTCAGCGTGCGGTAGCAGACTTCACTCGCTTGTGTTTGTGCCGGCTTGGGAGGAGGGGTGGGAAGGTACCTTTAGCGACCAAAGAAAAAACGCCGGCTCAGGAAGTGCGGAGTGGCAGCTCCCACCACTGACCCATCTAAGCCTGAGCTGTCACTCTCTTAAGCTGGCTGTGCTGATGTGTTGTTGCTGCCGGCATGATCTGTTGTTGCTGCAAGATTATTCCTCCTCCTGCTGCAGTACCTTCAAAAAACCAAAAAAGCTATGTATAGCTGGGGCAGCGTCCCATTTTAAGTGTCCCTTCCACTTACTAAAGAGCCCTTGAGCTTGTAGGGGACAAATTCCAGTGGGAGCAGTGGTGAGAGACACTGGGCTGGCATTTGGATGCGTTATCTCCCCAGCGCAGAGCCCGGTGTTTGGAAGTTCTTGCCTGTGCTGAGCAGGTCGTTTCTACCACGCACGCCTCCAGTCCGTGATAGGTTTTGCCCCACGTGTTTGGATATTTTCCCTTAGCTCTGCATCCCTGGCATCCCCGTCCTTCACTCGCTCTTCTGCCTCGCAGAGGTGGGAACAGACGTGTCTCGGGCTGGGCTCCGAGCCCTTGGAGAAGGCTGTGCTCTGTGCTCACGTGGATGGAGCACGCTGGCCTCCAGACTCACTACCATGCTTATGATTTTACAGGCTTAAAAGCAGCAGGGAGCTGCTCAGGAAAGGCTTTTAAAAACAGAACAACAATCTGAGCATACCTACACTATCACAAAATGTTTTTGTTACAGGGTTGGGGTTTTGGTTTTTTTTTTTTAAGTTAACTTTTGGAATTTGGGGTTTTTTTTTTTTTCATTTTTCATTTTGCCAGCACGTCAGTAGTAGCTCCCTGTGATCTCTGCTTTTGATGCTGTACCGCAAAAGCAGCACGCTGTCTGTGAAAGCACGGCTGAAATAGTTGGGGAAAAAAGCAAAGCATGACCAAAGCTAACCATTCTGAACCTGGCACCCCTGCTGTGGGAGGTGGGCTGTAACTGGGACACTACTGGAGATTTGTAAAGCAAAATACACTCTGAAATTTCCTTTGAGATGGAAATTTGGAGCCTGTGCCAGCTCTGCTGTGGGCTCTGGCTCTTGGTGCAAGCGTTACACAAGCCAGACCTCGGGAAGCTGGAGAGTCTCTTTCAGAGGGTGGGTTTGCGTCGCGGTGGAGCTGCTTTCTACCGCCAAGGCAGGAGATAGGGCCACGGACAAGGAGGAGGCAGTTAACCTGCTCAAACAGCAGCGTGGGCACGGCTGTGCTGGCCTGCAGAGTAGTGGTACGGGAGCTGTGCAAGCCTGGGGGATGTCTGGAAGATCAGGAATAAAAACTTCCAGCAGATTTTGACTAGGAGGAGGAAGGGGAAGGGTGTTGATACAGTTGTAGAAACTGAACTCCTGCATTACTTACGGTTTTCTTGATCCATCAAGAAAGCACAGGCTTGAAACCACCTTTACCTTAAAAGACGTGTTGGCAGCAGTAAGGAGAGATTGCTGCAGAAAGGCAAGCCCTGGTGGGACAGCCCTCTCTCTCGTGACAGCGAGCACTTGTCTGTTTTACTGTAAATGTGGCTTTTAGTCGATGCTTTTCTCGGAGAGCCTGCAAGAGCCAACAGTGATGGGATCTGCTGTGCTCCCCACCTTCAGGGTGCAGACGTGTCCTGAGCACGTGTGGTCTCTGCTGCCCTCCCCGAGGGAGAATGCTGGTATCTCCCATGTCCCCGTGTCCTGCTGCCTTCCCTTCCCAGGGCCTGACCAGAAGGGGTTTTGCCCTGCTTGGCCAGCCTTGGCAGACTCGTTATCTGATGATGACATTTCATCCGTTCAGGCTCTGGGGAGGGGGAAAGCTGTGCAGGAAAAGGCACACGGTAAATTCAGATGGGCTGTGGTGCTGGGGGCTTGCCCCCATCTCCTCTTCAGCCTGGAAGAAAGTCAGGCAAGGTCAGGGCTGAAGCACACTTGATTCCTGCCCTGGGCTTTGTGAGTTCATTCACCAAATTCCTGGAGCAAGTGAGAGTACCATAAATTCAGCATCTTTCAGCAGACAGCTTCCTCCCGTTCTGCCTGCACAGGGACTCTCCACCTGGATCCAGTGCTCCACAGGATGCTGGCAGCATCACAGCGAGCAGATTTACAGGTCCTGGCCGGAGGGTTTCAGCCAAGTTCAGAGATTTTTCCATCTGAGCAGCAGTGAGTCTGTTCCCTGCTGCCTGCGCCTCGGCTGCCCCCGCGCAGGACGCGCCAGAGGGGAGCGTGCGGCTGTGGAGCTGAGCCAGGTGCGTCTGCACACTCCTTCCCTGCATCCCAGGAAGATTCCTGTAACGTCTGGTGCAGACACATGGCAAACGCATCCTGAGGGGTAGGTCTCTCCTGTTGTGCTGCTGAAGGAGTAGATGGTGCCTTGGGGACATCCCAGCACCCACAAGGTGCTGGGCTGTGTATGTCCAGCCCCATCCTTAGCCCAAGAGCTCACTGATAGTGGCACCTTGGAGCTGGTGTTCACAGATGATGCAGACTGGGCAGCTTCCGTGCACGCTCCTCCTGCCTCGGAGCCAGCTCCGAAACTGTGTTGCACCATGGCCAGCCAGACCTCTGACCACAGGGTGTCTGGGAGGTGCCAGGAAAAGGGGAGAGCTGAATGACAAACGGCCCCACAGTGCCTTGCACAGCCAGGAGCTGAACTTTGTCACTGAAGCCCAGCTCTGAGCACAGCCTGTCCCCTGGGACACCCTTTCCTTCCCCGGGAAAAGCCGGGGGAGAGCCACTGGTGCCAGCTGCCCCTGCACCTGGCCACCCTCCCCATGGCCTCCACAGTGCCCAGCAACACACGAGGGTTGGAGGGCTGTGCTCGTGTCTCTTCAGACAGTTTGCTGCCTTTTTTTTGGCTAGAGCACCGCTTTTCAGGAACCTGCGTCGTGCCTCGTGGAGGCATCACGCCTGCTCAGTGGAGGTTCACGTGCTCCACACCAAGTATCTGCATCCTTGGCATCCACGTGCAGCCTGCTGGGCTGCTCGCTGGCCCTGGGCAGGCTGGCAGCTATACCCCTTGGGAAGGGGACGCGGGGACAATGGGGACATCCATTCCTGCTCGCAAGGGCAAGCGGGATGTCCGTCAGCCTCTTTATCGCAGGCGTGACAGCGCTATCTGCCCTGCCTGATACCAGCGGGGGCTCGGATGCCTTTTAAAGGAAAGAAACGACAAGTGGATAGTGGAAGCTCCAGATAGCGGGTGCCAGGGCCCGGTGCTGACATGCCAAGCCCCGGCTGGTGGCATGTGCTGCCTGATGAGACCCAGCTCCTGCCACCCCCTCAGCGTGCTCTTGCTCTGGTCCCCCATCTTCCCATCTCTTGCTAATCCTCCCTAAGCCCCTGAGCTCTGCTCTCGGAGCTGTGTGCTTATCCCGTGGCCACCCTTTGCCAGTGAGACTGGGTACCCAGCGGGTGTGGGCTGTGTGCCCCCTGCATGCAGCTGCCTGCCCCCCGCAGCTCACCCGGGGCTCCTTGTGTCAAAGGGCAAAGACCAAGGCAAAACGTGGACAGAGGTGGGGCAGCCGGGGGTCGGTGGCTGTTGCTCGCCATGACCTGTGGCACCAACTCTGCCATTTGTCACCATGAGCAGCTAGCCACAGGCTGTGCCTGGGGACACAGGGGCTGTAGGGGTGACAGAAAGATCCAGCGTGTCACACCGGGGGTGACCACCCTCACACGGAGACAGGAGTGGATGGCTGTGCGGGTGCAGACGATGGAGCAGACGAAGGTCTGCAGGCAACACAGGGACAGCTGTCCTTGGGCAAACCCAGCCAGCAGCAGGGATTTTTCCTTAACCTTTTTTATTGAATGTCTTCCTCCCCTGTCTCTTCTTGCCCTGTAACAAATCCAGCTGATCCTAGGCGCCAGAAAACATGAGACACAAGCAGCAGCGACCGGAGGAAGGCTTTCCAGCCCTAGCTCCCCATCTGAGCGGCCCTGACCGGGTGTGTAAATTTTTGTGGTTATTTACATCTGAAGGAAGAAGAAAGAGCCGAGGGGAGTCAGCACTAGGAAGGGGAGAGAGGTGAGCCAAAGGAGAGGCAGCCTGGGGGGAGTTATTCCTTATTTATTTCTTACTTTCCCTTAATCTCCCTGCAAAGCTCTCTGGTTGACCTTCCCTAGGCAGAGGTCCCGAACAGCCTCATGCCTTTTATAGTCTCCCAGTGGAGGTGATCCCAGCTTCACAGCCAGGGCCAACACCCCCATCCCATTTCTCACAGCCCCTCTCGAGCCTGGAACTGGTTGCTGCTGCCCAAGGGATGGCCATGCCTGCTGGCACCGGCTTTGGGGTCCAGGCTTCTTTAGTCTCAGTCCTGCCCAGGAAGGGAGATGCTGCAGGGATGGGGATGCTGCTCTGCCCTGTGCAGCATCCCTGTGGGAAGGGGCTGGATCACAAAGCCCTGACCATATGGCCCCCACTTTATTGAGGAGGGGGCTGCTGGGCTGCCAGCCCCTCTGTGGAGGAAAGCCCCTCTGTACTTACACCTCGAATCGCAAGCACAGCCAGATGAGCAAAGCTCAGACGTCAGCACCCAGCACTGCGATGGCTGCTGTGCCAGGAGAGCCAGCTGGCCACGGCAGCTCAGGAAACCCCGAGGCTGCGCAGGGTCGGGTGCTATTGGAGGGAAAATGGGTCACCCAGTACCAGGGGGGAGGGCGGGCCAGGGATGGCTGTCCCTTTGGCAGGGACACCCCTAGATGTTGCTGTGGGGTGCATTGCCAGTGCCAGAAACCTCCCCTGGGTGCTGAAAGGCAGCTTTGGCTGTCAGGGATACCCCAGCTCAGCCCTCAGGCAGGGATGGAGCCCCAAATTTCTGATGTAAAGCATTTCATCTGCTGAAAATGCCTCACCAGCCTGGTCCTCCTGGCCTTGGCGCAGTGGCAGACGTTCCCAGCCTGGGTGGTAATGCAGCTGTCCAGGAGTGTGGCATAGCTGGGTCAAGGATGTCCCCTGCGTCCCACCATGCTACTGCACACATCCTGCATCCCTCCTGGCAGCAGGCTGTCCAAGGGGGTGCTCCCCAGCCTGGCACTGGGTGTGCTGGACCCACAGAAGCTGTGCCATCCTTATTTGCTCAGCCAGTGCCCCCCCAAGTCACCTGCCCAGCTGTACCCGTGGCCCCAGACAGCTTTGCCCTTGGCATGCAAAGCCTAAACCAGGGCAGATTAAGGCATGACCAGCTAAAGCCACTTTGCTCCTGGACAAGCATATCCGCTTGGGATTTAGCGCATTTGCAGGCAGGGATTCACACCTTTAGGTGATTTGTCTTAATTCCTGCCAGCCTCGGTGTGTGAAAAGCTGTTGGTGGGTGACAGCCTGGCTGGGTGCTGGTTCTGCAGCACGGCCAAGCCCAGGGTTTCACCCGTGGCTGCCCCACGCACGCTGTCAGGGGAGTGCAGCCTCCCTCCTCCTCTGCCTCCTGTCTCCCCGTCGCTGGGATGCCAGCTGAGATTGCCTATGGAGCTGGAGGATTTAGACCACAGACCCTTGTCAGGACGTCCCTCGCAGCGTGGGAAAAGAATCACTGTAGGCATGGGGATGATGCTGCTGGTGCCGTGCTGGCACCTGCCTGCTACCCTGGAGTGCTGTAGGGCAACAGACACGCGGGGGGCTACGGAGGGACCCCCACGCAACAGCCCTGGGGCTGTGCCGGCAGAGGCAGCTGGTCTCCTAGAAATCAATAGCCCCACAAATCCCCAGCTCCTGCCTTGTCCCGGCGGCTGCCGGTGCTGGAGGTGGCTGGTGGCCGGGGCCCGGGTGCGCTGGCCCCATCCTGGCGCCCGCGGGGCTCAGCAACCCCCCCTGGGGCCGGGCCACCGCCACCTGCCCCTGCCCGGGACCCTGCGGGCAACAAAGGCGCTCATTGTCGGGGCGGCAGCTGGGCGCGGAGTGATGGGGACGCCTGCGTCCTTCCGACCTGGTGGCGCACGCAGCCGATGGAGAAACCGCTGCCGAGCATCCCCGTGCCACCGGGGCTGGGGTCCCCCGGCCCCGCGGCAGAGCGCTGGGTTCCCTTCCCGGGGCTGTCCCCGGGGCTGGGGCCCGGCGGGCGGGGGCAGCCGCCGGCAGCCAGAGGAGGATGGAGATGACAATGGCGGCAGCGGAGGAGAGCCAGGCTGCCGGGTGATGAATAATGCAGGCGCCCCGCTTTCGGGAGTAGCAGGTTCCCCGCTAGCCAACACCCGGGCCGAGCCTGCGGGGCGCAGCCCGGGTGCAGCCCTGGAGCACCCCGGCCGAGGGCCCTGCCGCCCCCCTCGCCTTCCCTGAACACCCCCCCCCCCCCCCCGCAGCCCCTGCCCGCAGCAGCCCCGTGTGCGGGATGGGGCCATCTGAGCATCGGGGGCTTCCCCTGGTGCAGGGGGGCTGCACCCCGCCACGGGGCACGTTTGAGAGCGGGCAGAGCCAGCCCTCCTGCCCCAGCATTGCTTCATGGCTCCCTGAGCATCTCTTTGCAGACAGTGGGATTTTTGACATGGGGGTTTCCATGGCAACGGAGCAAAATGGCGCCGGGAAGCAGGGGGCTGCTGGATGCTGTGGCAAGGCCGCCTGCGCTGCTGGAGCAGGGCTATGGTGGGGAAGGGCTGAGGGTGCCAGTGCAGCCAGCATGTCTGCTCACCCTGTAGATAGGATGGGAGACGCCCAAGCCCCTCTGCTGGGGCTGACTCCAGGACTGGCACCCTCAACTCATGCCCCAGGACTACAGCCTGCCCGTGATGGGCAGTGTGATGCCATGCTGTGCCATATTAGCAAGGTCACCAGGCGCTGTGCCTTCCTCCCTCCCCTCGCCTGCCTGCCATCACCGCTATCTCTGCTCCCCAAGGGCCTCTCACCCTCATCCCCCCGCCAAGGTCTCTCGTATCAGGCCTGTCGTCCCGGCTACTTAATCTGGGTTTCTTCGTTACCCCATCTGGAAAAAATGTGTCTAAGAATACCCAGCGCGGGCACGGTGCTTCCCAGGGCAGGGGCCTGCCCCCTCTGCATGCCTCACCAGCCCCTGTGCCCCCTGCCCCACCTGGGCACCATCCAGCCCCTGCATGGCCGGGCTGTGAGTGCTCCAGCGCAGGGGCTGGGCTCTCTGAGAGCGGCTGCTGTCGGGATGCAGCTGGTGGTCTCTCAGCCAGTGCATTTGGTGCTGGGCTTCCTCAGACACCAGTCTGTCATCTCAAAGGGCCACAGCAACCGGCTGTACACCCCTCTGCCTCCACACAGCCCATCGCTTTGACCAGCCCAGCTGTGCATGCAGAGTGAAAGAATCTCCCCAGGTGCTCCCCTGTCCCCAAAAGAGGGGGCAAGACAGCTCCTGTGCTTGCTCCACTTTTCCTACGGGCTCTGGGGCTGGGGGTGGTGGCAATGGGACCTGCTGGTCCCGGGGGTCAGTGCCAGAGATGCAGGGCTCACCCAGGGGCCAGGCGAGGTGCACACGCTGGAGGGGACCGAGCACGGAGCTGGCACAAACACACGAGTCACGTTGCTGAATTGCAACCTTTCTATTTGTTTGTTTGGATTTCGTTTGTTTGTTTGTTTGTTTGTTTGTCTCTCCCCGCAGGGGAAGGGAATAGTGAGCACTCGCATCCTCCGGGCTTTTCAGAGACAGGGAACCGCCCAGGGCAGGTTGGGCCCGGGTGGGCCCCGCTGGCCAGGACCATGCACCTGCCCGCTCTTGAGACCGAGCCGTGCCGCGCTGCCCCGAGCCGTGCCGAGCCGAGCCGCGCCGTCCGGTGCCGGGCAGACGCTCCGCGGGCAGCCCCGCCCCGGCCCCCCCTCCTCGGGCGGTGGCGGCGGGGCCAGTGGGCGGGGGCCGGGCGGAGCGGGACGCTCGGCGCGGCACAGCTCGGCACGGCACGGCACGGCACAGCTCCGCTCCTCTCCTCTGCTCTCCTCCCTTCTCTCCCGCCATGGCATCCAAGTGCCCCAAGTGCGACAAGACCGTGTACTTCGGTGAGCGCATCCCCGGGGCCCGGCCCCGCATCCCTCCTCCCTGCGCCGGGGCGCATCCCCGGGACCCCCGCTCTGTCCCCGGTTCCCCATCCCAGAGCCGGCGCTCACGCCGTGCCTGCGCCTTCCCCAAGCCCGGGTGCATCTCCGGGTCCCCGCTCCGCCGCGGTTTACCAGCGCCCAGAGCCCTGCCCGGCAGCAGCTCTTTCTGCCCCGGCCGCTGCCTCTCGGCTGTGCCCCTCCCGACCCCCATCCTCGGGCCGTGCTGGGGCCCTGGGGCGGGGGGCACCGGAATTGTGGGTTGCGGGAGGGTCCCGGACACCCTTTCCTGCTCCCTGGGCTGAGGAGGTGAAGCGGGGGGTGAGGAGCCCTGTCTGGGGTGTGTGCCCGCAGCCTGGTTTGGTGCTGGGGGGGTTACGTTGTCGTATGCCTGCTGGCTTGGCTTGCGTCCCAGGGGAACCCAGCCCATCGGACACGGACAGGGTGCTGGGCAGGGGGCTCCCGTCAGCTGGGGGGACTCGGTGTGGAGGAGCAGTGGTGGCAGGTGCAACAAAACCTCCTCCTAGGCAATTCCCTGCAAACCTTACTCCAGGTGTGCCGCTCACCCCTCCCCATCTCGCTTCTCATCCAGCCTTCTGCGGGCTCTCCCGGGTTGGGCGAACTAATGAAGGGTTTGGGGTTTCTACGGGACTTTTTCAAAGGCAGCATCTGGGCTCGGAGGGCCATCTCAACATGCCCAGGCTGGGTTTGGGCAGCAGCGAGTCCCTGCAGGTCTCCGAGGGCCCTGCTTGGGGGTTGTGGCTGGTCAGGATCTCTGGGAACCAGGGCTGGGGTGTCTCCTGTCGGGCACCCTGGGGTGAGCGTCACCGCCCAGGTTGCAGAAAATGCTGGGGGCGGAGGTGGGAGCGAGAGCTGATCTCTGCCTTGGGGTTCCTCACTGCCGCTCCCTGAGGAGCCTGCCCCAGCCTGCTTCGTGCCCAGCCGGGAGTCTTCTAGGGAGCGACCTGACACCCGTGGCGGGCATCCCCAGGGTGGGCATCCTCAAGGCTGTGCTGCAGGCTCAGAATGGTCCTGGGGACAGATACAGCACTGCAGCCCCAGAAGCCTCCTGGGACCTGCTGGCTACGGGGTCCAACGCTGCCTTCCTGTACCCCTCCCTGCCCATCTCCCTCCGGAGCTCCCGAGTCCAGCTCCTGCTGCATCAGCACGTTTGTTTGGTGGAGAAATGCCAGAGGGTCCTGGTGGTGCTTGAGCATTTGAGGCATTGGTGCTTTCATTCCTTTCCGGCCATCTCCAAGTAAACACAGAGAAATAGGAATTTGCTGTCTTCCTCCTTTAAATAAACCTATTTGTGTGGGGGTGGGAAGGGCTCGGCCCCTTGGATGTCTTTCCTTGCGTGAATCTTTTCCTTTTTAAGCAGAAAATAGCATGTCTGTCCGGCCAGCTGGGCACTGGCCCGGGGTCAGAGTCGCTCCTCTCGCTCTGAGCGCAAGCCTGCCCAGTGTGTGTGTGAGGCTGGGGCTGGGCTCAGAGACCCCAGCCTCACTGCCGGAGGAGGCCAGGCTGTGCCAGGAGGTGAAGCACCAGCCCCCAGCAGTGCCTATGCTCTTTCTTTCTCCCCATGTGCTGGGAGACCTGTGGGTCTCTTGGGGACGTGGTCTAGGGGGGGACAGTGCTATGCGCTGTGTCCTTAGCCATGCATTGTCTCTCTCTCCCCGGGTGGGTTTCTGTAGGTGTAGTGATCCGTGTCCAGCTCTCTGCTGCTCCTTGGTTTCCCTGCTTCTGCCCCCCTGGGAGACACCTTGCCTGCAGTGAGGGAGTAGCAGCAGGGGAGAGGCAGCCCCCATCACACACCTTGCAGGGACCACTTGGCCCTCACTGTCCCTAAGAGACACCCAGGGGTGAGTTGAAATGGAGCAAGCCAAAAACTTCTCTGCCCTCTGAGCTGAGATAGGCTGGAGCACGTCCTTGCTGACACCTTGAGCTTTTCCTTGAGGAGCCTCCCAGGCTTTGGCAGAACAACCCCAGGTCCATTTATTTAATGCACAGAAACTGGACGCACCCTCTGAGCCGTCTTTCTGGGACGCGGCTCCTGGAGTTTCCTCCCGTTGGCCCGCGTGGTTCGGTGGGAAGGCAGTGGGAGCGCTGCGCCTGGGGTTTGGTAACGCTCGTGAATTCCTCGGCTGGCCCGAAGCTTAACTGGGAGGTGATTCATAAAGCCCTGCTTGTTCGGGAGTGCTCCTCGCCTGTGCTGAATGAACACTGGCAACCATCACTTCTCGAATGCCTGGGATTGCAGCCGTGGGTCATGTGTGAGAAATGTCACCGCGTCCCGGTCCCGCGCAGTGCCTGAGCGGCTGACCAGCGACAGCAGCCGTGGGTACCGATGGAAAACTCATTTCCAGCGTGCCTGTTGCTTCATACTCCCTGGAAAAATCCAGTGGGCTCCTCCCTGTGCAGTCAGGAGGATGTGGGCGTTTCCTGAGCTACAGAATGAGCTTTTTTTCCTTTAAAAAGCACAGGGAAATATAAAAATAGTTTTCTGGCTTTTTTTTTCTATTTTTTTTTTTTTTAAGCAGCCCGAGGTCTGTGACACTGTTTCCAGGAGTGGCTGGGGCTAACTTCCCTGCCTTGAAGAGGCTGGAGGGACTAAGTGAATGTTTAACTGGAGGACCAGCGCTGCCGGCAGCGGCGGGGGCTGGTTCCCATCCCTGCGGTGCTGGCAGGTGGCGGTGGGTTGGCGATGAGGTTGGGTTTGGGTTATCTCTTCTGGCAGGAAGCGCTGGAGGGACCAGAGTCGCCTGAGGCCAAACAGCCGCACGTTTCCCCAGCTCCCTTTTGCATCGCTAGCCTGGAATGAGTTTTGCAGGGTCGCCGGGAGCCCTGGCCAAGCCTTTCCGCCTCTTGTCCTCTCTTCCCAGGGAACTGCGGGGGATTGTGGCAGCGGGGGTTTTCCTGTTTTTCCATCCCGAGCGGGAGGCAGGCGAAAGCCCCAGGGATGCGTCAGGCACACGTGCAGTGGGGTCCACTGTCGGGCAGCTTTCGGGGAGCTCTCCGCGTGTGCTGGGGTGTCCGAGGGCAGTGGGAGGCTGCTGTGGTGTTTCTTTGGGAAGGGGCATCCTAAAAGCACAAGGGAGTCACCTAGTAGCCCCGGGCTTGTCCCAGCTGTTTCTGCAGCTGGAGCAGCAAAGCTGCTCTCTGGGGGGTGGTTTGCCAGTGAGGTATGATGGGGGGGACTAAGGACATGGACACATCCAGCTGGGAAGCAAGGAGGGTCCAAGCCTGGGGTGCAGCGAGGTGCAGGGTGCTTTTCCTGCACAGCACCATGCTGGTGGGTCAGCCCTGCAGGAATTTAAGCTGCAGAAGCCGCTCTGCAATTAATTAGTAACTTCTGTCCTTGGCTCCAGGCACTGGCTTTTGGGAGACGGTGGCCCACCAGCAGCCGGGCAGGAAAGGCAGGAGGGCTTTATTTTGATTACAGCTGTGCCTAACAAAGGAAGCGGCTCTTCAAGCGCAGGCGGCGTAGCAGTCGGCACGTCAGCGTCGGCACAGCCCCTGGCTTGCCAGCACGAAGGCTGCCTGGGCTTCTTGGGTATCTGCCTGCTCTGGTGTCTCAGGGCGGCTGCTCTCGGAGCGTGCGTGGACCTTGCAGAACGGTAACTAAGGATGCACCAGTTCCCTGTTCCCTGCACAGGGCCCTGCCGGGGGGAATGCCTCTGTGGGAAGCTGAAGGATGGGCTGATTAGCGTTAGCTTTTCCCTCAGGAAAATAGCAGGAGCTATAGAAAATTATCTGTGGGAGGGCAAGATGAGATGGTGTGAGGTCTGAGCCCCCTTGCTTTTGCATGCTGTGCTGGAGCTGCTGGGGTTCCTGCCTGGTGAGGTGCCAGCACCTTGTATGCATGTGCTTAGAATCACAAGATAGTTTGAGTTGGATGGGACCTTAAAGAACATCCAGTTCTGGCCCCCCTGCCATGGGCAGGGACACCTCCCACCAGACCAGGTTGCTCAAAGGCCCATCCATCCTGGCCTTCAACACTTCCAGGGAGGGGGCATCCACACCTTCCCTAGGCAACCTGTGCCAGTGTCCTGCCACCAACACAGTAAAGAATTTCTTCCTAATGTCTAATCTAAATCTACCCTCTCTCAGTTTGAAACCATCACCCCTCATCCTATCCCTGATAAAGAGTCCCTCCCCAGCTTTCCTGTAGGCCCCCTTTAAACACGGAAAGGCTGCATTAAGGTCTCCCTGGAGCCTTCTCTTCTCCAGGCTGGGCAATCCCGACTCCCTCAGCCTTTCCTCATAGCAGAGGTGTTCCACCCCTCCATCCTTGTGGTCCTTCTCTGGACCCACTTGCACAGGTCCGTGTCTTTCCTATGCTGAGGAACCCAGGGCTGGACACAGTACTCCAGGTGGGTTCTCACCAGAGTGGAGTAGATGGGGAGAATCTCCTCCCTTGACCCGCTGGCCACGCTGCTTCTGATGCAGCCCAGGGTACGATTTGCTTTCTGGGCTGCAAGCGCACAGTGCTGGCTCAAATTCAGTTTTTCATCTACCAGCACCCCAAGTCCTTCTCCTTTGGGGGGCTCTCCATCCCTTCATCCCCCAGCCTGTACTTGCACTCTGGATTGTATAAATGTTTGTGGGCGGTTGTCTGCCTTGCAGCGGTCTGTGGCTCAGCCGCTGTGGGACACAGGGACCCGTGTGGATCTGCCCGCAGGGGTTGTGCCGGGGGTTTGTGCTGGCTGTCCTGGGTGCCCTGTGGGGAATTGTGCTGCTCCTGAGGCCGTGGGTGCCGCAGGCTTGGGGCTGGCAGGCAGCTCTCTGCAAGCCCACGTGGTCCTGAGTGACTCTGTTTGGTGTCTGGTTTGTGGAGCTCTGCACCCATGCCTCAGGTCTCAGGAGCGTCAGGGCAGAGCTCCCTTTGTTCCCATCCTCCCTCCTCATCCCTGGCAGGAGCGTGGGGACAGGGAGACGTGCAGTGATGGGACTGGAAAGGAAAGGCGAGGAAAGGCGGAGCAGGAACGCTTAAGTGAGAGGTAATGGAAAATCTGTCACTACAATGTTGCAATCAAATACAGAGCCTGGCTGTGGTGATGCCCATCGCTCCTGCCAACGGGCTGTGTGGCCCAGAAGCAATCAGGGAGGTAATGGTGGGGGACAGGTCTTGGCACGTGGGTGAGGAGAGCTCTCCTACCAGCCTGCTGTGCACTTTCCAGTGGGGAGCACTGGTGCTGTGGTCCCCAAGGAGGGTCCTGAGCATCCTCCTGTTGTTCACGCTGTGTTGCCCACAGCCCTTCTCCAAACCCTGCTTGGAGCTGGTTGTGCCCCATGCCTGTGGGAGCCAGGAGGGTGGGGAGGTGAGGAGCCGTGGGGCTGGAGAGGAACTTAGATGGGCTGGGCTGCTCCAGCATGTCTGAGTCTTGCTCTCACTGACACAGGCCATTAAACTGTCTCATCCTCTCAGTGCTGCCCGCCAGAGATGGTATCTCAGCACACAAGAGGAGCACTGTGCTCTGGACCAGCAATTACCCGGGGAGGTGTTTTGCTCGTGTGCCTGCTTGTGCCTCAGCTCTTCACTGGCTGCTCTGCCAGTTGCTGTGCGGCGGGATGAGCGGAGGGCTGGGGGTGCCTGGATGCCTGCCCCTGGCTGGGGGTCCCGCCGCTGGCCAGGGCTCCTGCTGGTGACGTCTCACACATGGGTCTGCACTGCAGCAAGACAGCAGCTGATTTCCTAGGCGCAGTCCTGGCTGGACCCAGTGCCTGGCAGGAAACATTGCTGATCCTCTCCCAGAGCTGCCCGGCCTCGGAGCTGGAGGGACGCATCCCCTGTGCACACCGCTTGACGAAGTACAGCAGCCCTGCGGAAAACGCTGAGGGCCTTGCTGGAGGCTGCCCTAGCCCCATCCGCCAGAGCAGGAGGTTGAAGGCTCACGGCCAGGAAAGTGCCTGCAGTAGGTGAGGCTTTGCTGTCGGAGAGGCCGGGCGCGGCGGGGCAGACGGGACCCGTGCCACGCTTTAGGGCTGTGGCTGGAAATCAAGCGACCCTCGCTTGTGGCTGAGCCGCTTCGCTGCACGGGGGCTTGGGGCCTGGGGACGACCACCCCTCTTTGGTCGGCTGGAAGTGGGGCCCTGGGGAGCGGGACCCCTGCCTGGGGTATTCCTCGCTCCCCACCCTGGCCGCGCTCCCTGGCAGGGCTGTACTGAGCTGTCTTTGTTGTGCTCTTGGAGGGAACCCAGCGAGCAACCGGCTCCGGGCCGGAGGGCTTGGCTCGCCTTGCTGCGGGGGAGCTAAATATATATGTCTTGGCCAGAGTCAGAGTGCGGCGTAACCGTCGGCACCGGCTGCGGCAGGGAGAGGGGCTGCCTGGCCGGGCCCGAGGAGGTCCGGAGGGGACGGGGTGGGGGACGTGGGAAGGCAGTGCAGACCCTTCCCAGGGGACTGGCGGGGCACCGTGGCTGGTGGCATGGCATGGCAAGGCATGGCATGGCATGGCAAGAAATCTTCGAGCTGTCCCTCCACCTTTTCCTTCTCCTGGTCACGCTGGGGAGGGGACAAGGCTGCCAGCTGCCTGGGCTCTTGGCTTTGTTTGCAGCCATTTACCAGGCTCCTCTCCCTGCTCTCCTCTCTCTTATTCATTCCTTTGTGCCTGCGACTGCTTTGAAGCGCATCTGCAGTCCGTCTGACAGCATCCCTCTCCTCCAGGGCTGCCTGCTGCCAGGTCCCTTGGGGGATTTGGCATCTTTATCGACAGATTGGGCTTTGTCAGCCCTTCCCAGAGTCCTCCCAGGGCTGTGTGGGGCACAGCCCAGCCCTCTGCAGAGATGCTATGCTTGCTTTTGCTGCATAAGCCTCCGGCTGGAAGCAGCACTGACGTCAGGCTGTGGAAATACCTGTGTGAGGGCCTGGAGCTGCCTCGGTGCAGCCCCCGGTGCTGGGCTGGGAGGAGGGATGCTCCCTTCCCACCCTGAAAAGATGCAGCCCGCTCTGTCCCACGCCGGCTGCCCTGCCTGGGCACGGCAGGTGCCTGGGGAGTGAGCCACGCTGGCTCTCAGGCGGGGCAGCCGCAGGGAGCAGAGCGCCTCGGCAGCCCCCTCGGGTGCTTCCCTGCTCCTGGCCTCTGGCCCCCTGGCTTTGGTGGTGTCCCTTGCCAGGGTGGGCTGCACCCCCCGCACAGTGCAGATCCACCCCACAGCTGTGTCCCACAGCTGGGCAGGTAGATGGCCGTGCCTCCACCTCTCCTCCGCAGCAGCATTCCCCCTATGATGGAGGAGGTTTATTATGCTGCCCCAGAACCGGGGGGTGCGGATGGGTCTGACCCCAGCAGCTGCCTGGGGGTCTCTGCCACGGCAGGAGGACACGGCCAGAGACTTCTCCTCTGGAGCTGATGCAGTGGTGGGGAAGATGTGGCGAGGTGACAGGAAATCTGGGCGCTGGTGCTTTCCCTCCACGGTGATTTATGGGGCAGCGGGAACGCCACTGCCCTGGAAATGGGCTGGGGTGGCTCCAAGCTGCTTCCTCCGCTCAGCGCGAACAATGCCGCCAGGAAAGCCGTCTGGCTGTGCCGGCCACGGCCCCCAGGACCCCTTGTTTGCAGCCAGAGGATGCCTGACCGACCTCTGCCTGACATTGCCACCCATGGGCAAGGGGCAGCCCCCGCGGTTCTTGGGCTGTCCCTATGCCCCAAGAGCAGGATGGGGCACCGGGCCACCTCCTTCTTCCTGCCCTGTCCCCTGCCAGGGAGTTTGGGTGCTGGTGAGGTCCCTCTTGCTCTTCATGGCCTGGGGTGCATCCATCAGGGAGCAGCAGGGATTTACAGCTGCCTGGGATATTGCAGAGAGGGGGACACCGGGGAGGCCTCTGGTCTCGCGGGGGCAGGAAGGAGCTGGTGTGGGCTGTGGCCGGCTGTAATTGCAATGGCCTCCGGAAAACATCCGCTGGGAGTTTCCTCATTGTTTTGTACCCGGGGCCACGACAGTGCTGGGCTGGGGCCGTGGGGTGAGCCGGGGGTGATGCAGCTGAAGCGCAGCCTGGCCTGGCTGTGCATCCACTGTGACAAAGCCAAGTGGCTCTTTGGCCCCGAGCCTCTGGCTCAGCTTTCAGCCCATCACGCTCCATTTCCCTCCCCAGTCACCTCAGGAGGCACCCGTTCCTGCCGTGGAGGGATGGGGGTTGCAGGGCTCCCGCAACAGCTCCAAGGCAGAGGGTTGCTGGGACCTCCGTGTCCCCCTGGCTCTGGGGGAGCATCTCGGGGCTGCGTGCCCAGAGCTGGTCCTCTGCCCCAGGGGTGGCTGAGGGCTGCAGGGGAAGAGGACGGCAGGGTCCAGCTCTGGCCCCTTCCCCTCGGGCTGCTTGCTGTGAAGGGCTGAGAAAGCACAAACTCCCCTGAGCCCCTGAGCTTGGGGGCCAGCAGGGATTCAACCTGGAGAAGTGAAAGCTCCGGGAAGACCTTGTAACTACATTCTGGTACTTAAAAGGGGCCTACAGGAAAGCTGGGGCGGACTCTTTATCAGGGAGTGTAGTGGTAGGATGAAGGGTAACGGTTTCAGACTGAAAGAGGGTAGATGTAGATTAGATATTAGGAGGAAATTCTTTACTGCGTTGGTGGCAGGACACTGGCACATGTCCAGGTGGCAGGACAACTGCCCACAAACATTTATACAATCCAGAGTGCAAGTACAGGCTGGGGGATGAAGGGATGGAGAGCAGCCCTAAGGAGAAGGACTTGGGGTGCTGGTAGATGAAAAACTGAATTTGAGCCAGCACTGTGCGCTTGCAGCCCAGAAAGCAAATCGTACCCTGGGCTGCATCAGAAGCAGCGTGGCCAGCGGGTCAAGGGAGGAGATTCTCCCCATCTACTCCACTCTGGTGAGAACCCACCTGGAGTACTGTGTCCAGCCCTAGATTCCTCAGCATAGGAAAGACACGGACCTGCGCAAGTGGGTCCAGAGAAGGACCACAAGGATGGAGGGGTGGAACACCTCTGCTATGAGGAAAGGCTGAGGGAGTCGGGATTGCCCAGCCTGGAGAAGAGAAGGCTCCCAGGAGACCTTAATGCAGCCTTTCCGTGTTTAAAGGGGGCCTACAGGAAAGCTGGGGAGGGACTCTTTATCAGGGATAGGATGAGGGGTGATGGTTTCAAACTGAGAGAGGGTAGATTTAGATTAGACATTAGGAAGAAATTCTTTACTGTGTTGGTGGCAGGACACTGGCACAGGTTGCCTAGGGAAGGTGTGGATGCCCCCTCCCTGGAAGTGTTGAAGGCCAGGATGGATGGGCCTTTGAGCAACCTGGTCTGGTGGGAGGTGTCCGTGCCCATGGCAGGGGGGCTGGAACTGGATGTTCTTTAAGGTCCTGTCCAACCCAAACCATCCTGTGATTCTATGGTTTTGTGATTTGCCCTGGCAGCTTTGAGCAGGTAGGCACAGAGCCCCAGCTGCAGCGGGGCATCCCCTCACCCTGCCACCCACTCCTGCCTGGGATTTGGTCCAACAGCCTCGACTCCTTTGTGGCATCACCAGGAGGTCAGTTTGGAGCTGCATCCCGTTGATCCTGATCCCCCCCAGCCTGTCCTCTACATGCTCACTTGGGAACGCTCTCAGGGATCTTGTCTGCACACTGGTGCAGTGGCTCCAGCTCTTTTCCTTTGCGCTGCCCTCCTCTGCCACTGGCCACCTCACTTGGCACTGGGGCTGCTTTTTGGGGCAGTGATGTGTCCTGGTTTGAGTGAGAACAGAACTAATTCTGTTCAGTGATTTTACTTCCCAGCTCAATTCTTCTCACTGCACTGTCTGAAGGCAGCAGCAGCTTTCCCAGGCAGTGTCTGCTTCCAGCAGTGCCAACACCTGGGGTTTAGGGTTGGTACCGAGGGTTGGTGGGCAGACCAAGGGCACTGCTGGATCTTGTGTACCACACTGGGGGGTGCAGAAAGTGAAAGGTGGCACCTGCAGGGAGGAGCGGACAGGACGGGTGACCCCAGACTGACCAGTGAGGGGTTCCAGCCCAGATACAGCATATTTGGCATAAAGCTGAGGGATCCAAAGGGTCTCACCCGCTTGGCCTGCTCTGCTGGCTTTGCTCGGCTTGGCTCAGGTCCTCTTCCAGTTCCTTCCTCAGAGCACCCGAGGAGGGCTCTGTCCATTCTGCCTCTGATCCCAGTTGGTGTGTTCCTGAACCCAGTACCAGAGTCCATCTCCTGAACACAGCTCCCATCTGCTGCTGGGCCCAGTCTGGGACTGCCCTGGTGCCTGCTCCACAGCACCGGTGGTGACGGTGATGGAATTACCATCGGGGGGGTTGGGTTTGATACTAGTTATGTATAGATTTGTATATTCCAATTTTATTATTATTATTTTCTTCAAAGATGTTCTAGCTTCCTTTTCTAATCGCTCAGTCCCTCTCCCTTGTTCCCTTTCTCTTCCCCTTTGGGGAGGGAGGGGGGTTAACAGAGAGCATCTATAAGTCTAAGGGGCCGCCCTGACCCTAAACCATGACACGATGGCAGTTGTTTTGGCTTATCATGGCCCTGTGGTGTGCCCCGGATGCAGCTGTTTGCCTTGGGAGGAGGGTGGCTTTGGGAGCCAGGACCTGCCCGCAGGGAGCTCTTGACCCTAATCTCGAGCTGATGCAAACAGGTGACATTTGCTGAGGTCCGTGGGGGAAAAAGGGCTGGGAAACCTGCCCTTGTGGAGGAGGTCTTCTTGTAGAGCAAGGCTGGGCTCCGGTTGCGTTTTTATTTGCTTGTTAAATATTTTATTTGGCCCTCCTGATTTAGTTTTACGGTGGCTTTAACACGATCAGGCTGTTTTCCAGCTGTCTCCACACACAGGCAGGGTAGCGGGAGGGTGAACGGGAACCAGTGGGGTGCGTGGGGCAGCACCCGGCCCGCCAGGGGCTGGTGGGATGGGGGATGGTCTGAGGTCACGGATGCAGGATGAGGACTGGCAGCCTGTTCCACCTCCTGGGGTGCTCCTGGAGCCATACAGCTCGGGGCCAGCCGGAGGAAGTGCATTTGTGTAACCAGTCTGAAAGTATTTTCCTTCCCTGAATTTCCCCACGGATTCTTTGAAACTGTTTTCAGTGCCGGCAGCGGGTTGCTCTGCAGGTTCGTGGCACTCCGGGGCAGTGCGGGGATGGCACCTGCACACCCGTGTGCTCACAGGCTGGGGGTGAGGGGGGGGCACTTGCATGGCCAAAAACCAGGCATTTTCCAGGGCCCAACATCCACCCTTGGTGACATTGGAGGCTGCCTGCTGCCCTGTCCTCCCAGCTGGAGGCAAGAGGTTGTCCTGGGAGCAGCACCGGGGCATCTCCTGCCAAGGGCTGGGACTGTGGCTGAGAGGTTGGGTGTGCAAGGGGAAGGCATCACCGAAGGGGTGGGGTGGGCATGGCAACACCAAATATTTGAATGAGAGCAGAGTCATCCTGGGTAACGTGGCGGGTAAAAATAGACGCAGGGAGTAGAAAGGAGAACGCTACTGTTGCTGGACTGGTGCGTGGGAAAGGGCGACTGTGCAATGGCAGAGCTGGTGCTGGGGGGGCCGTGCCCGTGGCCTGAAGAGCCCTGGGGACCCCGCAGGCTGCAGCAGAGCAGTCCCTGCAGCGCGGCTGATTTGCACAGCGTGCCCATGAGCAGCCCCGCCTCGAGTGCAGCCCCCCGAGGTGCCCAGAGCTGGGCTTCCCTGGGGGCTTTAGCGGGTGCTGGGCGGTCGCTCACCCCTGTCTTGTGTTCCATGCAGCTGAGAAGGTGTCCTCCCTGGGTAAGGACTGGCACAAGTTCTGCCTGAAGTGTGAGCGCTGCAACAAGACCCTGACCCCGGGTGGACACGCTGAGGTAAGAGCCACTTGGGCAGCTGGGGTGAGGGATCTGTGGCTGCCATGCAGGGGTGGCCTGGTGGGCTCTCCAGCACCCCAGGGATGGGGAGTCTGGGGAATCGGGCTGGGACGGGTACCCAATGCCACCCAGATGGGCTGTCCCTGTGGTTGCAAATGCGGCAGCTGCTGCCGCTGTCACCCATGGTGCTCAAGAGCTCTCGTGCACAGCCCTGGGCAAGCCACAGAGTGGGGCTGGCAGCACATGTGGTGTCCCATCTGTGCCGCCTGGGTGTGGGCTCCCGGGTGGCCTGTGGCAAGGCTCAGTGTGCCGCGGGGGCAAGCATTTGGAGCAGCTGCATGCACTGGGCAGGCTTGTTTGGGCATCACGCTGGCTTTGAAGGCAAGCAGGTGTTGAGAGGCTGCTCTGAAGCGCAGTTCGAAACACCGCCAGTCAGGGTTGCACGGGTTGCCATGGCGATGCCAGGCTGGCACCGGGGCTTGCGCTGGAGCGCGATGCCACCGTGGCTGCCCGGCGTTTGGGGGGCAGGGGGTTTGGTGCCGGCAATGGCAGGTGCTCGGCCCTGGGACCAACTGTGTTTCTCTGGTGCGATGCCCCAGCGTGAGAGGCGGTGCCCCGGGCTGTGCGCAGTGCCCGTCGTGCCAGGGTGTCAGCAGCTCTTTAGCGCGGTGGGAGCAGGCAGCCCGGCTGGGGAGCAGGTGGCGGCGGCAGGGACAGCCGTGGGTCCCGCTGGGGAGGATGGGGCTGCGCGGGTGGATCTGTGCTTCAGGCTGGGTTAAGCCTGGGGGATTTGCTGCTTTTCCATATAAGGCTGGATTCTGTTCCCATGGGGGATGGCAGCCAAGCCCCACTGACGGCGCCAATGGCAGGATTTGGCCCTTCCCTGCTTTTTCTCCCTCTTTTCAAGCCAGAATGTCTGGCAGGGTTGGAAAGGTGTCATGGGGAGACCAGCTAAATGTTTACCCTCCCCTCTGGCACGCTAATGCTGCGAGCACACTGATATTTATGCCTTGCAATATTTTGCAGCTGCCTGCTCACTCCCCCGGCCTGTTCCCTGGATGCTCCCAGCCCTCACCTTCGGTGTGGCACCATTTGGGGAGGCGAGGGAAGGGACACGGGTTCTGCTCAGCTACCAGTGCCTTGCAGCGGAGGGGATGGAGGGCTGGAGCATGGGGCATGAAGTAGGGGCTGAGATGCTGAATGAAGCCAAGCAGGCGATGGGCTGGGTTCATGCACAGGCCTCCCAGTGGGTTTTCCATGACAGACGGTGTGCGTGGCAGCCCCGCTGGACCCCTGCCCTAGCCACAAATGCTCGCTCTTTTCTCTTGGATTCGGTTCCTGCTGGCCCGTGAGAAACAGCTGGAGGAAGCTCTGGGTCTCATCGCCCACTTCATGCCTTCCTGCAGTTATCACCCCCAGCTGACAGCGGGGCCGATAGTGGCTGGGCTGTCACCAGCACCCACCAGAGCCTCAGCCTCTGATCTCAGGCCAAGACAAGGCAGGAGGCAAAGCTCAGTGGAGGCCATGGTGCTTTGTGTGCTCGCTAACAGCCTGACTGCACACAGGGTGCTTAACTGGCAGAGAGATGTGTTACTGGGTCCCAGTGCCAAAGTGCTGGGTCGGGGCTTGGAGGTGGCTCTCAGCTGAGCTGCCAGAGGTGCTGTTGCTCCAGCCCCACGGTACAGCATGCTCACAGCAGCCGGAGTGTCTGACACAGTGCTCGGGTCGGGTTCGGCTGTTGCTGGCAGCCCTGCGGGCTGAGGGTGGCCAGTGGGTGCGTTTCGGGGTGTGGGCAAGGCCACAGCGGTCTCTGAGCGTCAGAAGTGATCCCAAGGGAACTGTGGTCACTGTTGGCATCCTAACACTCCCCTCTCTCCCCAGCATGATGGGAAGCCCTTCTGCCACAAGCCCTGCTACGCCACGCTGTTTGGCCCCAAAGGTACGTTAGTGCTCCCCCCTGCCTGTGCGGCTGTGCCCAGGGCTGCAGGAGGGGCCGTGACCCCCATGCCTGCTGGCAAGGAGCTGTGGCCCCGAAAGCACACCAGGAACGCAGCTAGCATGGGCTGAGCAGCAAGCCAGCACTCTGCAGTCCCAACCCTGCTGTCCCCTTGTGCAAAGGAGAGCTGCTGAAGGAGGAATCTGTCTGGACAGCTGTCTTTTTTTTTTTTTCTTTTTTAATATTCAAAACCAAATTCCCATTCAAACAGAAGGTGGAGTCACTCTCCTATCCCAGATGTGGCTGGAGAAAGCCCAGGTCAAGGGAAAGCAAGCAGGGCTGAGGTGCAGCGCTGTCTGCAGTGGCTCTGTGGCTCAGAAGGGCTGGGGAAGGTGGGCGGGGGGAGGATGGAGACCACCAGCACTCCCAGCCCACTGCTGCCTCTCTTTGCCCTGCTGTAGGTGTTAATATTGGTGGCGCTGGGTCCTACATCTATGACAAGCCGCAGATTGAGGGGCAGACCGCTCCAGGACCCATCGAGCACCCGGTGAAGGTGGAGGAGAGGAAGGTGAATGCTGCACCTCCCAAGGGACCCAGCAAAGGTGAGGAGCAGGGCAGGATGGGCAGCCTGCCCCTCTGCTGTGGCATCCAGCCAGTCCAGAGCCACCGTGTTTAGCAGTGGTGTGGGGTGCAGGATGTGTGCGGAGAGTCCTCCATTCCCGTGTGTCCTGGCTGAGATGTCCCTTTGCTTCCCACACCCATACCCTCTCTCCTTCCAGCCTCCAGTGTCACCACCTTCACCGGGGAGCCCAACATGTGCCCACGCTGCGGAAAGAGAGTCTACTTTGGTAAGGTGGCGAGTGGGCAGTGGGTGCGTGCACTGGGGTGGCACGGTCCTATGGTTCTGGGGCTCCGTGCAGGCCCCCTGGGGCAGAGGGGCTGGGAAGGGGGTTTGGCTCAGAAAAGAGGTTGGGGTTACGGAGGGATGTGCCTGAGGAGCCTGCAGAGATGGGTCCTCTTGGAGGAGTTCCGGGGTGCAGGGCTTCCTCTGCATCACGTCCCCTGCTGCCACCTCCCAGGTGGGTACCTGAGAGTGGTAGCTGTCCTCGGCCAGCCTGTGAGGCAGCAGGGGGTGGGAGAGGCACGGGAGGCTGGCGTGCAGAGGGCTGTCTCAGGATTTTGTGTGTGGAGGGGCCAGAGTGACCCTCCTCCCTTGTCCTTCCTCCAGCTGAGAAGGTGACTTCGCTGGGGAAGGACTGGCACCGTCCCTGCCTACGCTGCGAGCGCTGCAGCAAGACGCTGACCCCGGGGGGCCACGCCGAGGTAAGGATGTCCCAGCCCTGAGAGCCCTGGGCAGTACATGGGGGATGGCAGCAGGCCAGGGCTGAGCCGTGCCGTGCTGGGCTGGTTGGGCAGTCCCTGCATTTGCAAGAGGGCAGGGCAGGGCTGCCAGGAGTAGCCCGGCAGCCTGACGGTTGGACGCTGTGATCTTAGAGGTCTCTTCCAACCGTGACAATTCTGTGTGGCTCCTGCAGCCTGGAAGAGCACTGGGGGTGCTGGGGTGTGGGTGCCTGCAGGGCACGAGCAGAGAGGGATTGGTACCCAGCCAGGGAACGTGTCCTGGGGAGTGACCCGGCCCCCCGCCCTGGGTGACATGCCTCTCTCTGCCTCACGCAGCACGATGGACAGCCGTACTGCCACAAGCCCTGCTACGGGATCCTCTTCGGGCCAAAGGGTGAGTTCCTGGGGGCACATGGGCTGGGGAGCCAGGCTGGGGGAACAAACCCCACCTGGGATGCCGCTCCCGGTGCTCATACCTCCACCCAGAGGGGGCATCTCCCTGGAGCGTGCCACCTTCCCTCCCATGTCCTCAACCTGCATTTCCCTCCCGTGCAGGCGTCAACACCGGAGCTGTGGGAAGCTACATCTACGACAAAGACCCTGAGGCGAAGAACCAGCCCTAGACCGTGTCCCCCTGCCCGCCCCCCTGCCCGCTCTGTGCCCCCCTACTAACCTGCTGCTCACTGCCCGAGCAGACCCTCGCCAGGCTGGCCACGGAGCTGTGCTCTCTCTGCTCTCTCTACTCAGGGCAGGACGGGCCTGCCCCCCGGGTTACACATCATACTTTCTAATATAAGCTTCAGTGTTTAAAGGCAAAGGTAGAAGGTGTTTCTGGTGGTTCCCAATGCGCTCTGCCCTCCCCAGCCCTCCCACCAGCCCCCTAAGCACCGGAGGCAGTGGGATGGGTGCAGGGGTGTTACGGTGTGCCAGGGGTGGTGGGTGACACCTGAGGGGCTGAGTGGTGGGTGTCTCCCTGCTCTCTCTCACACACAGGGTGATGGAGCAGGGCAAGTGTCCTGTGGTGCTTGGGGATGGGGGCTGGTGGTCAAGGCACCCAGCCTGTTCCTCACCAGCCACTTCTGACATGCGGGTGCCCTGAGGGCTCTGGCCCATCTGGCAGCACTGCCCTTCTCCTGGCCCTTCCTGGGTTCGTGCCCTGGCTCTCGCTCTCCCCAGGGCCTGCAGCCAACCCCAGCCACCACCGGGGTTGCAGGATTTAGTACCTCCCTGCACCTCCATCCTTGCACCTGCGGGGCATCCCTGTACGTGCACCCGGGCAGGTGCCCAACCTGCTCTGCGGGCTGGTTTGGGTTGGTGGCCTCCCCAGCTTGGTCCCCTGTGTTGGTGGAGCCCATGCTGGGGGCACCCATCAGCTGCAGCCCTGGGTGTGTGGCTGCTCCCTGCCTTCGCAGGGCAGAGCGCATTGGGCTGGCTGCTCGGCGGCGGGACTCCCACCCGCTTCCCAGAGCCAGAGGTTTCTCCTTGTTCTTTATTTATAAGCAGTTGTAAATGTGCCCCTTGCTTTGGAGAATGACACCTGACCCCTAGTCTCACCCGTCCCCCCTGTGCACACCCAGCCCTGCTGCTGTGCAGGAGGCCAGGGAGGGGGCTGGTGCAGGGGACCCACGGGGGCTGCGAGCCCTGGGGTGCCCGCACTCTGCTCTCCCTGGGCTCCCTGTGCCACCACAGGGCTGACTTTTGGTATTTGCTGACAATAAAGGTTTTGAGAGATGTGTTGTGTGGCTCAGCTCTGAGTGGAGGTGGGGGAAGCTGCGTGCACTGTGCAGCATCCCTCCTGTCCTGGGACAGTCTTAGCTCCAGCTGAGCTGCCCAGGCTGAAGCTGCTCCAGCCATGGCTGCTCCTCAGGCTGTGAGCAAGACAGGCTTGTTAGGAGGCTGTGCTGGCCCTGCAGCTGGGATGGGATGGGATGGGATGGGATTGTCCCCAGCTTTGCAAGGTGGAAAACCAAGAGAATGATGTCATGTTGCAGGTGACGCTGTTCCCCACAGCCTGGGCTTGCTGAGTGGGGCTGCCAGTGAGAAAGCCCAGCCTGGAGGCAGTGGGGCAGGAATGCAGTGTGGGGTATGGGCCACCCCCCCCCTACAACCCCTGGGAGCTGCCATGTCCCCAGGCAGATACCAACCCAGCTGCCAGGCCTGGTTTTAGACATTCAGCTATTCCCCCTAGGAGTTTGGTGTCTGGAAAGCTAGGCACCGAGGCCGGGACTGCCAAGGCAAACACCAGCTCTGGGAACGGCTGCTCCGGCTCCATCAGGTTCTTCCAAGAGCCCTGTTGGGCCGCCTGCTGGCAATGACCCCCTGGGGTCACAGACACCCCACTGGCCCCATTTGCTGGGGAAAAGAGGGACCTGCTGCTACCTGCAATGTCTCGCATCCTCATAGCAGTCTCAGCCCTGAAGCCGCTCCATCGCTGTGCAGGAGAGGTCTGGGGGAGCGCTGGCCCTGCTCCTACCCAGGATGGCTGGGAAGTGCAGTGGGCCCAGCAGAACAGGGATGCTGGCTTTGCCCCCGCGTCGCGCTGGTGGGGAGCGTTCGCTCACAGCGGCATCCCGCAGAGCCAGGCAGCTGGGAGGGCAGCGTGGCCAGGAGCCGTGGGTTTTCCCTCTCAGCAGCGGTCCGAGTGGCACACAGACTTTTCCCAGGCACCGAGGGCTCAGCAGCACAGTTCCCGGGCTGGGGAATGGGCTGTTTTCGTGTTTTGGTGGTGTTTCTATAGAGACTTGACCCCTCTGATGCTTTAGGGGCCAAGGCTGTTGCATAAATCAGAGCAGTGTCACTCTGCCGGCTTCTTCCGTGACCCACAGCAGCGAGCTGGGCCGTGCAGCCAAGTTTGTCCCCCGTTAGCAGCAGTGGTGGTGGGTCCCCGTCACCCACTTGGGACCAGCACAGCTGCTGGTGAAGCCCTTGGCATGAATCCAGCTCTCATTACAACCCCTATTAACCATCTTTAATTAATAAGGCTAATATGCCAGCCTTTTTTTTTTAACCTGTAGCAATCCCCTGCAGTAAGGAGTGTCCCCAGCACAGGCTGATTTGCCTCCCCATGGCCCTGCCTGCAGCTTGGCAGGGTTTCACCCTCCCCAGCACCCACGAGGCTTCAGGCTGTGCACCCAGCCTGGCCTTGCAGCCCTAACAGCATCCTCGCCGTGAGCGCTTGCCCTGGCTGAGCAGCAGACTCCTTCCCCAGCAGCTCTGGGTGGGATGCTGGCTGCAGGGAGGAGCTGAGCACACCCAGGGCCTCACCTGAGCCCCAGAGCATGGCCAGGGTGGGATGAGAAGGAGCTGATGCAGGGCTGCTGGGACTAGTTAAACCAGTGGGCTTGAGGGAGGGAGGAAGAGAGTTTGGGGTGGCAGTGATGGAAGAGGATGCTCCAGTGGTTGGTGCCTGGGTTAGCTCTGGATGTGAAGGGATGTGGGGCAAGGCAGGTACAGCACCCTGGCTGCTTCCCACTCCCAGGCAGCAGACATCAAATGCGGGATTTTAGTTTGGTTTGGGGCTGGCTTTTTTTATTTTTTCCCTTCCTTTCTTTTTTTTGCTTGCTTTTTTTCCCATGAGAGTTCTACTGGGGGAATGCAATGAAATTAAAAATAGACAAAATTCAGCTCTGTTGTGCAACGGGGTGCCAGGAAGCCTGCATCCATCACAGCTCCGGGCTACCACACAGGAGACAACCCAGCTGCTCACACTCCAGGTGGGTGATGTCTCCTTGCTGTCCCCTGACTCTGATGTGATGGGAGGGCTGGACACCCCTCGGCGCAGAAAGCGGCCCCCAGGTACAGTGGGGACCCACTGGGCAGGCATTTAGACCAGGAAACTGAAGGATGTCGTGGGGCTTTGGGACCCCATGGGGGGTTATCTGTGTGCATGCCGAGGGGTCAATGCGGGGACCCGGGCACCGACATGGCAGAGTGGCACTTTGCTTAAGCAAGGAAGGCAGCTCTGCCATCTAATCCTTGGTGTATTTTTATACTTATTTTTGGGAGGCCTATGTGAGCTGAAAACGCTCCTTTACTTGAGGCTTGGAAAACATCCTTCCCCTTGGGGATGGCAAATATTTATTTTTTTTTTCAGCTTGGACTTGCTAGTGGGATAAAAAAGTTGGAGGGTTCTGGTGATTACAGACATGCTCTCTAGGGTATGGAGGAAAATAGAGAGCAAAGTGGATGCAGCTTTGCTTGGAAATCCTCCAAGCCCTGTGAACTTGTCCTGGGCAATTACCCATGTCGGCTGCCAGCTTTCCTGGGAGCCAGCAGAGCTCATCAGGGAGCCGTGCCTTGCAGGTCCTCACTGGGCACAGGGCAAGGATCCCACCAGCTATCATGATGCACGGGTGGCCAACCCTGTTTTGAGGGCAGTCTGGGTGATGGGTGCCAGCCGGGGTATCCCTGAGCTGTGGGAGGAGCAGGATTGTCACCTAGTGGTGCTTCTCAACAGAAGGCTGAGAGTGGCTGTGCCACCAGAAGCAGAGCTGCATCGCTTGTGCTGTGTTAGTGACCCAGAAAAGGGACTGGCGAGTGCACAAAGGCTGGTCCCAGAGGGGCACAGCAGGCTGGCCACATGGAAAACACCAGCGAGAGACTTGTCAGGGGTAGGAATGATGAGGGTAGCCCTGGGCTATAACATCTGAGCTAGTTCATGCAGGGAAGGGAGATGCAGTCATTGCTGTATGGAGAGGCTCTGGAAGCATAGGAAGATAACAGGACAGCATGGCTCTGATGTAGCGGGGTCCAGAGCAGCACAGTTGGACAGTGAAGAAAGACAGATCTAAAGTATTTACTGGGAAGTCAATAAATAGGAGCCAAAACGGATGAAGTGCTGGAAGATGTGATTTAATATGGGATGTTAAAAGTGACCCAGTAATCTCAGTTTGCTTCCATGAGAGCCAAGAACCAGCTCCGATACTCCCTGAAGTCACTGGTGTGGCTCTCCCTGGCTTGGCCAGGCTTTGGCTCAGCCCCAGAGGGAGGTTAAAGTGCTGTAAGTACTGGAGAGGGCGTAGGAGAAAAGACAGGGATGAACCAGGTGGAATGACATGAAACCAAGCAGAGGCAAACTTGGGCTGTAGATCCCCCTGCTAGGGATGTGCGCTGGGTCGCTCAGGGAGAGCGGCTGGTGCATCTCCAGACACGGCACCTGGTGAGCAAGGTACAGGTTCCAGCAGTGACTCCCCAGCTTGTTCGGTTCCCCCTCGGGATGTAGGCTGGGCTCTGCAGCAGCCTTTATATAACCAGCCCATTTCCAGGTGGGGTGAGCAGTTGAGGGACTGCTCAGGGAGCTCAGGGAGTGCCCTTGGGTTGCTTGCTTGGGGGGGGGGGAATATCTACGCTGGTGGGATGAAGGTGTGCACGCTGCTATGTAAACTTCTGGCTCCACTTCTCGCTCCCCTCTCTCTTGCTCTGTCCTGCCTCTCTGTCTTGCTTGGGCAAGGCAGAGCAGCTGTGCTCCTCTCACCTCCCCATGCCACCACCACTGCATGGTCATGCCAAGAGGCCTGCTGACCAAGAAAGCAAACACCTCTGCATCCCTCTGCCTCACTTCCAGTGAATTTTTAACCAGGAATAAAAGGTGAAGTGTTAACAGCCTGAACTCAGCCCAGGGCAAATGGTGCAGCTGAGCAAGTTCTGCATGGCTGGGCTGGGGAGATGGTCCCGTGTGAGCAGCCCCAGAGCAGTGCTCATGCTCCCCGACAGCCCCCAGCACAGCGTGCATCTCCCTGGCAGGCAGAGGCAATGCCTCATGGGTGCTGAGTGGCTTCCCAAAGCAGCGGGCGTTGCTTCCTCGATGATCCTGGCTGGATTCGGTAGCCACAACAGAAACAAATAAGGCTGTGCCAGGAAAATGCACCAAATCCTCCCCCGGCAGGATTTAGCCAGGAGGTTTCCTTGGGCTGCCACTAACGGAAAGCTTGCAGAGAAGAGCAGATGGCAGTGGAGGTTCTGGCCAGACTGTACGCTGGGGAACGGAGGGAACGGTGCCTGGATGAAACCAGAGGAGATTTTCCATGTCGCTGGGACTTGGAGGGGCTGGAGGGGTGGGTGAGGGCTATTGTGCCGTTCTGTCCCGCAGATGGCAATCCCAGATGCATCCCTGGCGTGGGCAGCCCCGTGCTCTCCCAGCAGCGGGGCTCACTCTGTCCCCACCGAGTCCCGGTGTCGTGCAGTGGCACCTCGCTGGGCTGGCCCCAGGGCTCCCGTGTTTGCTGTTGCTCATGCAGTGTAATATTAACCACATGATAATTGTTCACGCCCCGCCTCTCGAGGCTGAGAGCTGACCCGACAAGTGACTGCTGTGGGCAGGGGCTGCCTTACCCAGGCCGGAAATGTTTTTCCAGTTTCTGCTAGAATGGGCCGTGTGAGTGCCCATGCCCACGGCGGGATGGACTCTGCCCCGTGTCCCGGAGGGCAGCGAGCACAGATTTTGGCACGGCACTGAGCGTGTTTTGCAGACTCAAGCCCTTTGGGGGCTTTACAGCACCAGTGACGTCATGCTGGTGGATGTGCTGGGCTCTCCTGCCAGCATCCCCCCGGGTGGCTGTTTCCGAGCCCCTTTCCCAAGCTCCCCCTCCTGCAATGCCTTTCCTGGTGCCGTCTTGTTCCCAATTACTCCCAGCCGTCGGCCGCCTGTCAGCTTTATGAAGACATACCCCAGAGTTTTTCCTTAGGGTGTAATTTGCCCTGACAGCTGCCTTCGTGCTGTTATTTTCCCGACCAGCCCGTAATGGGATTAGCCGGGTGCAAATCCGGAGGTGATGGAAGGCGAGCGGGTGGGGGGTTCACGGGCTCCCTGCCGCAGGGTAGCCCGTGCCGCTCGGCACCGGCGTCTCACGGGCCTTTTGATGGGATCACGTGTCTGGCTGCTCCCCGCCAGCCTCTGCTGGGCTTTCTTTAAGCCTCCCTATAATTTTGTTGTCAAATTAGAGTCCCATGCTGAGCTGGGTAGGGCAGATGTTACAACAAATCGTCTTGGCGGCACAAGCCACGGACTTGCACAAGCGCGGGCTGAAACACGGCCGGGGGGGGTGTGTGGGTTTTGCAGCACTTGCAGTGGTGTGAGCGCTGGGAAAACGCTGAGTGCCCCCAGCCCCTGGGTCGTGCCATGGCCAGAGCATCACCCCAGCGCTGTGCGGGCAAGCTGCTGGGCTGTGACAGGAGAAGCGTGGGAGCCCCTGCCTCGCTCCAGTGAGGAGGGGGGGACAGGAGGGGAGCTGGGAGCTGCCGCCCTGGCAGATGGGCTGGTTTGCTATGCAGAAATAGCTGTTTTTTCTTGCTGCGTTAGCAAAACAAAACCAAATCGGCTTATGTTACCCGCCCTGTGTGCTAAAATGCCAGTGACTTTTCCAGTTATTACTCCAGTAATCACCAGGGCCCACGTCGCTTGAGGGGGATATTTGGGCAGGCAGTGTGTGCCCACAGCTTAGTCCTAGAGCTCGGGTAACTCTTGGGGGCTGGAGGCTGTGAGGACCTTGCACAAGATACGCCACAGATGGACCTGAGGAGCTGGTGCTGGGCCATAACAACAGCACCCAAACAAACAAAAGGGACAGCCCAGGTTTTTCCAAGGGCGGTTGCTATGCCACTGAGGGGCACAGGCGCCTGATGCTCCAGCACGGAGCCTCACCCACAGATTCCTATCAGAGGGCACAGACAGCTGAGGTATGCTCTGCTCTAATGGTTAAATTAGCTGGAACAAGGTCTCCAGATAAGATAACACTGTGGTTTGCTGAGGAGGTTGCTCTCTGTTGGCTGGGTTGTTTCCCTGGCAGGCTATGAACCTTGCTTTGAATCGGTGCTCAGGCTGGGACTTGGCTCTGCTGAAAACTGCGCCCCTGCCCCTCTCCTGCTGCTCCCTGGAGCCGTCTCTGCCCAGAACCAGAGCTTGCCCACTGCCTGCCCTTGCCCATGTCTGCAGGCATGGTGCCATCCACAGTATCCCACTGCAGAGGGATGAGCTGGATGTTCCTGACTGCTGCTCCAAAACATCTCACAGATGGTTGAGCATGGTTTTGGCTCCCAGGGGGACCCTGAATGACAGAAGGAGTCATAACCCTAAATGTCGGGCTGCCAGAGCATGTCTAGCCAGCTCCCTCCAGCACAGGCTGGCCAGGTTTATCGCCCTGCTGCAGTGTGCTGATGGGTTTCACACACGGGCGTTAGGAGTGTTTATGGACTCGCTCTCTGTAAACTGAGCAAGAGGCTGCATCCCGCAGGCTCCCGAGATGCTGCCGTGTTCTGGGAGTGCTTGCAGCCCTTGCTCCCTCCCCACTGGGACCCTCTGACAGACAGCTTTGCTGTGCTGCTCTGCTCATCCATCGATGGGGTGTGAGTGGGGTGGTGGTGAGGGTGTAGAAACTGGGTCTGCTGACCCATGGCAACCTTCACCCCCATACTGGCTAGACATAATTCCTGTAGGCTTGCAGGGCGTGCCACGCACTGACATCACTCTTCGGCTCATCCCTTTGTGAAGCCGGCTGGCGGTAGCCCAAGGTGTGCTACCAAGGTGTGTTACAGCCTAGGGCTACCCTCATCATTCCTACCCCCGCAGCAGGGCTGGCCGGGCTAAACCAGGGGCCTGTGGGCTGGTGGCTGCCAGGCGTAAAGCCCCATGTGCTCAGGGCTGGCAGGGAGCAGCCTGCAGCTCAGTGGCGCCTGCTTTGCGAGAGCTGCCGCCAGTTCCGTGCCCGCTCTGTTATGTGAGCGGTCTGCAGTAAGTGCAGGGGGAACCAAGGGGAGGGGGCGGCTGGGCTCTGCTTCAGCCGGGTCAGTTGGCATGTGGTGCCGTGCTGGGGCACAGGCTGCCCTGGCTGGGGCCAGAGTGTTCCTGCTGCAGGCTGAGCGGTCCATGGGGACCTGCCGCAGGGCCGGGCCAGCTGGAGGGGACCTGTGAGAGGCCAGTTTTCAGCTGCCCACCAGCACAAAACCTGCCTTAAAAGGGAGTGCAGCTGAAGATGGCTGTCCTAGTCAGGCAGTGGCCTCAAAGCAGCCTGGCACCATGTGGGAGGGAGAGGAGGGCCCCTGGATGCTGCAGGGAAGGGTCCTGGCCTGGGCAATGCAGCCGGGTGCTGATGGTGTGCCGCAGCTCGGCGCAGGGGAACATGGCACGGCTGAAATACAGCGCTTGCTTGGTGTGGTGCCTCGGGGTGGGAAGGATGGGGGGGAGGCAGCAGCCCTTGCAGGACACCTCTGCTGTAGGCACTGTCTCAGTGTGGCTCATGCCTTAGCCTGATGCAGGCTTCCCCGTGACATCCCTGCCAGCACAGGCTGCTGCCCACCCTGCTGAGCCCAGTGGTGCCCTTGCGGCAGTGTGCCCGAGGTACTCCCCAGCCTCCCGTGGGGCTGCTGGCAGGGGGCAGGAGCTTTGGACCATGAGCTGCAGTGGGACAAGGGATCCTGCTGGGAAGGGAGACTGGAGCCATGCTGGGTCACAAAGCAATTCCAGATGAACCATGAGCTGCGCTTCCAGGCTGAGCTTGCCACGTCTCCTCCTGCACCCATGGGTGCTCCGGTGTCAACAAGGCCCGGTTTGTGCTGGCGGGAGGTCGAGAGGTGCCCTGCATTTCAGGAGACAGACACCAGGCGTCCTGGCGCTGTGTTTCACAAGCCCTCATGACCTTTGCAGCACAGCAACGTGCCCTGGGGAGGATTGTCTCATAGAAAACAGACCTTTGGATAGGCTTTTCATTTCCTTCACAGCCAAGCACAAAGGAACAGCAAGTCCTTGCTCCTAATAAAATGACACCAGTCAGTGATGCAGATGGGCTGTCTCTCCACGGTGAACACAGCCATGTCCCACACCCACGCCATTCCCGAGGTCCTGCAAGAGGGAGGTTACAGCTCTGTAGCTCACTCCTGCTTCGTCTTCTTAAAGGTCTTTTCCAGTCTGAATGGTTCTGTATGTGTAGATGTGGTGCTTAGTGACATAGTTTAGTGATGGACTTGGCTGTGCTGGGTTAACAGTTGGACTCTGTGATCTTAAAGGTCTCTTCCAACCCAACTGATTATATGATTTGATTCTATCCTGTACCCGAAACTTCCTCATGGGCAAGAGACACTGCCTGAGGATCGACTTTTACACTCCCTTGGGAGAAACAGATCTGTGGTCAGATAGAGTGAGCCCTGGTGGCCAGCGCCCTTTGAATCTTTATCTGGGAGTGTGGGTAATTGACAGATGCCAATCACACCTCCAACCCCACTCAGAGAAAGGCTGTTGGCCACCCAGACAACACAAGCATGGGCAGGGAGCAGGCAGGGAGCCAGGGTGTAGCACATCGGGGTGCGGAGTGGGCAAGGCTGTGGAGTGGGGGGGGTGTGGGGTGCAGTGGGTGCAGGGGTGCAAGGGCTGCAGGGTGCAAGTGGTGCAGGGCTTTGGGATGCGGGGGGTGAAAGGGGCAGGGGGTGCAGGTGGAGGGATTGCAAGGGGTCAGAGGGTGTAGGGGGTGCAGGGGTGCAGGGCTGTGCCCCGGGCTCGTGCCTCCAGCTGCGGGCGGGGCCGCACATCTGGGCGGGGCGGGGCGGGGCGGGCCGGCCAGGCAGTGACTCCGGCGGGGCCGGCGCCGAGCATCCCACAGCCCGTGCGAGCGGCGCGCCGAGCCGAGCCCAGCCGAGCCCAGCCGAGCCGTCACCATGCCCAAGTGCCCCCGCTGCCAGAAGGAGGTCTACTTCGGTAAGGGCTTCCTGCTCCCTCCCCGCAGCCTCCATCCCGCAGGGACTGCCGGGGTGCCCCGATGCTGCACCCCGCCGGGCTTTGGGTGCCCGGGGCACCCTGGTGCTTACAGGTCCCTGTGCACCCCGGCGCCTCGGGGCCAGGGTGCCCCGGTGTCGTGTGCCCCAGCTATGCAAATTCTTGGGGTGCCCCGAAGTTGTGCACCCCTGTGCTGTGGGTCCCCGGGGTCTCCCGGGTGGGTGATCCCCTAAATCCACCCAAGGAGGTGCCTCGCTCCAGGGTGCGGGCTGCCGTGGATAACCCCAGTCTGCAGAGGGGGCCATGGCTCAGCCCTCTTTCCTTCCCAGCATCACCCTCAGCCCTGTGCTGAGGCAAACTGGACTCAGTTTGGAGCCCAAAGGCCCGACTGGTGCAGCCCGGTGCTCTGAGAGCCCGGGAGGGCAAGCGAGGACCTTCCCAAGGGCAAATCATGACCTCGGGCATGTTCCTGGGTCAGCGGTTTGCCCACGTTGTCTTGTGTGGTTTAGCACAGCAAGATGACAGCCCAGGGGTGTTAATTTTTAGCCACCGTTGCAGGCTAGCAACAAGCCTTGTTGGGCTATTGTCTGCCGCTGGGCTTCATGCACATGTCCTCCCTCTGAGTCGGGGTGCTGAAGCTCCAGGTTCCTGCCCTTTCTGGTGCCGTGGTCCCACTGTCCTGCCTGAGGATATCTGTGGGAGTTGGAGCCTCTCGCCCTGCTAGAGAGACCTCCCCGCTTCTCTAGTTTAGCTGAACTTGAGGGCGTTGGCTGGGAGCAGCTTATGCACACTGCCTGCTTTTTAATATATGGGATAAGGGATGTGGGACCCGAGTGCTGTCACCGACTTCTGCTCTCTCTGCCTTATTTCTGCTCCACTTGTGTGCGCGCCCCAGCTTCTACTTCTGCGCTGACAAGAAATCAGAGGCTCAAGAGCAGGGGCTGCTCTCCCTGCCAAACAGCCATGCCCATCAGTGATGCCCACCCCTGGGGAGGTGTGCTGGGACTGGCATGGGTGCTGCCTGGAGGGCTGCTGGGGACATGGCTCCTGCTGCTGGGGAACATCTCTGCTTAAACTTGAACTCACTGCTTGCAGCCAGGCTTTGGGATGGGGTTTTGGCACAATACAGTTTGTGACTCCTTCCTGCAACCGAGGATTGTGGTGTACCTCATTTACCCATGTGGCTTGATGCCAGGAGCTACCAAGGTGCTGGTGTCAGTGCCTGCCTTTCCTGTGTCCCTGTGGATCTGCTTTGATGCCAGCCAGTGTAAGCAGGGTTTGCCGTGCCCACAGGTGCGGCTGTGGAGGTGCCAGGATGGGGCTGTTTGACCAAGGTGGGGTGTGGGCCCTGCTCTTACCAGAGTGCTCTTACGTAGCAGTTGATGCAGAAACTGAGGAGGGTTTAAAAGCTGCTGAAGGATGAAGCTCAGTACCTGATTTCTGACCTTGGAGATAAGGGGTGCTGGCTTAGGAGGCAGAGCAAGCCCTGCTTCAGGGCTACCCAGGGCTCTCAGAGCCTGGTGGTCCTGCTTGGGTGTGCCTCAGGCTGCTTTTGTCCAAACAGTGTCTGTAGAGAGCAGGGGTGAGGAGAAGATGATTCTGAGAGGACTGGGAATGGGGTTTGCAGGGCCATCAGCAGCTTTCAAGGGGAATCTCATCTGCATGGCCAAGAGCTGAGGGGCCCAGGACAAAGCTCCTGTCCAAGTGTTGGTGCAAATGCTTGTGCAAGAGGTGGGGAGGCTGAACTCTTTCCAGAAACTCTGATGGGAAGGCCACACCATGGTCCAGGCTCAGGCTCTTGGGGCTGCCCGGGGGGGAGGATGCTGTGGCCCCTGCCAGGCTGCGGGCACAGGAGGCTCTTTGTGCTGCTGGGGGATGGCAGCGGGGCTGCCTCGTGACATTTGGGCACTGCCTCTGCTCCCACCTCTGCAGCCGCCAGCTTGCTCCTTGCATAAGCTGTTGTGGGCATATTTGGACTCCAAAGAAGAGGTTCTTCAGGCTGCCAAGGCCCCCCCCCTGGGGCACATGCTGCCAGCAGCAGCTTGGTCCCATTGCTTGACCTCCTTTTGCAGGCATGGGAAGAGTGCTTGGACCTGGCTCTGATGGGGTTCCTGTGGAAAGCTCTGCTTTATCACTTAATAAATCCCCAGACGTGCAGCTGCCAATATGAAGAGCACATGTGCCTGCAGAAAATACCCTCCTCCCCCACTGTGCCGCAATTAAAAGCCACCCTGTCCTCCGTAAACATGTTCTGGCCCCAGCAAACAGCACGTTGTCCCTTCCTGAAGGCCAGCCAAGCTCCGGTCCCACTCTGGTTTGCCATGATGAGTTCAGAATCAGAGCTGTGGCCAGAGTGCCTGTAGCTGGAGGGGACTGGTTTGTGTTGGCAGGGCACAGCGATAGCTTTTCCTCCCTTGTCCTCGCCAGCATGCCATCCTGCCATCCCTGCCAACTCTAGTGATCACTTGGGCTCCAGGTGGCTGGGGAGAAATTCACCCCCTTGCAGGCTGATGTTGGAAGTGTGGAGGTCCCCAGGTCTTTGGGAAGTGGCTAGAAGTCAGTCCATCCACCCGGATGCAGCGATGTTCACCCTGGGCATGGTGCTGCTATGTCAGACCTGCGAGCCTGGGTGTGTGCAGCAATGTGTGTGCACAGCGAGCACTTGGGTTTTAAATGCAGTGCCCTCTGTCCTGGACTAATAAGAAAACTCCCAAAAATGTGCTCCCTGGGGTTGACAACAGGGAGGCCAACCTACCGGAACTGACTTGTGCCTGTTCAGTGCCTCAGCTGACCCCTTTGCTTTCCACGGCAGCCGAGAAGGTGACTTCTCTGGGGAAAGACTGGCACCGGCCCTGCTTGAGATGTGAGAAGTGTAACAAGACCCTGACATCTGGAGGCCATGCAGAGGTGAGGTTTGATGCCCAGGAGGTCCCTGTGGCCTGCAGCTAGGGGCTGCAGGAGGGGTGAGATGGGCAGAGAGATGGAGCTGAAGGGTGGTCGAGGCTGATGCTCTTTCTCTCCCCACAGCACGATGGCAAGCCGTACTGCAACCACCCCTGCTATGCCGCTTTGTTTGGACCCAAAGGTAGGTTGCTGTGGCTGGGGTTGTGTGAGGGAGGGGAAGGGGCTTGAGGTTCCCATCTCTTGGTGAGGCTTGCTGTCCTGTGGCTATGCTGACCCCACTGTTTCTCTTCCAGGGTTTGGCCGGGGAGGAGCTGAGAGCCACACGTTCAAGTAAACCCCAGGTTGGTGCCATCCCTCAGAGCCTCCCTCTGTCTCCATGGGCTGGCTGGGGCTGTACCTCCCCAGACAAGTGGTGTCCCTCCAGGCTGGCTGTGTCTCCCAGCCCCGGTGCTGGTGCTCCAGAGCAACCTGCTGGGTGCCAGCTTCTCCTCTCTGCCAGCCCCAAGTGAACATCAGCACCCACTTAGCTCTGGCAGGGGATGCAAAAGGCTTTTGCTTTGTGCCCTGTTAGCAAAGACAGGGTCTGTCCCAGCACACTGTCATCCCTGCAATGTCTCTGCTCCCAGTCCAGCCTGACTTCATCTGCCCCTCTCTTCCATCCCTCTCCAGATCCGACGGCCAGGGTTCCCAGCACAGCCTGAAGACACCACAAACGCACCGCGACAGACATGCATTCTTGATTTTAATTCACTCTGTACTAGACTAGCAGATTAAAAGCAATAAGTAACCGAGGCTGGGGCCGGTGCAGCGAGCGGCTCTGCTCCAGATGGAGTGATGCCGGGGAGGGGTGATGGGACGCCCTGCCGGATAGGAAATTTGGCCGATGTTGCTGAAGGCCGCCTGGAGAGGAGACCGCACCCTTCCAGCCAAAACCCAGCCCTGCTTCTGGCATCCAGCTCCTGTGGCTGGGCCCGCAGTTGTATTCTCAATCTTTAATAAACCCAGATGGAAAGATGCTTCCCCCATGTAGCAGCTGTGCTGTCTGTAATGGCGGTCCCATGGGAGTCAGTTGTGAAGCACTTGCAGCTTGGTTAAGGACCCGATGCGGCCTCTGGATCGAGCCTCACACCGTGTGATGGCTCCATGTGCTTTTGCTCCTGGTGTGCATGGGGTCCTGCCCTTGGCTGCCCACCCCAGGGGCTGCCTGAGCCATGTGGGGCAAGAGCAGCCCCCAGGTGCTGCAGGCACCATTTCTGGGTGTGCCTCGAGGGGAGGAGGCTGTGGGTGTTGTGCCAATGCTTGCCCAGGAACTTGGTCTTCCTAAGCTTGGGGGGAAGGTTCTGCCTCACCCATGGCCTTGCTGGGTCTGGGCATTCACAAGCCTAGAGCACGGTGGCTCTGGCCTTTTGTTGCCAGTGGCTGTAACAGGGTTAAAGCAGAGGCACGCGGTGCTGCTGGACAAGGGTCTGAGACTGCTGACCTGAGCTCTCTGCAGCACTTGACAGCCTCCTGGCCACGTCCAGCCCTGGCAGTGCCTGCTGGAAAGCCATGCCCATGGGCAGTCCCCAGCTCTGTGCTCCCGGATCTGAGATGGCACTCAGCAGCCCTCCGTCGGGGCAGGGAGGGGCCGTGTGGGTAGGTGCTTGACTCTCACACCAAGAAAAGCTGGTATTTGCTACTTTCGCTCTGAGCCACCACAGGAAAAGGCCAAGCAAGGCGGGAGGCGACTGGCAAGGCAGAGCCAGCCTCCTGTGGTCGGGAAAGCAAAGGTGCAGTAGTGCAAGGCGAAAGCTGGCTTGCGTGCACTTTGCTCTTCTGTCTTTCAGCCTCTTTGCCCTGCTGGAAGAACGGCACTGACCAGTGTAAAAGGTGTAAACCTGAGGGATGTTTCTAAAATGGTTTCTTAGCCGTGGCTTTCCCTAAACTGAAACACCTCATTTACATATTCAGAGACACCTCATAACACACCAGGGTATTTCTGCCTGTGGTTTATGTGTGCATTTCCTCAGAGAGTGCTCTGTGTCTTACTCTCACACTAGCCTTCCTAGGACTTGGCCAAAAGCCTCAGGGGTCAGACGTACATGTCCAAAGTCAAAATCTTTGGTGTTAAAAACAGCCTGATCTGATAAGCATCCTAAAACTTCCCGTGTGCTTGATGCCAAAAGGCTCAGCACCCACTAGGCACGCTTCAGCGGGACAAATTTGACCAGCTGGCACTGGCGCTGCCTCCCTCCCACCCAGTTAGCACAACAAATGCAGGCGTCTGTGTCAAAGAGGCAAACAGCGGGCACAGCTCTTCAGCTACCACCTCGCCTCCCAGCCATCCAGGGCTCATTGGGCCCCCTGCCCTCCCCTTCCCTGGCTAGCAGCCTCTCAGGGGTGCCAGCACCCATGGCTCCTGGCTAAAGAGACACAGTCCTGCTCTGCATGGCCGCTGGCACCCAGCCCACCCCTGGGGCACTGGGACATGGCTTTCCTCTGTGAAGCAGGCTTCAAAGCAGACTAGAGATATCATCTCGGCAGCCTCAAGCATGCCAGTGAGATAGCATTTACCCTCAGCATTAAAAATAACGGCAAACAGAAGTGTCGTCATCCTCTGGGCTTGTATAAGTGTGTCCAGACGGGAAAGGGACCCATGAATTTGTCTTCTGGTCTTTCTCAACAAGGCCCTGCACCACAACTTTTCAGGAGTAACTCATTCCAGGTGCAAGGGGCAAGGCCAGCAGGGATGAGCAGGGAACTGGTGAGAGGTACGCAAAAGCAAGCTACCTGGGGAGAGGCTGAGGGGATCCAGCATTCCAGCTGAAAGCCCTTTCCCTGGCAGTGCCTGCAGCTGGGGCAGGAGGTGAAGTGTTGCTCTTTGCAGGGTGCTGCCCAAGGCTGCCCTTTACTTTGGCTCCTGCCACTGATCTGTGGTGTAGGCGTGGTGGCTGGGGATGGCTCTCCCTGCCCTTGGTATGCAGAGAGAGGTAGGAACAGCCCAAGATCTGAGCAGCCTCAGGAAACTGGCAAAGAAGGTAAACCTGATCCCGCGGACGCCTTGTTCTGTGCTGCGCACGGTTGGGGTTAAAAACTGGGGGTCTCCCAAGCAAGCTCTGGAGACAAGCCCTTGGGTGTTGATTCCTAAAAATCTCCTGACTGTCCTATTTCTCTGCCCGCCCTCCAACAGGCACTCCCACTGAGATGGCGTACAGCCTGGACTTGCTGTCAGGATACTCCCCTCCGAGTGCTTGCTTGTACAGGTCACACACTCTGCCTGCTCCAGCCTTGATGCCGTGAGGTTGGGCAGTTCAGGCACGGGTCACATCCACGAGGCGCCTTGGTCAAAGAAAATACATGATAAATTGATTTTTTAAAATTCTCCTCAGTCTTTGGAGAGGAAGCAGAAACAGCTGTATTGCATTTGGAGAGGAAACCTGCGCTCGAGCCAGGCGCTCCTCTCTGCTGTGGAGCGAGGCTCGGCAGCAGCCGGCGTGCCAGCGAGGTGGGCTGTCAGCAGACAGACTCCTTTCTCCATTGAACAGTAGATCTCCGTGGTGTGAGCTGTGCAGACAGGCAGTGCTGTGGCTTCCAGAACAGCTCGCCTGCAATGCTCTAGGCTCCGAGCCCCACTGTGAGCTGGGGATGGGCAGTGATGGTCCCTCCTCTGCCCTGTGCAGTGATGCCCTGGCTGTGCTGCTCCTGCAACAGGGGAGCTGGTGAAAGCAGGATGCTCAGGGCAAATCCCAGCTTTTTTGGGAAGTCAACTGGGTGATGTTGGCTTGACATACCCTACTGGCTGCTCCCACCGCTCTTGAGGCAGGCATGAGATCCTTGGGAGGTGGCTGGCAGCCCTCATGTCATGTCTGGTCACCAGCCATGGGGATAGCACTGACATCACAGGTGGTGTCAGGGCATGGCCCCAGCCCTGAGGTGCCCATCTAGGGCAGCAAAAGGTGTTGGGTGATCTTCAGCCTGGTGATGCCCAGCACAAAGGTCCTTTGCTTCAGTGACCTGAAACACCACCATTGCTGGCCCTGGGGGAAGGAGCTGCGCTTCCTCTATTGTGATGTTTCGGAAGCTTGGGCTGAGATCAGTGAAGTTTGTGGGTTGTGGCGTGATGGTTGCTATAAACACTTCATCACTGTGACAAAAAAAACAAACAACATCAGCCGTTCCCCTGGCAGCTGGGTGCAGGCGAGCCCCAGCGCCCCGGGTAGAGGAACAGAAGAGGTTTTGGCAAAGGACAGGAAACAGGATGGGTTGACAAACTAAACTGTTGCTGCTCCCCGCCCTGGCTCTGTGGCTTTCTGTACAGAAGAGGAAAAGAAAGGGGGAGATGAAAGGGGGCTTGGGGGGGGTTCTTTAGCTGATCTATAAGAGGTGGGGGTGTTGTTTCAGCCCCCACTGAAGCCAGAGTGCAGGCAGGAGCACCAATGTAGATCGCCTGGCCTTGCATTTTCCTCTCAGCACAAATGGGAGAGACCTTAATCGGAAGCAGGGGACAGATACGTCTCTGAGCTCAGAGCTGGCAAAGGGAATGGCTTAGTCTGGAAGCCTCACATCAGGGTGCTGCCTTCCACAGCACTCCCTCGGGCTGTCCTTAGCGAAAGCAGCAGCCTGTGGACACTGTGGTGTCCTGCCCAGGGTGGCTGCAGGAGCAGCCCGCAGCTTGCAGCTGGGCTAACATGTGCTGGGCAGAGGGGAAGGTCTGGTTCAGTGCTGCCTCTTGGACACATCGGTGGGGCCACCAACCCTCCCCTGCCAGCCCTGATGGGGACACTGATGTGACACCCCCGGTGCAGTGATTTTGCATCTCACCTGTGCAGGATTCAGCCCCTCGGGGTCATGGCAGCCCATGCGGTGTGAGTGGGGCCAGGCACCTGCCGTGGGCTGACAAGGGGTTTGTTTCCCTGCAGATACAGCTGTGTCCCTTCAGGGGCAGGCAGGGCGAGGGGAGTGTGGCACAGGGGCTGGGGCTGCAGGGGTTCCTGCTCTTTGCTGCATGGAACTTATGGCGATGAAGCCAACCTGTAACTGGGTGGTACCCAGCTCACCACCGCTTTGGACACTTTTAAGGCTCAAAGAGAGCTGGTATCTTTTAGGTCAAGAAAGTGTCTGCTCATCTCCTAACACTTCAAAAATCTGCCTTCTAAGAGGGACTGTGCAGGTAATGTCAGGCAGCCTGATCTCTGCAAGCTTGTGCAGTGAGCTGGGACTTCCTGGCCCAGCTCTGAAAAGCAGCAGCTTGGGGAAGCCCCATCCCACTGGCAGAAACAGCTTTGCAGAGGTGGCAAAGAGGGGGTCAAACCTCATTCTTGACAGGGAACAGGATCCCCAGAAAATACTGAAGTGGCTGAAGATCCTGAAGGTAGAGGGGCTTTGGGCAAGGGATATGGCCAGGGGTGTAATGAGAACTGGACAGGACCATGAATCATGTTACTGGAGACTGAGGTCTAACGAGAGAGCAAGGAGAGGAGGAGACAGGCTCTTCCACCATTGCTCCATCCCTGGTGATGACAATCCCATGTTAGAAAGGAGATGGGTGTGAAGAGCCCTGGGGACATTTACCAGGTCCTAGGTGGCTTTCCCTAGCAAGGAGACTGAGAAGAAGAGTTGGGTTTAGGCACTAGGGCTGCATTTTCCCTTCTGTGTAATTTTCAAGGAAACAGGGAGAGTTTCCAAGTGAGAAGGGTGTCAGATCTTCCCGCCAAAGCCTCTGTCTTTCTTTGACAAGTCTTTGTCAAAGGCCCAAGGCAGAAGAGGGAGGTTTCCCTTGGTGCAGAGGAACATCATTTTGGCTGCATAAGAGGGAAGGGTGAAACTTCTGACAACAGAGAACTGCGAGATCACTAAATCTTTTGGGTTTTTCTTTTTTCCTAATCCTCCACAGTTCTCTCATCATACTGAAAGTGCAGAACCTGCATCAGAGGGCCTCAAATGGTAACCCTACAGTAAGCATCCAAGTGCTGGGAGCTGACCTTGAATTTTGGTGCTACATCCCCACACAGGCCTACAGCAGTCTAACTCGGTGTGCCCAGAAAAACATGCACTAGAGCTTTTCTGTAGCTGTTACAGTTCCTCTCAGGGACCCAGTGATCTGTAACCATTGCATGATGCAACTCGGCATGCTAAAAGTGTTCTGGCCATGCCATCAATGCCAGCACCCCTTGAACCCGTTGGTGAGGGCAGCACCAGGAGGTTGCTCATTGGTCTCTGGCAAGGAGATGCCTATTTGCAACCTGATGTGGCTGCGCTGAGAATTCTGATGGCTGGACCCCATCAGCAGAGATCCCAGGGTGGCCAATCTGGAGGGCATCATCTCTCCTCAGACAAGGAGGGCTGCTCGGCTGAGCGAGACACGAGCACATGAGCAGATCATCACCAGCAGATACTGGTGCTGCTCCGTGTCCAGTGGGAGCTGTGATCCCTGACCCTTCCCCAAGCATTGCGTGGCTGGACATCACTGCAGGTCTGCCCTGCTCTGTGTTCACAGCCCCTGTGCTGCTCTGCTCCTTCCTGCTGGCATGGTGTTTGCCCCACTGCCAGGCCATGCCTCTTCCTGCTCAGGTTAACCTGTCATCCTGGTGAGGGGAGAGAGCACGTGTATAAAGAGCCAGGAGGGCGTTGGGAAGGAGCTGGGAACATTTGCCATAGGAAGCAGGGTAGCCTGCCTGATCAGGGTGAGAAATGCTCCAGCCACCCAAAGCCTTCCTTGCACAGACAGGGACAGCAGCTGGGCTCTGATGTCTGCTCAGCTCCTGCTGCTGAGGGGAGGGGAGAAAACGGGCTTGGAGAGGAGCTCTGGCTGTCCCAAGCTGGCGGCACAGTGTGGGAAACACCGATACACAGCCCAGGGGCCTGGCTGGGAGACAGGCTGTCTCCTGCCCGTGCCTTCATGGGGATAAAAGCATTAAAAAAAAAACCCACAAAAAAAATCAACAAGAATCAATGAGCAAAGGGGTTGTTTTCCCAGGAGAGCTCACACCTTCCCCTTGGCAGGGCTGGGCAGAGGTGCCATCAGGAAGCTGCGCCGCTGCGGGAGCGAGGCGAGATTGCCGTTATCGCATACAATCCGCATGAGGCAATGGGACTGGGCCGTCACCTCTGGCAGCGGTGGCGAGCAGCGGGGCTGGCGGCGGGTTGCCATGGCACGGCTGCAAACAGGCGCCCTCGGCCCCGCTGACTCACCCGCTGCGGAAGTGACCCCAGGTGACCCAGCGCGCTGAAAATGGCCGGCTGCGTGTCTGCGCGGCACCGTGCCAGCCCCGGGAAGCGAGAGAGGGTGATGTCTGGTGATGTCTCCCCAGAAGGAGCATCCCTGGCTTCTCGGTACCCAATCGGACCCTCCCTTCCCAGCGTGGTCCCTGTGGCTGCTCCCACTGCTGGGGCAAACTGCAGCCCAGCTCCTCCCGAAACTGCCTCAGTACTGGGGCAGAGCTGGGGGCTTGGAGAAGAAGCCAGGCAGGTCAAGGCGGGCTCTTGGGGTCTTCCACCGGTGACATCATATCGGTGCGGTGATGTCAGCCAGTCATTATTTGTTTGTATCTCAGTCCCTGCAGGCTGGGGCTTTGAAAAGAGGAGGTGAGGGTGGCTGGGGCGCAGTGGGGTAGGGCCTCTGCTCCACCACGACGCCATGTCCATCACTCCGCCACCTCCTTTGCCTGTCCACAGCACAAGGTCCATCTCTGCAGCAGGAAACCATTGCCTTCCCATCAGCTTCTCCCACCCTGGGAAAACCGCCCAGGCAGCCGTCAGAGCAGATAAGTGGGGCCTCACGTGCCGCAACCAAGCCCCAGCCGTGCCGTGCTGCGCCAGGGAGGCTGGGATTTGCCGCCTGGTGTCCAACTCACCCGTGGCCAGGTGCCAACCCTCCACAGCGCCAGGCATCTCATGTCAGCTGCGCCCACGGAGCTGCGTGCCAGGGGAGCCGTGGGGCCGGGGACCGGGGGCTGCTGGCCAGGAGGGCGGCCAGCCCGGCTCCAAGGCGCCAGGGGGCCGGTGCGGCCAGTGGGATGGAGAGCTGGCACGGGAGTCTCGGCGTGCCAGGACGGTGAGCATCCAGCTGCCACTCCCACGCTGGGTGATGATGCACGCTGGCTGTGGGACTCGTGTATGGGCTGGGGGACAGGAGCCTGGGGGGAGTGATGGGCAGGACCACCCACTGGTGTGCGTGCTGGGTGCTGCAGGAGAGCCCTTGTGTCAGCAGCGGCATAGCAAGCAGCTGCCCTGGGGAGGAAAGGCCTAGACAGAAGAATGTGTGTGGGGACAGGGATGGCTTTGAGCAGGGTTTACGGAGTGGTCAAGAAAACACAGGAAATTGGCTCCAGCTGAAGGTCCTGCTGCTCGGAGACTGCAGTGGGAACGGGAAAATAGACAAGCGGTGTGTCATGGAGGGACCAGACAGCACCAGATAGCACCAAGGTATGGAAAGCCGAGAAAGATGCCAAAGACAGCAGAGGATTATCCAGGGCCGATAAGGCTCTGGGCAATGAAAAAGGACTTTATGGGCTGTTGGGAACCAAAGGCAAGAAACCGTACGGAGATGCCAAACCTGTTAGGAAGGAGAGTGAAGAAGTGATTAGAGATTGCTGAGCTAGAGCTGGATGTGGGATAAGGAAAATGCTTTCCAGGCCATTAGGAAACAAGGAGGATGTGAGACAAACAGCTGCTAGAGACGATACTTCAAAAACCTTAAGCCTGGATAACTCACACCCAGGGGTCCTTTCAGGGCTGGCTAGAGGAGCAGCCAGGATCCGCAGGACTGGGAGAGCACTAATGCAGCATTTGGCATTGGAAAGGGCTGCGCTCCACAGCACAGGAGTGGGAGGCATCAGGGGTAGTAACCAGGGGGAAAAAGTGCAAACACAGTTCACATTAGCAAGCAGGGCTTTGCCGAAGGTCTCGTCGGACCAAGGCAGTTTCTCTCCTCGTTGCAAGCGGCTATTTGGCTGCCAGAGGCCATTCCATAGCTGGGAGGAATTTTGTGTCTTGTTTCATGGTGTTCAGACGTTGGGGAAAAAAAACCTCAAAAGATGCAAAAAGCAACATGCTAGATCCATTGATAGTACCTTAAATGTGTTACGAGATGGTTAATTGGCCAAGAAACCATCAGTGAGGGGTTTTGAGCAGGTCTTATGTATTGGCACAGGCAGGATCCCTGGTGTACTGGTGGAGCAGACCATTGTCCCTGGCATGCACTGGTTGTGCTCCCTCCATAAGGCCTGCAGTGGGAATCCATCTCAGGGCTATGTTTTGTCCATATAAATCCCAGCCAAGAGGTGGACTTTTCATCTCAGTGACTCGGGCTATCTCCCAAACAGCAGAACCATTTCCCCCACCAACCCCCCCAGAAATTAATCTCTGGGATTGCTTCAAGAGTTTACACCCTTGGGGACCCAGGCTGCCTGCATCGCACCCCATTGAACTGAGCGGAAGGTGGGAAGCAAGGGACTGGAGCTGATCCCCTGCTGCCAAAACCATGTGCTCTCCATCAGACAAAAGACTATTTCTTTGTCTGATAGCAGCAGGGATGTTATTTTTAGAAAAGCCAAAGCTGATGTTTTGTGATAATTCTTTCAGCCAGGAAGGGTGGAGGAAGCTCACAGGGCTTGCTCAGGGTTTTGGGCTGGATGGGAGCTGTGGCTGTGGCTCAGGCCTTGCCTTGTGTGGGCAGCAAGAGATGACCCACACATGTGCCATTCCCTGGGCACTTCCTACTTGGGGAGGCAAGAAGTGAGTTCACCGCCCTAAGGCATGAGTGCAGGGAGAATGAATTATCACAGAATCATGGACTGGTTTGGGCTGGGACCTTCACAGTCCATCCAGTCCAACCCCCCTGCAGGGAGCAGGGCCATCTGCAGCTAGAGCAGGGCGCTCAGAGCCCCAGCCAACCTCACCTTCAGTGTTTCCAGGGATGGGGCAGCCACCCCCTCTCTGGGCACCCTGGGCCAGAGTTTCATCACCCTCAGAATCAAAACTTTATTCCTTCTCTCCAGTCTAAATCTCCCTCTTTTGGTTTCAAACCATCACCCCTTGTCCTGTCACAACAGGGCCTGATAAAAAGTCTGTCCCCATCTTTCTGGCAGGCCCCTTGAAGTACCAGGCTGCAATAAGGTCTCCCCGGAGCCTTCGCTGCAGGCTGAACCCCCAGCTCTCCCAGCCTGGCCTCCCAGCACAGGGGTTCCAGCCCCCCAGCACAGGGGTTCCAGCCCCCCAGCAGAGGGGTTCCAGCCCTCCCAGAACAGGGGTTCCAGCCCCCCAGCAGAGGGGTTCCAGCCCTCCCAGCACAGGGGTTCCAGCCC
>JANVCC010000034.1:7569933-7674629 GCA_025345505.1 Todiramphus chloris collaris
CCCCCAGCAGAGGGGTTCCAGCCCTCCCAGCACAGGGGTTCCAGCCCTCCCAGCACTGCTGGGGCTGCTCTGGCCCCGCTCCACCAGGTCTCTGTCTCTCCCGTGCAGAGGACTCTGAAGCTGGGCCCAGCGCTGCAGGGGGCTCAGCGGAGCGGAGGGGCAAGATCCGCCCGCGCGGGCGCTGTCGGCCCCGCTCTGCCGGTGCCGGTGCCGGTGCCGGTGCCGGGCCGCGAACCCCGCCCCGAGCCGCGGCGCGTGCTCCCTCCCGTCCGCCGGGGGGCGCCGCCGGGGGCGGACTCAGCGGAAGGGCGGGGCCGCCCCGCCCAGCCACGCATGCGTCCCCCGCGCGCCGGCCAAGGGCGGGAAGCGGCGGCGGGCGATGTGGCGGCGGCGGCCGGAACAGCAGCAGCAGCGGGCTCGGGCGCTGCCCGATGCTGTCGGTGCGTTGTGCCGGGCTCTACCGCCCCGAGCCCGGCCGGCTCCCGACACCCTCCGCCGCGCCAGGTTCGATCGGCCGCAGGCGGTGAGCGCGGGCCGCCTCTGGGCGCCGTTCTCCGGTGGTCCCCCGGTTGCCTAGCGGCCCCCGGCCTCCCCCGCGCCGCCCCCGCCGGGCAGTGTGCGGGCATGTTGGTGTGGAAAGGCGGGGATCCCTGTGCGGGGAGGGCCTGGCCCCGCGTGGGGGGAGCGTGGGCACCCAGGCGGGACCGAGCCTGGGGACACAGGGGCACCTGTGAGGGGGCTTCAGCGTGGGCCCCAGCCGGCCTGCGTTATGGGCCTGCAAACTCGCTTCTCTGGGAAGGGCTTTATCTTACGGTGCCTTTCGTTTAAAGCTTGATGTTTCCTCATGGGCTGCAACACCTTTGGAGTGTCACCTGAGGTTTGCTTCCCTTCGCTGTACAGCGGTGTGGGCCTTTCTGCTTCAGGGCTGTGCAAGGCAGCCTGCTTGCGAGGTGCCCACTGCACATGCAGGGTCCCGCACTTGCTCAGATTGCTATTTTAAGCATTTTACGAGCATTGGCTGAAATTCCAACTGTAAGAATCACTTTCAGTTTGTCAGCAAGCTGTCCTTGTGTGGTCAAGCAGTGGCTTCCAGTTCCAACATGTGTGCTGCCTTTTGAGTTTTTGATGCTATCGTGGTTGGATCTTTTCAGTGTCTTCAAGTGCCAGTTTGACTAGGGGTGAGTTGTACCATATGTGGTTATATCAGACCAGATATTTTGGAAGCTGCACTCCCATATGCTGTGCCTCAAGAGTGGGATTGTTGTTATACAGCCCTTCTCTTTCTGAGTGCACCTTATTATATGGAGGGCTAACATGTGAACCTGCCTGATTCAATAATCTTGGCAGAATGCAGGTGTGCTCTTCTGTGTAACAACTGTCTGATGCTCAGCCAGGGTTTCAATTGCCTAATTGAGATTAAATATATGGCAGATATTTTGCCTGCTGATGTCCCCCCCACTGCTCTCTTTCTTTTTCAGAGCCTGGATTTCTGGAGGCTGCTTTATGCTCTTCTGAAACAAATCCACGGAGGCGAGTGGTCTGAGTCTGATGCCATAGGTAACCTAGTCAGTCTGGCTGTGCAATTTCCATCTGTCCCTGGGACTGGTTTTGTAGGACTTCTTATTTGGCTTCTTGCTCCCTGTCAGGAATGCTCCATTTTGAATGCTTGTGCTGCCAACTCAGTGTTGCACCACAGCTGTGCAGGCAGATTTACTCCTGTTTGGCTTGCTGTGTCTAGGAAACTGGGATGTTATTGCTTCTGCTCTGGGCTCGTGCTTCCCTTTGACATGTGACTGCAGGTAAATCTCTTGATTCTTAGCACTTGCAGAGATAATTACAGAAATAGGCTTGTTTTTCTTTTGATTCCTGGTGGTTAATTCTCTTATCTAAAGTGCTATGTCAGAGCTGTGAATTATAGCATGTGAACCATAAAGGCAGTGTTTTGGATTGAAGTTCTAGGCAAAACAAAGAGTAAAGTGTGTGTGATTATTTTAGAGGGACTGTGAATATCTCTAGGGACTGGGCCACTACTCCAGAGGAAGCTGAATGCAGTTTGGCTTCTCAGGATGTCAGAGAAACATTTACTTCTTAGATGTGTGTTGTTCCAAGCACAATAGTACTCCCCAGATTCCTCTTGTGAAAGACGTCTGTCTAGAGCCCCTCCGTTGTCAGAGGAAGTCTTGAGAAAGGGATTGTCAGTGATGAATAGAGGTCTGCTCAGACCAAAACCACTTAAAAATCCACTTTTTCCCTTGGAAGCAAAAAAATCTAAGCAGCATTGTTTAAGCCTCTGAAGAGCTGCAAATATGATGTAGATGGACTTAAAAAAGGCTAAGCATTGTGGAGCGTGGAGTAAAACCAGCATAGCTTTCCTGGTAGCTCAGCAGGAAATCAGCATGGTTCTGCGTTACCCACAGGACTGCTATTTTTCATTTGGTTGTTTTTGCATTTCCACTCATCCACAGTCTGCTGTGTATGGTAACTCAGTTTATTGTTAGCCTCCAGCAGCTTTGTGGAGGTGGTCCTGCACCAGGGGTGACCTCGTTGAATCCCGGCTGCTCGCTTCCTAATTGCCCGTGGCAGGTTGCTGGCTCCAGAGAGCAAACCCAGCCTCTGCTGGTAGATTGTGAGGTAGGAATTTGTGGTCCTGCTCCAAACAGCTGAGCTGATTTTTAGGAAACATTTAGTCACAACTTGGTGATTTAAGCTGAAATTCAGGTTGGAGAGCCCTACTGTTTTTCAAATTACACTAATTACCTTTGCTTGGCCAAGTGAATGAGTTGTCTGCCGTGAACACAGTATATTACTGCCTTTCTTTTCTGTCCCTACTCTGGAGCACTTGTGCTTTCATGTATTTATTTCATGCAGATGAAGTGGAAGCCTTGGGCATAGGGACTAATTAACTTTCTCAGGTTTGTATAGGATCCTGTTGCACAACAAAGAATTGAAATGGATTCCTCTAATTCAAGTCTAGTGCTTTAGTTCATGGCTCAGGCTTCCCTTGCTTTGCTGCTTTCTGTACAACCTCTTAATTGTCTTAGATAAAAGGAGGAGAGGAGAGGTTGCTGGATCCCAGGGGAAGGCTATGAAGATTCCTTTAGTTACTGTGTGCACAGGAGCAGCTTTCTGGAAAACAGAAGTGTTAGTCAAATGGCCTTGTAACCTTTCCAAAGGAAACACTGAACTTTGGCCTGTAGTCTGCCTGTGTTGTTGGGGTGACAGTGGTTCTCACCACTCTGTAGAGTGGGACCTACGTTTCAAGGACTGCCTGCCAGAGGCTGGGCCACTTGCAGTTGTGAGGTGCTAGAAAAAAGCAGTGCCTTGCAAGGACAGAGTGCTCTTACAGATTTTTGCCCATGGAAAAGGACAGTTTTTTCCAGATTTTTTTTTTTTTCCTTGAGCTGAGAAGTCCTTTTTATCAAGTGACTTTCCAAGTTGCACCGCAGGGTACATGTTTGTTTTGAATTCAAAAAGTAGTTTTCATTAGTCAGTTTTTGATCTGATCTTGTCAGAAAGGTGAATTTTAGAGGAGATTCAAATTTGCTTTGCACTGAACAGCTATTACTCATTCCCTTGTTAGTTGCCACATGACATTGTTTAGAAAAACTTTCTGCATCACATTTTTAAATGGTTGATGCATTTTATTGCCTAGGTAGCAGAAACTAAAAGATTGGAAAAATCATGCATTAAAATCCACGTGGTTTGATGTTGTAAGATGTAGGAACTATTCCCAACTTTGGTGGGAAGGCATTAGCACACTGCAGCCCCTTCACCCTGTCAGGACAAGGTGTCTGCTGTCAATGGAGTACTAGTCACAGTAATCTCTAATAGTGCTCTGGGCACAACCTCACTCATGAAGGCAAGATTAGTGGTTTCACGCTGCTCTTTCTTCAGAGAGGCTGAGTGCTGATGGACTTGCTTAACAACCTGACAACCACGCCAGGCAGCAGTGCAATGTGCGTTTAGATAGTTGGAGGATATGTTTCTTTTCTGGAGTCACAATTCATTTTTTATAGTATGGGAAAGAGCTCTGGAGCTGCAATATATTTTTGTTTGTTTGACAAATGAAGCAGAAAATGTTTTTCTGCAGCAACAGTTTCCCATAATACCACTACCTATGCAGGGGTTTCTTGCCTGAATGTATGAAGTAATGTATCTATATCTGTTCTCGTAGTTGATTTATTTCCTTTCCATCTTAGCCTGCCAGGCTAATGCATATCCTTATTTGAATATCATGTTGTATTTCACTGAAAGTATTCTGCAGGATTCACGAAGCCAAAGAGCACAGCTTGAGTGTAGTTTCAAAAGAGCTGAACGCTGCTCTTCATCCACAGTTTGGTCTTACTTGCTTGTCACTGTTTAGGGTCAGGGCAGCCCCTTAGGCCTGTAACAGCCACTCTCTGTTAACCCCCCTCCCTCCCCAGAGGTGAAGAGAAAGGGAATAAGGGAGAGAGACTTAGCGATTAGAAAAGGAAACTAGAACAGCTTGAATGAAATGAAAATATTTATAAAAGTGGAATATATACAAATCTATACAAAACCAGTATGGAACCCAACCCCCCTGATGGTAATTTCATCACCGTCACCACTGATGCTGTGGAGCAGGCACCAGGGCAGTCCCAGACTGGGCCCAGCAGCAGATGGGAGCTGTGTTCAGGAGCTGGATTCTGGTACCGGGTTCAGGAACGCACAGACCGGGGTCGAAGGCGGAATGGACAGAGTCCTCCTTGGGTGCTCCAAGGAAGGAACCGAAACAAGACCTGAGCCAAGCCAAGCAAAGTTGGCCAAGCAGGGGAGAAGAAGCCCAGAGATCCTTCGGATCCCTCAGCTTTATGCCGAATATGATGTATATGGTCTGGAATACCTTGTTGGTCAGTTTGGGGTCACCCGTCCTGTCCACTCCTCCCTGCAGGTGCAGCCTTTCACTTTCTGCAGCCCCCCAATGTGGTACACAAGATCCAGCAGTGCCCTTGGTCTGCCCACCAACCCTTGGTACCAACCCTAAACACCAGGTGTTGGCACTGCTGGAAGCAGACACTGCCTGTGAGAACAGGCTGCTGACTTCAGACAGTGCAGTGAGAAGAACTGAGCTGAGAAGTAAAATTACTGAACAGAATTAGTTCTGTTCTCACTCAAACCAGGACATTGCTGAACATACTTTTATAAGTAATGTGCCTGCAGAAGGTGGTTAGTTAGGAGTGTGGGTGTCTTTCTGTACAAATTGCCTAATCCTAATGAAATGACCACAGATGTTGTCAAAGGGGAGGTGTTACATGCTGAGCGATGGCTTTTCCTCTCTCTTGGCTGCTCATTATGGAGAAATTTGTCTTGATCTTGGGTACTTACATAGCCTCTACTACCATCTATCTGAGCATTGTTTCCTTGTAAGCAGAGCCCTGTAAAGATGTGTAAAACTATGTGACTTCTCTAAGGTCATGAAGAGGCATTTTGAGCCCCAGTTCCAGATCCAAGCTTTGACCACTCACCCACAGTTCTTGCCTGATAGACCAATTGTACCCTCTTATATGAGGGGGATGTGTCACAGAGGGAGACAAAATAGGGGGAGAAAAAGGACCAGAGCAACACGGAGACTCAGGTGGCAAATTGCCTTAGTGTATCTGGTCCTGAATGGTGTTTCAGAGAAGGGAAATGGTGATAAAGGGAAAAATCACCTGTCTTGTTCTGTTCCTTCGCTTTGGTGTGTGATTTCTTGGGGAGCTTCCTGAACTGCAGATGGCAGCATGTGATGCTTGTTTGCTTGAAAAAGGAGGAAAGTACACACTGATCTTCCTTCCTTTTGAAGTATTTCTGCTTTCACCTGTTATGGCAGTTCATTTCTTGACAAATGCACAAAGGAAAGGGCAGCATGAAAACCTAGCTCACGTGAGAAGATTCCAGGAGCGATCAAAATAGAATCTCTATCTACTCCCCCTGTGCGTGAAGCGTTGGAGCGCACATCTACAGCAAGATTTTTAGCTAACCGTAGGCATTTCTGCCACCCTAGCATCGTGAAGGGAAGCTGCTTGTTTTCACATTCACAGGTTTTGCAAAAAGAGCAGAGTGATTTAGGTGTTTGGTTTCCTTTCTGTGTCTGTAAAGCAGAACCAAGCTAGGCTTAAACCCAGCCGTTTGACTGTTGTGTCTCTGCAGAAGCTCTGTTACACAAAACACTAATTCTGCAAAAAATAGTAGCTCTGCACCATCGTGTCACCTGCTTAATCATGCTCTTGATCTTGTTTTATCTTCTTTAGTCAGGGCTGATGTCTTTGTCAGGAACTCGTTTGGAGCTTTCATGTGGTGAGTCGAGTATTCCTGCTCCCGCTGCTGAAGATGCACGGTGACCTGTGCAGTGGGTCCGGCTGCGTATTTGCACTGTGAAGCACTCTGGAAGTAGGCATGTCCTTAGGGATCCCCACTCTTGTTGCCCTGAATCCTGAAGTTTGTCAAACAGTGCACACAATATACCTTCCTCTGGTTTGTCAAGGAGCAAAGGGCTTGGTGGCTTTTTCTGCCTACCAGAGCGGTGGCAATGTACCACTCCCAGAGGGTTACTAGCATAGGTCAGCTTACAGCTCCTCCCTGTGCCTTGGGTTTGCATTGCTTTTTTGGTGGCTAAGACTCCTTTAGCATTTCTCAGAGTTAAACCAACCACTCTTCACCGTGAAAGCCTCTTGTACTTAACAAATTCCTTTTCAGAGCAACAGGATTTTTTTTTTCCTTGTGTTTTGTTTTGAAGTTGGTGATTGTGTGGCTTTTGAGCTTCAGCAGTCAGTGCCAGACAAAGGAAGATTACGGTACGTGCGATGCTGAGGGATGTTTTTACCACAAGTGGCAAGGAACAGGCAAATGAGTACGTAATATGATGAATGTTTATGTTAATTAAGGACAGCAGTGACAATCCCTGATTGTGTGAGGTTTGTACATCCCGATTTTTTTTTTTGTGTGTGTGTACCTTTTTTTTTAAAACCTTACAGAGAAGCATTACACTGTAAAAGGGGAGCAGCTTTCTTCCTTCCCTTTTTAAGAATGCCTAAACTGGATCAAATGGAAGGTTCCTGTAGATCCATCCAGCTGTGGCAGCTGTCAAAAGTGGATGCCCAAGGGAAAGGAAAGAGCAAATATAGAAGGATGCTTTCAGGGGGTATTCTTTCAGCCCCCAAACTTCCCAAGCCAGAGAGGTTATCTTTGTATTCCATAAGCTTCCATGAACTCTGGTTTCTCCTCGAGCCTGTATAATTTGTGTCTGTAGTGTCCCATGGCTGGAAATTTCAGAGCTTTGCTGTATCTGTGAAGAACATCTTTTTAACTTCCTTTGCCTCATGTGCTTGCTAAGTTTTAGTGGCTCTCCGTTCTTGTATTTAATGTTGCACAATTTATTCCCTATTCACCCATTCCACAGCACTCCTGGTTTTAAAGAGTTTTGTCGTATCCATTCTCAGTCATCATCTTGGCCTGTGCTGTCAGTTCTTGCAATGAAGCTGTTCTGTAGCGGGGATCGTACTTGTTCTTTCTCTTTTATTTTTTTTTCCTCAAGTTGCCTGTAGCTTTTTGAGTCTGAAAAATTAAAATAACACTGTTAATTTGAGATGTGTAGTCATAGTGAGTGTAGACAACAATATAAGGTTGTTCCCTGTGCTCTGTTTAGTTTCTTTTCTAGGTTTCTCACATTCAGTTTGCTTTTGGATGCACATGAGAAACAAGTGTGATATTGTAATGAAAAATCTTAGGATCCGAGATTGTGTTCCTGACACAAGTGGTCAGCTCCAAGCCCATTGCTATGTCAGTTAAGTTAGAATTGTTTTTTCCCTTGTGCGCATAATTTTTCTTCTTTTAAAAAATAAAAATTTTATCTGTAATTTCAAAGCTTGGGCTCATTAGGTTCTGCAATCCTTCATGATCTGCCTCACTACTGAGTTATGGCCCGTCAACACCGAATTTTCTGTCACTATCAAGTTGTCTCATGTATCATTTTGAGTTAGTTCAATAACAACTGTCTTAACACAGAGCCCTCATTTGAAAACACCATTTTTTCCTACCCTCTGGTTCTTGTCTTTCAGGCCCTTGTCATTGATTCCAGCACCTTCCCTCTACTGCAGTGGCTTAGTTTCTTTGTGCTATCTGAATCCCTCTGAGAAGTCTAAAAGTCCTGCATTGGTCGAGTCTTCCTTAATCACTTTAGAGAACTCCAGTGGCTTTTTGAGTGGGGCTTCCTTTTACATCAGCTGTTGGTTCTTCCCCAGCATGTACTGCTTATCATTGTGCCCCCTAATTATGTTCTTTATTATAGCTTTGACTTAGTACAGAGCCGAGGCTTAGCGATCAGAATGCTTGTTAATAATAATTTTCTGTTTCCTCAGTATTTTACCTGTTTTGTATCTGTTGGGTAACATTTGCTGGTGTGAAGGAATATGGATCAGAACATTCCTGAGAATTAAATAGTCCATGTGGTCTGGTAGGCAGTGATGTACTGCATTATCTCTGCCTGCTCACTGGTGCTCAGAGATTTGCAGCGGGCTGTGAAAGTCCTATCTCTAAATTCCAGTTTCATTCAGGAGTAAAGTGGCTCAGGGTGTTTACTAATTCATAGCATGCTGGTGGCTCATAAAAAATGAAAGGGTGAATTGGAGCCCTGTTACAGTGGGGATGGCTGTTTACCTTTTTTTGCCTTTGTTAATCTCCAAGAGGCCATTACTGGCCTTAATCTCAACATTGAATTTCTTCTTTTCCCTTAGCAGTAGTTCCTTTAGATGGGAATGGAGCAGCATAAGGAAGGCCTTTACCCTTTACCTCTTGTCCTTTATCAGCTGTTGATAAGGACTGCAGTCCTCACTGTCCTCCAATAATCTTAGACTTGATTTAAAATCTTGCTCTCAGAGGAGACAGCAGTTTCTGGAACTGAAGGGGTAAATGCCTTGTGCAGTGCAGTGTGTTACTCTCAATTGTTTTCTTCTTTGCAGATAACCAGATTAAGTTTGTAAAATCAGCGTTATGGTTCCATGGCTATGGCAGGCCGGAACTCTACCAGCTCCCCTCCGACGGCTCAGCGGGCAGTCGGGAGCTGCTGCTGGCATTTTCCTGGCTGCTGCACAGACAAGGCCTCTTGGAGCAGCTTTTGGCTCGGAACAGAGTAAAGACTGGAGATGAAACTTCTGTGTGCACGGTGAGCATCTGTGTCCTTCTGCCTTATCTGTCCATCAGTAACAGCCTGTGACAGCAGCCCTGTTCTTGCTAGTGTGTAGTGTGATACCTTTGCAAATAAATGCTTTACTCCAGCTTTAAAAAAGCTTCATCTGGAACCTGTTTTCTTTCCCTTCTCTAAACCTTCTGTGTAGAGGTGATCTGGGTTCCCTCTCTTTCTCAACCTCCTACCCCTATCTGAGTTCCCTGATTTTGTATTTCTAGTCCAGGTGAGACCAGTGCGGAGGAGTGCAGCTACGTGAATGTCTTTGATCTCTGCTGCTGAGTTTTGTGCTTCCAGACTGTAGCACGAGTGGCTCTACAGTGTAAGCAAATGTGTTAGCTGTTGAATGCTGGGTATGTTGGCATTGGGCAGAGCAACTAATCCTAAGGCAAACGGTGCTTTTTTTTTAAAAACATTGAGATCTCAAATGGCAGCTACTGCTCTTGGAGTAACTAATGACCTTGTAGCCTCCTTAAGAAAACAGTGGGATATGTTGCTGTGTTTCCGTCAGTAAAAAGATGTTAGCACATGGAAAGCCTGCTCTGAGGTAACCTACGGGTAGCTGTGTGTCTGCTTTATCTGCAATATATACATGTGATAAAAACCTAAACTAAAAAAAAACAAACAGAAAAACACAGTCTAATAATGTTTGGTACTATTACTTTTAAAATCCTTCCTTACATTTAAGACCTCATGCACATGTTGCTGTATACACAATTACTCTGGAGCACAGAGTGAGAAGCTCAGGAGGAGGAGATGTTTTTTCCATGTTTATATCGTGTTTCTTTCAAGTAAACTCCCCCCACTCTTAACACAACAGGTAACATAGGCTGAATTTAAACTGATCAGTGCAGTGTGTTAGAGTGGTTGAGGCCCCTCTTTGTGCTTGTCGTTGTTGTTAAGTCCTCTTCAGCTAGTCAGACATTCTGGTTCCAAATGACAGGCTTACAGGATTGTCTCATTTTTTGGCAAAGGACACTGTAGGTCAGAAACCCTACCTCCTGATATCTCAATGTCTGAGACCTTGTGGTCTCCAGCCTACACCATAGGCTGCCTGTTTTCCCAGAATCTTTCTAGGGGACGGCAAAGCAGGAGAGCAAGAGTTTGGAAAGCTGTGACAGAGATACGGCATCTTCAGAAGGGGAACACTTTTACGAACGGAAAACAGCTCAAAGGGAAGAGTCATCTTTGTGAGAACGTTATGAACAGCATTTTGAGAAAACACAGCTCTTGCTACAGTCCAATTGCTTGCTGCACAGAAGAGGGAGCACAAGAGGCCGTGCTGGCTTCTCTGAGTGTGGCTGGTGCCGCCCTCCAGTGATGTGAAAGACTCCTTGAGACTATAGGAAAAACACACTTCTGGACAACTTTTTACTTTAACCTTAAGTTTTCCTTTTTTTCTTGTGTGGTAGGAGATTATTTTTTTGTGTCATTAATTTCTCTGTCAAAAGAGCCGTGAGTGAAGTGCAGCAGGAACACAAATGGAGGAACTGGGGCAGGACCTACGTTATTTTTATCTGTAGGTCTGCAGTTCTGCATTTTCCAAAAAGAGACGAAAGAGCTATAGTGATAGACAATGTTATCTCCTATGGCCACAGAGGCACACTGAGAAATTTGTTGCTGTGCCTTTCACTGTAATTCTAACTTGCTCTACCTATGTTTCTCAAGGATAGAATGCATATTTCATGTTTTATCCAGTGACTGTGTTTGGAAAGGTTTACATGACAGGAAATAGTTTTTTCAATAGGCCTGACAAAAAATATATATATATACTGGGAGTTGCAGTAAGCATGTATATGGAAAGCTCATTGTTTTAATGACAGCATTTCTTGTATGGTGTTCATCTAGCAAGTTTTCATGCTCCAATAAAAACAGGTGTTTGTGGAGGGGGAAAAAAAAGATAGAACGTAGTCACAGCATAGCTAGAGTGTTTTGTGGTTCTACATGACAAGAAAGTTAAGCAGAATTTTGAGGGAGATGTCTTATATCTTTTAATTGAACAACTTTAGGCATTACAAAAAAGGATCAACTTTTAGGCAGTTACAAAACAAAAAAATTCAACCGGTATGACCCAAGAAAACTGAGATCTAGGAAAGCTCACTTAAGGATGTAAGGATGGGTGAGAAGATAGGTGGGTCACACAGCTCATTTCTGTTAGTGTGTGGATTCAGTTTCTTCTGAACCACTCATGAAAGCCTGTTGTTTGCTGCATGAAGGTGGGATAGTTCTGTTATTGTTATTTGATATTATTTGTTATTTTATCAGATACCTTCACGTGGCAAAGCCTACTCATCAGTCAGACAGTGTTCAACAATATTATAGCCCCTAAAATTGTAGTGAGAAAGGAAGAAGCTGAGGCTGTTAGTTTGATAACCTGACATCTTGTGAATTAAAGTACAACTTGGACATTGAAGTACTGGAATTTGGAATCTGAGAATGTTAAATACCAGGCATTTGTGATACTTAAGCTGAAGTGCCAGAAGATGCGTAACAAATTGTAAAGGCATTGCTAAACATGCCAGAGATGTAGTCTCTGCAGTTGTAGCTCTCTTCTGTTGAAATAATTTGAAGGAAAAAAGGTAAAAGAGGGAGAAAAAAGCTTAGCAGGGAAAGATTTGTCGTTCCCTAGAAGAAAAAATAGGAAAAGCTTTTTAAAACAACTGAAATTCTCAGCTGAGAAAGAGCTTGAAAAATCTTCCACAACATGGAGTATTTTTTTTTAAATTTTTCTTTTAATGACTATAAACAATTGAAAATATTTTCCTGAAATGAAAATGTTGCAAAACAAAAATCCATGAAATAGTATTTGGTTCTGTGTGTTGCTGAGATCTCTGCCAAAATCAGCGAAGCACGAAAGCCTGGCAAAGCACCTCTCTGAGAATAAATGTGAAGAAAATCCATGCCCTTTGTCTTCATCTGAAAAAATGGAGTCTCAAGAACTGTAGGCATAGCTGGAGTTCAAACTGATACTCACGTGGTTTATTTTTAAAGCTTTGAAATCCACACGAGTGGTCAGTGGTCTTTTGCGCGAACAGAGAATGCAGTTAATCCCTCGAATAAGGGTGCAATCATGTTCTGACTATTCTTTCAGCCTAGGTTTGAAACAAAACCTCCAGCCTGCTAAATTGCTGATAATATGCCAAATACCCAACATATCAAGGGCCAATTAAATTAATTTCTTTCATTTCAGATTAACACTCTCTGGCCTTTTTTTTTCCTCCTTCCCAGTTCCTTAGCAACACTGTTTTCTTCCCCTGCAAATTGAACATTTCCATCAGCCCTGAAGGATTTCAGGGCGGTTATTTATAGAGGGACAAGGGTATTCATGACACATGATGGACATGGAGCTCAGTTGCTGCGTTGAATTTGTAATATTGAGATCCTGAGCTGGGGAAGGCTCCCATAAATTTACTTTTACATGCACTTTCATCTTCAGAATCAAAAGTTAAGTGATTCCTAAAATGATAAACTAAACAGTGATGAAAGCATGATGGAAGTGTTAAGGCGGTAGGAGGTAGTGCTTCATGTGGCTAATGTAATGAAGAAAATAATCTCGAGGTAGGTGTTGGTGAGGACAGGTATGGTTAGTAGCCTAGGATGGTTATATGGGTTGACTGCTTTCGTATGTTAGGTAAGAAAATCCTTCAGGGCACCTTGTCTCCCGTGGCCCGCAGCCCCTTTTATTTTGGAAGGATGGTGCTGCGTGCCCCAGTGAGCAGGACTGCAGGAGCCACTGCCCTCGTTAGTCTTCCACCCACAGCTTTCTTCCAATGTGTGAAGTTTCTAAACTTGGGGGCAGATGGTTAAAAGAGCAGACTGGAACCCATGTTGCTGTGCAGGAGGAGCAGCAGCGGGACCAGGGGATTGATGGAGCATGTCAAACTCTAGTACCTGGCTGCTGTAGTGCAAGTCCATGCTCTGAATTTCCTGTGGTGATCTGTCAGCAGGCTGGTGACTTCAAGTTCAAACATTGCATTGGTCAACTCTTAAAAAAAGTAATCAGTAATTCTATTAGATCTATAAAGACTTAAGTACAATCTGAACTGGAGGTTCACAGAGATTTACTGAAGTGTCTACTTGGGAATTCTTGCCTGTTGTTATTGCCTTAAAGCACTAGGTAATTAATTGATAGACATTGTCTTCAAAGGCTTTCTACACCCCTTGTGGGTTTCTATGTCAGATATGTGCTGCTGTGATGTCAGTCCTAACATCTTTTGTTGCTTTGGTGAACATGTAGAGACAGATTATTTTAAGTGCCACTTATTGATTCCTATTTACACATGAAAATCCTAGAGTACAGACCAGATCTGAAACCCTGTAGGTGAAATGCTGTCCCTCAAGGAACCTGTAAATCAGATGTGGGGAGCTCATATTCTGCCTCTGAGAAGCAGGGAATTGTTTGATATAAATCTTCCTTTTTAGCACATTCAGTATTTGATTAATTTTTTTCTTAGCCTTGCTTTTTAGATTTTAGCGGTATCATCACAGCTTTCTCCAAATCTATGATGGTTTGTGCAGATAATAGCAGTACTCTGTGAGGCTCTCTTCTTTCTGTTTCCAAGGTGGAATGCTGTCTGCACTGGTGTTATTTCTACTGCTGGAATTAATCTGTGTGCCCTGTAATTTAATTATGTCTGGAGGCTGTTGAGATTTTCTACAGGGTTAGTGATATTATATCCCTCATTATCACCAGGAGATGTTGTACCAACACTAGTTCTTGGTTCCACTCATTCCCTCTGCCTCCTTCTTGCCCTCTGAGTGAAATTGAATGCCCCTCCCCTTTTGTGATTTTTTTTTTAAAATAGTAATCAACAAATAGAACTATTATGGCTTCTATAGTTGGAATTCGTGCGTGTGTCTCTAGCATGCCAGAGTGAGGTCAGTTTAATTACTTTGGGTGGGGAAAAATTGAAACTTCACATGCCTTCTGACTTGGGGTTTGCAATTTGATTAATCTTTTGTTTGTCACGGTCTACTTTGACTCACTGGCTATTTCTAATAGAGCAAGGCTTATGCTTGGTCTAATCTTGTTGATGAAATTCCTTTCTCTTATAGAAATCTTGATCGTCGCTGATGTTCCATAAACCATGTTATTAGAGGAAAGTGTTAACACAGCAGCCAAGCTCGATGTTTACCCCAGCAGAAAATCTGGAAACCTTTGGCACTAGTGTCAGTAAATGTACATTTTCTAGGTCTTTTTTTTCCCCCCTCTTCACCTATTCCAGTGAAGGCAGAGGAGGGAATTGTATTAACCTATTGATTCTGACTCAGACACATAATTACTTTCCAGATCTTTATGGGCTATATTAGTCTGTCAGCTTTCATTTTTTGATTTCCCTCCCTTATTCCCTGCGCGTACATTTCTATTCTTTGTCCTCCTGTCTTTGCAGTAAGTCACGATTTATCTTTTTGCCCTTTTTTGCTTTTTTTCTCTACTAGCTTTGCTTTATTACGGTAGCTGTTAAGGAACACTTCTTTAAAACCTAGTCAGAGGGCACAGGATCCCTGAAGTTTCTCCACAGACTTTCCCTCGCCTCATTTTTGGCAGTAAACGACGCTGCTTTGCCTGAGGCAGCCTGCTGTGCTTGGTGTGTGCTGCATCCCCATCCCCTGGGCTAGCACCAGGGCCAGACTTCTGCAGTGCAGTGGGCTCCTGTGTGCCTGACAGGTCTATTGTAGTGCTCTCTTTGCACAGCTACCCACTTGCAAAGGCTTCTACCAGAAACTAAGGGAGAAAAATGCTTGAATTTTGCTTTTCTGCTTCTTGTACTTTTTGAAATCGCTTCCTGGATAGGCAACTGCTGAACCCTGAAGTGTTAATTTTTGCCTTTAGTTGCAGATACTGCCCTTAGGCTTAAACATGTTTTGTTGTCAGAGGTGATTAAATTAGGAATATGTTTTTACCAAACAAGAACTGGAGCACATTTCAGTTTGGACTTTTGACGTGCACTTTGCTTTTTCTTGTGTTAAAGCAGAAGATACAGGTGATAGCTGAAATTGTCTCCCTGTTGTTCTGTGTGTGCATATGTACGTGCTATTCTTTCTGGTCTTTTGTGTTTGTTTTGTTTGGGCGTTTGGTTTTTCTTTTTTTTATTTTTAATTCTATGCTTTGGACTTACTAGGGAACCTTTTTCCCAATAAAAAAAGTGGTTAACAACATTTTTTTTTTGCCTGACACAGTGAATCCAGTTTTAAGAGAGTTTTTTGTGTCTTTTTTTTTCTCTTTATTTTTGACAATGTGTTAAGGTAAAATTCTCTAAAAGAGGAGTTTGAAATGATCAGAAAGTCTTGTAATGTACTGAATCTGCTGTTTCTCTGGTCATATTTGAATTTCAAATACATGCAAAATGTCTTGAAGCTGATGTTAACAGCTGATGTGTTCCAGATGGGGTTCTGCAAACAGGCAGTGGAGTCTCTTGAGCTTTCATGTGACAAGAGGAAGATGAGGACTGGTGTAAGTAGTAAGAAGGCTTAGCATGGCCATCCTGGTACTCTGTACTTTGCTGAAATCCTGTGTAGGGATCCCCTTCCTTGTCCAGTGGGGAAATGGTGTCATTTGAAGATGTTTTAGGGGCCTCTCCTGCCCTCCAGTGTCAGGGAGCAGGCAGTACTGTTGCTACCTTCTGATGAGTTTTGCTCTATGGAACTTTGATTTAAATGAGAACATCCTTTGCTTTTGGCGTCCCATGGTAATTTATTTAACTTTAATTGGAGGATCTTTTGAGGTAAAGCACTTTTTTTTTCTCAGGAGAACAAAAGGAGCGTGCAAAGACGGCCATGGCAAGTCTTTGACATAGGGCAGAGCTCTGCCTCCTCTTCTGGAGAGCACTTACCGATGCTTCTCCTGCTGGCCTCTTGCTCCAGTTTTGCTGCCAGTATGGCAAGCTGCATCTTTCTCCCTTTGCTGCTTGCCTCCTGACCAGCAGCTTGCCACGCTGGAGCAAAATGGATGTAGGCAAGTAGGGCTGCAGCTGCAGGCAGAGGAAACATGGTGCAAGGTGTTACCTGGCCACATGGCATATCCTGAGCTCTGCAAATTGCCGTGCTCTGCTGGTTAAGGTCTCCCCTGCCACGTGTTTGCTGTAGTGGATTTGGCTTCGATGTTTTGTCTGAATATGTGGTGCAGTGAGCAGAGGGATTTAAGTGTTCTTTTAAAACCTTGCGGCTCCAAAGATTATGCAGTGCTACTGTGCTCCTTTAAAAGGCATAGTGCTTCTGCCCTCTTGCAGGGTCTTAAGTCACCTCTGGGATAAGTGAGGAGGGATGGGATAAGAGGCTAACTTGCTCTAGTGCCTCAGGCCTGTGGCAACTGCCAGACAGGCTTGTTTGAACAAGGCAGGAATGGGTAGGAGCTGTGTTAGTTTTCTGTCTTCCCTCAGCACCTTCTCTGTTTTGCTCTTTGCCAAGAGTGAGCTCCTGGGAGTGCTGTTGTGAGTAGTAATTTTTACAAAAAGCATTTAAATTTAAAAGCTAAAAGGCCTTGCAGAAACACAGGGTTTTACTCTGTGCAGAATGCACTATGAGTGTAAGTTACACGTTTTGAGCACTTTGTGGCAAACACATTCTTCTGTGCAAATATCTGGATATTTAATTGGCATGCACATTATGTGGGAGTTGGGTGCTTACACCATCTCTCTTTCCATGCATACGTCTCATCTGGATCCCACCTTGTATAGGAGGCAATCCAATTAGTTTTGTTGACGGTGCTGTTAATGAAAACAGTGTTGTCCCTTTTGCATTCATCTGCTCAAATTGTTCCTTTTCACATTTTCCCCTCCTGCAGATGGATATATGGCTACATTAATTAAGAAAGCATGTCTCATACTGTTATTTCTGGCTATGGTGTTTAATTTAAAAAAAAAATAGTTCAGTTTAAAGATCTGTAATTACACAGCTCAACATATGTTATGTCACATCAAAACCATTGTCTGAATTACGAGTGGTTCAGAGGAGCGCTCAGTAAAAGCTGCAGAACCACTTTATTGGCTTGATTTATGTGATTGCTTTGCCATTCCTGAGCCTTGCAGCGAGGGACCTAGATATACATCTTCCCACCTTTGTGGTAAGCAGGCTATGTGGTTAGTGTGGTTAAGGTTGGAGTAGTACCTGAGAGTAAATCCGTCTTTAGATCCAGATTAGCTCAGGTGCAAGCGAGGACTGGGCTGGGAGGTGTGCTTTGGAGGTTTCAACCGGCAGCTGCTGTATTTTGCTCAAGGAACAGTGTCAGGGAGTTGATTTGATGTGCATATCCATAGGTTGAATGCATTATCCATGTTCCAGTAGGGTTGCTTCTCCATGGGAAGAGCAGCAAGCAAGCTGTTTGTTGGCTTTCTAAAAATGGAAACAGAGAGCTGATCCTCAGTGGGATTTGGAAGCTGTCTGGAGAAGAGCCAGGGAAGGCTGGGGACAAGCTGGTGGCAGCTGGGCTCTGTCCTGTACTCCTAGTCAGGAAAGAGCTTCTCTGGGGAAAACAACCCTGCCATCACCTTGCTTTACACGAGTGCAGGCAACAGAGGCTTTTTCATTTCCATTGTGCATACAGGGCATAGTACATTTATTAAAGTAAGAATTTATAAGCATTTAGATACCTATATGGATTGGAAAATAAGGGAAGTATGGAAGTGTGATGAAGTTGCGCAACAAAAGGTTCTCTCTGCCACCCTGCTCGTAATGTATGTTAAGATCTCCCCTGACTCTGCAAGGAATTTTGGTTTAAAACAATTTTGTGAGTTTATTTCAAAGTGTATGAACAGAGGAAGGTCAGCTGCACATCAGGACACTAAAATCCTCAAATGGAGCAAGCAGTGCAAAAAGTGCTTCTTTCTCACGTGTTGACAAACACATTGATGCTTACGTTGTTCTTTGGTAAACTGTTTATATGATGAAGTACTTGTTTAATTTATCTCCATCCCCTGTTGATAGAACTGCTCCACAGTTTCCAGTAACATGGGGTTACTTTGTATTTCAAGCCAAAAAGAGCAACTTTGTTTCTGCTATAAAAGTAGAAACTTCTTCATCTTTAATTTCTTGCTAAGCATATTGCATGCGAGTTGTTTGCTTGGATGTATGGAATGTGAATGAAAATTGATATACTGCCATGTCTTCTTTTCACACCTTCCTTTCTCCCACCCCTTATTCTTTTTCTCTAGGTTACTTTTATATCTGATACACTGAACTGAAAAAAGCTATTTCATGGACCTGGCTTATCTTCTCAGTGCGCTTTTGCCTGAAGGAGTGTGTTGGCTTTTGTTTTCTGCACTTGCTGTAGTGTTGCCTAACCCCAAGTCTGTTCACACATTTTGAAACACAACTGGCATCTTTTTTCCTAACAATGGGACTTGAAATAGCCTGGGGAGGAATGTTTAGGGCAAAACATGTGTGGTGTTGGAGACTGAATTCTAGGCTACGTTGTCAAAATTTTAAACATGTGCTCTCAGGATAGAAACTGTGTTTTAGCTGTGACTAAGCCAGAGATGCATTTATGAGCTTGGGGCAGATTTTGTAGTTTGTGAGCTACCTTAGTTGATGCATGGTGTACTGGAATGTGTATTTAGTATGGGCCTTAGCTGGTTATTTGCCCTGATCTTTTAGTATAGGAGACCTGGGTTTAAGTTCTGTCAAAGTGTGGGCAGGGTGGTAGTTCAGAAATTGGCTTGGAGAGTTCATGTAAATACATGCATGGCACCTTCATCAGGGTTGTGCTTGCTTTTCTGAGTCTTGCCAATAAGTTTGACAAGACTAGCCCTGATATTGTCAGGGTAATGGGAATAGACTGAGGCTTCAACAAGGGTTTTGATGTGGCTTTTGTACTGCAAGCCTGTGGCACCACTCTGTAACTGGACTCCATGTGCCTCCCTTCTCTGAAACAGAATCGAAGAGAAACATTAATTGCAACAAGCAGTCTACAAGCAAAAAACTTTTTTGGTAAGTGACTATGGAATGATTTCTTCCAGAGCTGGTGTGGAGCATTCCACGGCCATTTAGAGCCCAGGGTAGTTGCCTTGGCTGCTTTTTTTCTGATTTTGACTAAATAATATGCACTTCTGCATCTCAGAAGTGAATGTAGGTGTGTACCCATATTGCTGCATAGATCAGATCAATTCACAGTGATGTTTGAAGCAAAGACTCTAGCTTGAGCTGGTATTTCAGTGATTCTTCTCCCACTGGGAAAAGAATAGTCTTAGATTGTAAAGATAGGACTGGAAATTGAGGTCACAGTATAATATGCAAGACTTTTTTTTTTTTTCTTTTACCTTGTTTACTTTATGCCAAGCTAAGTATTTCATAGCAAAAGTAAATTTTTGGTGCAGTTTGTGAAATAAATAATAGAGGGATCCTGTTCAAAAATGCATTGGCTGGCTTCCTTATTTTAATATTAATAAGGCAGGTTGCTACAATAAAATTAGCTCTGCATGGTGTTTGTCACTGTACTGCCAAAGCAGTCGAGTCTAACGCCATTCCTGCCTGAAGTGAATCCCCAGGAGAGCTGTATTTGTGCTGTTCTGAAACCTCTAACCAGGGAAGCTGGAGCTGAACTGTAAATTATGGAAAATGCACACTTTTAAGCTGGGAATCCCAAGTCTGTCTTTGGCCTTCCAGCTTTCTGGCTGCTTATGTGAAATGTTTTAATGTTGTTTACACATGTGTTTTCTCTGCTGTAGTGACTAATATCTAACTGCTTGGCTCATCATGTTTATGGACATCTTGGTAATTATACATCTGGTTTCATAGTCCAGAAACCTCTCCTGGTAAGGGCAAGACCATCTGAACCATGAAGGTACTTAGCTAGGCTGCAGCACCCTGGGACATGGTGCCTTTTGGAGTAAGGGCACGGGGCTGAAGACATCTGAGGAAAAAGTGACACAGTTGGCACAAAGGAGATACTATCTGGTGGTTTTTTTTCCCCAAAAAAGATGATTTTTTTCCTTTAAAAGGAAAAACCCTTTACCAGCCCTGCACCCCTGTGATTTATAGCATGCATTTGTCCGAGTCACAGAGCAAAGGTGGGGAAAAAAAAAAAAGTGTTCTTGATACATTTTGTTGTGTGACCAGAACAGCATTTTTGTGCTTATAAATAATATGAACACCCATTGTTTTAGAGGCCCTGACAACTGAGGTGATATTTAGGTCGAAACAAGCATTAGGGGGTTATTTGATCACAATTATAGATACACTTCTGCTGAAATGGGCTTTTAAGGTGAGATTAAAGGCTCTTCATTGTACAGTTTGCATTTCTAGTTTAGGATCCAAGTTGGAATTACATTCAAGCTTTGCCTGCCAGCTGAATCTTTGTAAGATTTTATTGAACGTGGAAGTCTGTGAAGCAGTGAAGTACATATGTTTAAATACAGTTAAGGTCTGTGGGTCCAAATATCTGCTTAAGTGTTTTCTTGCAAACAGTCATGTGTCAAGTAAGCTTTTTTTAAGTTTCCACTTTGAAGAAATGTCTCCACAAACTGGGAGGCACTTTCTGAGCTGCTGAAAACCCTTTCTGAATAACCAGGCCTTTGCAGTTCTGTGTTGCTTCTACTACTTATAGTAAGTCGTAGTAAAGAAATGTGGAATTATGGATTGTGTTTATTGTACGTGCTTTCTGTGGACTGGATGCAGCTGATAGCTCAGCTTTACTTGAAGTGATGTTACTGGCATCAGAAATAAAGCAACCCATGTCTTCCCCTCCCTTTTAATTTGCCATCTGCAGGAGGCTTGTCTGAGAATGGAGAGATCCGTTTGTAAATGCGAATGACCTCTTGTGCAAGAGGCTGGGGGAGGTGGAATTACCCCCAAGTTTCTTGGAAAAGAGGTAGACAGAAATGTCTTGCTTGCCTTATGCCGCTGTCCAAGCAGAAATTTCATCCAGATGATGTAGGTGGTGGTTGTTTGGGTTTTTTGCAGTAGAAAGGAAGTGGGACAAGATGAGCAAAAGGAAACTCTTTGCTTCTCTCTTCTTCCTTTCAAATTACTCTGGAGAAAGGCAGGGTCAAGGGGTGGTGCAGCTGTAGCTGGGTGTGCCTTTGTGGACTCCTGGCCCGGTCAGAGAGATGATTGTTTCTTTCCTTCTATCCTGGAAGAAGGGAAATGTTGGATGGAGAAGAGAATGGCTGGGTAAGCACAGGCACACAATTTTGTCCCTATATAAGGCATTAATTTACACAATAGGGTCACTGAATACAGCCTGCTGCACTTTTGGGAAGACAGTGGAGGAGCTATGTCTGTCTTTTTCCTGTTCTTGGACATACTAGAATGTAGCCAAATATGAATTTTCCCATCTGGGTAAAAAACATTCTTGTTGACTCAGGAACACTCTGCCTTCCTGGGTACAGAAAATGCAAGGTGAGAGAGGAGGCAACTCACCACATCATAGCTGAGAAGCCAATATTTCTTCCAGACTTCAGTACTTGTTTAGGCTGTTCCCAGTTATGGAATCTAAAAGATTACAATTCCTCTTTGCTGGAACTTACTTCCTTTCTGGGGCTTCCCCCCCACTTTGGCCTATTTGCTTTATATGTTCTTCAGTACTGAATGATTTGCAAGTATTGAAGCTAACCTATACCATTTTGGTGTTCCTTTCTGCTTCTAGTGTGAAGATGATCTGCCTAACAGCCACGAAGTTCCAACTGCAATAGCACCTGAACGGGGGCTGGAAGACAGAGTAGATGTTCGCTACCTTCAGTGGTTAAACGGGAGGCTGAGGTTGCAGTGGCGGAGTTTGCATGCTCAGCACCAAGAGCAATGCAAGCTTCTGCACAAGGTAAATTATTCTTCTAACTCACTGTGGCATTGTTTATTATTTAAAAGCCTTGTCAGCTAGTGTGAAATGTACAAATTCTTCCTGTTTGCTAGTTCTGCGTTTTCTGTAAATAAGAGGGAATTACTCTGAATATAAATACCCCCACCTTTCCCCAGTGGGGCAGAACCATAAATTAAATAATGGAGTATGTACAGTGTTTGTAGGCTTATAACTGTTGTATCAAAGTCTCACTTGCCAGTCGACACATTAGTCACTGCTTCAACCATAGACTATCTCCATTTTTTCTCAGAAAATGCCTTGTAGAAGCAAGACAGAGCATTCTGATACCATAGACGAGATAGTGAATCAGAACCGTAAACGCTTCAGAAATGAGGATTCAAAATACTGAGCACAGATGTTGAAAGTAATAGCAGCAAAAATAAAATGTAGCTTTCCTTTCTGAAGTACTGGGGAATATCTGAGTAGAACTCCAAATCTATCTGCTTTTAAATTGGGAATCAATAGTGGTCTCTGCATTGCTAAGATTCTAGTTCTGTTCCCATTTATGAATGATGTTTATATGCCTGTCTGAAAATCAGACATCTGGAAATACCGTGTCTGCTTGGGTTGGAAACAGCCTGCAGTCCCAAAGTTGACAGTGATGGTGACTGCAGAGAGAAATTATAAAAAAAAAAAAAAGGTTCTAAAGATAGTTCTAAAAGTTATTCAGTAACATTTTCCCTGGACTCCTTTTCTCCCACTTGGTATTGTACCCAGAACCTTCACGGAAAATCTTTTTGAGACTAAGAGCATTACTGAGAAATTCTCCTCGAAAGAACAATGTTTATCAGAAAGTTGTCAGGATTGGAACAAGAGGCTTTTGAATGAAGATGCCTTCTTGGTTTTAATCCCGTGTCTGACAGAGCAATGCTGAAAACTATAATGAGGTTACATTTTGTTCTTTACCTGAATTGATTGCTGGGGAAGATGTCTGATTGACAGCCCTAGGGAAAGATCAGGTGCTGTGTGCGCAGCATCTAAAATAACCTTTTGCTTCTTATTGCCCACTGCAAATGTGCCTTCCTCATCTGGGAATGAAGATTCACTCTAAGTGCAGGTGCAGTCCTTGGCTTTTGCACTGAGATTACAGACAGTGATGCTATTGGGAGAAGTGGCTTAATGATCTAAAACTCAAATGAAATGATTGGCATCTTCTCCCCTTGATAAGGTACCTCTATTTAAGGTAAGCTGATTTTTGTAGTAGGTGAGGTAAATACCTCCATAACTCATCATCAGTGCTCTGATTTATGTAGTACTTGGCAGTAACAAATCATTAGGCAGATTCAATACCTCAGCTCACAGTTAATGAGACCAAGGAAGAACTTAGAGCAGGTTGAACCTGGGGCCTGTAGTACAAACGGAGATACCCTCAAGTCCAAAATCAGGCACTGAAATGATGAAGAGATGTGCTGATTGGGCAACATGCTGAACTTGTTGACGAGGTAGATGATGACCTCCTGTAGGGATTGTACTTTGAAATAAATGTGGATTTCCCCCCTCCCTGCCCTGCTGTGGCTATCCAAGGAAAAATGTTAGGACTGTTATAGCTGGGCAAATATGAGACAGGTTAGTTATGCTGCAGTTCCCTGGGCCACGGTTTCCAGAATCTGGAAGAATAAGCAGGAGGAAGAGTCACAGAACTACAAAATACTGGTTCCCTTTCCACAGAGCTGCTCTCCAGCTGGGTAGATCTTAGCCTTTTCTGCCTTCCTGGATTATGTTTTCCCAGGTGCAAGACCTTACACTTGTCCTTACTGAACTTCCTCAGGTGGTTCTTAGCCCACACTTCCAGCCTATCCAGGTCTTCCTGCAGGGTGGTTCTCCCTTCTGAAGTGTCCACCTCACCACTCAGTTTGGTATCCTTTAGCAAACTTCATCAGGCTGCACTTCATCCCCTCAGCCAGATCACTTGTGAAGATATTAAACAGCATCAGGCCTGATGTTGATCCCTGGGGAACCCTGCTTGTGACAGGTTGCCAGTTTGAAAAGGAAGTATTTACCACCACTCTCTGGGTGCAGCCTCTCAGCCAGTTCCCCCCACAGCACAGACCACTTCTCTAGACCGTAACGCAGCCGTTTCAGAGAATGTTTCTCTGTTCATCCAGTTTGCAAAGCTGCCATTACTGCCTTCTCCAGCTACCAGCACTGGACTCAGCTGAAAGCAATAAGCAGTGCTAGTGATGATTCTGAGGATCAGACCATGTTCTGCAGTGTTTGTAGAGGGCTGCCACCAGGGGTGTACCCATAGGAGGATAGGCTGGAGCCCAGTGTATCCATGTGTGATCACACGCTGGTATTGTGCATGCTCAGATACGTATGTGCCTCTGTGGGAGTTCTGTTCAGAGCTGTAATAAAATGCAGTGCTCTGATTTATATTTTAGTCTGAATTACAAGCAGGAAAAGTGAAAGGTAAAAGTGACTTTGGAAGGGACTTCATTACAGTGCCACATTTGTGTTAGTCTAAATGTTAACATTAAGCATAACATAATTATACAGTTTAACAGCTGCATAAGCAATAATTGATATTTCCTGACTCTGTGTAGATAAATTGTCTGTGCTACTGCATTAATTTTTAAACTTTTAAACTAGTCTGTTAGCAGGCTGAGCTGACCTGATATGTCCTCTATATGAGCTGCTGCTTCTCTTATAAACCACAAAGACAGTATGCAAAAGGCTAATGAGTGTTATGGTTTTTAAATTATGCTGACAGATTTACAGAGGGCTTTCTCTCCAAAATCATAATTATGCCTTTTACTTGCTGTTTAATAACTTAACAGGTTATGTATCTCACCTGAGGAACAGTCTTATTTACTGCTGATCAGGAGCTGTAATTTTTGCCTAGTAGTGGTGAGACATCCACAGATTTCATTCTGTGCCCCACATGGAATAAACCACCATGTTCTCTGTTTCAGGCCTTTTGAAAACAGCTCATCTCCCTTGGAAAATAACTTATTCTGAAGATGACTGCTGTTCCACTTTGTTTTTCTAGTATGGATATTGCTACTTGTACGTGGAAGATCTAGGAAGATGCTGCTAAGATAGTCAATGACAAGATCAGTCGGGCATGACCTCCAGGAAGAGGTTGAGGGAGTTGGACTTGTTTGCTCTGGTGCAGAGGTGTCCAAGAGAGAGGTGACCTTCAGCTATTTGATGGTAGTTACAAAGATGAGTACATGGTCTTCTCAGGAGTACCAGAAGACAAAAGAGAAGGGGTCACTGCTTATAGCTTGGCAAGTTGAGGTATATTAGAGAAGGTTTCTCTGGGATGATGAGCAGCGTTGGAGCATGTTACCAGAGGCACTGAATGGTCTCTGTCCCTGGAGGTTTCCAGGGCTCACATACACGAAGCCACAAACTGATGTTGGTGATAGTCCCTGTTAGAGCAGGATGTGGGACTAAAGACTTCCAAAGGTCTTTTCTGTCTCTCTGGTTTTGTGAAAGAATTCTGAACGCTTGGATGATCAGGGATGTGTGCTCTCAGGTTAGAAGTGATGGCTCGCCTCTTAATGAAATAGTACTGCACTGCCTGAAGAAAGGGTAAAGGAGCAGGAGGGAAATATGAGGGGGAAACAGGTAAAAATAAATGGATGTTCTTTCTTTAAAGTACACAAATGATAACTGAAACTGATTGCTGGAGCCTCTAGCTACCTTATGCTGCCTGCAGCCACTGAAGGTTGATGGTGTGAAGGTTACTGAAGAGGGAAGCCTCCCTGGAGCTACAGCTGCTCATGTGTTGGGAATTGCTTGTCAGGTGGTCTGACTGGCTGTTCTTCTCTGCTGGTTCTCCTGATGAGCTTCTTTCCAGTGACTCCAGCTCCCAGAAGGCCTGTTGAAGCTTACAGACACACACGTCCTGCTTTGGGAGGAAAACTTCCTTAGGGAAATCTTAACCTCTCTGTTGCTGAGGAATATTGCAGCCCAGGGCTATGAGCTGTTGAATAATTTTGTAATGGTTTCTCAACATGGACAGATTGTCTGGCTTTGAAAGTATAATGTAGTAATACTGTCATAATTCCCTCAAAATTCTCAGTGGTATGTATTTACCCGATATACCTTCAAATACATGGAAGCATGAGGGATAAATCACTGTAAGAGGCATGCCTCTTGGTTCCTTCTGTTCTGTTCCTTCCTTTTTCTGTCAAGTGCCAGAGGAATAGCTATCTGCCTGGTTTTTGATCCCTCTTGAATTCATAGGGGAGAGTAGCTGTTTTTAGTTACGCTTTGAATTACCACTTTGCCTTAAGAAATATGAACGAGCAGCTGTGTGTAGATTCAGAAAAAATGGGTAGGAACTTGTATAGTTTAAAACTGGCACTGTGTTTTGGGGTCTGTTAAAGGCACCGTGTTACAATCAGCATGTGAAAAATAGCAGAATAAGTGAGTTTCTGGCAAACTGATGGATTTCTTGTGGGTATTTTCAGCTATTGTCCATCCACTAACAGCCTAGTCAAAAATACACTTGAAATAGGTGAGGGTTAGATCTGGTTCGGAGGTGAATTGTTAAGCAGGTGAACACATGATTGTGGACTGTGTACAGGTTAGTAGGAATAAAATGATATTAAGTGGCATTCTTGATAGAAGAAGAGTTTAACATAACTGGTGTTATCAGATCATGGTAAAATAACAATAATGGTTGTAATATGCTTGGAAACTGTAAAAGCAAGAGTTGTATTTCGTCAGTAAGAATATGGAGCAGCACTGGGAAATACCTCCTGTGAACAGAGTGGGTTCTTGTGCCTCCTCTAAGATAAAAAATATAAGAGGTATTGCAGTGGATTGGATTGGTTGTATCTATATAGTTGATATTGTAATAGAAGAGTATAGGGACAAGGACAAAGTCTATGTAACAGAGGGCAGAGACTGGTGCTGGGTGATTACCTCATTGTCAGTAATTTATGAGTAAGCTAAACTGCAATTGTTAGATGCATCTGTATCTTGGCATGAAGAATCTACCATGTTACTCTGTAATTTACTGCATTGGTTAATTGTATCTTTTTTTGTCTGGAGATTTTAGAGTTGAAATTTTTTTTTTTTTTTCCCCCCTTTAAGTGAATTTGCCATTAGATCCCAAGAACACACTCTTGAATGCAGAAGTTTCTTCTCTTGTGCAAGCATGTGTGGACAGTTAGCATGTCCCCTTTTCATCTTCTCTGAGGTGAATTAGGCTGATCTCCCTGCAGGGTGTCTGAGCTCAAGGGCATTTAGGAATTGGTGCTGGAAACTTCCCAAAAGCAGTGCTCACTGGTGAGCTGTGCCTGTACTCTCATGCAAAGGTTAGTGGAAGGTTAAATCAGGCCTGCCTCCACCTCAGTCCGTTTCAGTACCATGAAGCAACAGCTATAAATGCTCTGTCTCTCACCTTGTCACCTGCTGCTTGGTATTGTTGTCTCCCTCGGTATGGTTTCCCTTGTTTCATTTTCAGTATCAGATTATAAAAATACAAATACCAGATTATTTCAGTTACAAATACTGGATTATTCCAGTATCCACCTAGTCTGGTTTTAGGGGAACACCTTATTCCTCTAGTGTTACAGCTTTAGAGTAGTTATTTTGGGCTTGAGACAGTGATGCTGTTGCAACATACTTTTGAAGAGGGGCTGAAATTAGTTTCTGGTGCTGGAGGCCCAATGGTTTGGCAGCCAGTTACACAAGAATGCAGCAGGGAAGGGAGAGGAGTGGCAAGTAGAAGGGAAGAACATTGTGTGGGGAGGTGCTCTTTTATTTTTAAACTCGCATAGCTCTGCACATGTGACAGATGGTTGTCACCAGCAGTGAGTTTTGGGAAAGGAATGCTAACATATTCTGAAGTTTCAGGGAAGGATTGATAATTACCCAGTGACTGTCAACTTTAAAATAGTTGTCAATACCCAAGTGTATGATAAAGTTCGTATTAGAATAAAGGAGGAAAGGCAGAAAACATTCTCTGTCTTCTGGCAGAAAATGAAATATGAGTGATTGCCTGACAAATGTGCACTGCTGTCTTGTTTGGCAGCTGCAGTTATTACGGTAACAAAGGGATCAGCTCTAAATAGTGGGAATTGCTTTTTATTGTTCCCTTGACTAACTTGGGAGGCTTCTTCGTCAAGTAATTGATGATACCATCACCAGTGCAGCTGGGACAAGATCCCAGTAAGCAAAAGCCAACAATATATAGCAGCAAAAGAGAAACTTACTGTAACTAGGAAGCATTTTCTGCTTTAAAGGTAGAAATTAAAAAATTATCTTGAGGGTCTCCTTTACCTCTGGTAAGATTTCTGCTGTGTTAAGTGGTTTCTAGTTTCATGCTGTGCGTGTGTGTGTAATGTAAGGAAAAAGACTTTCAAGACGGGATGAAAAGAGAAATCTTTCCGTGGCAGCAGCAATGGCTCTTGCACGTGATTCTGGTAACAACACGAGATGGACTGTTTTGTGAGATGATTGTGGTGTGTGATCATCATGTCCTGCAGGCTGTTTTAAGATGGTCTGCTGTATTGGTGGTAGAACTGACAGTAGTACTTGTCCATTTGGTAATGGGCTTGTGACCACTGGTTCACATCACCGTTCCAAGCCATACAGCCATTAGTTGGTAGCTACTGATGTTGTTAATGATCTGGTCCTTGTGCTGACAAGTATCTTTTAAATCAATCCGTTCCAGATCCATTTATTCACTAGTGGCTCCCATATGGATCAGAACCTTGGACATTTTTCTGTCATGGAAACCGATCTTCTTAGACAACCAGAGAGCTACAAGCAGGTAATGTTTCTTCTGTAATTCTTTGATGCTTAGTGTGCTTTACACAAACATTGTTCAGAAGGCTGAACTCCTTGTAACATGTTAACTTGGTTTCCAACAGAAATAAGGGCTTATATATCACATTATCAGTTTCCTCACAATTTGTATTCACCAAATGGTTTCTCCCCCTTTGGTAGAACATAGACACAAAGGTACTAGGCTAAGTTTTTTAAAAAGTGGTAGACAGGGAATGGTGAGAGACTCAACTGAAAGTGCCACTGAAGAAAAGGCTTGTAGAGTAAAACATTCTAGATGAGTTGGCTGACTGTTGTATACTGCCAGTGACCCCATCACAGACTGTCTGCCTGCGACCTTGCCTGGAGCGGTTTGTCAGTGAGAACATGGAGACATCTGCTTTATCTTTCCAGTAGAGCCAAAGCACATCTGATGCTAGCATTCATTAGTTCCAGAAATTATACAAGCTTCCTACTTTCTTGGATGGTAGTAAGGGGCTTTATTTTTGAGAAATATTTTAGAAGCGCAGAATGCTTGAAATTGGAAGGGACCTCTGGAGGTCACCTGGTCCAACCCCCCTGCTTAAGCAGAGTCATCTAGAGCAGGCTGCCCATGACCACATCCAGATAGCTTTTGAGTATCTCTAAGGATGGCAGACTCTACTGCTTCTCTGGGTGACCAGCTCCAGGCTGTCATCCTCGCAGTAAAAATAGTGTTACCTTCCTTACGTGTTCAGACAGGACATCCTAGGACACTATAATTTTTCCTCATGTAGTGTTTTACCCTTAAGTATATATTTATGCTGCTCTCAAATACTCCATTATCATAGATGTTTCAGTTTATTGTTTGAAGTAGTACAATTCACTTCTTTTAATACAATGTAATACAATTGCTTCACAAATCAGTTTGTAAAAGTTCATTCTGTGAAACTGAAACAAGCCCTAACAAAATCAATATTTGTCAAATTTCTGCAGCCTGTCCAAATCTATTTACTCAAATATGATATTCTTTCTGCTGCAACCTTAAGAACAGGGCATTGTAAATACTGTGCACAAAGACATTCAGGAAAGTAGATTGGAATATGGGAGACAGTCTGAGGTTCAAGCCCCCTAAAGCAAAGTGCATGTTAATCTTTCATTACTGAGCCATTCCTTGGATGAACGGTTCACATCCAGCCTCTTGATAAGGTTCAGCTGTTTAGAACATTTTCCTCGAAAATTATTGTTTTTCTAGAGCAAATGGCTAAGTCAGCTTGAGATTTCTTTTTTATTTCTGCTTCACAGTCCCCCTCCTACAGTCTGCTTGGCAGCTCAGAACACACAGCAGCACAGTCCTCTGAAGCCTGTACTTTATAATAGTCTTCCAGAGTTCAGCAGAAGTCTGGTGTACCAGAAACTTCTAGGCTGTGTAGAAGGACTTTTCAACTACCTTTTTGCCAAGCCTTACCCTGAACTTGTTAAAGCACAGCAATACTCTAATAAAGCCTATTTGGTTTTCACTGTGCTGTTAATGAACCGTTGCAGGAGTTTCTTCTTGCAAGCTGCTCCCTTCCCTGGATGTCTGCTTTAGATGTGCAGTGTGGAGAGCACTCTGCAGTGGAGGCTTAGGATGAAATGGAAAAAATCTTTTTGTGTTTTAAACATTGTGATTAAGTGCTATAGTCATGGGTTTAGTGGACAGCTGTGTTGCTTAACTAGAATCTGTGGAGTCTTCATTCCACCTTTCCCAGGTTTAATCAGCAAATACATGAAACAAGGGACACCCCTTCAAAATGGGTGATCACTGAGAGGGACAGAGAGGCAGGGTGGCAGAAGATGGATTCAGGTAAACTGAGTGACCGCAGTCTCCATCTCCAGTTTCTGGACTCTTAACGGGTGCAATCTCAAACAGCTCCAGTGCATGTGTATAGGAAATTTTCTTATATCACTTACAGCTTGGACTGGAATTGTTTGTCAGCACAACCAGCTGTGAAATTCTTAACCTCTTGAAGCTCTCAAACCTATTCAAGGAAAGGGTTTCCTCTGAGCTGCTCTTATGTGCCTGATACTAAAATGAACAGGATAAATGGTGGGAAATCGTCAGAACACTTCAGTGTGTATATTTTTGAGACTTAACATTCTTATTGTCATAACTTGAGCAATCATTGTAGGGTTTTTTCCTCCCCTTACCCTTATTTCTGAAAAGCAGCTTCTAGAAGTCGTATGTATGAAGTGTGTATGAAGAGCCTGATATAACAAGGTGGTATGGACTTGAAAAGGCAGGGCTGCTTCAAGTGTTGGTTTTCCAGATGGATATAATACTTGATATGAAAAGTGATGCTGCTTTGGAAAATGTAATAAAAAGCCTCTAATTTTCAAATATCTTTATAAGATTAAGTAAATTATGCATAGCTGAATAGCTTGGTTTTCAAATATTGATGCAGATGGCAGCACTCTGCCAAATGTTTTTTCCAAAAACTGTGAAATAATTTTTGGCTCTAATGTGACATTTCTGTTGATGTTACCTCAAATAACAACCTTCTGCCTGGATCAATAATGAGAGCAGGCACGTCAATATGTCTTACTGGGGTTCACCCCGGTTGGTGGATGGTGTTAGAAATTCCTTCTCATCTTAGGCGTCCTTCAAAGGCTAGAAATGCAAAGTGGATCGAAGTGTCAAAAATAAGCTATCACAGCAAGGACAGTGGGCTGTTTTTATTAAAGTCCAGAGTTCATTTTCACCAAAAATATCCCACAAGGTAAGTTGCCCTGACCTGTAATAAAACAAGAGCTGTTTAGTCTGACAGGAGAAGTGTGATAAGATACAGATAGCTGTGAGGTTTGACTTCAGCTTATGAAATGGGAAAGTCATGCCACTCCTTTTCTATAGAGCTTGCACAGAAACTTGTTTAAAATATTCTTCCCTTGGATTTCTGACTATAAAACTCTTTCAGTGCTTTTATGTACAGGGATTTTACTGGATGTTATTATTCTTTTATCATCGTAAATGTTTTTGTCAGATTCATAGCCCTGGAAGTTTTCCGAGCGTACTAGTTTTGTTTTTCTCTAGTGAGGCATGATCAAAATTCCAACTTTTCCCGTGGTTTGACTTGGCTGTGGTTATGGCTGTGAGTTGCAGGTCACTGCTGCGTTTAGTTCCTGTGCTGCCCAGGGGTGTCAGAGAACCAGAGGTGATGTTGTTTCAGCTGGTGTTCACTTTCCAGTTGAAGTACACGTGCATTCTCACGTTAGCTTGGGACCTCTACATGTACCTCCTTTCTTTCCCCAGATGCTGCCTTGTCTTTCTGAGCACTCCCTGGCTCGCAGAGTGCTGCATGAGCAGTATGCTGGTGGTCACTTTCTCAGCAGAGGCGATGGTCATAGAGCTGACTGCCTGCAGGGCTGTGCTAGAGCGTGCAAATTGGGGACAATTGCAGCGCGGCACCGTCCAACAACCTCTGCGTTGCCAGGGAGCTTGAGTGGTCGTCAGGTCTTTTCTTTTAAACCTCTTGCACGCATCACTTAGTGTGCTATAACGTAGTCTGGACCATCTTGAATGTCTTATGTCTTGATACATTTTCCAAGCTGTATCAGTACTGCTTGATTTTTAAATGCTTGCCCTAGTCAACTGGTGTGGAGCTGAGGGGGCTTCTGCCATCTGCCAGCCTGAAATACAGTTCTGGTCTCTGGCACTGCACCTAAAATGGTTTGGAAGCATACTGGGGAAACCAGGCAGAAGATGTGTCTAAGGGTAAACAACATCTGCCCCAGACTGTCTAGGGCAGTAGGGTCTATCTCTGAGGATGTGGTCCCATTCCTCTTGAAACCATGAGGACTGTGGCTGTGACATGTGCCCAATTGCATGGTTTTTCATCATTGTGAGCATAATATAATCCAGTTCTTGTCTCTAAGGCCCATTTACCTTAATTCTGCATTGCAGTGTCACCGGTTCTAATGTTTTACCTTGAGCTTGAAAGAAATATATGTTGCAGTTAAGAGTAATTAAATTAACTTTCACACCAAATTGTTACTATATAGAGATCAATGAACTTTGAGGCAAAGCACCCTACTCCTTCAGTTTCTTCTGTCTCTTCATATACTGTTTTGGATGTGGAATTCAAACTTGCAGGTTTTGTGATAAGCAGAGATTAAAAGTTTTAGTGAGAAGCCAGGTCGTTGGTACAATGCTGGCGGTGCTAGAGTGATCATTGAAATTGTAATGAGTAAAGATGACACCTTTAAATGCCAGTAGATAAGCTACTGAGTGTGACAGCAAATAAATAATGCAGCTGTCTGCCAGATGGACACGCAGAGAATTCTGCAGAAGTTGGATGTGGCTAGCTGATAATTTTGTTTCAGAATTTTATGAAAAATATTTATAGTTGATCACTAACACATTTTAAAGGGAATTTATTTGGCTCAAGGAGCTCAGGTTCTTAGTAGAAAGTAAATAGGGGTAAGCAAATAGTCTGTCTGACTTTGTGTGTGTAATGTGTGGTCAGTTCCGTGCCCATAAAAAAATTCAGGTGAGCTTTAGCTCTTCAAGCAGCAGGGATTGGGTGGGATGGGATAGGATGGGATAGGCATAGCACTGATCTGCCTTCTGGGCTGTTCGTGTATCAGGGAAGGAAGTCGATGTACACTACTGTGTGTATTTTTTCCTTCAGTCAGATGGGACTCCGTATTTTCTTAGTGAGACTTTTAAGGGGTAAATGATCAACATAAGTTGATCGTGGACCCTAAATCTTGTGGCAGTTGCCATTTAAAACATCTGCCCCAGATGACACAACAGGTTTATTCTCTGACTAACAGCCCGTGGTTTGAATTTGTGCAAAGCACTAAAGAGCTTCTGTTCTTGTCAGAGTAACTACATTCGATCTGGGAGCATTAGGAACTGATAGCCTTTGAATTCTCAAAAATTCTGAACCTGCATTTGCTAGTTACTTTGCATGACATCTGAGTCTTCAGTTTGTGTCATATGCATGCACAAGTGGGCTTGTGCACTTACAGAAAGTCCTTCTGACCTGCTGAAGTATTTTATCTGCATAGGCATTTTAAATGGTACAATCAACCGGCGTATTCAGTGCACAGTGAGAGTTTCTGGTCCACCCAAGTGTCAGCATCAGCTCCTGGAACCTCTGTGAAGGCAGAGCAGGCAAAATATGTTCTCTCATACGAGTTATTCAGCTGGTTAGTGAGTAATTGCTGTGGTATTGCTCCAGAAACAGATCTGAAGTTGCTGTCCAGCTTGGATGAAAATGGAGTTACTATGGCAGGGTAATTGAAGCTGCTGTGTACCAGGCTGTATTTGGTGTCCCTTGTGCTGGTTGGTTGAGACTCTGTTGAATGTTTCTGGTGGTGAGAGATGCAGCAGGCAAGTGCTAAATGAAAATAAACAGTTAAAACCCTGCTGCTAAGCCTGACACTGTCACATCACTGATTTGACACCGGACCTGTGCTAGTGTGTAGTATTTCTGTAATCAACCCTCTTATACTCTTGTACAGTAGGGGTGAAGGATGTATAACCTTATTTGAATTTCAAAGAGTCTGCTAGGGAACCATCTGATTTTTCTTACGATGTCCTTCCATCTGTTGTAGAAGAAGCAGTTGAAGAATGCATCTCTCAGAGTGGAGATGCCAGTGGAGGGGAAAAAAAAAAAATCATTCATGCCATAGTCCATGATGCTGCTGTGTAGAAGATTAATTTGGGAAGTGAAGGCTTGTACTGCATGCAAATTCCAGAAAAAAAGACTTGTTCTTTGCTGAAAAAATGACCTTGAGCTTCAAGAGCAAGATGCCTTCAGTGGTATAAATTGTCATAGATTCATTATCTTCTGTGATACTCTGGCAACTAATTCTGTTTCGTCTGGCCCTCAGTTTTTTTTATACGTTCATAGCTTCATTCAGCCATAGTTCTGTCATTTCTATCACGGAGCAAAATCAGTGTTCCATGTGTAACTACTGGTCTAACGAAGGGCAGAGCTGCCTATTTGTCACTGTGTTTCAGTTTCTTGAAAGGAAAAAAAATTACTTAATTTCTCAAATGCACCCTGCATAAAAAATAACACAGCATAAAGTTCAAAAGTAATAGCCCTGGGGCTTGTTAGTATTTGTTAAAATATGAGCCTTGTTTTGGTTTGGTTTTTTTCTGTGCATGCTCTGTCTGAAATCCCACCTTGGCCAGTCTTGATGCCATAAAATCTTCATGGAGATTCTTTTTACTCAGTGTTATGCCGGGCTCTGTGTGAGCTCTTCATAGATTGTAGCATGAACCAATTTTCAGGGGGGGGGGAGTGGCTGTGTTGCTGTGAATGAGACCAGAAAGGTGGAGAACAGCCTTCCCCAAGGGAATACAAAGTCTGTGACACAGCCCTTGGAGCAGCAGGGCAGAAGAGAGAGCCAAGCCCCAAAGGATCAAAACACAGTGAGATTTCAGACTTACTGTACACACTGATGGAATAAACTTAGTTTGAGTCAGTAGTAGCTCCTGAACTTTTGCTAAATCTACTTACAGGGCTTCAGAAGACCAGAATCTTTAGATTCTGGCATTGTTGAATTTTCAGAACAGCAAGTAAACTAATAGATTCCATAGCAAGAACAGGTTTTTTTCTTTTCCTTTTAAAGGTACAGATTTTTCTAACCCAATGCATAATTGGTTTGGATATTTTTTTACCTGTTTTTAAATAAGTTTGTTTTTCTTCGATGATTGCTGCTGGGTGCATTTAAAATAAGCTCTGTAATGATGAAAACAGAGGAAGTTCTAGAACTGCTGACCTTTAATACCTTTCAGGGTTCACCAATGAATTGTATGTTAGACCCATGGACACACGTGTTTTGAAAAGGTCAATATGACAACTTTTGTGAATCTGCATAATTATGCTTGCCGCAGCATTTTGAATAAAAAGAGTAAATGCTTTGCCCTTTTAAAGTATGCAGGTTTTCCTCTCTTCCTGTCTGAACTTGCTTTCACTACACCATTCTGATATTCATTGAAGAATATGGGGTACATGAAGTGACTGTCTTGGGAGCTGTGGGCTGGGAGGAGAATTAGGGCTCTGGGCAGGCAGAGGAAGGGGATAGGATGGACAGTGCAGCACCTCTTTGCTCTGTCTCATGTTCAGTGAAGTCAGGAGCTGGAAGAGACCCCTCAAGAAGAGGCCAGCGTGGGAGCACTGGGGAGGCAAGGTGGCTCTGATGTGAAGGAATTCAGACTCTGGTGAAAAGGGGCTGAGTGAGGCACTGAAGAGAGGCTGCTACAGGAGGGGCTGAATATGAATGGGAAGGTCAAGACTGGAGAGTTAGGGCAGGGAGCTGTGACCAGGGACGATGAGTCTGTCTAAAGACTTGAATCGCTGTCTTGTTCCTTGTGGGCTTCTAAGAAATTCATTGCTTGCAGGAAAATTATCATCCCCCTCCAGCAATGGTACAAACGGGCAACCTACTACTGCTGCTAGTTCATCTTTTGACACAAAAGTGTGAAGCATATCTAGTGTCTCTAGAGGTTGTGTTCCTGCAGATAGGCAGGAGGAACTTTCAGAAGTATCTTTCTAAAAATGCCAAAGACAAACAGTTTAAATTGGAGTATGATGTTGCAGTGCAGCGTACATTTATTAGGATATTTTATCCCAGAACCACTGTATCATTCCGAGAGCTCAAGGAAAACTACCTAAAGCATCTCTGCAAGCTGTTGAGTTGTGCTAGGTAGATGTATCCGTGAAGTGTTTTGTAGTAATTTAATATTTAAAATTCTGTGAAAATCAGGCCTCAGAAGTCCCAGTTACGGCATCGAGAAGAAATGGAACCATTTTACTTTCATCTCTTTGCTTTCATTTTCTATTTGTAAAACAACAATACTGTAATCTCATTTCACATGGATCATTAGGAAAGGTAACCTGCTTATGTTGAAGATAAAAATTTAGTCTTCAGAGTGGGATTCGAATGGTGTATGGTAAATAAGTCCGTGGCTTCTGTCTAAAGAATAGACAGAATGCTAAGCAATTTAAAAGGAATAGCTTGTGGAGTGAGCACCAGGTGAGGCAGGTTAGGATGGCAATATTTTGGTCATGTAACACTTAGACCTTCTACACATTGGATGGTCAAGTCAGCGTTGTTTAGGCAGCTTGAATTCTGGCACTTTTTAACTTTGAATGCCTGAGTTTCCAACCTTAGCAGTGATCTTGCTGGATTGTGCATTAAGAGGGTAAAACATACCTACCGACGTGTGCTCTGAACAAGGCTGCCTGTCAAAGCTAATGCTCCCCCCTCTCCCCCTCCAATTTACTTAATGTTTTGAGTTGTTTTTCCAGCCAGTTGCTTTAGACTTTTACATGCATGGTGGTCAGATTAGTGAGAACTAACATGGGAACTGACATTAATGTTGCAGAGGAGAGCGGATCTGATAGCATCTTGAATTATACATGGGGCTCCAGCACCTAAATGCAGGAGGCCTGGAGGCTCATGCAAGAGAGCTCAAGGGAGCTGAATGATCCAGAATACTCTGGTTTTGCTGGTGGTTGCTCAGATAGAGTAGACTCTGTAAGGATTGATTTAGTTGGAAGGTCACCTGCAGGCTCAAACGAAGCACAGCTTCTGTGCTGCTGCATGATGAGCAGGGTCAGGAGCATGTCAGTGATACTTGGCTGGTCTGAGCTGGCTTTCTGACCCTGTCTGAGAGTCCTGCCCTCTTCTAGGCTACTGATTTGCCCTTACTGCCCTCGTATGGGTAAGCGAGATGATGGAGCAAGAACTGCTTTAAAGCCCCATGGGTTATGTTTGTTGAAAGATTTATTTCTTTCTCTCCAGGTATCTCTGGTTTGGGCATTTTCCTTGTGTGTGAAAGTATTTGGCACAATATATGAAAGTGTTTTGGCTCTCTTAGTGGGACTGCCTAGATGACCTTTAAAATCCAGAATACTTACTAGCTATTGTTGCTTTTCTGGGAGAAGGCTTGGTTGGTTTGAAACTGGTACATTGAAGGCTATTGAAACTGGAAAAAGCTGTTGTATTTTGTTTCTTCTGGCAGTGTACATGGGAACCTTTTGTTATAATTGCTGGAGTAACAGTGGATGCTGCCTTACAAATGGGGTGGTCGTTAGTATTTCCTGTAGAGTAGGAGAGTGGCTACTGAGAAAGCAATTTGAAAATGAAATTAAAAAAACCCTCAGTGACTTAGATACCAGTTTTCCTTCTCACATTTCATCTCAAGGAAAGAATAAGCACTAAGAAACCAAAGAAACTGTCAGTGACAGCATGTGCTGCCCACCCTGAGTTGCGTGGCAGGAACAAAGAATTTTTTTCCTGTCTTTTTTTAATGATTCACTCTACAGAAGGAGGGGGTAGCCTGCCATGTCAATTTCCTTCCAAAATACCGTGGGCAATTGGGTTTCAGTTCCCTTGCTGACATTTATCACGTAAAACATGACTTGCTGTAGTAGTTATTAAAACCTGTTGGAAACAGTAGATCAGGTACTCATTTGCAAAAATGAGGAAGAGCAGATGCAACCCTTGTCATCCATGTAAAATTGGGAAGAATTACAAAGGTCAAATGTATTCAAAGTAGCTTTCAGAGTGTCTACTTGTAGATGAGTTCCTGATTCTAATTAAGAAAGTGAAAAGCTCTGGACAGATGTGTTCTGTAGAAGCAGGATCCATCAAATTGTGCCAGATAAAATATAGTGGTATTTCTAAGGCAGATTGAAGTCAATTTTAGAAGGGATGACTTGGAAAAAAAAAAAGTTAAATATAAATGACTTGCCTTTGGATGCTCTGTATGGTTTCCTATTAGAGCAGACAGTGGACCAGTTGTCCTGGGTGAGGAATTCCTCTCCTAACTTGTCTGGTCATTCCTGTTGTGCTGATGCCAGATGTTTTACCCGCCTCGGGAAGCAGCGGAGCTTGGCTTCCAGATCCTGTCTGGAAGATGGACAAGGACTATCCAGAGTAAAGAAGCAGTTGGAGGTCATGGTGGAAACTTGGGGCTGATGACAGGAGAAGGAATGGATGGGAGACTTAGTTTAGGGATGTTGAAGCAGTTAGAAATGTATGGAGTGACTCTTTCTCATGCTTTAGAAAGAACGAAAGAAGCCTCTTTGGGAGCTGAATTGCTTTAAATCTCAAAATATGAATATGATCAAAACAGTCTCCTCTGTTTCTCCTTCCCTGCAAGTGCCTGCAGTGTCAGATGATTTTCTGCTTCTCTGATGCCTGCTGATAGTGGCTGGCTGGGTTCTGCATTCTCTGGGACAGGCACTTTCAGCCTCCGCACGCCCCTCAGATCTTGCTGGTGGTTCCCTTTCAAAGCAGCGTGCAGTATCCCATGCCAGGAGGAGATGGCAGAGACAGGTAATTAAAGAGCTTTGAGAGACACAATTTAAGACAGAGAATGTGCCTGTGTTTATGGAGCACTAAAGGAAAATCCATATATCCAGGTGGATAAGCGAGCAGTACTCTGAGTGGGAAACTCTTTGGGCCACTGAACTCAAACTGGTGTCTGGTTGTTAGTGGCACCTCTCTGGGACCAGCTTTTGGGCTAGTACTGTTTAACTTCTTACTCATGGATTGAATGATGGGATGGAGCACTCCACCAGCAAGCGTGTGGACAGTACCACATTGGGCATAGCACTGAATACACTGGAGGGCAGTGCTGCTTTTCAGGAGTCGCAGGCAGGCTGGAGAAATGAGCAGAGAGGAGCCTCGAGAGGCTCAGTAAGGGCTGATGTAAAGGCCTGCATCTGGGATGGAATAGCTCCTGGCAATGGAACAGGCTGGAAGCTGACTGCTAAATAAGCAGCTTTGCAAGGTGGGGGAAGCCAAACCCAATACCTGGAAGTCCAGGTGGACACCAAATTGCCCTGTCAGGAAAGGCTGGCTGTACCCCAGGCTGTGTCAGCAGGAATGCAGCTGGTGGGAAAAGGGAGGGATCCTGTCCCTCTGCCCAGTGCTTGTGAGACTGGGTACTGGGTGTCTGGTTTGCACCATCAGCATGAGGACAGTGGCACACAGGAGCAAGTCTAGTCAGACCACTGAAGTGGTTGGGTCTGGAGCATGGACCAGGATCTTCTCAGAGGAGTGCTGGGACAGGAGAAGGAGCAAGAGACAGGTTGGAATGTGAGATGTTCTGGTCAGATACAAGGGGAAAAAATTGACAGGAGAGTGGTCAAGTCTGGTACCACATACTGGAGAAGGGCTGACATCTGTTGGTGTTCGGGACTTGCTGGACAGAGCCCTGAGCACCTTGCTTTCAGCAGGAGTTTGGATTAGACTCCAGAGGTCCCTTCCCACTTAGGTGGCTCTGCTGACAGTGTTAGCATGAGACCAGCTTCTTCAGCTGACAGGCACTGGCTGGTCACCCAGCCATGAATCATTTAGTTGTTAAACTCCATGCCCAATTTCACTTTCCTAGTGCCTCTTCTTGGGAAGGATGCTTTATTTTTTTATTACTCCAGACAGTTTTAGTGCTAAAATATTTCTTTAGATATTTTTTAAGCAAGGTGGCCTCTGGCTGCAATTAGTGTCCCGTTGGAAGGACTGGCAGCATTATATAGCAACTCTAAAGCAAATCATTCTACCTCATGGCATTATTACCTTGATCTGAAAATTTCCCCAGGCTGTAATTTGTCACTAATATTGCCTTCAGCTAAACTTATCCCTACCAAAAAAAAAAAAAAGAAAGGGCTAATAGAGCTGCAGTTCTGGAGTTGTCATCACCATTTTTTGGGGATGAGTTATTATTTAGTACATTTTATTGACGAAGCATGTAGAGTTCTTGGTCCTTGAAAAACGATGCAGCGGTTCATCACAGACTTCATAAATTGCTGGACTATGTAGCAGCAATATCTTCTTCTCCTACACCATAAGAAAGTATCTCTGGAACACGGTAGATGCGTACTGCACTGCAGTAGGAACTGCATTATGTGCCTTCACTGATAACAACGCTTGGGTTTGATTGCCAGTGACAGAAAAACTGGTAGGATGATACTGAGTTTCACTGCTGCTTTTGTGCTTTTGCTTGTTTTATGCCATACTTAATGTAATTTGAATGCTGTGACAGTGACACACTATAAAATAATGCCACCTGAGACAATGCAGCTGGAATTAATAAGGTGGTGAGACAGGGCTGAGGTGCTTTGTCATCAGCTGGCATCAGAGAACAATTTTTTTGGTGGAAATGCTTTTGTTAAATGTTTTGTTGGTGGAAATGTTTTGTTAAACCCCGTGGTGGGAGCAAGCTGCTCCAGCTCAGGTGATGCTTTGGGCTAGCACAGAGAGGCCGGGCAGGCTCTGTGGTTCCTTACAGTGCCATGGAAAAGGTCGTACCAGCATCATATCTGATGTCTGTAAGCTGAGGCTGGTGTGCAGGGGACATGTGTGGTGTGAGGAGCGTGTCTTGTCTTCACATTCATATCAAAATATTCTGGTCATGCTGCTTCTTAACCTTCCTTGGTAGGAGACTTCACACTGAGCTGCTTACTTGCTGCCATTCTTTGGTCATGGGGTCTCAAAGGTTCTCATTGGTCCAGCCTAGTGGATCTTAACTGGGGTATTGCACCCTAAAGGAACAAACCAAATATCAGGAAGGAAATGTTAAGGTGAGGAGCTTTAAAACTCAGAACCCATCTCTTGAATTGTGCCTGGTTGCTAACAGTAGCCACTAGGGAGTGCAGAGCATCTATGCTTGTGGAGTCTTTACTGTCGTTGTGTGCATCCAAAAGAGAAATCAGTTCTCTCTGAACAGGAAAGGACCTTCAGGCTTGTCACTCCACTCTTGTGCCAAAATCCAGCTACTGATGAAGGTTGATCCTGAAGTGATGATCTTGCAATCCATTTCTGGCTCCTCTTGCCTTGCATCCACTGCTGCATCAAAAAGATACTTAAGAAAAATTGGACCACTATGTTCTCCAGCCTCATGCTAATGAAAGAAACAAATTACAGTTAAATTCCTGTATTGCAATGACTTTGGTCACAACTGAACTGTTGCTGGAAAACTGAACTGAACTCTTTCTTAGAGTGAGAATACAGCTCAGATTGGGAGGAGACTGATAAAGTTTTATTTTTAAAGCCTTGTAAAATTAAACATTGTGTGCAATTGGCCCGTAATGTTAGGTTGGTGGCAGGTTTTGTGTCTGTTTGGTTTTTTTTTTAAATAGCCAAGGAAACAGTTATAAAATCAGCTGTTACTCAGTTACTGTTTGCAAGTGGTTTCAGATTTGTGGTTCTTTTCAAATACGCTTGTCACTTAAAAGGATTATGTTAAGAGACTAGCGAGAGAAATAAATTGACATAAAGGAGACTGTAGCAGACTTTAAATTAATAGTTTCTCTAGTCAATAATGCATATTTTAAAATGTGTGAATATACCTGTATTCATGATAGGCTATGATGGCTTGTCAAAGAACAGCTAGTCTGGGAGAAACTCTATTCATGTAAAGTTGGCAAGCTTAGACTAATCTGCGTATCAAATAGCTTTTAAAATTAATTGTTAAAGTAACACGAACATCTGTGATAAAGCTTTGCTGTTGGGTCTCCAGTGGTGGAAGGCATTCTTCTTTGTCTCTTTTTCTGTCTTTGGGGGAGAGCGCTAAGTTTTATTTAACATTTATATTTCTTAGTGCTTAAAAGATGAGCTTCTGTTGCTGTGGATGCTGTACAAGCCAGCGCTAGTCACGGTGAACATCCGATGGTGCCCTGGGAGTGCAGGTGAAGCCGTGCAGCTCTGTCCCTGAGGAGCTGTCCCTTGAAGCAGAAGTGGGGAAACACTGGATGCCACTGCTCCTCCAGCCCTAGGGTTAAGGACCACCTGGTCCTCACAGGTCAGCAGGCAAAGAAGGTGGCAGGGAGCTGACAGGCAGCTGTGGGAAGGAAGGTCTGTGCCAGGAAGGCACTTCACTTGTACCTGGACAGGCCCTCAGAGATACAGAATTATCATTCTATAGATGAATCATTCTATAGATTCTATAGATGAATCGTTCTGTAGAATCATTCTATAGATGATTCTATACCTCTGAGTCCCTGTCCTTGCAGAGAGCAGACAGGGAGGGAAGAGGAGGCTTGGGAGCTTTATGTGGCCTCTGAGACTGGCAGCCTGTGGTGTAATCAGTTGAAAATAGATGGATCCATATGGAAAAGCCCCTCAGGAGTTTGACATCACTTGTGCAAAACTTGTGCTACACAGGCCCTTATTTTGAGGAGGAAGTACTGAAGCTCAGGGGAAGGAAAAAAAGCCAGCCCCTGGGCTTAGTAGGTTTGCAATACAAGCTGCTTTAAACAACCCAAAAAGGCATTTCTTTGGCTTTGTGTATGGATAGTGGTTTTGTCTTCTCACTGCCAAATGCAGGATAAAGGTGTCAAGGAGGGACAGAGTAGGTGGACATAATAAGGTGGTGCAGGGATAATAAAGAGGGGAGGGTAGAACCAAAAGCATTAGTTCCCTAGCTGAAGTTAGCAGTCATAACACACATACAAAGGAAAGGAAATGTTCCACCTATGACTAGCACTGTTTCATGGTGTAGTAACGTCCAGTGTGAAAATGTACAGAAAGCAGGATAGTGGAACTGCTGAGAAGTGTAGCATCAATTCTGAATTCAGGTATGTTTTAAAAAGTTGCTTCTTCCTGTTGATTTCTATGTGCTTTTTTTTTTCCTATGGTCTGTTAAAAATCCAGGAAAAGGGGGAAGTATGGGGCGAGGGGGGACATGACTGAGTATGGATAATGCTTTGTTCTGTGTACAGAAACAATCCGAATAAAGGAAGATGAATAATGGTCTTTTTTCTGACATCAGCTACATGGGGATTCTGGTTGGCAGTACAGTATGAACAGCTGTTGGGCAGTACTGTGATGCAATTTGGTGCTTTCCTTTGAAATCCTCTGGCTGAGATTTCTCTAGAGGACGTTGTAGGTTTTGGTGCCTACTGGATGTGCTTTAACTGAGCATTCCTTCAGTTAAAGTTACTTTGACTCTTCAGGTATGCCAACTTAAGCACCCAAAATCTTTGGGGAATAAAATGTACACCTCTTCCGTTCTCCTACGTCTTGATCTTGGCTGTTAAAGTCTAAAACTCACACTTGAGTTTTCTTTTTCCCAAAGTTTTCTTTTTTTCCCATTTTAATATGCATCGTTTCCAACAGGGAAAAATGCAGCATGGTCCATTCACTGGCCTGTTCCTCTGCAAATGAATGTCACTGTTAGCACATCCTAGTTGGTTGCCTATCAATGTGAAAGCTGTGGTACAATTTCTGTGCCAATCGCCTCATTTTGTTTGTTTTAAATTCCATTTTCTCTTGGTTTCATTTTAAGCAGCTGTTTTCTAAATCCCTCTACAAATAGCAATTATGTTTTATAATGATGATCTTCGTCACTTAACTTTTTAACTAGGGGTTTGATTCCCTGCTCTCAGCAATGTAGAACTCGGATCACAGAACAGAAGTTCAAGCTCTGGTATAAAACTGGTGTTGGTGAGTGGAAAAAGTCACATATTTTGTTTTAGGTGTTGGAGGTTTTGCACACATCCAAGCACCTGGAATTACCCTGCTGGCTTTGTATTTTGTTTTTTTTTTGTTTATTTTCTGCAAAATATCCAAGTCCTGTTTCCCCTTACACCAACAACATCAAAATTCCAAAAGAGATGATGCTCAGCAGACACAAAAATACCTGCTGGAGCTACAGAGGACCTTTTCCCATCCCTGCTAGTTTTTCAGTCAAGGTCTCTCTGGGCTTCCTGACTGGTGTTGGGAGAAGTTCTCATCCATTTCTGTCATCCAGGAGCCTTTCTGATCCACCCACGTAGTGATGGTTGGGCTGCAGCGTTGTTCCTGCTCTGCCTCAACCCTCAGCGATATTTCACAGACAGAGAAAATTACTTCAGTCAATCTTTATTTGCCTTGCAGCTAGAGGCTGCTTATTGGTCCGTTGGTTCTTGTTCTTCAGCTGCTTGTACTTCACACTACTCCAGCGTGACTTTCTGGTTTTCAGGCCTATTTATTTTTGCTTCAGCCTTCAAGGGATATATGGGAATGTCTTAAACCAGCTTGGCTTCTGAAGAAATCACACTGTGGAACTGAATTGGAGCACTGAGTGTGTCCACCTACAGTGTTGGGTTTTTTTGTTTGGTTGGTTTTTTTTGTCCTAGCTTGAGATGTTTATGATATCAAGATTTTTCTCTGGATTTTATTTTGGTGAAGGGGGCCTCAAAACTTAGCCCTGCTAAAGTGCAATTTGGGGTGTATGTGCCATTTTAAACCAAATGGCATCCACCTAACAGCCTGCCTGCTGAGAGGATCTCGTTTGTCAGAGTTTGCTTGGTTTTTTTTTTTTTTTGGTAAGGGAGTTTTGTATTGGTAGCAGAGATGAAGCAGTGTTGTAATTTGTTCATTTCATCTCATGTTTGGTTAGGTCACTAAAGCGTTAATCCCAGTTACGGTTTACTTCTGGCAATGTAAATTGTGTAACCTTTTCATTAGTTTTTCCCCCTTTCTTTGTATTTATTTGGAAGGAACGTCTCCACTTATCTCCTCTCCTGCAGTTATTAGATATTCAGAAGCTGTATAAAGCCATTTCCTATTAAGCAAATAAAAGTATGATAATAGTCTCCTGATACTTTCATACTAAGGCAAGCCTGTCTCGACCCTCAAGTTGTACTACAGAGGTGTTGGCATTTGGGGTGAGGTTTGGAGTGATCTGGAGTCCAACGCTAGTTTTCCATCTACAGTCATGTGATGAATTGCTGATGAATCAGCAGCATTTTTTTCTCTGAGCTAAGAAACTTAATTTATTGTTGCAAGCCTGTTTTTTGTCTGTCTAACAACAGAATGATTTTATGAATATTTAGGCAGAGCAATTTTTGTTGAAAAATACTTTTGCCAGGGATATGGTGGTTGAATTATGATCTGTGTGCATCAGAGATTAAATACTTGTTGAGGGGAGCTCTCTGGAACTGAGCCTGTGAAAAGGATGCATTGTGCTGCAAATTATTAAGTATTGATTTTTCTAACAGTCTACAAGCATCAATGCATTTAGCAATATGCTAGTAAATAGTATCAAAAAGATTAATATCTCAACAGAAAAAGTAATTACAAGTATGTTTAAATAATGATTTTGGTGTGAGTTAGATTTGTGGGTACCAAAGAGGACGTGTGATCCTGCTTTGGCAAAGGGCGGGTGGATCCTGTCATCTCCAGAGGTCCCTTCCAACCCCTACCATGTTATTATTCTATGACTCCACTTTGGCCTCTTGTTTAGTATCCAAAATCACCTTGATGGTGATGTCACCTAGGACTTCTGCAGCTCAAGCTCCCAAAGATTCCCAAGGTCTGTGGGCTGTGTGGGATGCTGGATGTTTGGCTTTGGAGATCACAGCCATGTCAGAGGAAGCGAGGCACGTTCTTTACAGAGTTTGCTTCCTTTTTCACCACCCGGGTTTCCTGGCAGCCTGCTCTGAAGCAGCTCAGTTAAGCACAGTGTAGCCTCTGTACCAAAGCTGTTGCTTGCAAGTTGTTTGCACCGGTGATGGTTTCTTTACAATGGTTTAGAGAAGTTGTTACGGCAAGGTGTTTGCACTCAGCATTCATTAGGGAATTACTTTTCCATGGAGATTAGCAATTTGAAATTGTCATTACTTTTTCTCTCAGTGTAAGTATTTTAGAGCAATAGCTTCCTTCAGAAGAATGAAGGAAATGGATTTCGTTGTCTTCATTTTGTATGGAGGGAAAGACAATTTTCATGCATTATCCCGAAGAATCACTTAGGTATCCACATAAGGCATATTTTTGACTGGCTGCTTCACTTTGCTCATGAGCCAAAATTAATGCTTTTGTGAAGATTTTAGTCTTTAAATTTCAATATCGGTGTCCTTAGGTCACTGAAAATGAGCAAGCAGCTTTAGTTGCAGCTTGTGAATTTGCCTTACATTTTGAGAGGTTTATGTAGCAGCAGAAGTGGAACTGCTTACTGTATATAAAGGCATCTCTGTGTGAACTGTGGTTGGTACTAAGTGAATAAGAAAAGATACTGTATTGTGGGGAAAATGCAGAGGTACAATTTGGGCTTTGGTTTCCACCATTGCAAATACAGCTGAAACACCAGCTGTGGTGTGACAGTGATGAGTGCCCCAAGACAACGTATGCCACTGACCTCAAAGTCACAACATGCATGGTTTAGTTAAAGAACAATAAAAGCTTGATTAAAGTGTAAGGTTGGGGAAAGAACCTGGCTGATAGAGATAGCTGTTCATTTGCTACGTCCAGCTATGCCTGAGTGAAAGCCTGGCCCCCCTGGTATTGTGGAGACTGTCCTTGTGACCAAATACGTGTGTACAGGTGTACAGTCTGTTGTCCTGTCCTTGACTTTATTTGGTTTTATGTTGGTTTGGTTTTTTGGTTTTTTTTTGCTGAAGTATCTCAAGGATATTTGTACTGCATTAGATTTTATTGTGTTCTGCTTTATTCTCCATGCTGCAATAACATCAGATTCTTGCAAGGCCTGTACAAAGGATGGCAGAGGAGACTGACATCCAGGAACAGTGTCTTCAGTCCCTCAGGGCAGAAACTCAAAAGACAACAACAAAATAAAAAAACACCACCAAAATGAAAAGATCCTGAAAGGCTTGAGTTTAGGAGACTGCTCAGAAAGCTTTGGTTTGTTCTGAAGGTCAGTTAACTCCGACAGATCATTTGTAGGTTTGGTGAAGTTTCAGAACCATATCCTCTAATCTGTGGTGTGAAAGCAAGTGGCATATGGCTTTTTTACCATTCAGGAGCTCCTCTAGTGAGACTAAAACTAAAAATGATGACTATGTTTTAACTAAGATATATTTTTTTTTTTTGAAGGCTTAAAATTAAAAGCGCCTCATTCCAACCTTCAGCCTTCTTAAGACTGTCAGAAGACATGTTCATACTGCAATCACACACAGCTCATGGCCACATTTCAAAGCTACTTTAGAATGAAGTAACTCAGCTGTTGCCTGAATATTGGCTGGGTTTTATTGCCAGCATCAGATCCCATAATGTAAGCCATTTGTGCTATAGATACACCTGTGAGAAAAAGGAAGAAAAGAAAAAAGGAGACAGAAGCCCATTCTTCCACCTTTCATATACCAGCTGAGCTTGAAACTAACAGAGTGATTAAGCATAATGCCAAGTGTCAGTTGTGCCAACAAATGTGTAGTAATTGTATTGCTGGATCCAGCAGTGTTTTAGAGCAAACTGCAGATAATTTCCAGCAGTTACTCTTGCAAAGTGTGTTCCTTTCTTTGGCTTCTATATCTGTGAAACAAAATTGCAAAGTCAGCCCATGCTTTGCAGTTACTTAAATTATAAGTTACATAGAAAGTAACTAAACAGAACAAAGCTAGCAGATGACAGTTGTCTGTCTAAGGTGGGTTTAATGGCTACTGAGCTGGTCCTTATTCTTTTCAAGACCGTATACTGTTTCTGTGTCATCTTAAAAACTTGGTGTCAGGCTGGTGTTAAAATTGTTCATTTCAAAAACATGGCCAGGACTGAAATCATTAAGGCTGGTACGCTCTGTTTTGTATCTGATTTGTTTATGTATCTTTCTTTCCAAGAACTTTTGTTTTAGTTGTATAAATATTTAGTCTGGAAATGTCCCTTTCTCCATACACATACATGTGTGTGTACATGCATGTTATGTATGTACTTATGAAAAACTCATGATTTGTATGCCTAGAACATAACCTCTTTCCTTCAGGTGCTCTCAGGTGAATGCAGGGATTCCTCATACAGCAGATCAAACAATTTATAAAGTATATAACATTTTTAGGGGGTGTTCTTCCCTCTAAAATGCTATTTGGAGCATCAGAGGTCATCTCGGTTGGAGACAGAGGGTTTTGGGGGAGCAGGCAGAGAGGACTGGAGGTACTGGAGTTAGGAGTTTTCTACAGGTGTGGGAGCAGCACAGGAAGGAAACTCATTGGAGTAGTGGAGGCACCTGGAATTTGCAATTGGGGTCATTGCTACTGAATGTGAGGAGACTCAGTGAAAGACCAACTGTGTAAGTTTTAGCTGAGAGAAGGCTGTACACGGCCTGGAAGAGAAGGTGTTCAGACCTTTACAGCCTTGATAAATGTGAGGGTAGTGAATAGACAAGAAAAGTACTCTTGGAGAAACTTAGCTTATTTTGGTAATGAAGAATCGTAGAACATTTGAAGATGGTCATGCATCCAGTCTTAATATATCAGAATTATGTTTCTTTAGCTCCTCAAAATATTATGGAAACTCACTTCTGTGGACATAAAAGCCAAAGATGTTTGTACGTTTGGGGTGAGGAATAAAACAGTGATGCTGGGAAACATGTTTTGTATTCACAATTCTGTGACTGGTTTTCAGTGTTCTTGTAAAGTAGCCCAGTGTTGTCCTGTGTACTGCTGACACTCCCGTCGTACTTCAGACCAAGCACAGATTTTAAATTAGCTCACAAGTGATCAATGTTACCTGATTGTCTTTCCTTTGTCTCCTTTCCTCTAGCTGTTACAGCTTCTGGAGTCTGAAACCAAGCAACTAGAAGCCTTTCTGCAGTGGAAGCAACTGGAACCAGTTTATTGGCAGTGGATGGTAATGAATCAAACCGATATTGAAGGGTGCAGTTTTCTTGACTCTGACATAGCTGACTGCTTCCAAGGGCCCCTTCCCACAAAAATAAATGCTGCAAACCAACAGTGAAACAGGAAGAAAGCCTTTGATAAAGCAAGGAATCTTTCCTTAATTCTCCTTCATCCCTGTGTTTTCTTCAGGAAGACTTGCACAGCTAAGCTGAGGAATTGCAGGGCAGAGTGGCAGAATTTCATATAGTTAACCCAAATGAAAATGCCTGATCTTCATCTCTTTAATGTTTTTTTAAACATAACAATCATACATTTTCTTAAAATGAAATAGCTTTTCAGAAGAGGGCTTCTATTGCTTTATTGCAGACTTGAGAACAACTAAATTTGCAAGCAGCTGATACTGAAAACAACATAATTTTTCCCAGCCGGATAGCGTATTGAAATTGCCGATTTTCCCTTGAACTCTGTTGAATGATCGTGAGAAAATCAATAAGCTTTTCTCTGTGCATCTTACGATTTCTCAAGCGAGTGTAAACGGTCCCATCCATCTCACTTCTCTCTACAACCTTTGCCCATTTACAGTTGCTGAAAATAATTCCTTAGAGCACCACGTTAGCCGAACGGGTTTACAAATTTTCGAGTATCAGTGAAGCTCACTGTTAATTGCTATACAATGGTTCTTTGGAAGGCATCAACACTACCAGAAGCCTGGCTCCAAATAGGCAAAATGTAACTGCAAGTGCTACAGCATTTCAGTGTATCCACCAAAACTTCTGCCTCTGACACGTTGCTCACAGTACTCCCCACGCTGTTCATCAAGTTAAGTCCGAAATAACTTGCAAGAAACATGACCAGCAGGTCTTTGTAGGTTGTTCAAGAGGCTGGGTGGTAGATTTGCCTCTTTCTTTTGTTTCCCTAATGATGGTGGTTGTTCACGGATGCTGTAGGATGTGTGAGAACCAGATGTGCTTTGAGGATACAGTGGTTTTCTTTATCCACTTAACCCGTGTTTTGCACTTGCTGCCCAGATGGCTGGGCTGGTTCTTGCATAGCTACTGCCAGGCCTTCCTGAGGGATGTCAGCAGGAGCACGACACAACTACAGTAGCTGGAGTGACTGCAGTAATGTTACCTTAAAATTCTGTTATTTAATGCATTACCAAAACAAAACACACAAAAAACCCCAACAAAAAGAAACAAAAAATCCACCAAAAAAAAGACCCCAAAACACCAAAAAACCCACAAAACCCACAACCAAAAAAACCACAAACAAAACCACCACCGCAAAGCAGCTTTGTTTTATCTCTGCATTTTGTGAGCCTGTTGCTGCCCATGGACCTGTCTGTGTGGTCATGAGCTGGGCCTTTTGACAGCACGAGTTGCTCCTCTCAGTGCTGCTTTGTGCCAGTTTACCATGCTGATGCTCGCTGAAGAAGAAGGTTTTGTAGGGTGTGTTTTGCTATTCTTAGCTATATTACAAAGCTTTTTCTTGTATGAGCCTAAAAATCTCTTGCTGTGAATTGAGTCAGAGTTTTTAACCTACCTGTAGAGAAAAAAAAAGTAAAAAAAATTCCTATCCTCTTTATAGCAATCTTTTATATAAGTGAAGGCTGTTATAATGTCACTGCCTTCCCAGTCCCTGTTTCTAGGCTAAACAAAATTGGTTTTCTCAATGTCTCCTTGTAGGCCATTCATTCAAACTACTGAAGGTTGTTGCTGCTTTCATATGGGACTTTCCCTCCCATTTGTCTGTGTTTAACTTTGGGTGCCTCACCCGTGTGTGTGTGTGTTACAGTCAGTGCTCTTCTATCACAGACACTTGTGTTTATACTGTCTAAAATGCTACTTGACTTTAACAGGATGACACTGGTGATTTCTGGTTTTCTGACATCTTTTCCAGCAGTGTTGCTGCTGAGCCAGTTTTTCTTTGCTTATGTGTAGACCATGCTGCTCAACTGCTGAATTTCTTCTCACTGTTTTCAGATAGCTTTTCTGAGTTCTAAAGATAATTTTGAATGCAAATTATGTCCTTAAAAGAGATTATGACCTCTCCTATTTAATGTCTTCTTGATAACAATATGGTAATAAATATTTAATACTCTGAGGGAGGAGGCTTGGGTCCTTTAGTTATGCTATGCTACTCTACCTTGGCTTGAAAACTGTGTTTCTACATAATCTGTGCACCATGGTGTATAAGTACCTGCATTTCAAGGGCCCTGAAGTTATTTGGTGGGGTTTTTTTGAGTATTCCAAATAATGGTTGCCACCTCCAAAGGCAGCAGAATTAATTCTAGAACCAGCTAGATGGTCATGGCCAAGCAGAGCTGACAGCTCCTGACCAGCCTGCAGCAGGGATCTCTTGGTGTTCCTTAACTTGTCGAGCTTTACTTAGGCACAGGTGCTCCCAGGGGTGTCACAACTCACTGTGCCACAGGACAGCTCTCCTGAACACTGTAAGCAGGTTATCTCCTTCCTGGTCATCTCTTTGTTACAAAGAGTGATAGAAATGCATCCAACTGTAGAGCTTGAGGGGAAGAGGCATACCTAGAGCTTCTTCAGTACTAATGATCTCTGTCCCATTAGTCTTTATGCTTTAGTGCAGTGGGGAGTAGCTCCCAGTATCCAGTGCTTTCTAAAATAAGGTAGGTTAGCAACGTAAGTTTTCTGTTAACTTAGAAATACATTGCAGTGTACTGAGGAGTTTCTCTCTTAAAATAACTCTGACATTGTGGAGCAACTGCATACTGAGATGGCAGCAGTAAATTCCTAATTGTGAATTACTAGGAAGATGGTGGGTATCCATTTTAGTTCCTGCTAGAAAGTAACCTTTATTATTTTTCCTTTAGGAAACTGTGCTAGATAATATGGCTGAAGAGGGAAATACATGCGAGTCCCAGGACGCTCATGTAGAGAACAGTGGGCTGCCAAAGGTGACCCCGTGCTGCCCCTGGGCTGACAGACTGACTGGCCAAATTGACAGCTTGTCCAGAGATCTGATGACGCTCCGTGACCGACTGCATAAGCTTGTAACTCACCGGAAGACTGCGTGGTGTGAGAAGGTGAGACTTTGGGTAGTGTTCTTGATCATTAGTGACCTTTAAGATATTATGCTTTTCAGCTCTCTCGCTGCAGCACATTCTAGGGCAGCCTCCCTGTTGCTGCTCTGTGTCAGCCTTGCCGCAATCTCCGTGTCAGATCAACAGTTACTTATCTGTTTATGCCCACAGCATGCCAGGTGCTCTTTCAAACACAAAGTAGGCATGTGTCCCAGAGAGGCAGCATGCTGAAACAAACTAAGTGTCCTTTTGGAAGGGAAGGCATCAAAGAATAAGGGGTTGCAGGGAAGAAAAGAGAAGAGGAAGAAATCATAGCAGCCCCCAGAGGGGATAGAGGCAGCAGGTTGAAAGCATCAGTAATGGTTATAGTGAGGGAAAATAAAGATAGGTATTTGCAGGGAAAAGAGGGTGGGAGAGCTTGTCATCTTTCACTGAGTTAGTAGTCTTTGAAATGTCTGATGGGGGAAGGAATAAGAAGGATTTGAAACCTGTGAAGTGAGAGAAAGGACTAAGTACAAGATTTGGTGGAAGAACAGACTGGCTGTGGGAGGCTGGCTGTGGAAGAAAGCAGGTGATACGAAGGAAGTGTACGTGGCATTCACTGACATAGGGATGGGAGACACTAGGAAGCACCCAGAGGGGGTGGTGGGGCATAAAGAAAGGAGCTGTTAATGTAGATGTAGAAGGTGAATCTGAATATTAACATATTAGCACAAGGAGAAGATATGATGAATATGTAGGCATAAAAACTCGTAATTTGTTTCAGTCCTCAAGAGGAAAGTTTATCAGAAAATCTATGAAAACTGTGGATGGAGAAAAAGTGAAATAAGCAGTTGGACCAGATGAAGCAGTAACAAAATGCTGTATCATTATTTTGTGTCAGTATCAACTCAGAGGTCTTGACGTAGAAAAAGTTTGTGGAGAGCTACTCACTCCCACTGTAAGGATAAGGACCTAATTAGGATCAGTTCAATAGGGTCAGGCACAAGGAGCTGCTGCTTCACACAGAGTACAGAACTTCTTCCCAGAGGGCACTGGGTGTAAGCAACGCACATGGATTCAAAATCTGTTGGACACATTCTTGAAAGGTGAAATCCTTCAAGGACTATCAAACATACAGATACAAATTAAGAAACCTGAGAAGTTGTGGGAATACAAATCGTTGCAGGCTGGGGGAATATTCTGAGGAAGTGTCTCCATCTTTGTCTTGCAGTCTTCTCTAGGCACTTGCTGTCGATCACTGTCAGTGCTGGGCTCTCTGGTGTCATCACATTTGGTTGCTTTTATGGCAAAATGGACACGACCGTTGCAGGATGACTCAGGCCTTGAATTCTAAAAACAAAATTTCCGTTGCATAATTTCCAAAGCGAGATATGCTCTGGCTCCTCTTATATATAACAATATAAATGCTGTTAAATATTATATAATAAGCACATTGAAATGTTTTTATACTTAAATTTGATAACTTCTTCACTGTACTTTGAAATAGATGCACTGATTGGATTTGAATGATGGCTGGTCCAGTTCCAGTGTTCCTGAGATTCAATGACTGTCATATGAGTTTATGACTGTGGGTAACAAATAGAGTACATCTTAATGTGTTATTAAAAAGCATGGTTTATCACAAGTGCCTCCTCTTCTACATGCCCTGGAACAGAATTGTTTTGTAACGCTCCATGGCAGCGTTTTTCAGAACGCTGGGGGTCAGTTGACTCTCCATTAATTGTCTTTACATCAACCCTTCCTCTGAATAGTGGTGCTGCTTACGTGATGCTTTCTGCCTGTAGTCTGCCTTTTTCCCTGCAGTCAGGATGCTTGCTGAATGCAGGCTCCTCTATCAATTATATGTTTCTGCCCCCTTCAGTCTTTTCCCTGGAGAAATACGCTTATCAAATTTTTCCTTCTATATTATTTTTTTTTTAGTCCAACAAAGAGAAGGTACAGTGGTAGCTAAAGGGGTCATTATCTCTGATTGTGTATCTTGCAGTACTGAGACAGCTGAGAATTATCTTGGCTCTCAGGAGCGTGCCCGGCTGAGGGACAGTGCAGTTTAATAAAACTCTTGTGCCCGCTACCTTGTACTTCACAAAAAAACTGTGATAATTCAGAGTAAGTCTGTCTGTTGTTACCAGTAGGCCTGGTGTCCGTGCCAGACAATTGAGTAGAAAGTGTTCTGAAGAACAGAATCGAGGGCACGTGATTAAATGTGATATACTGGGGAAGAGACGGCACGGTTTTTGCAGAGAGGAATCATGAATCTAAAAATCTGTTGGATCTCTTTGAAGGGACCAGTGAGCATCTGGGCAAGGGAGGATGAATTGATATTGTTTAATTGCATTTACACTTGGCATTTCATAAAGCCCCTGAAATGATTCTCAACAGAAATAAGCTGCTGATGTGGCTGTCTTTCCTCTTACCCTAGAGCAGACAGCAGAGTGGGAAGGCGAGAGGAGATGGCTGTACTGGGTTTGCAGAGGTGGTTACTGGTGGAGCCTCCTGGCCCGTGCCGCTGCTCAGCTTTAGGAAAGGAGCTGCAGAGCCAGATGCCTGGGTGGGGAGGTGAGGCTAAATCCCTGAGAGCAAGTGAAAGGTACGCAAAGAGAGTTGCTGGAGCGAGTTCAAAGCAGGGAAACCAAGCTGGTGACGTGTCTGGAGAAGAAGTCTTGTGAGGAGAGGCTGAGGGAACTGGAATGGTTTAGTTTAGAAAAGAGGAGACTGAGGGGGGGACCTTGTCGCTCTCTACAGCTGCCTGAAAGGAGGTTGAGAAAAGAGGCTACACCCACCTCACTCCAAGTGAATAACAACAGGACTGGAGAAAATGGCCTGATGTTGCACCAGGGGAGGTTTAGGTTTGATATTAGGAAGAATTTCTTTACTGAAAGAGTAGTCAGGCTCTAAAACAGGCTGCCCAGGGAGGTGGTGAAGTCACCATCCCTGGAGGTACTCCAAAAACATGTAGATGAAGGTGTTTGTTATTTTTGGGGGCTGTGTGTGTGGTTTTTTATTTCTTTGGGATTTGTTCTTTTTTAATATGTTTGAGTTTTTTTGTGTGTTTATTCGTTCGGTTTTGGTTTGGTTCGTTTTTTGCTGACAGTTGGATGCAGTGATCTTAGGTATTTTTTGACTGTGACAATTCTGTGACTGTGACAACAGCAAAGGATTGCTGAGGGTCCTTGTACTGAGAAGTGGTAAAATGTCAGATAAAATTGCATGGAGATAAATCTAGCAAAATTCAGCAGAAGGGGGAATCATAATTTTCCATGTGGGTTTTTTTGATCTGCCTGTTATGGCACATGAATGAGTTCTTGGGGTTATAACAGCAGTTCTGTGGAAATGTCAGTAGTCAGAAATACTAACCTGAATTCTAAGAATTGTTTGGAAAGCAGAAGAAAGTAAAACTCAAAATATCCCCGTCCATTCCTGGAATGCCCAGTGCAGTTCTGGTCCCAGTCATAACTCAAAAAGAGATGTGGTTGAGCTGCAAAGACACAGGGAAGGGAAGTGATGATGACCCAGTTTGAGAAGGGTTTCTCTGTGAGGAAATTGCCCTAGGCTAGAGCTCCTTGCACTAAAAGAGGAGAGTATGAAGAAGGGTATTACACTGGAGGAGGAGGAAACTTATTTTTGTTCTGATGCTCCTTTGTTTTCATGATGGGTGAATGTAGAGGGAATTAATAGGCAAAGTAGTCAAGAAAAAAAAAAATCATTAAGTAAGAAATATGAAAAGCATTATCTAGTTTGGAAAGTCCTTCAACTGCAGACTATTGGAGTTTAGGAAGTTGTATCTTCCAGTGAGGTTTTGTTACACTTTTGTATAGTCCTAAACTTAGTCCCTAGCTATTTGCCATTGAAGACAGCTGGAGACAGTGCTGAGTTAGATGGAGCTCTGATATAATTGAGGTACAGTTGATCTTTCTTTACATCCAGTTCTGAGCGTCAGAATTCATGAGAGAAATTGGGTAGAGTCCAGAAGAGAAATAAAATCATCCTAAGTCTGGAACATAAGGTCTTTGAAGATCTTTGTGCTAAAAATGGAAAGGTGAGGGTTGTTTTGTTGTTTGTGGGGTCTTTTTTGTGTGTGTGTTGTTTTGTTGTGTTGTATTTGTCTTTTGTGGGGTTCTTGGTTTTGTTTTTGTTTGTGGTTTTTTTCCCCTCCTCATGCTAAGGAAAAAAATACCTAACACCCTGGGCGGAGAAAAATGTGCGAGTAGGTTGTCTGGTGAGCTGTGACATCTCTGTTCATTGACCCTACATAAACCAGGTTATGTAAATACCTGTCAGGGCTGGCTGAGGAGGAGTTGGACCTGTTGTAAGACTGTAGATTGGGCTTGAAAACCTGTTGAAGGCTGTCTCACTTGTGCAAGCCTGCGATTGACTGATTGAGTTTGGACTATGGTGAGATATTTGAGGGATGTTAAAGTCACTGCTGTGCCACAATGTCTGGTTTTCACCACTAAACACAACTGCTTATTATTCAGCATATGGTTTCAGGAGCAATGTGTCTGTTGCAAGTTTGATCATTTGCACGCTGTGATTCCGGTACTTAAAACTATCAATCTCAAGTCACTTAAAATTAAGCAACATATTTTTCTTCTTTTCAATCTTTCTTTGTTTCTTTCCTTATTTTCTTTTGTTTGTTTCTGCCAGCTCCCAGCTCTTTCTTTGATTATGTCCTTGGAATGACTCTGAAACCGTTTCCCTTTTCAGGGACATTCAGTAGAAGACATCCGAATGTTGCCATGGGATTTGGGCAATTTGTAAAACCCTGATTAATATGACATTTTAACTGATAGCCATCTCTAGGCAGCAATGTGTTCAGCATCTTGGAGGAGAAAAGGCATATGACAGAGGTGTGATCTGAATATGGGGCTTTCCTATCATTAGCTTTGTTCTTTTCCATGCACTACTGGGCAAATAATTGTAGTATCTTTGGTGACATTTTGGGGATTTGTAAACTATCAGAAATTTGAGTCAAATGGTTAAGCTTTACAAATATTTCTCTTCTTAGAAACAAACTTAACTATAAAAGATGAAATCTCCTAATTCCAGAGGAGACCTTGTTTGTTTGTTTGCTTTTTCCTTTCTGAATATTTCATGTTATCTACTCTGTTTGAGAGGGGGATTTGATTTCAGTCTGTTAAACATTCAGCATCCACGAGCTGGAATGCAGAGTGTTTGACTCCAAACGGTGATCGTTTGTTTTCATCACATCAAATGCTCACACTATACTGAGCTTTTGTTGAAACTTGAGATACTGTATCTCGAGATCCTCTGTGTCCACTAGCATTTAAAAGTAAGCCAGACTCCTGTGAGATGGAGATAGGATAGGATGGAGCTTGCTCATGCATATACCTCTGAAGCACTGCCCAGAAAGACATTAATTAAGAGCCATTAATCTGAGTTTGAATCTGTTCTTTCCACACTGGAGTCCTCTCCAGAAATACTGGTGGTTGTGCTTGTGTGCTGGGCTCATGTTGTGCCTGAGTACCTGGAGTTAAGCCTTTAGGAGGCTGCAATTCCTGGCCCGTATCAGACCTTCTTAATAAGAGTGGAAGAACATGCTGAAACCTGCATTTTGTCCTTGTTTCTGCATTCTTCTGGTCACTTCCTCCCCTCTCATTCAGTAACCCCTGACCTTCTAAATCTGTTGCACCCTGAGCCTTGATGGGGATGGGAGGATGTAGGTCTGCCCATTGCAGAAGAGATGCCCTTTGGATTCATAGTGTGTTGGGGAAGGGCTGCATGAGACAGGGATGTTTTGTTTCCTCTTGCTGGGGAGAGGGGGAGGTGCAGGGGTGGTCAGTGGTGGTAGCAGGAATGGACTGGGACACCCAACTGAGTGGAGATGTCAGGAGCTGGAACACTGAGAGGCTTTCCCTCTATTCCAGGAGTCCTGTGATTCACTCAAACATTTGCCACTGCCAGCTCATCACAGCACATTGCTGGAGACTTGGAGTGTCTGATAAATGGAGATTTTATTAAGTTTTTTTTTCCTAGGGATCTTACATTTATAAAAGACTGTTTTTTTGATGCACTTGGATTTAAAGCTTCACTGTTTGAAGTAGGGAAGCAGCTCCAGAGGCTCGTGCTGAAACATAGTCCTACATCCTTGTGGTTTTGCTTGGGTTTTTTCTTTTTTCTTCTTACTGAGATTGGGAAGTAGATAAAATTCAACCCCAAATTTTTCTGTATGCCTCATAATGAATTGGAGGAGGGCATGAGGAGTTGTGGGTACCCTATCAGGCACTGCTATGGCTTGGTGGCTGTGCTCTGTACGTGGCTCACTGGTGGGGTTGGACTGGCTGCTGCCATGCTGTTTTCCTCCCTGCACCAGTGTGGGGCTGGCTTGTGTTTCTGCTGCCTTAAACGTGGGACTTGTGGCAAAAGGACATCTGAGCTCTTCACCAGAGAACTCTCTGAAGGCTTGTCAAAAGCTCTTTTTGCTTTAAAAACAAAAACAAAAAAAAAACCCCAAACAAACAAAACTCCCCAACTGTTCACATTGCATCATTACTATTTCTGCTGTTTATTCTCTGGGCTTTCTGCTCATATGAAGATGTTAGTGTAGCAAGCAGTTAATTATCCAGGCTCTCTGGGGCGCAGGAATTAGGGAAGTGGTAGGGAATGGTTTGGTGCCAGTTTATTTCCTCAGCACATTCCCTACCCCTTCCCTGGTCCCAGAGCATTTTTGTGTTCCATTTTGTATTTGCAAACCTTCATTTGGAGCACCGAGCAGCTGTCAGTGGAGCTTTTCATGCAAAAAAAAAAAAAAAAAAAAAAAAAATGAACAACTATCAAGGCCTCAAGAGCAGCTTTTGGAGATGCCTGGTGGGCTGGGCCTGGATGCCTGGGTAAGGGAGGGAAACCCAGAAAGACCACCAGAAACATCTATCAAAGGAAGCAAGAGAGGACACGGACAGGAGGACGGCAAGGAAAGACAAGGCTGATGGCTTTTATGTTTAGTTCTTATTGTATTAAATGCAGGATTAAATTTGCTGCTGATGGAATTGCCATGGTATTAGCAGATTTAGGTTATTAGACAGCGTGGATCTTCTTTAACCGTAGGAACTAAGATCCTAATGTTTGTATTCACTTTTTGCTCATGCGTTGTCTCGCACTGGTCTGTTTGTCACTCATCCTAGCAAGAGATCTGAGGCTGCTCGCTTCTGGTAAGTGCCTGTGGAGGCTGTGGTGGAGAGCCAAGTGACTGTTCCTGGAGAACAGTGTGCTCCCTTGTATTGGAAGGAGGAAAGATGCCATCTCTGTGCATCAGTTGTCCTCTTAACAGCAGGATCTAACAGTTGTGTTTGACCCGAAGCCCCTGGTTAGCCTGGTTTAAGGCTGATGTCCACGTGGAAAGTTACTGCAGATAAGCAGAGCTAGGAGATTTCTGAAAGAATCTTGCTGGCTTCTGAGGACTCCATGCAGGTTGGCCAGACTTGAATAGTCAATGTTAAGCTTGCAGCATATAAAGGGGAAAATACAATATGAAAAAGTATTTATTCTTTGTTAGCAGATGCAACTTGCTGTAGAGATTGCTGAATTGAGTGCTGAACTGTTTGAGAGACAGAGAAACTCAGCACCAGTTGCTAAATCAGCAGACCAATTTCAAACACACACAAAAACTGTAACTGAAAATAAATTATCCAGCCTGACATTTTTCATGGTGTTTATATATTCTAAAAGACTCCAGCACCTTAGGGAAGAGAGGAACATTAAAAACCTGAGTTCTGTCTCCTGTGTTGTGTGCAGAACTCTGGCATTTGAAGTAAGCATGGGTGAAAGTTGTTTTGGTTTTTTTGGGGTTTTTTTTGGCTTCCCAAAAGATGCTGTTTTTCCTTCTTTGCCCAAATGCAGAATGTTTGCTTAGGTGACAGGATCAGTTAAAGAATAATCAATAACCACTGTTAATATTTTACTTGCATTATTTGCCAAGGTGTTGGATACCAACCAAGGCAGTGAAACATGTAGTAAAAGCAGCTGAAGAATTATACGCCAATAAATTTTAGATGAGCTTTATTTAACAATAAACTGTAAAAAAACCCATTCCAATAAGAGAATGTATTTTGTAGCCACTGTAAATGTTTTAGTGCATTTTTAAGAAATAAGTGTAAGTCCTTATGTTCTCACAGTTAAAATGCACAATAAACCGTGGACGAAGACTAGAAATGCCTGCAGGGCTCAGAGGCACAAGGTGTATAAGATTGCAGGTCCCAGCATCACCTTTACCTGGTGAATGTGAAAAGCTTGGAGGCTGGTGGGTGGGATTTGAGGTACCTGTGACCACAGGGTTGCTGGATTTCGAGACTCTCATGCAAGTGGTGAGCCACTGCAATGGTTGTTGTCCTCTACACAGACAGTATCTCGGGGCCATAGCTAATTCTGGCTGACAGAGACCGTATTAAACACCACAGCCAGTGGCTATATTTTAGAGCAGCTCTACCTGAAATACTATTAGTGTGTTTTACTGAGCCTTTCGGAGTGGGTTTTGGGAACAGTAACTTCCAGAAGGTGTCTGTCTTGCTTTAGAGCTCTGTGCAGAGTGTCACGGTGGGTTCCTTCTCTGCCAGCAGCAGTTAGAAGCGTTGTGTTCTTCGCAGTGCCACTTCATTTTCAGGTGAATTGACAGAGGTGCTGTTTTGCATTCATGCATTCAAAGCTGAACTTTAAGTTTCCTTTTTCTTTTAAAGTCTTGGCCTTGTTCTCTTGAGTCGGCTGCCCTGAAATCAAGGGTACTTGATTGTAAGAGAAAAAAGTATCCAACTCGCTTCTATGTTTCTGTCTCTTGTGCTTGTAGAAGAGCTGACATAGAAGTAAATCTGTAATTTCATATTGTCACATCTCTTCTTCCCAGACAGAAATGCATATAAATAAAGCTTTAATCCCCTTCTGAGCTCAGAACTCAGTATTTTTAACTCTTGGCTTTATCGTCTCTCTCAAAACCCTGAGTGCTGTTTGATTTTTTCCCTTTGCTAGCTGGCTGTAGGGCCTGGCTCTTGCCTGCTGTGGGAGTCATGAAGGCTATTCAAGCAGCCTCACATCCACCTTCAGCTGCTACTCACCGTCAAAACTGTGAGCAAGAGAAACTCCTGAATGCATTTTAAGAGTAGCAGCTTTAGCAAACGCCTGCTTTTTCACTGAAACTCTTGACAGATCTCCACCTGGGAGTTAAAGTTTATGTGCTTCATGCCATCGTTGTGGATAGGCTGGGTTACGGGAGGGACCTTTGCTGCTCTGGGTGCACTGCTTCTGCCTCCCCCAGAAGCAGAGAGGAGAGCTGCAGGGCTGGGTGCTGGTGGAGGTTCTGCAGTGGCCATGCAAAGCCCCTGGAGGGGGCAAGGTTGTTTCTAACTGCAAACGAAACTGGTTTTGGGGGTGAAGAAACTCCCCTAAATTTTGGTGTTTTGGTATTTTGTCTGGTTTTTCCTTAACTTTCGCATAAAGTCACTTTTCTGAAAATCTGTATGACTTGGGTGGTAATACCTTCCTCTCATGTGTGTTTTGGGAGTGGTTTGTATAAACATTCCCTTTTTTGGCTGTATATAGAGGGAGGACATTGCTTGAATTTGTTTCACTTCCCATTCTCCCAAAGCAGGATAATACAGAGAAGGGTAAGTCATGAGAAGCACTCAGTTCCTGGAGTGGCTACTTTCATGTTGCACAATGATAAAAGCTCTGCTTAAAACATAGTGGGGCCTTCCAAGCCTCTGCAAGTCACTTAGGTCCCAGATGATATCTCATATCATCAGTGTTTGTCTCTGCTGCCCAAGATAAAAGTTTGGAAGAACAAATTGAAAAATAAGTGAGCAATTAATTATACGAAGCAATACTTGTCTGTTGCCTGCCTTTGTAATTTGTAGTTGTCAGGATCTGTTTCAAAGTAGCACTGCAGCCTCTTTGCAAGTGTCTAAATTACTTACACTGACATATTCCAGTTTTCGTATCATCTATTTTCAGTATGTGCCTATTACTACATTAATTTGTGTGATCTTCTAATTGGATTCAAGGATTTTGGAAAGTCTAGAGATAAAACTGTAGTTAAAAAGAAATGCATTATGAAAGGCTGGGCTGATAGAATGGAGTTTTTTTTTTATTGCTGTAAAATCCTGAAGATTTATAGTTTGGAGAAGGCATATTCCTTGTGGTGCACATGCAGAGCTGTGTGGCATATGAGACTTTCACAAGTCTGAACTACGTCTCCTTGTAGTTGATGGTAAAGAATCTGCAAGTTTGATGCTCCTGCCTGGAGCTGTCCCACCTTCCTGAGAGCAGCAGGACTGTACCCGGTGCTGGGCTTGTATCTCTTCTCAGGAAGCAGCTGAAGAAGAACAGATGAGCTTCTGGTTCCAGAGCACAGTGGTTCTGGTTATCCTGTTGTGAAGCATCAGCAAGAGCATACATCTACTACTTTGTGCTGGCATTGCTGGCATCCTCTGTAGCTGAACAGAGGCGATGCAGAAATTACTGATTGCTTTGAAGACCATTTATTATTTTAAGTTTTGTCCCTGACTGGTTCTGCCCATAGTGTTGCTGCAACAGAACAAAGACATTATGGTTTTGACTCTGATCTATTTTATTGGTTTTTTTCTTCGAGTTCAGTTGGTCTCAAAAGTAAGCCACTGGAAAAGCGAATTACTGATGCCAAAAACTCATGAAGAGGAGTTCAGAAAAAAGCCATACAACAGGAACCTCTCTTTGTAGCTTTGTGGAAGAGGAGCATATCTCATGAGGCTTTCAGCACAGCTGCCTTTGTTCCAGGCTGTTTTCCTCGGGTATGTCTTTTAGCAACCTAACCAAAAGGCTGTCCTTGAAGCAGCTGCCTCTCTGTGCCTCTCTTCAAGAGTAGGATCCAGTTGCATGAAGCCCTTACTGTAAGCAAATGTACTCACACAGGCTCTCTGCCCAGCAGTCAGAGTTCAGTTGCTTTTAGGCCTGAGAGGATTCACTTCCCTATTGCTTTGCTGGTGTGATAGATATTTGTAGACTCAGCAACCAGGCGATGCTTTTATCAGTCCTGTGCTGTTGTGTTTCATACTGAAATCTGGAGGTACGCTTTGCATTTTTCTGGTAAAGAACCTGAAAAACAATATTAATGTTCTTTTCCTGTTTTCTTAAACCTATATCCTTTTCCTTTACCTTAAGTTAAACTGACTTTTATGATTCCTGCCAAGGTGGTATTTAGAAGCATGAGTCTAAATACAGACCCATTAAATTATCTTAAAAAACCAAAAACAGAAAACCCCACCACCCCCCAAAAACCAACCAACCCACCCCAAGACAAAACAAAAACAAAGCAACCCACACAACAATATTCAAATGTTTTAATTAATTTCTAACTTTCTTTTACTGTGCTTCCTCACCGTCTAAAAGCTTTCCTTTGGAGAACAGCGTTCACGATGTTCTGAAAGCTTACAAAGTGCTTGGCAGTGTTCAGTGTATAATAAGAGGAAGAGAAGAGCAGCAGTGCCCTGCCAGACTGTGGAAGCCGTTCCCGTCGGATGCAGCCATGTGCCTTCTTGCTGTTAACACTACATTTTGAGTTTCTCCTCAGGACCCCTCCCCTAGTGAAAAGATGGCCTTCTGTTTCTAGACAAAATAGGCACGGTGTCCTCTCTGTGGCTTCCCATTCCGTTTGTTTTGGAATGCAGGTAGGTGTGCCTGGGAGCTAGTGTTTGAGTAGTGAATGCCTTGCTTAAAATGCATAAGATGGAGATGCATACGTTCCTCTCTAATTGCAGGAAATTGCAAATCCGGGCAAAATTTGGAATGCAGCTGCTGGTATAATTACATCTTCTGTCAGTTGCTGTAGCTCAGCTTTACAACCCTTCTAAAATGTCTTTGTAGTTTGTGGTATAAATAATGCCTGCTTTCATATCGCTTTGGGATCACCCCTTTCATTTACTTGCCACTAATTCCAAAGGCCTAAGATTTTTCCTCCTGCTGAGCTAATAATGAGTGTCAGAAATTAGTAATTATATCAAGGTGAAATTTTGCTTTAGCTGTTATAATTATTGCTAAGCCAAAAGAATTTGAGTTTCTTACTGTTGCTGAGGTTTGGGTTCCCTAAGAAATGCCCATGCACATGCCTCAAACCAGTTTGATCTGCCTACAGCATCAGGTTTTGTATGTGTGCAAACCTTTCCGTTTCATGGCCTTACGAAATAGAAGGGAATGATGGGAATGGGTCATGGAAAAGTCATTTGCAACCAAATGTTACCTGCTTCTGGTCATTAAATGGCAGGTAAGATAGAGATCACAATTCAGAGCTTAATGAATTGTACTGGCCGCACTTACACCACCATCACAGCTGGAAAATGGTTGAAAGGTTGGAAAGGATTAAAGGAGGGGTAATGAAGGAATTATTTGTTCTCTCCTTTTGAGAAGTGAGAAAAGTGTAATTTAAGGTAAAGTTATAGCTGGATCATGTTCTGCAAGTTGTTAGAAGCGGACTTTTGAGAGTATAAGACTTTAGATGAAAGATGGTACAAGACGACCCAGTGGCTGAGGCAGAACTTACTGAGAAGAGGAGTATTTTTAACCATGAATGTGTTTCACTGATGAGACAACACACTGATAGGGTAGCTTCTTAATCTGTGTTTAAAACAACAAAGGTAATATGTTTCTAGAAGCAACCCTGTAGCTTACCAACATACAGTAGAACATGCAGAAATCACTAGGTGAGACACTACAGCCCGTGCTTCGCTTTCGATTAGATTAACCGAACAGTTTATTATGATTTTACATCCACAAATACATGAGCAATGGTATGAAATGGTGTATTTCAGAAGAACAGCAAGTCTCTGTGTACAATCAAGGATCTTGCAGAAGAAAGAAACCTCATTTAGGCAGGACAGCGTGGGAAGCGTTCGGCTATTAAACCAGAAAATGATGGTTCCCAGCGTTTTTAGCTGGCTACTCTTCAGTGTGTAGAAATTGCTGCAGAAAATTAAAAACCTTGAAAGCTTGCAGCAAAGAGGCCTCATTCAGTGAGACAAGTTTTATAGAGCTTGCAGTACTAACTCGGTAACTTTCTTGGAGGTTTGAAATGACATTTGGCCACGTTACTATAAGACATGAATTTGAAATGAGAGTAAGGTATTTTTTATAGAAAAGCACCTTACTCAGTGTTGTAGCTGATTGCAGATACTGCTTTTGCTTTAACTTGACGGTGTGGGGTTGTTTTTGTACAAGAAGCAAATTCCTTTACATGGTGTTTTTTTGGAGGTTGGGGGTCTGATTTACTTGGAATTCACTGTTCAGTAAAGATTTGAATTACATGGGCTCTGTCTCCCCCATTCCGTAATTTTTCCCAGAAGTAGGAGCTGCATGATTTGATTTTTCCATCACTTACACGTTCACAGCATCCCTTGAAATGGTGCCTTTCTCTGCTTCTCTGACGCTGAATGGGTCACTGTCTCTAGCTAAGGAAGGAAAGCATTTGTCATACACTTAACCACTATTATTCAGAAAGAAAAAGAGCAAACATTTTTGTTAGAAGAAACTGCCCCCCTAGCCAAATTGTTACTTGTTTATTGTTAAAGAAGTGTAAAGCCCTCACCCTGCTTATGTGTGAAAAAGGCTTTGTCTGACTGCCTTTGGGGACACACAGGCACATGAAACACTTGGGTTATTCATAGCAGTTCTGTTCTGTGAAGGAAACAGTGGCAAACATGGGGAGCAGCGGTGTTGGCCTGTGCAGTTCTTACTCTCTCTCTCATGATGTTTGAGACGAGTGCCCCTTGGGCGTCTCCTTTCACAGACAGACCATGGTGTGTGCTTTTCAGCGCCGCTCTGCGTGCAGCAAGGTGCAGAACGTATTGTGTAGCCAGGAAACTCTTGTATAGGAGCACAAAGAGATTGTGGGTGGGAATTGTGGGATCCCTGGCACTTTTTTTTTCTTAAATTGTATTCCACTTTTATTTAATACCTACAGATCTTCCCTCTATGTTTATAGTGGACTCTGCTCTTCTCCCTTCTATGCTATTGATACTTGTGCTTATTACTGCTTTTTGCTCTTTCCTCTTGTACTTGGTGCTGTTTTTTCAGTGCTGTCACAGGGGGATTTCTTAAGTCGTCTTCAAATCCTCCTCTCTCCTGTTTTCTGTATCCCAGATAGACTGTTAGCTGGGATTGCAGTTCTGCAAGGGTTTTTTTCAGGGGTGGGAGTGAAGTAAACACTAGATATCTATGGTAAGACAGCAAAAGACAGCAAAAAAAAAAAAAAAGATAATTTATAAAATGGTATTCAGGCTTGTACTGACTAAAGACAAGAGTTTGCAAAGTTTTGCCCCTGGACTGATCTGGATTCCCGTCTGAAAACTCCTAAACTAGCCTTAATTTCCATGCCTGGTTTCCAGTGCTCAGCTGTCAGGATTTCTTCATGGCATCCATGCCAGCAGTCTGAGTGATGCCAATAGCTCCGTGCTTATCCCACTTCCATTTTTTACTTACACATCTTTTTCTATGATTGATGCTTGTCTGTTGAATGAGAATCTGTGAGCTCTGGGCAGCTCTTTTAACGTGGGGAGTGCCTCTCAGTGCCCATGCTTGGGATACTGCAATATGCTGGGGAGCCATTCGGAGCCAGGCAGGTGAGTGCACTGGCTGACCTGGCAGGTCTTTTCTGCCCCTGCAGTCTGGCCCCTCATTAATCATGCATTTCCAAGCATGTAATATTTGACTTCAGCCTTTTCAACTCCCCAGGTACAGAGGGCTCTCTTAGATGTGATAGCTTTAAAATAAAGCTTGGAAATGAGCTTCTTTTAGGAATAAAAAAATTCTGCAAGTCAAATGCAGTTTGGTGTTTTCAGAGGAGCTAGATGAGTTTATGAAAGATGTTGGGTGATTATGCCCTGATAGCAAAGGCTGTGAAAGCAAAAGTATGATTTATTGGCTTGGATATTACATCCATTCATATTTCCTAATTTCCTTTCACTCTCCAACCCAAAAAGACAAGATCTGAGATTTTTCTGTTTGTTCCTTGTGACTCGGAGCACAAAGGAGCAGGTTGCACTCTGTTTTCCAGCAAAGGCAGGCATCGTGATTCGGAAGATCTGGACAGAATGGTAAGGATAATTTGTATTTCATGCTGTATGCATATGGGGTCTTCTCCCTTTACATGAGAGAAATACAGGAAAGAATGAGTGGACGGATAGGACTGGAGGCAGAAAGCGCCGTTTCTAGGTGTGTGCAGTTTGTTTTTGCAAGCAATACCATTATAGCAATTTCTGCAAAACTCCTAGAACAATTTGAAGGGCCAACGATTTGAAAATAATGACACGAATCTGGTCTTCATCAGCCACTTCAAAAGGAGCTCCAACAGTTTGGTTTGCCACCCCTGCCTTGGAGATGGCAACAGCGCGATCATAAAATGGAAATGATCCTATACCTCCCCCCACTCTCTTCCTCAAAGCAGATGTTTGGACCTTTCATTGCTGCTGCATTTTAAACTTCATCTCTAGTTAGTGGCTTCATTCAAGTATGTAACTGAGAGGCAGAGCATTCGTTTGCTTTATGAGGCTTTCAGGTTGCCACGTGAAGTTTTAACAAGCTGAAATGTTGACTTCCAGCATTTGGAAGATTGCCACTTTTGTTATTATTGGCTGTTGCTGAGAATTATTTAAATAACATGTGGTTATCTAGCTCTCTTAACATCTCTTTGGGATGTCTTGCACATTCGTAAAATCCTCATTTTCAAATAAGTTCACATCCAGCTTGCTTTTTAGCAGAAAAAAAGACCTGTTTTGTGCATCACTTTTATTGTACTTTTCATTAGTGAGTTGTTAAAACTCTGAGACAGATGAGACACTTGAGGATGTTTCTGGGCTGTGTGCTCATTACCAGCAAGGTACGGGCAAATGTGAAGCCGCTGAGGAAACCACAGCAGTAATTGTGAAGGGCTGGAAGGACTTCTCTTTGAGGAGAGAACAAATGAGCTAAATGCATATGTCATCTAAGCAGCTGATAGAAGTAGATGGAAGCTGAAAGCCTGGGACTGTCCACATGACAAATTAGCACGCATCCAGAGGAGGCAAATCTGGTGTTCAGGCTTCAAAGCAGAGAAAGGTGCAAAGAAACTGGAAGGCAGCTTGTGTAAAATGTGCGACACGTTACCTTTTCCATGATTTGCCCACTGATCTCATCCCTATAAAATTTATACCAAGCCAGAAGATTCCCAGGACTGAAAATAGCTGAGGCAGCCATCTAGATGAAAAGAGCAGACAGTGGTGTCTTTGGTTAGAAGGCATTCTAGAGAAGGCAGGGGCGAGGAAGCGCTGGGGAAGTTAATTGTGTGTAGGTGTTTGCAGGCTTGAGGTCTCTCCTGTGCATCAGTGCATAAATCAAACCTCAGCAGTGGGGACTGAGCCGAGCTGCCTGCTCAGCCTGTTTCTTGGCTGTGCCTCATCTCACTGCCCCTTTCCCACGGCACGTGGCAGCGTCCTGGAGCGGGCCCTCGCTTTTCTGTTTCAGCTTGGCCATTTTCCTCAAGTGGATCTCATCCTGGAGGTTTTGGGGAATGGCATCAGTCCTGGTGCCGTCCCTGGGGAGATGGGGAATCCTTTCCACTCTTGGTGGATGTCCTGCCTGGCTTCATTCCACCACGGCAGGAATTAGAGGCTGCCTGTCTCTTCCCACCCTGTGGCCAATGTTGAAGGGATCTCTTTTATTCCTTTGCCTATTCCTGCGTGTAAATCTGCCAGCAGCATCCTTGCACACTGCAACCCTTTGCCCAGTGCCAGGCTCAGGAAAGGCAGCACAGGCTGGTTGTCACTACAGTCCTTTTCAGTTTGGGACCTCAGATGCAACAGTCCCACTAGCTCATTGGCTTCCTCCTAGAACATGAAAATCATTCTAGTTTTCCTTTTAGCTTCTGGTTTTTAATATGTTTTGAAAACCTATGGTGGTCTTCTGGAAGACTTGAGTTATTTTAAAGGAAACTGTGCAGGAGCACTCGGGGCAGTTTGGCCACTATCCTGTCCCAAACAGTGGTCGATGGCATGGTGAGGCAAAGAACTAGGAAGAACACATCAGGAGTACTTGTCCTGGTGTACACTCGTGCCACGTATCCCGGGCTGTTACAGTGCCTGGGAGCTGTGTGGGTTTGCAGATGCCGATTCCCTCTCTGGTTGGCGTGGCTTGTTGCAGAAGGCACCGGCTGGCTCCCTTTGGGACGGAGCTGGTTCTGTACACGTGGAGACGATGATTATCAGGGTGGTGTATTTACTGGGGGAGGATGCGCGGCAGTTGTCAGCGCTACGTACCTAATTGGGAATTCAACTTCCAGCTGGTAGATTGAGACTGAAAGGCAGAGCTGTGGGATAGAGACGGGCAGGCACAAAACGCTGAGGCTTCTCATCTTTTACAGCGTGTTTGTTTAATACCAAGTGGTCTGCTGAGATTGTTTTGCGGTAGGATAATCGTTCTGTGCTGACTAATGGGAGACGGCAAGCTGTTAAAGAGCATCAATTAACCATACGGGATGAGGTTATTGAGTATTTTCACAAGCATTCAGGGTGTGAAGAGTAAAGAATGTTACTTGAAGGTAACCCTCGGAGATTTTTTAGCTATTGAAATCTACAAATGGCAACGAGTGTTTGTGGGCATACATATGGTTGCAGAGCTTACCAGGAAGAGTGGTGCAAAAAAAAAAACCTCGAGCTAGCTTTCCAACTCCAGATTGTGCTGATATGAAATAAATAGTGCTTTCCTGAATGTGTTCTCTTATTTCATAATCATTCTTTTGAAGATTTCCCCTGTTAAATTTATCTAATGTTGTCCCTGGGAATATTGTCCCTCTTTACAGAGGGCAACGTGCAGTGCCTTTCTGATACTTGGAGGCCAGAATTTGTTGTACCTCTACTTCCCTGCCTGTAAGGCTGCTTCCCTTGTCCTTACACCTGCTCCTGCTTCAGTACAGTAGCTCCCATCCCTGCTATTGCTGGGAATTAGAGCTCAGTGCCCATGGTGCTGAGAGGCACAGGCTCTTGCATTGTGTGCTTTGCACAGTGGATGGTAAAATTCTTCAATTTTGGCAGCAGAGAGTATGAAAACCTGCGTTTCATTAGGAATACTTCTATGCAGCCCTGCTAGTATTCTGCCTGAGTTTAATGCAAAAAATAAATAACATTTTGTTTGTTCAAAATGGGATATTTTTCCCATCCTGGATTCCAGTGTTAAATCCACTTTGTGCAAACACCATCTTCCATTTATTCATTGGTGGTGAGGAAACCAGGTAGCATCGAATTTATTTTTTCAGTTTCATTTCTTGTGGTGATAGAGAGTTGGACCTCAGATATTCTTTGAGCCAATAGCAAGAGATGTCCTGGGATTCCTTGGGTACTTTGATAAAGAAGGGACTCTAGGTTCTTAGGAAAACTTCAGAGAAATGTACTCCTTTTCTGATTTGATTGTTTTTCTTTTCTGAGCAGGGGTGAGGGCAGGGACAGAATAGCACATCAGAAGAGTATGGAGAGGATTCATTTCTTGGCTGCAAAACTTATGAAGGTGTTCAGCTGAAGACATGGGATAAATGAGTGAAGCCCTGGTGAAGCTGGTGTCAGTGAGGAGATTTAACTGTGACCGCAGCCCTCCTGGCTGTGATGTTTCACACCGTAAGGGAACATGGTCTGATCCCCTGTATGTCATAAGCTTCTGAATTTGTTGCAGTTCTATGGAAAAAATCCTTTTTTCTCCAGCTGGTTCGACCCTGAGCACTTGTAGCTTGGCAGTGGCAAAGGCCTTTGCTACCTTAGGACTCTTGTCCTTGCGGTTGGTGCTGCTTTTATCTCTGACTAATTTCTGGTACTTCAGAGAGATGCCAAAATATCCCTGACATTACAGGGAACTTTTCAAAGCCCTAATATGTAAGATACCAATACCTTAATGTAGATGTGCAGATTTAAAACCCCAAGGAGTTATTCAGCTTCTCCCATGGCTGAAAGGAGGAGTTGCAGAGTGGTTTCAAGGCTGGAGAGGGGGGGTATCATTAGCACTGAGCTCGACCTGAGCTGAGCTTTGGCCAAAGGATTCATCCCTAGAGCTGCAATGAAGCATTTCATGGTTCATTATCCTCACAGTAGGAAACAACATCTTATTCTGAAGCTGAGTATCTAACTCAACTGTTCATATTATTTGATCTTCTTACGGCTTTGTCAGCAAAGCCTGGTGTCTCACCGCTTTCTTTTCCACTTTCTTTTAGGAAACAAATTTTATGAATGTGGAGTAGTTTTAGCTCTTGAAAGTTCATAGTATAAGGCTTGTTTTCTGGGCTATGAGTCGCTGGGTGACCTGCCTTTGAATCTTACTCTCTGTTTCCCCTGTGGGTTTTTTTGAGGCATAAACTCCAGAACTGCACACAAGTCTCAGGAGAGCTCTGGGATTTGTGCAGGTTGCAGAGGCAGCATCACTCTTCTGAAACTTTGCTGCTTTTTGGCTGAGCTGTTTTGGCAGCTTGTTGCTGTAGCAGAGACAGAAAATGCCATTGGACTAAGAACTGCTTCCCCAAAGGCCTTAGCAGTGTGCCTCTTCTTATGGATGTTTCCCCCACTGACAACTATTTTTTGAGATGAGTTACTGAATTGGTGTTTAATCCACTAGTAAAATTGTCAAGGCAATTACCATCTCACAGGTCCTGCAAATCAAATTGTTAGGGAACATTAAATCAAATGGTTTGGAGAAATCCCAGTGTATACAATTGCTTTTGTCATCTAGCCTGTGATTCTGTCACAAGAAAAGCTTTGCTTTATTGGGCCTTTCTTCCCTGAAAGTGTGCTGCCTCGTGCTCACTTTGATCTTGGCCTCTTCTTCTTTGTCTCTGCTCTATTGTTTTCCTTTCTGCTTTGTTACCTCATAATGAGAATAGAAAATTAAAGAATTTCTAGCTTACTGTGGTCATCCTTACTTTTTAGCACTGCCAAGTACAGAAAGCATTTGCAAAATGAAATAATACTGTTAGTTATGAGGCAATTCATCTGTTATGATAATGTGGTAGCTTAAAGCACAACGGTAATGAAGGTGACTCTGCTGGGTTTCCCTTTTTTTCCCCTCTCTATTTTGCTCTGAAGTTGAACCACCTGCTCCTCAAAGAGGGAAGCATTCAGAGCCCTTGTGCCTTAGTCAGCAGCAGAGGGGCTGGTAGGCTGTGAATTTGCAACCAGTGACTCCAGGCAGCCTTTTGGTCACTGAGGTGCCACCTGAGAGAAAGCACGTTTTGGCTTCATTCAGTTTGCACTGCCACGCACTTAGGTTTACACTCACAGTTGGCTCTCTTCTCTTTGGTACATCCTAGTCCAAGCATGACATTTTGCATTGTTTCCTGGAGGGAAGATTTATTTCTTTTTTCACAGAAATTTACCATACCCTTCCTTTCCCCCCCCTTCCCCGGCTTTCTCTTCTCTTTACAGGTGAAAACAAGAAAGGAAGAACTACAGAAGGAGAACTGCTACTCTGCCACTGCTAGGAAGGTACAGGAAAGCGTTGAGCTAAAGCTGCTAGATCTTACACAGCTTTGTGCTCAGAAAAAAACCAAGATGCATGGATCGTGCAGGCTGGTGTTCAGAAGCAAACATCCTGCCAGCAAAACGGGCTTGGGTAGGTCTGTATCCAAGGAGCCTGTTTCAGCTGTCAGTGCTACAGAGGTGATCAGAGAGCTGCAGATGCGAGAGGCCAGCCTGGAGAGAGAGCTGAGGCAGCTGCAGGAAGAGTGCCGGCAGAGGCTGCGTGGAATCGCAGAAGGGTTGGAGGGAGTGATTTGTATCTCCCCTTGAAGAGATAAAGCTGGACTGAGAAGAGCAAAGGAATAGACTGACTCGATCAGAGCACATTGTGCAGCTTGGCACGGGGCAGTGCAAGGTGAGGAACCAAATGTAATTTCTTATTTTTAAGTCTGGGAGTCATCACTCGTTACCGCTTTGTGACTCGCGCTGGGGCCGTAACCTTGGCGGTTCTCTCTGCAGCCCCTGTGCTGCTAACCCTGCCAATTAAATTCTGCAGCAGGCCTTGGTGGCAGTGTGCATAAATCTCCCTTTTATCTTCTGGATTTCTAGTCCTTCTGCCAAGTGCTGGGCTTTGTGACAGTGCTCAGCTGCTGGGCACGGCATACATTGAGGCTGATACACTGAGGCTGCGCAATAAAGTACTAATTGGATTCAGTGTTTTCCAGCAAGTGGAAGAGTTCATTAGTCAGAAAAATCCAGGTATTGGAGAACATGTAAAGCAGCACGGCTTAGAGAGGTTGGAAATGTTCAAGAAATTGTGCTGTTCTCATTCAGTGGGTTTTGCCTGTTTGTGGCAGCTATAATGCAGTCACCATAAGGAAAAACAAATGCCTAATAATAAATATAGCAGCAGCACACTGATTTCATTTACTGGTGTGATGCACTTGAAGTAATTGGGTTCTCAAAGAGAACAAACTAGAAACCCATTCCACCGAGTTATGAGTCACAATGAGAACTTAACCGATCTGCTGTAGGAAGTTTCTGTACAATAGAAATATGACCTTTACTTCCAAGCTTCAGGAGTCTTCAGGCTCTGTCTCTGGAGGCTTCTTCCCCTGGCACATGAGAATATTTTTCACTTGGCATTCATTTCCTACCCTTTTCTTTTTGCTTTCACCAAGGAATGGTTTCATATTCTAGCTGTACACTTTCATAAAATAAATTTTTAAATAAACCAGTTTGCTTTTCATTTGTGAATTGCTATGAGCAGTGGGCTTTCCTCCATCTGGGATCTCTGACCCCAGCTCACGTGTCGCTGTTAACTGACTGTTCTTGGCTCACTCAGCAGCCAAACATGAGGAACCTTGACGGACCTCTTTCCAGGTATGGTTGCTGCTCTGCAGGGAGACCATATGCAGGTGGGGTAGGTGGACAAGGCTTGGGTCTCCTTGTTTCTGCTGCATCAACTAAACTTCAGATGCTTCCAGACCCTGCTCCTCTGCATCACCTATGTTGGTTCTCATGTCTTTTTTTTTTTTTCAGAAGTGAGTGGCAATGCCTATGTCAGTGGAGAGCCCCAGGGGGAGGGCTGGTTTGCCCTGGTTTCACCCACTTGAATGAAGTATTGCTGGTAGGCCAGGAGCTCCATGTAATATGGGCCAAGTTTCAGACAGCCTTTTCTCTGTGTGGTCCTGGTGGCTTGTCCAAGGACTGAGCTTGAGCAAACTGGGTGGGAAATGGAGTTCTCAGCTAGAGACCTCAACTCCAGTCAACGCTGCACAGAGGGGACAGCCCCTGGGAGCAGGGTGTTGTACGTGTTGACCAAGGCTGGCAGTCACAACCAGTATGCCTGCTGTCACCTGGCACAGGGGGTGACAAACATAGTCCTCGAGCAGAAAACCCCAGTGGGCTAGTGAGATACATGTCTGGGTCAGGTGGCCCCAGGCTTCTGCTCCTGGAAGAACATCCTTGGCCTTAAAAAGCTAATCCACACTGCTCTGCTTTTCCAACCATTGCTGTAGGTTCAGGGCACCAAGCACTCAGCCATTTCAAGCTTGTACAACTTTGGGAGGGTGTTGGCTCCAGGGCTGCTGAAATTCAGTATGCAAGAAGACTGGTTCAGATGTGGATTTCACAGAAAATTATTCATGAATGGGAAAGAAACAGTATATCCTAGAACTAACAAGAGTGGCAGCACCAGCCTCTCTCTCTGAGCATTTTATATCCTCCTTCAGCTATTATACAAGGGAATTTTCATACTGCATCACATTTAGTTTTAAAACATTGCCCTGAAAAGATCTTCTGCTCTTCTGGGATTTTCAGCAAAGAGTGGGCAAATATTCTTGAGCATGGTGAGAGCACTCACATTCAAGTGAAGGTCTGGCTCATCCCTTGCTGTGGCTTATCAGACTTGGCTTAATGCTGAATGTCACCACATATTATGCTGCCATCCACTTAAACTGGCAGCAGTCACTCATGGGATGACTTATTTCCTAGTATAGCCCATTTGTCACCACGCAGCACTGAATGCAGTGCACTTCGGTGTTCATCTGGGGATCCTGCTTCCGAGGAGACCACAACTGTCAGCGCCTTTCCCCTACCTGACCCTGAAGAATTGTTTTTTTCCTCTGGTGGACTGTAAAAATGCCTCTGTGTGTCTGTGTGTGTGATGTATAAAATGCCTACGGTGAATCGCAGACAGCTGCATTTACTGCACAGCACAAATCACTCCACTGAGGTGGCCGTGTGGGAAGCTGTCAGTTGGAGCTGGAGCAGTTTGTCCTGGTGTGCACGGTGAGAGGGGCTGCAGCTGAAAGCAGCTGAAAGGAGATGGCCTTTCCACCCGTTGTGCGCTGGCATTGTGTGCCTCAGACACCTCGTGCAAAGAGCACAGGCGAGTATAACTCTTATTTTCTGCTACCACCTTCCCACTGCCTTTTGTTGCAGGTACCAATTAGCAGTTTAAACTAGAGCAGCTATTCTGAGGTCCCTGTTGAAGGGCAGTGAGACATTTTGAGCTAGCAACGATTTGAAAACCAATACCAGCAGCCCCCTCTTTCCTTTGCCCTTCTCCCGGCGTGGAGAGCACAAAGCAGGAGGTACTTCAAGGGCTTGGTGCAATCCCACATCAAATTTTAGAGAGTGGTTTCCCTGTGAAGGCTTCCATGAAAATCACAGCACCTCTGTAGGAGTTGGACACAAAGGAGCTGAGCTGTGGTTGTGCCTCCGTGACAACTTTTGATTGCTTTTGAGGCATATCAATGCATCTGAAATACAGATGCTTTTCAGTCCTTGCGCACTTGGCAAGGCATCAGCTGTCTCTCCAGTACTGCTGGGAAACGCTGCATGATAAACACCTCTTAGAAGCCTAAGAAAATTCTCCCTGGATTAAGACCAGCTGCAATGAGGGCAGGAAAGGGAACTGGGAGACTGCAGTCACACTTAATGAGATATAACCTGGGAATGAATAAAATCATAGAATGGTGGTGGTTGGAAGGGACCTCTGGAGATAGAGTCCAACCCCCTGCCAGCACAGGAGCACCCAGGGCAGGCCACATAGGAACAGATCCAGGGGTGTCTGGAAAGTCTCTAGAGAAGGAGACTCCACAGCCTCTCTGGGCAGCCTGTTCCAGGCTCTGTCACTCTCACAGTGAAGAAGTTTTTCCTCGTGTTGAGGTGGAACTTCCTGTGTTTCACCTTGCTACTGTTACCTCTTGTCCTATCACGGGGCACAGCTGGAAAGAGGCTGATAAAACAGATGTTGGTCACTGCATATCATTATCATGGTATTTGAAGTGTTTTCATTTCTTTGTTTAGGCTGACTTCTCCCACCCACCATCATAGCCTACTGGATTTAAAGGCTGCAGTGACCTTGGTCACCAGGGCTTGGCCACGTGTCAGCAGTCAAAAGATGCTGTAGCAGGGGGAATGGCCACCCTGGTTGACGCGTGGCAACCAACAGTCAAATGACTGATGGGTCTCTGGCAGACACTGAGACAGGCAGAGTGACTCAAGCGGTACATCTCATCCATGGGCTCAGGCATGCTTGGTAAATGTGAAGTATTACTTCACAGAAGTTGGGGAGTGTTGTAAACAACCCCCTACAGACTGAAAAGCAAAGCTAGAAGCTGTTAAGCCGTTTGTCCTTTGCTGTATCAACACACCTGTCGTACTTGCCTTTGTGAAAGCAGCAATCTCCCCTAAGATCGATGGAGTTGGACAGAGAAGGGTGGGCATCAGCTGCAGAAGCTGGTAGAGAGCGAGCTGCACGTTGTGTGCAACAGTTTGCTAAACTCAAGTGCTGGAGGAAGGCTGGTGGTGATGCTGCCCTAAGATCTGGGATAGGCAGCAGGGTTGGGTTTGGTTTTTGGGGTTTTTTTTTGTTTGTTTGAGGAGGCTACAGCAGAAGTTCCCCCTGTAGGTGCATCCTAAAGGGAGTTAGTTTAGTTTGGGTTTGGATCCGGGGTTTCTAAGTGATCTCAGGAAGAGAGGAGCATATTAGAGGTGGTAGCCCATGCTGGAAAAACTGGAAAACAAAGTTAAATCAGCACTTGCCAGGGATAACGCACACGGTCAGGGGGTAGAGCTGGCAAGGGTCAGGCAATAAAGAGCTGTCCCAGATGACAGGAAAGCTTGTCCTGGGAAGACCTGCAGCTAACCCTCCCTGTGGGGCTGGGAGCACGTGGCCTTTTGCTTCACATTCTGGAAATGCTTCACTGAAGACAGGTGGGGTTACTGCTGCAGTGTTTAAACCACACTCTCTGGTGATGGATTGCTTCTAAGCATAGCCTGAAGAGAAGCTTTTACAAGCCTTCCGAGTGTGTAGTTTCTGGTAGGCCAGCATGGAGGTGTTTATAGAAGTTTAACCCATTTCTCTAATGTAACTGGTGCTTGCTTCCCAAACATCTTGCTTGTAAAATGGAATTGGCCATAAATACTTAATTGGCTGATAAGTCTGGCTCACACTGTGTAGCTAGAAATATTCCTCCCCAAATAGCCGAGCATCAATCAGCTTGCAGTCAAAACAGGAGGTTTACTTTGCAAAAGGCAAGCGAGGCATCTGCAGTCACTGCTCCTGACGACATTGCTCCTGCTGGTAAATAAGGCCTGTAACCCATGTTTAAAAATAAGAGCTGCTGAGAGTAGTGATTTCCAGCCTCGAGTGCTTTGGGTTCCCTGTAGGATTCCTCCACCAGCTCCTGCAGGAGGATGAGCTGGTAGCAGTTGGTGTGAGCATGTGTGTGTGGCAGCGTGGTGTCTGCTGGGTGGGAGTTAACACATGCCTGGCAAACTCCCTCTCCTCTGACCCTCAGCCACTTGCAGTGAGAGTCTCGGGTCTTTCCCCCTCACCCTTCTGCTCCTGGAGCCAGCAGCTTGTGTGCAACATCTGCCAGTACCGCTGCCCCTCCACTGGCCACCCTAACCATCCTGGCTGCCATCCCAGCCCCTCTGTACTGCCCCGTGTCCCAGCTGACAGGCCATGGCCAGATCCCTCTGCCTGTCCCTAAGGGGTTTTGTTCCCCAGCTGCTCTGAAATGGGTGGCAGGGAAAGCAGAGGTATGCAGCCCGTGGGCACCGTGCCAGCATCCAGGCTTGGGCCATGCAAGCTCCTGTCTCGGGCTGGGGTGCCTGTCCCAGCCCCAGCTGCTGGGTCTGATGGACTCGGAGCATATGAACGACTCTGCCAGTCTTGCACCATCATCCCCTGGCAGCAAGGCAGCTCTGCCCCGCTCAGCCAAGGAACAGTCGGGTACCTTCCCTGTTAACTGTGCCACCTTATTTCCTGGCATCAGTCTTAGTGTCTGCATCCAGTCCTTCTGGCTGGCTTGCTTCTGAAGGGCTGGTGAGCCTTTTACTCACCAAGAAATACTCCCCGTGTGGGTCCCTCTAGACCCTGGGTGTGAACAGAGGGAGTGCACACAAGCGATTTGCAAGCCTGGCAGTAAGGGAAGTTACCCCAAGTTTGAGCTTTCCTCGCCCCTGGGCTCTCATTTGTTTTACCCTTTTGAAGGGGGAAGCAGAGAGTTGACCTCTCTTCAGTCCTGCAGGACCCCCGGGTAGATCATAGAATCAGTTTTGGTTGGAAGAGACCTTTAAGATCATTGAGTTGAACTGTTAATCCAGCACTAAATCATGTCCTTCAGCACCACATCTACAGGGCTGTGAAGTCCCTGCAGGGATGGTGACTCCATCACTGCCCTGGGCAGCCTGAGCCAGGCCTTGACAACCATTTCTCCAAAGAAATGTCTTTCTGTGCCTTGGGCAGCCCCCAGCAGCTGGGGAAGCCAACTACCTGTGGCCCTGGGGAGCTGAAATGGGCAGCAGGGAGGGAGGGGAGAGGCACAGCCCCAGCAGCCAGCCTGGGTGGGCAGGCAGGCTGTGACGGAGCCAGACTCCCTTGGTGGTTCATGCTTTGATTTAGCATTAAGTAGAGCTAAGAACTGTTTGAGCACTAGCTTTCTAGTGTGGCTGACTGCTTCAAAGACAAGGAAGCAGGGAATTCGCTAGGGTAGCTGTCAAAGCAGGCTCTCAGCCCCTACTAACTCTTCTCCTTCTCCCATCTGACCTTATTAATGCAGCCTGGCTGCTTTGCAAGATGCCTCCATTGCCCTGCAGTAGCCCCCAGCCTCTCTGGTGGGATCAGAGCTGCGGAGCCTCTGGAAGGATGGAATGAATGGCTCAGTGGAGCACAACTGGGGCGCTGGGAGGGAGCAGGATGTGGGGGCTGAGCCGGTGCGACAGGACCATCCCTGCCCGTGGGCTTGTCTTGCAGAAGCCACCAAATACCCTTTATGTTACAAACCCCCATCCAAGGTAAAAAGCTGGCATTTGCTGTTATTCCAACTACTCAGCTGACAAAATCTTTTCTAGCACTTGGGCAAGTAAAGGATTTCGCTTAATTATGCCTGCCTCGTGTTTTCCACGTGGGACTTGCAGCTTCCCTGGACCGTAGGTTGATGGGCGCTGGGGCTGCACTAACAGCCTGGTCCCAGGAGGGCACAGGGCTGTCAGGGTCTGGCCATGGAAAGGGGACAGGTAGAGTTGTTCTTGGGATGCTTTTACATGAAGGCTGCCTGTTGAACTCCAGGGGCTAGAGAGCAAAGTGGGGGAGCTGGTGGGTCCCCCAGCTCCCTGTTCTGCTGCTGCTGCTGCAACACCATTGCATCCCATGAGGGGGAGGGATGAAAGGAGGGTAAAAGCCCGTGTGTTTTCTGTAAGCACAGAAATCTCTGCCTATTGTGCTGGCTCAGCCCCATCACTTGACAACCTCAGGCCCCTGTAATGATTTGGCTTCTCGAGGTTGCACCATTAATGCCGTAAAACGCCCACTCCTGCCGCAGGCTCAGCAGGGAGCCGAAGAACTCTTGGGCTAATGATGAGCTTTGAAGTGCAGTTCATCCTGTGTTTGTCACCACACGGTTTGTGACTCCTGGAACAGGATTTGCCTCAACCCAGGCTGGCAGGAGAGGGTCCTCAGATCAGGGGTGGGAAAACCCTGGGATGTGTGCGGTGTGGACAAGCCTGGAGCCTGGGGAAATTTACTCTCTGTGAACGTTTCATGGCCCTGAGTTGTGATATTAATTCTTTCTGCTTCTCTAAGTAAATAAGCTTTCTAATTAGCTGTTTTTAAAAGATTTTTCTTGCTTATACTGATTAATGCTAAAAATGCTAATATGTATTTTATAACGCTAACCACCCGTGAGCAGATCGCGCTGTCGCCCTTGATTAACGCCAGCTTTCGTGGTGCTGCCATAGCATCCTCTCTCTTTACAAACTCCTTTCAAAAATGAAAATACACTGCAAAGCCTACAGCCAAGGGGCTGGCGGAGACGTCCTGGCCAAGGCTGCGTGCCCACCCCCCTGCCCACTGGGTACCACTGCGGGGGCCAGGGCAGCATGGCCAGGCTGTGCCACGAGTGCTGCCATCCCCCATTCATCCCTGGCTCCCCGCAGTTCCGGGGCACGCATTTATTTCAGGCTCTTACAGGTTTCCATTTGTATTCTCCCTTTTTCCTTGACACTCTCTCGAGGCGAAGACCAGCAACAAAACGCATCATAACAATAAAGCTCAATTGCAAGTTGTTTACTTGGCATTGTTGCATCTGCCAAATGATTATATTAATTTTGCCTCTCAATGAGGGAAGTATTCTGCTGATTAGCCACGGGGGCAACGTTTGTTCTGGAGAGCAGCCTTTAATAGGCCTTTATATCATCCTGTAATTCATATCACTAAGCCAAGAAGAGCTTTTTATTGACACGCTCGGGGTCTACCTCTCCAGGGTGTGGCTGTCAGCAGGTAGGGGCAGAGTTGCTTAAGGCGTGGGACGGGCACAAACCCCTCACTGCAGAAAGTCAGGCCACCCTGATTTGGGCTGTGAGGGCTGTGGGGAAGGAAGGGGCTGCAGGATGGGGAGGGCGAGACTGCAGCAGGGAGGGACGGTGCCACCCCCAGCTGCCATCCCCTCAAGGGTGCACAGTTGTGCTGCTCCCCTGGGAGCTGCAGTCTGGATGGGCTCACAGGGCTGTGAAGCTTGTCAGGGAGAAAATGGCAGAGCCCAGGGGTTTGGAGATCACGTGTTCTGCAAGAGCCTGCCTCTGCCTACCAGCCATGGCCACGCTCCAGCCTCCGTGGCCAGCAGGGATAGGAAAGGCAGTGATTTATCGTCTCGCTGCTCAGCCGTGATTTTTTCACTTGCCTGTGTTTGATTTTGTTTGGAGATGAGGGTGCAGTTAAAAAAAAAATATATATATTTCTCATGTATATTTGAAAAGAAAACCCGGGGCTGAAGTTTTCCAGTGCTGCCCTGATGGTGCTTAACACGGTCAAGCCCCAAGCATAGAATCATAGAATTGTTTAGGTAGGAAAAGACCATCATCAAGTCCAACCATCATCGAGTCCAGCACTAAACCAGCTACCAGAGTAGTTCATGTGGGGCTCACCAAGCCCGCATTGAGGAGCTGGTGGGGATATTCCCTCCTGTTTCAGCTACAGCTCAGCATTGCTGCCTACATCACTGCTGCTGCTCTCAGATACGAGCCCTGGCCAGACATGGCTGAGCCAGAGGCTGCTGAGCCAGGGGCTGCATTGCCATGGGCAGCTCTGGCACATCTGGGGCGCTCCCTGCCCCACAGCAGTGCTACACGTTGCTCCCCTCTCTTGGTACCGTTTTTCCAAGAACAGCAATGTGGAACTTGGCTTTGAGCTCCGTTTTTCCGTCGGGGACCCTCCGGAGCACTGTGACAGTGCCTGTGGCAGAGCTGCCTTCCCGGAGATCCCCCAGGAGCACTTTGAGGCAGCAGCCCGGGGGGCCCAGCAGCTGCTCAGGGGGAAGCGGATGCCCCAGGCAAGGCTGAGGGAGCAGATGGCACTGGATTTCTAAGGGCAAAGATGCTTTTAAAAATATTTTTTACATCAATTGCTCAGAAATCTAGAAATGGGTTAGAACAGAAGAAGAAACAGGGATTTTGCTGCTTTGGCTGCAGGGACTGTATGCCAACAAATTATCAAAAGGGCCTGAGATCCCCTGAGTCCTGCTGTAAGAGATGCTCTGTTTGCTGCTCATCCCCCTCATCACCAGCTCTGGCTGTGGGGACGAGGCCTCTCCACATTTCCCTGCCTTGAGTAGCAGCCCCAGCAAGAAAAAGCAAGGAGAGCATCAGCAGGCTCTACATCCTCACCTTTCGCATGCTGCTTGGGGATGGAAACTGAGGTGTGTGCTGCTGTCCTGGACCACAGGCTATGAGATGGTCTTGAGCCAGGTGAAGCCAGGCAGAACTGGGTGCTCTGCTGATGGGGCTCTGTGGCCAGGGGAGGATGGTACAGGGTTCTCCAGGGCTCCATCAACTTGTTTCATGTCCTACCAGCCCAACCCAGCAAGGACCACACTGCCACACAGCCTGTCTGCACCCGTTTCATTCCCTCTCCTGCCAGGGCTCAGACAGCAGCGACCCTCTGGGGTGAGCTGTGGGAGGTCTCAGTGCCAGTGCACAACTGGGATCCCTGCTGGTATGTGGGGCTGCTCCCAGATAACCCTCAGAGGCCCAGGAAGAAGGTTACTTTCAGGTAGGAGCTTGCTAAACCATTTCAGAGAGATGGTATCTTCCTCAGCTATTCCTCAGCTATTCAAAGGTTGGACTTGATGACCCTGGAGGTCCTTTCCAACCATAATGATTCTATGATTCTATGATTCTAAAGAACTGCCACAACCTAGTTCTTGAGAGGAGTGTTGTATTCACAAAATTATTATTTTGTAAAGTATTTCTTTTATAGGAAGAATTACAGACTAGTCAGCCTCACCTCCATCCCTGGAAAGGTAATGGAGCATCTCATTCTAGAGATCATATATCAGCATATCGAAGAAAAGGTTATCAAGAGTAGCCAGCATGGATTTAGTAAAGGTTAAGTCATGTCTGTCTAATCTGATAGCCTTCTATGATGGTGTGACTGAAGGGGTAGATGCAGGGAGAGCAGAGGATGTTGTCTACCTTGACTTCAGCAAGGCTTTGGACACTGTCTCCCATAACGTCCTTGTGGGTAAGCTCAGGAAGTGTGGCTTAGAAGAGTAGACAGTGAGATGGGTTGAGAACTTGGCTGAACAGTAATGCTCAGAGGGTTGTGATCAGTGGTGTGGAGTCCAGCTGACAACCTGTAAGTAGTCGTGTTCTCCAGGGTTCAGTTCTGGGTCCAGTCTTATTCAATATCTTCATCAATGACCTGGATGAAGGGACAGAGTGTACCCTCAGTAAGTTTGCTGATGATACAAGGCTGGGAGGAGTGGCTGATAACACCAGAAGGCTGAGCTGCCATCCAGTGAGATCTGGACAGGCTGGAGAGCTGGGCAAAGGCAAACCTAATGAGGTTCAACAAGGATAAGCATAGAGTCCTACACCTGGAGAGGAACAAGTCCATGCACTGGTACAGGTTAGGGGCAGACCTGCCAGAAAGCAGCTCCGTAGAGAGGGACCTTGGCATCCTGGTGGACAATAAGTTATCCACTGAACAGCGGTGTGCCCTTGGGGCCAGGAAGGCCAGTGGTATCCTGGGATGCGTAAAGAAAACTGTGGCCAGCAGGTCGAGGGAGGTTCTCCTTCCTCTCTACTCTGCGCTAGTGAGACCATCTCTGGAGCATTGTGTTCAGTTCTGGTCTCCCCAGTTCAAGAGGGACAGGGAAATGCTAGAGAGAGTCCAAGAGAAAGCTACGAAGATGATTACGGGGCTGGAACATCTCTTATGAGGAAAGGCTGAGAGCCCTGGGGCTGTTTAGCCTGGAAAAGAGAAGCCTGAGAGGGGATCTTATGAATGTTTGCCAATATCTGAAGGGTGGGTGTCAAGTAGAAGGGACCAGTCTCTTTCCAGCTGTGCCCCGTGAGAGGACAAGAGGTAAGGGTAGAAAGGTGAAACACAGGAAGTTCCACCTCAACACGAGGAAAAACTTCTTCACCGTGAGAGTGACAGAGCCTGGACCAGGCTGCCCAGAGAGGCTGTGGAGTCTCCTTCTCTGGAGACTTCAAGACCCCCCTGGATCTGTTCCTGTGTGGCCTGCCCTGGGTGCTCCTGTGCTGGCAGGGGGGTTGGACTCTATCTCCAGAGGTCCCTTCCAACCACCACCATTCTATGATTCTATGAAGGTTTAATGCAGTTTCAAGTGTGTTTCTATGTGGGAAGTCCCCATGTTTAGGAAAGCTTATTTGTTAACTTAAGACCTGCCTATCTGGTAACTTAAGACCTTTCACACCCAAAAAATCCCCAGAGCCATCTACTGTTCCCAGGCAGAGTCGTGCGTTGGAATGTTCATTTGGTTCAAAGAGGTAATACAGAATCTGTACTGAAAGCTGGATGGTGTCAGCCTATCTGCCTCTCAGCACCTATCAACCACTGGTGCAAGCTTAGCTCGCTGGTTTATCAGCCCCCTGAACACTCTCTATTAAATTCCACATCGCACTTCTCTGCTGACCTTTGGGACCATCTCACGTGGCTCCCCATCAAAGGAAGAAAGAAATTAGAAATTATTTCAGGTGACGTGTTTAATAATTTCAGTCTCCAACATACCCAGTGAAAGGTCGTCTAGATAACATCCCCAAAATGCAGTCATTAATATGTAATGAAATAATTGAGTGTGCTGATTTTTGAAGTCTTTTTGTCTGGTTTTGGATGTCGCTAGGGTCTGCGTACCCCTCCCAGCCTTACACTCCACGTGTGACACTCACATGAAGGGAAAAGCCACGGCATCTTTGCCAGAGCAGCACATCCCTGGTGCCCTTTGGCTTTAGAAATAAACTAATAAAGGTTAAAAAGGAATTACGGGTCTAAGGAAAAGGATTCTTTTTCCCCAGGACAGGCCGTGCGCCTTTGTCCTGGCACACAGAGCATCTCTGGGCCTAAGTGTCAAATGAAAGGGGCTAATGAAATGGATTAGAATCTTAATAGCACATTTGATTAGTGAAGCTCTCACCTCCGGGCACTCTCTCATGTGTGTTAATGGGCGCTGCAGGGGACGGCTGCCTAACGGAGCCTGTTAATGGGGAAGAGCTGATGCAGGCTCCATCAGCCGCAGGGAAACCCAGGTTTCAGCCCAGCCTGGGAAAGTGCACTTCTCTGTAGGGAAGAAAAGGGGGGAAAAAAAAGGAGAAAGAATACAGTTTTTTGTTTGTTGGTAAAAAAAGTGGCTGGTCTGTCCTTAACTTAAAGGGCATCACTCTAGAAGGAACTAACATTTAATAATGGATGGGGATTTCTCACCAGAGCTGCTGCACTAAACATAGTCGTGGATCCCCGTGAGAATGTATGGCGATCATTCCCAAATCCTGGAATCCAATTCCTGAATCCTAAATCCAACCCGTCATCCCCAGTGGCTGGATGTCACCAAGGTCTCTGGCACAGAGAAATGCCTCTGCCTTAGTAGTGCTTTCTGGTGTAATTAATGCTTCCTAGAGTGGCAGGAGGGTGAAATCAGTGTCTTCCACTAATTAACACGATTGTGCGTAGTCAGTGCCTGTTCCCGGTACAGCAGGAGTGTGGGCTCTCTGGGGAGGAAGGGACCACTACAGCCCTGCCCACAGCTTGGGCACTGGAGGGTTAAATACATTAGAGGGATGTGAACACCAGTGAGTTTCAGGCTCTATCTGGGACGCCCGAATAATTCCTTAACATATTTTCATAATGTTTCTTATTTCAGTGTCAGGCAGTAAATAATACAGAGCCATAAACAGTGAGGATGCTGTAGGGAGACAGGAGTTATAAATTGCTGATGTAATAAGCTATCATGTTATCTTAAGGAAGGGATTTAAAATATATAAATACGCAAACAGAGCTGGCCTGGTTTTTTTTTGCAGATGGCTCCAGGATCCAGCAGATAACTGAGAAAAGGAGTTTGCAAGCAGTCAGCCCTGCACACGGCTGCTGGCTCTTGAGAGCAGGAGTTTCATCTTCCTGTCCTGTGCGTTGCCTCTGACTGGGGCCTTTTTTACAGTATCTATTATTTAAAAGCAAAGTATTTGAATAGCTAACCCCCTGACTGACTTTCACATTGGCTGTTGTGGCAAAGTGCCTTCTCCCCAGTTTCCCCTTGTTCTGAAGCCTGATGAGATCTCTGAAATTATGTGCAGAGGTGATAAGCAGCATCCCCTGGCCTGGACACTCATGGTGTTGCTGGATGGCTCCAGGTATGATGCTTCTCCCTGCTGCAGCAACAGGATGGAAAGTGCCCGGACTGCCCTAAAAGGTTTTGGGGAAACTGATAAATTTAACAAAGTTGGGGGAATAAAGGAGCCTGACTCTGTTTTTGCAGCATCAGCTGCCACAGGGCCATGGTCACTCTCTCTGGGAGTCTGGGCTCCCATCCTGGCCTCTCCTGCACACCACGAAGCGATGATGCCAGCAGCCCCACTGCAGCAAGGTGAGAGCAGCCCTTGAGGCTCTACCCAGGCAGCTTAAACATGCACAAAACAGCTCTCGAGGAGCCTCAGAAAATTAGAATTCAAAGCTGGAGCCCGAACAACCACTATATGTCCTACATTCGAGCCTGAGTGTCCCCAGCATCCTCCTCCATCCCTGCTGGGCATCCCTGCAAGCGAAGGACGGGTTTTGGCTTCTGCCTGGGATGTTATGTACAGACCTCTAGGACCTGGGAATCATTTCAGGAATCTGGCTCGCCCTTCCCAAAGCAATTAGCCATTGGAGTAACGTTAGCAGTGTCTGATGTCACTGCCGTTTCCATGGCAAGGGACAGATTCCCAAGGCAGGCTGGAAGAGTGTGCCCATGTTTGCCCGTGTTTGCCTGTGTGTGTGTGTGTGTGTGTGCACGTGTGCCCCTGTGTCTGTGTGTGTCTGTGTGTGTGGACATCTGCCTGTGTGCCTGCTCAGCTCAGCTCAGCTCTAGGCAGCAACGTGGTGGCATTCCTGCTCCATCCCTGGTGGCACTGTCCCTGGAAAAGCTGAGAGTTGGCCCAGATGTGGTGTCACAGGCCCATCCCAAAGAAGAAGGATCCTGGTCCCTTTAGTCCGATGTCTCTTGCTGGCTGCTAAATGTTACATGGGAGAGGGAGTAAACCCAGAGCAGTGGTATTGCCTGTGGAAAAGGACCATCTCCCAGGTGTAAATGCCTACAGGAGGGATGCCCTGTACGCTGCAGAGGCAGCCTGGGAGCAGAGGGAAGTGATAAGCTGCTTATTAATGACAAATGCCATTAGAATTGATGTGAAGCACAAGATCAGGTGAGCGATGGCTGAACTTGTATCATCTTTAAGTGTGCCAGCTCTCTAAGACTGTTTATTCTGCTTTTCACTCCAAGTGCTAGGTGAGCACCAAAGTGACACTTTGTTGTCTGGAGTTTGTGACACTCCAGGTATCTCCCGGGTACCTGGAAACCTGCTGGGATGGGAACAGAGCCAGGCTGAGTCTCAGGATACAGAACCAGCACCAAAAGCCCCAGTTAGGAGCCAAGAGTGAGCAGAGGAGCATGGCTGCGTCCCTGCTTCACAGGGAGGGTCTGCCTGGTCTCTCTCTTCCCTAAATTAATACGGTTGGTGAAGCTGGAAGAGTTCCTCTACCTGGCCTTGTGGGTCCCTGGTCCCCTGCTGCCAGCCTGCATTAGGGGTTTGAGAGCCCGGTTGCATCCCAGCAAGGTGCACCGGGCAGGGTGCCCACTTTTCCACCACCTGAGCATTGAGATCTAATCCATGCCAAGGGCAACCTTAGCTGGTGGAGAGCTCCTGCTGGCGAGGTGCAGCGAAGGGAGGGAGGGTAATGCAATTGCCTCATTTGAAACAATTAGAGCGGAGCAAAAGCATGTTCTTATAAACGGGCTCGATATTGGCAAGTGAGGCACGGCTGCTTCTTGTCAGCGCGGAGCTGAAAAGCAATTTCCCCGTGCGTCCGGGGCAGCGCAGAGGTCTAACTCGTTTGCCTTACTGGCCGCAGTGGGAATTTTTGGTCTGCGCTGGAATGAGCTGCTCCATTTCCCAGTGAATTTAGAAACAAGCTAGAGGTGGGTGCTGGGGGCAGCTCCCAGCGATCGCCGGGTTCTCAGTGGCACTTGATGTGGCTCAAGTCACAGCAACCCTGCCTTGGCAGCATTTGTGCCATTGGATTTTGGACCATCCTGTCCTCCTGGAGCATCTTCTGGCCTGGAAACTGCTTCCAGGGAAGGATGCAAAGGGACGTGGGTGCCCGCTGGGGTGCAGCATGGGATGCTGGGGGACCTCATTGCATGTTATTTGAGTCAGCTCATGGGAGAAACGTGGTAAGGAAAGCTGTAAGTCAATCCCATTAATCCAGCCTCAGGATCCAGGCTAGGAGATGGCAGTGTGATGTATTCAATCTGCAGACTGGGAGACAACAGCAAGAAAAAAAATAACAAGAGAGTTCTGCTGCTGCTTCTTCTGGCACTTAGACATGAGGCCAAGGAAATTGCTACCCAGATGAGACCTTTTGCATGGTAAAAATTGTATGCAGGAGTCTGAGAGGATTTAAGCTGTTGCTACAACAGCTTCTGATAGCCCAGGATGGTTCTATACCTGTAGAGAAGAAAACAATAATAGTGAAAATAAGGAACAAGATAATTCATATTCTAAAATGGACTGCAAGGCTGATCCTATCATTTGTGTGGGAAGTGGGGGGATGGTTTGTACTCAGCAAGGTCACAGACACACGTGAAGCCACCACTGCCTCCCTGTGCCCACACCTCCCAAAAGCGTGTCCGGCACAGTGCCAGGAATGCTGCTGTGAGTTGTGCCCCCGCATCCATACTGGGGATCGGGCATGTAACGGAGACCTGGCCCTGGGGACCTGTAGCTTGTTTGACCTGTGCCTCTGTGGCATGGCACGGCTCAGCTCGGCTCGCCTAGCTGCCAGTGTTTCCCCCAGCTTGGTGGCTGCTCTGCTCCGGGAAAGTTTGGAGCTGATTTGGGTCAGGGACCAGCATCCCTGTTCACCAGCCATGTTCATGCTGGCAAATACACAAAGGGATGTGGGTCTGGAGCTGAGCTCAGGGCAGCCCACAGATGCCTGGGCAGTTGGTGGGCAGAGAGGGACGTGGTGTGAGGCAGCAGGAAGAGGCTTGACATCCCCGGGAGAGCAGCATCCTGTGATAGTTATCCCTCCTCTCTTGCTCTCATCCCAGAGCACCTACACTGACAGCCCTGGTTTAAAAGTCACAAGCTGTGAGATTAATTGGGCTGTCAGTTCTTTTTCCAGCAAATGAACTATCCAGGGAGTCTTTTCCAAGGTCCTATTTTCAATGGGCAGAAATGTCATTTCAATATTTGTGGAGAAATATAGACAGGAGCTTTCTGAAACATAATTTATATCTTATTCGCTGCTTTAAAGCTGCAGGTAATTGGAGCAAGTCCTAATGGCCAAGGAGCCATTGTGTTTGATTGATTTAAATTGCTCCATAGCTGTAGGGTGAGCCGAGCCCTAATTGATGCACAAGTTTTCCTGTGGGATAGGGGAAAGGGTGAGACCTTCCACCTAAAAGGAGAAGTGTCTCTTTGGTGTCTAATATACTTTAAATTCAGGTCAAAACTTTTCTTGCCGCTGGGGTCTCAACATACCAATGAACCCATCCTTTCAGCTTTCACGAGCCTGCTGTTCACCCTGAAATGCACTCACTGCTCACCCAGGACCTCAGCAGCGTTTGTGAGATGAGTGGCTTGGTGGGATTCTGTGTGGGAAGTGGGGCACAGACTCCCCTCCCTTCCCTTCGGTGCTGCAGGAGCTTCCTGCCTTCAGCCGGACCTGAGCCCAGCAGGACAGCACGGCTCATCGCATTCACTCCGTAAATATCCGACTGGAAATTAGGCTTTATTAGCCTAAATGCAGTTGCGTTTGCAACAGCCCACTAACCTTTCCCTCTTGAATCTTTGCTTATTTCTTAAAAATCCACTTTTGGTATGAGACTGTCAGATTTAATCCTTTTTAAATATCCTCTTCCCTGGTGAGGCAGCAAGATTTCCCAGGCAGCCCTGAAACTTGCAGATAAGATTTTACTGGAATAAGACATCCAGATGCAATGAAGTCTCTATTTAAAGCAGCCTTTTGGGGGGTATCCCACTTTGTCCGTGTTTGTCTATGACTTCTAAGCATCTGTTTTCTCCCAGGACAGCTCATTTAAACTTGGCTTTACAAAAATTAAAGCTCTTTCTGCTTTGCAGCTAAGAGTCCTGAACTCTGGCTGGAAGGTGGGCTGGAAAGCCAGTGGGTCTCTGGCAGCCATCTCTCCCCGTGGGGGAGGCTTCAGGACTGCCACACAGCTCCAGAGGGCTCTGCTGGCATCTCCTGGACTTCTCCTTGTTGACGAAGACCACAAGGAGCCAGAGGAAGGGACTTGCAGCACACTCGTACCAGCAGCGTCCATTGGCAAATGAGCCTGTGCTGGTCACCAGCATCTTCTTCCCCAGCCCCAGCAGGTGAGCCACCCTGGTCCTCCTTTTTCTAGCACCGTGCAACACATCCTGTCGCTGTCAAGGGCTGGAGAACGTGTTCATGCCTAGCTCTAGGACGGATAATTGCTGTGAGCATCCGTCAGGCTGTTGGAGGCAGTGCACGATGGAACAGCAAGGTGAAGTCACCGGCACAAAGGGGGTGGCAGTTGGGTCAGGCTGTGCTGGGCTGCACTAACCAGAGAGAGCAGAGCACTGTACACCCACGGGCTCTTCCCTCTCTTCTCGCCCTGCAGAGTGGCTCTGGCCCTCGGCTGCAGTGGCAGGGAGGGGGCCAGGCCGGTTCAGCAGCAAAGCTGGGGCAGAGGCAGCCAGCTGCAAGCAGCGCTTCATGGGCAGTGGGGCTGCGAGCTGGGGGTTATTTTTCAAGGGTGGATAGCTTCGCTGTTGTGGGAGGTTTTAATTTTTTTAAAAAGCAATTAATTTTACGGCCAGCTAAGTAACTACCTGCTTCTGGTTCTCTAAAAATAGCCGTAAACACCGTGCTACGCAAACAGCGAGCAGCCACATGGAAGCATGCCTTTATTTCGGGGATGCCATCGCCACTTCGAGATAAAAACTCTGCTTAGATTAAAGGCTTAATGGTTGCAATTAAGCTTCCTCCTGTCCCCCATGGGACCCCACACCTGCGTGCAGAGGCAGGAGCTGGTGGGCACACTGTGGGGCTGTGCCCTGCCTGTGTTGTGCCAGGCATCCGACCTTCAAAGGCAAGTGCATTTTGCAGGCTGCGTTTCTGGGGTGAAGAGCAGCCCTTCCTGGGGAAAGCGAGACCTCCCGGGAGCAGCTCCTTTAACTCAGCCTGTGAAGTGAGTGTTTTATCCCACTTAGTCCTCGTCCCCAGAGACACAACGACAAGAAATAGGCTCTCCAGAACTATTGATGTGAGCCACCAAGGTTTATTTAACAAACCACATTCACCCACAGAGATTAAACATTGTGGGCTGTTGCACAGAGAGCTGCAGCAAGGCTTCACAGCACCCCATGCCCCCACAAAACAAAGTCCTAGGAAGCAGGAGGTTGCTGCTTTGACTATTATTTTGGCTGCCCCTTGGCAGGTTGGCACTGCCCCATTCAGTATGGAGAGATGTACTTTGTTTTCAGGCACGATGGCAGCTGAGGGATGCCCAATCCAAGGGTGAAGCCAGCCTCAGGTATCCGTGCTGGTTCTGCTACTTGCCCTTGCAGGTTGCATCTTCCTTCCACAAAGAGCTGCTCTGATGGGTATGGGGACATTCAGGATGTGTTTGCCTGGGTTTGCCCTGTCCTGGGCCAAGGTTTTGCTCAGAATATGTCACGGTGTTCAGCTCTGGAGAGCTGAACATGACCAGGGACTAGGGGATACAGGACACATCTCAGCGGGTAGCAAGACCTTGGCTTCAGCCATCTCTGCAGCATGATGATGATTATTCAGCAGGGTGAAAAAGCCAAGCAGCTGCCTTACTCTCCCCCTAGCACCCCCCAAAGTAAACCCAACTGTCTGTATTCAATGGAAAGACAAAAGCAAAAAAAACCAAATACAAAAACCAAAAGAGGATTCAACTAATTAGGCAAGAGCAAACCTCTTCTTGGCCTCATTGCCAGTCATTGTGAGTTGGGGCTCAGCCGGGCGGGCACAAGCATGTTCTGGGGGGGCAGGAGAGCTGGTGAACAGCAAATCAACCAGCTGGGTTTGGGTAGAGCCACACAGCAAAGACAGCAAAAGCCACATCTCTGCTCACCTTTAAAACCAGCGCTGCTGAGCGTGAACTCGTCTGTAAAGCACTTTGCTGCCCACAGATGAGAATTGCTAGATGAAAGCTTTGTATATTATTTTTGCTTCAAGTACAACTGTTATCATTTAAAGTGATCTTTAGTGCCTGCTTTTGACATCTTCTTTTCAACCTCCCAGACTTATTTTCATTGGCCTGAAGAGTAAATCTGGCCATTTCCGAGCCAAAACAATTTTCTGGTAGAAATTGCAGCAAGGTCAGAATTAAGGCTAATACAATCCTGTTTGCAACCGTTACACGGAAATGGTGTTCAGATGAAAACAAACGTAACGATGGCCTAAGAAAACAGCCAGAAAGCTACGGCACCAAACCGCAATATTTTTTCATTACAGCAGCAGTCCTCCCTTTCAGCTGGCCATAAATTTCGGAGTCTTTAAAAACAGGAAGCAAGAACAAATAATGATAATTAAAAAAAAAAAGGATCAATAAGACCAAGGGAAAGCAGAGCAGTGAGACCAGGCTCATATGTAGATTAATGTCCAGCTCTCACTAATTACACTTTCAGCACTGTGTCAGTGGCAGGGTTCAGGAAAAGAGATGCTGCTCATTAACTCCCCGCTGCTTTCCTTGGGATCAAAATGGAAAGATTTAAACCAAAAGGAAAGTGTGATCAAGTTGTTTCAGTCTGGCAGCAGAACATGCAACCCAAGAGGTGACTCTGCTCTGCTATTAGGAGGCGATGTCCTCGGGCGTGCTGACAGTTCTGCAAACTGCACTCTGGCTAGGCAGCAGATCTGCTTTTTGATGTTTAGATGAACCTGAAAATCAGGGCAGAGGGTGTTTGTGGTGCTTTCTTCCAGAAAGCTTCCATGGGGGAAAGGGCAGTAAAATACTGAGCAGTTACTTACCAGAAGAGTGGCTTCCCTCAGATGAACAAACTGCCCGGAGAAGGGTGGGCGAGCAGCGATGCTCCTGAACCAGCCCTTCTGCAGCAGGTCCTGCTGCTCCAGGGGGGACACTGCCACTCAGCTCCCCCAGCTCTGCTGCTCCAGCTGCCCCTTCCCCCAGGAGACACTGCTCCTTGCACTCAGCATCATCAGGCTGTGATAGACCTCCTTCAAAGGTAAATGAAGACGGCTTTCAGAAGTTGAGCTCAGGTCCAGCAAGTCAATATGAAGGCCATGCCTGGCGCCTAAGAGCTGGCATGCCAAGGCTGGTGTGGTCATCTTAGCTCTCAGCTGGACACACTGCTTTTGGCCACTTCCCATCCAGTCTGCAGGCACTGGGGAGCTGTAGGCACACAGCAGCTTTTACCACTGCAATGAGAGATCAGCTCTGCAAAAGACATGGGGGACTGGTGGCATCCCGGTTTAGGCACAATCCCCATCACTGTCCGTTCCTGGATGGTATCTGCAAGGTGGCTCTGGTCTGGTTCAGCCACTAACCTTGGGGCAGGAGTCACCCAGGTAATGCTGCAGACTCTGGAGAGACAGCCAGGTAGGTCAGCCAGATTTAAAATACTCCTCTTTAGTGCAGACAGGAGAGAGCATCGTCATCTTCAGCAGGTCTAAACGCCCACCCTCCTCCTCTCAGTCACCCCTTCTCTCCCCTTCCAAACCATAAGCCTTTCCTGCTCACCAGAGGATCTGCTTTCTCTTTTACAGCTCTGTTTAAAGTCTGCTCCTTGAACCAATGGCATCTATACCAACATTGAACATTTTCTTATTGCTTTGCTTTTCCTGTGCTTCTCCTATAATCTTCTTCACAGGCACCCTTCCCTTCCTTGTTTTCCAGCTATTGTTTTCTCATTTTTTAATGTCTGTCGGGCTAAACTTCTGACTAAATTGTTTCTTTCACTGTGTCTTAAACGCTTCTTGAAGAACATTTTAACTTTCTGTTCACAACCATTTAATTGTTGTTTTTTCCACCCAGGTTTGCTGGTAATTTCCCCTGATTTATATTGGCTCTTTTGAAACATCTAGTAGCTGTATTACTGGCTGGGGCTGCCCTCTGTTTGCTCCCACTGACTATAATCAGGTTGTTGTCACTACTCCCTAAGCAATTACCACTACTTTAGCAATTAAATCATTGCAGCAATACAGCATCTTCAGTTTCTGTATCAGAAAACGTCCCTCTGGAAATGCTTCTGACACTCTCCCTGGTCCCCCACATCCCTGGTGCAGGTTTCCCCACAGCATCCCCTCCTGCAGGAGGAAGGCTGCTGGGACCTGGAACCAATCTGGTTTAACTTAGCAGGCATTTTTTTTTAATTTTCCTTCTTTTTATCTGAAAAAAAAAATTCCCAAATTGCCTGATGATGCCACGTGAATGAACGATCAAAAGGCTTCTCTTACAACACCCTTCTCCCAGGGTTAGCTCTTGACGTTGATCTCATGCCAGTTGCACCATCTTTGTGAGTTAAGCCAGTAATGCAGCAGGGGCAGGAAAATATTTCCCAGCTTCTGTATAATTCTCCTACAGCTATAAAATAAGTGGCATATTTGCCCGTTTACCCTGGATCAGCTGCAGTCCCCAACACAGGCTCCTGCACTGACACTGCACGGAACAGCTGTTAACTATTTTTGCTGCAAGAAGAGTCATTTATAGCTTGGGGATTTAGTGTCATTTTTTCCTTGATAAATCATCTCCTTCATACCTAAGGTGTAGGACTTGGTATCTTACTGACAAGAAAAAAATGGCTTTTTTGTCTTTCTTTTCTCCAATGGCATTTTACAAGGCTCGTTCTTCTGTTGCATCTTCAGCCCAGACTTTGGCTGTCCGGATGCTTTTAGCCCCAGCCCTTGGCTGTGGTTCCCCTGGTGCTGTCACCAGTACGTGCCCTGTGGAGGTCTCCCAGGGCTCAGCAGAGGGGAGCAGCTCTGCCACCCTGTGAGGATGCAGGGAGGTTACTGACACTGCTGTGGTGTGATGGCCGGGAGGATTGCTGTCATATTTTACCCACAGCTCAGGCCCTATTTGCTGGATTTCGCACTATTTATTTTCATTACTGGAAAGAGCTGAGGGCTAAGGATACTTAAACTGTAATAAATACATAAATTGTTGCTGAAGACTCCTGAACACTGTGATGGAGGCCTGGGGAAGACACAATTACCTTACAGTGTAATTGAAGCCCTTGGAGAGGTCACTTTATTTCCATAGCCCTTAATTTTTTATGAAGAATGGTTCCTAATATGTGCCTGACAAAGATGCTCATATAGTGTTGCTAAGTGAGAATATGAGAAAAGGGAGGGAATATGATTACTGCGCCGCAGAGAGCGACACACCATCTTTCACAGCCCTGCTGCTGCCTGTGCCAAGCTCACACTGGGGCTCAAACGGGTGAGAGGCTGGCTATGGGGAGCCAGGGCCCCCCTGCCATGAAAAAGGCTGCTGACAGCGTCACCGACCTTCTGCACCCAACTTCAGGGACCCTAAATAAAATCCTTCTGCTTGGATGACACTTTTAAGATTAGTGAGTCCCAACCATCACTCTTCCCTCTCGGCCTCCCAAGGCCATAAGGAGGAGCGTGTGGACCCTCTGCATGGGGCAGGTGCCCCCAGGGACACCCGTGGGGGTCCCAGTTGGCTGCCAGGCAGCACTGGGGAGGCAGCCAGCCCGATTACCAGTTCCCAGTGGCAGCAGCATATGCTTTGCCCAAACAGTCCTTTGAAATCTTCCAAACAACTAATTAGTACAACCTGGAACATGTTGGATGCTAATTTGTGAATGAAGGGAAGAGGAAAAGCGAGAAAGCGAGTCCAGGGGCTGAGCGTATGCCCCGGGCTCACAGGCAAATGCTGTGTTGTCCCACGGGGCCAAGTGCTGGGACCTTTCATTTTGGCTGGGGAAAAGCTGCTGGCAGAGGCTGGCAGCTCTGGTGGGTGGACAGGGAGCCCCTCCACCACTCGTGGGGCTCCCAAGCTCAGCATGGGGTGGGTCGGAGGAAACTTGGTGCCTTGCAAATGCAGAAGCTGCTTTTGCTGTGGTGCTTTATCTGCTACGTTAACTCTTTGCAACTACAAGTTCTTCAGCTTTGAAATGGAGCTGGGTGTCTAGATGGAGGGGATTGACAGCTCAAATGTTCATAAATTTGCTGTCCCTGAGTAGTGATATGACCTGCTTTGGTTTCAGGCTTTTGTCTTTGTCCACTACTTGTTTTGCTTTAAATCTCTGTCTGGGATCTCTGGCTCACAGGGTGCCATATCATTTGGTTCTGTATATTCATTAGCACTTTCTGATATCACAGTAAACCTTTTTTTTTTTTGTATAAAAGTGGCTATTCATTTTCCTGCAGTAAGTGTAAAAGACAACCAATGTCACCCACAAACCCAGCAGTTTATTTCAGCAGCCAGTGTCTCCATGGGAAGCAAGACCATAATGCTTAGGAAGTGCCATCTTACAAGGAGAAAGCAAAGTCCTGAGGGGGTACTGCAAAGGGCACCACTGGTGTAGGTTGTGAGAGCAGCCTGGGGATGCCCCAGTCCTTGGGGACCCCAGTGGCCCCAGGCCCAGCACTGCAGAAGCAGCATCGTGGCAGGACAGGGAAGTGCTGGAGCTGAGCAATTCTGAACCCAGTGCAAAAGGACCTTTTGGCTGTTCTTCCTCTCCTCAGCCTGAATAGACACAGTGCGGTGTGGGTGTGTCTTCAGGCTTTTCTTCACACAGTTTGTCATCTTCCCCTCCAGAACAAGCACTTTCCATTTTATCCCAGCTAATGAATGACAGCCTCTATTACTGGGCTCATTACCGAGGCAACTGGCTGGTATTATCCTGCGTGGACCAGCTCCACCCTCCTCCACCGGCAGCATCATGGATGCTGGGGGCTCTCGGGATGTGGGCGGCCTCTCTGCTCCCCAGCCACGATCAGGCATTCGGAGAGGGTTCATGTCAGAGGATGTAATTCCATTCCCACACATTCCCTGGAGAAATGAGAGTTAAACAATGAAAAGATTGATTTTCCAATGAATGCCAATTTGTTTCCTAACCGGAATATCAAATTACAGAGGGCTGGGAGGAGGGAAGCACGGCACAGTGCAAGAGGGGACTCGCTTTAAATGGACAAACAATTAATTCCCGGATTCATTACAACAATTGTAAGCGAGGGTACATGAAACAGTAAATGCATTTAATTTGGAGCCTAGCATTTCCCCTGATGAGATCGAGAGCTTCAATATGCTCTTGCCATCGATGAAGCTTCCCTTTCCCTGCTAAATTTAATTACCTCTTCATTACTTCAGGAAATTGATGGGAGGCTGATGTGAGGCTGGAAACTTCACACCGTGCTCCCCAAATCACCTACTCGATCTGCTCCAAGGGCTGTTGAAATGGGACTGGAGGGGACCTCACAGATCTGCAGCTCATCTCCCTGTCTGTGGGGAGAAGTGTATCCTCGCTCCCCTGAGTGTCCGTGGCAGCTCTGCAGGGACAGAGACCCCGGCCAGCCCCGGGCTCCTGGCCAGGCAGCAGCACGCTGGCTCCTGAGCTTGCCTCGGTGTGGCAGCAAGCAGAGTGCACAGGGTGGGGGTAACAGCAGCAGCAGGAGCACAGGACAAGAGCCCTACACGGGTGATACCCTGCAAGTAGGCATGGAGAGGGTGTTCGTGCCCATCCTGGTGCTGCTCTCTGCTCCACCAGAGTAGCCAAGCGTCTCCTGATGCAGCTCCTGAGGGCTCTGGCCACTTGCATCACTGCTTGGGAGAAGCTTTTCATGGATTTTAGGCCTGGGAGAAATCACAGGATGGGTGTGTGGAAATAAATCCATTCAGACAAACCCAATTGACTTTCCAGGTAATTACCTAATGACTCACCGAGCGAAGCACAGCAGATGTAACACCACAGTGCCAGGAGGGTCTCCCGAGTCCTTGCACATGCCAGGCATGGCAAGAAGATCAGGTATGAACGTGGGAGGTTTGGACCTGGCTGATGAGACAGGCTCAGAGGGTGATGCTGAGCAGGGACGCTGGCATCACCGTGGCTGGGGAGCCACTCCAGACACAAAACACCAGTGAGGGCTGGTAAGGATCCAGCTGCCAAGGACTGCTGTCCGTGAGTGAGAACCCTGCATCCCCAGGGAACACACTGCCCCACTGGCACCAGTCAGCAGGGACTGGTTTCATCTCAGCAAGGGTAAGAAGAGCAGGGGCCCTGGGCTCCGGTGCTGATTAATGGGATTTTGTGATGGGCAAGTGCATGAGACTGCTGTATCCTTCCTACAAAGCCCTGGCACTGCCTCCAGCACTCTTGAGGTGCTTTCCCTGAAAAGTCAGCTCCAGACAGAGCTGTCAGCAGTGCTGATGCGATAACCGATTTTGTTGGCAGTGCTGGTAAACAAGTGCCTTGGAAACCTCAGCTGAAAATAGAGTTGTGGCTGTCTCCTGCTCTCCTAAGCAGAATGGAGCATTCCCTCTGCCCAGGCACTTTTTCCAGAAGTCCCCAGACAGCTCAATCTGCTGGTGCAAATACAGCAGTGACGTGCTCTGTATGGGGCCCGTGGCTTGGAGCCTCCCCCCAAGGTCCTCTTGCGCTCTCCAGCAGGCACCAGTATGCAAGACAGACCTGAGCCGAGCTTGACCTGCTCACGTCTTTTAAGACAGGTGATCTATTTTACAGGCTGCCATAAAAGCACAAGGAAATACATACAAATCAGGCAACGCTGACATTTCTTCAGCACCATCCTTGCTTCTCTCAGCAGCAGGGACCTGTGCGGAGCCCGGTAATGGTGCCCCTCGCAGCCCCACGATGCTGGGGGAGCTGCCAAAGCACACAGCCCACCTCGGAGAGCTGCCCGGAGAGCTCCCAGCACGGCAGCTCTCCCAGCACACACAGCCCCCCTGGCCTTGCTGCTCCACGGGAGTACCTGGGTACCGCACGGCCCTTTGGATGAGGCTTGGTTTCCTTCTGCACGCTGACCTGCTGTCTTCCGACATGCCCCTCCTGTAAAAATCAATGCTAGTTGTGTATAGTTAGAGGAAAGAAGCACAGTGATATGGAGGGGGTTGAACTTGCCTGGGGTTTGGGGAAAGAGAATTTTCAAAATTGTTTATTTTACTGCAAAGCAAATGGGGAAGTTGCCCCTGAAGTGCTTGCCCCGGTCCCCCTCCAGTTTTTCTTTTATTTTCCAATCCCCCTCAGACATGTTGAAACCCTCAAATTTGAGACCAGCAAGAGATGATTCAGCAAGAATATTACAGCACCTTTTAGGTATGAAATTAATGGTGTGTAATTAGAATGGCAATAATGAGAAGTTATTTAATAATTCATTTTCTCTTATGAATTATTTGATGTGTGCTTAACTTCAGGGTTGATGTGTTATTTAGCAGAGACTGTCTCTGGAGACCTCTTGGGGCATCCTCTGTGTGCTGTTTGTGCTGGACCCCATTCCGCAGCAGCTCCCTGAGGGCCAGAGGGGCAGCACTGGGGAGTTCTGAGCTGGTTTTAAGGTTCCCCAAACGCATCCCCAAATGTAAATCCTTTAAACCATAGAAAATCTCATTTCAGACAATATCGGAGTCACAAGAGACTTCTGTTTCTGCAGAAGGAGGAGAGACCTGTCATCTGCATCTGTGTTTATGGTTTAAGCCTCCATTTGGTCTTGTTAACATTAAGTTACTAAATTTACAGGGAAGGCAGTAAATCAGCCTTGGCCCTTCACAGCACCACGAGACATTCTCTGCAGATTGGGTTAGTCTCACAGAGGGTCTGAGCTCAGCTCTCGGAATCCATGAGTTTTGACTGCAGCCGTGGAGCCATCTGTCCTGTCAAGCTCAAACCTCAGGGGAAATGTGTTCCCACAGCCTGCTGGGCACTGGCACTGCCTGCTGATGGCAGCCATCACCCCTCCTGCAGCCTGGGCATGTCTGTCTTCCCTGCCCAGCCCCGCGAGGTGTCCCAAGCTCTACCAGGCACCAGAATCACCTGGGCTTTCTAAGCCTCTTGACCTTATTCCTTTTCACATGGGCTTCCTGGTGAGATGCTGAGATTAGCGGGACCATCTCTGATTGCATTTCTCTCTGCAGTGCTCTGCCTGGTTAGAAAGACATGTCAAGGCTCATCTTCTCTGAAGCAGAGTAGGTTCTCCTGCGGGGTTCAAGCACACTGTTAAAATGATCACCAATTACCAAATCAGCAACACCAGATCTATTTCTATGGCAGGGTCTGGCTGACCATGTCTGGTGTCCCCCCCCAAGTCAGACAGCTCAAAATATTTTTCCTCTTTCGGAAACCCCAGGTCCTGGGGTGCCACAGGCAGTTACTGCTTCATAAAATTCAGGCTCTTGGCACCTTGGGATGGTTTGAGCCACTGAGACATCAAAGGTAAGTCACCAACACACATTGATGGCCACCTGAGCATGGGTTTTACTCTAGCAGCATCACCATCCTCATCACAATTCTTGCTTCATTTCTAATCACTGCTCATCTACTTGGAGAATTGTACCTTCCTACTGAGCATAGCTGTAGGTTTTGGGGGATATTCATGATGTTTGCTGTCTCTTTCCCTCTCCCTTCTCCCTGGCCCTGGCTCCATGGTCATTTCTCCCCACTGCTCTCCTCGGTGAGGGAAGGACAATGTGCCAGGAGTGCATGCTACCTGCACACACCTTAACCCACTTGGTCGCCACATGACATCCTCAGTCAGCCCATGAAAACCTCACTGTCTTCAGCCCCATCCCTTAACCCAGCCCCTCTAGGACCTGGCTGCAGCTCCACAGAGGTATTCATGGTGGCCAGAGCACTTTCCATCTTCACATCCCTCCCCCTGCCTGCATTATCTGACCGTGGGATTTCAGCAGTCAATCCCGTGCTTAAATCCCATGTACTGAGGACTGACTCTGCCAAGGTGCTCCCGGACATGTCCGTCCTGCAGGACACTCCTCATCCCTCACCTTAGCTGCTGCTGAAGTAGAAAGGGAGCATGTCCATCACAGTGGTACCTGTCTGAAGATCCAGCCTGGCAGGAGCACAATGCTTCAATCACAAATAACTTGAATAGCTTTTATTTTGCCTGTGTACATGTTATTGAGAAAAACCCCTATGGTTTTTCATTGCATAAGTCTGTTGGCACAAAGCAATCAACACACTTCAGTCCTTGCCCTACCTGGATGGACCCCATGGAGATGAGTTTAGAGCATGGAAATGCTCTTCTGACTGCCGGCGGGATAGCCAGCAGAGCACACCATATGTGTGCTGGAAATGCACAGCCATGAAAGCTCCGTGATGTTCTGAGCAGTTTTTGAGACATGACTCACCTGCAGAGCATGCCAAAATTGGCTCCATTTCTTTCTGGTATTCTCTTATTCAGGTGTCCCTTCATTTCTGGAGCTTTTACAGGAGTTGCAGGGCGACCATTCACATCCTGGACTTGCAAAGTTCATTGTGTTGGACATTTATACTAGGATATCATTATTTCTGACCAATCTATTTTCTTTTCACCCCACATTTTAATTAAATTTATTTTCCTTTCATTTTGCTTTCTTTGGCTGCTCACGAACAACATTGAGAATCAAGATAAACCCAAGAGGAAAAGGTCATTTGTACAGAAATTAATTCATTTTTTTCCCCACTGGCAAGGATTCAGGCAACCACCCACGGGCTGGTTTCACTTTGAATGTAACCAAGTGCCAGCGAAGTGCTGCCTCCTCCTCCTTTAAGACTGCTCTTGCTGCTCTTGTAGGTGTCTGTCAAATGACAAGCACGTTGCTGCCAAGGTGGGTTGCTGCTTCTGGGTGAGGCACGTTGTCCCAGGTGGGCACCCTGGAGCCACAGCAGCAAACCTCAACGCTTCCCATATTTTGCTCCGTTATCTGATGCGATCCTGGCAAATAGGACCAGGGAGTAATTCTCTACATACCAGCAGAAGCATTGATTTTCAATATTCAGAAGTACATCTCCTCTCCTGCTCTCTCTCTCTCTGAGGGAGTGCAAAGGGCAACGCATCCTGCAAGAGCAAAGACAGTGGCTAAATCCACTCCCAATTAGCCCTTCTCCTGTTAGCCCTTCCTCAGCATTCACTGCTGTGCTGTGCCTGTCCTGAACCCCTATTTTCTGCTCTGCCATCCAATTTGTTCTCTTCAGGACTTCCTCCCCGCAGCATCCTCGCAACCGACTCTCCAGGCAGGTACGGCTCCTTGACAGCGTTACGTTACAGTAAGCTTTTCTAAGCTACTAAATGGAAAGGGTTTTCTTTTCTTTTTCCCCCCTGCCTTCTGAAAGCCTTTTCCTGCAGCATCCTGCTGTTCCCTTCCTCGTGAATTTACGTCTCAGTGGCTGTAATAAATTGCAATGGAAATATTGTTCTGTATTTCCAGGAACTAATCAACCAGGATTGTCTGGCAGCAAAAAGCCAGGGCAGCTGCTCAAGAGGAGTCACTTCAGAGGGAGGACTGAGTGATGCTGCCCAGAGCTGGCCAGTGCCCACGCCTGCCCCTGCCTGGCCAGGAGAGGGGGGTGGTGGAGGGGGAACACTGGCTCCCCTGGCCTCCAGCCTTCCCCCACTGGTAAGGACTAAAACCATCATTTCTAAGCATTAGGTATTGGAAAAAAGGCTGCCTCTCATTTTACCCAGTTTTTAGCCACTTACTTGGTGGAGCTGGTGGCAGTCCAGGCTTGGCATGCATACAAGTGATCCTGTAGAGAGCCTTCGAGCAGAATTTGTGACAACGGAGCTGCTAATATCAGCACCAAGCTGGAACAATTTGGTGAGTTATGTATATGGATGTCAATCATGTTTCCCCTTGGTGCTCCTCTCCCTTCAAGGAAGTGCAATAAATCACATGCATTTTCTGAGTGCAAGCCTGTGCTGCCTGGCCTTGGAGGCAGAAAATGAAGCCCGAGCACCGTGTGGGTGGGAAAGTGCAGGTACTCCTACAAACATCAAGGAAAACACTTCCTTGCAGCTGGTGGAAGAGAGCAAATCCACTCACTCCTGATCCGACCTAAGGTCCCGTACAGCCAAAAGGAGGCTTTAAAATGGCCTGGGGAAGAAGCAGTGATTCAAATTGCTATGTCTAAATCCAGGCTCATGTATTATGTATTTCTCACCAGAGTTTGCATGAGATCAATGAGATTGCATCCATCGACACCCTGTTCTTTGATGAGCGTGGCAGCGAAGCCTGAGCACAATGGCAATGGCTGGCAGTGGGAATGCAGGGCAGGGCACAGCTTAAAGGCAGAAGGAGCAGAGGGAGAGGAGGAGGAAGGCCTACCCTAGAGCTCTGGGCAGGCACTGTTGGGAATTCATCACAGTCTGGACATGGTAATGCTTCCCCGGCTTAAGGCACAGAGCTGCGTCCCTGTGACTTCTGAATTCTTCACTCTTATTTATACACTCTTCCCTATACACTCTTATTTATGCACACAAATAAAAGCTATGCAGTGATCTACTGCTTTATGAAAAATCCCATCATGCCCATTTTAACTGATTTAGTGTGTGCTAAGTAGCATTCAGAAGATAGGCTTAGGACTGCTTCGCATTGCTCTTTTGGAGAAATACAGCACTTGCCTGGACCACAGCAAATTGTCTTCCCTCTGGCTTCCCCTTTTGCCACAGGGAGTGAATTTCAGAGCTTTTTTCTTTTTTTTCTTTCCCCCAGCTCATTATTCTAAGCATTTCCCGTTAGGTGCCTGATTAGTGTTCACAGGCTGTGCTGTGTTATAATATCTGCTTCTGACGTGGGCTGCAGCCGCCAGAAGAGAAATACATTGCATTTTAGATTGAGATAACAGTTTAATCTGATCTGCACTTGGGAAAGAAAAATCTGACAGGGAAAGTCCAGGTCCCTGAAGGCAGCAAACGAGGCAGAGGCGCTGCTGGCTCCCATAACCTTCCCTGCGGAGAGGTGGCACATCCTCAAAAGAAAGCACTGGGAGGTCTTCCTTGATGGCCATTTCTCAAGCTATCTTTAAGCCTTCAATAAGCCCCATGAGCAGGCTCTGTGCCATGAAAGAAAAGAGAAATCGAAGCTTTCCCTGGCTCTGCAGAGAGCTTAATGCTTAACACAGAGAAACCTCTCGGCATTCGCAAATACTGCAGGAGGAGCAGCAGAAGTGGGTTGTCCTCAAGAGGATACTCAGCCCATAGTCTGGAGACTGTGCTTCTAAACAGGGGAAGGGTCCTGGCCTTGCCTGGCCAGGCAAGGTGAGAAGGACTCACCCTTCCCCCTGCACAACACATGAACACCTCACTCTCTGCTTGTCTTAAGCACTACCACACCTATGATAGCCTTGAAACCTCAGTTGGATTTAATTTGAAGGCAAGGTTAGCCAAAAGCAGTGAAAAGACCTGTTCATGTTTGTAGTTAAAAGTATTTAATCCTATTCCCTTCCCCTCCCC
>JANVCC010000034.1:7674729-7705800 GCA_025345505.1 Todiramphus chloris collaris
AAACAGATGTGATATTCACTTTTTTTTTTTTTTTTTAATAATATTTAGCCCCTTCCCCTCCCCCCCCCCCCCCCCCCGGTCTGTAGTTATATAGAAAATCTAAACCAAAAAAAGCAAGCAAAGTTTCTGATTAATCATTTCCCATGTTTGAAGAAGAAACTCTTTGGTTCTGAGTTCTTCTGAAAACAGAGTCCTCCCATGCTGGGCAAACAGAGTTACCCAGCAACAAGGCAGGGAAAAATCAAGGGAACGGGAGGTGAGGGGGAGAGGAGCAGAGCCTGTTTTCTCCCCAGTGTCCTTGGCAGACTCTGTGTGCAGATGCAAGGGGAGGTGGTCTGAACTGCTGCATCTCCTGGGCCATCAGCTGCCGCCTGACTGGCCACTGTCCTCCTCCCTAACACTTTGGTTGGAGGTTGGTGTGTAAGGAGCCCATTCCTTGGCAAGGCGTGGGGACAGTCCCTGCTCATCCATGGATGCTCCTTGCTCCATGGAAAGGCACCTTCTCTGAGAGACCCACCACTGGGCATTGCTCTGACCCGCCTGGGCATCCCTTGCTTGTTCCAGACAGCTTAGCAAGAAGTTCTACCTCTAGCTACACCCTGGGTCTTTAAGGAGTCATCAAAATCTGGCTTTGAGATGCTGCATGATGGAACAGCTTGCCTGGAGTTGTGGTGGAGTGTCTGAGGGTCAATTACACTCCCTGCATAAGAACATTGGGGCATCCTGTCCTTAATCTTTTTTATGGCTTTGCCTGCTAGATTTAAAAGCCCTGTATATAAACAAGCCCTTAAATAAATAGACCTGGAAGTATAATCTCCTCACATAGATTCTTACAAAATTGTGTTCAAACCATCTCAATCTTCAGACAAACTAAATGGATTGAGAGCATTAGGTTTTTCCCTCTAAAGTGGCTTTTAAAGATGACCCTGGTCTGAGCTCTCCCGATTCTCCTACCTGTGCTTTTAGATGTGTAGGCAAGTTAGTAAGTGCCAGTATCATCCCATATCTCTGCTTAGCTTTTTCCTTCATACTCGTCCAAAGATCTCATCAGTCCATTTGTGCGCAGCATTAAAATCCTCATGAGCACTCATAATTCCTCCGCGTCCTGACAACGTCTTCATCCACAACTGCACTGTGGAAGAATTACACTGTATTTGCTACCTGGATGATCATCACAATCCTCAATCATTAATAAAAGCCTGCATGATCAACACCCCATTGGATCATGAGTGTGGTATTTTTAGAGGGATAATCCTCTAAGGGAGATTTTGGGGCTAGTCTATGCTCACCCAAGTACCAGCTGGAAGCTGTGAGCTTCTTAGTCCTGATCAGGACAAAGTGCTGCTTCCACCCTTTAAGTGCTTTTCACGTTAGAGAGGTTGTAGCCAAGGCACAGTTGGAAGAAGGGTCAGGCACATGATTTATGATGTAAGTACAGTTCATTGTAACTCCAGCTGGCAACTCTGTAAGCCAGGCATAACTCATCTTTCCATCTTGTGGCTTCTGGGAGCACTATTTAAAGAGGAAGAGATTGCACCAGGAGAAAACAAATGGAGGTGTACAAGCAAAAACCAGCGAGGCACTCTGCCAGTTCAGGAGGGGCAGGAGAAAGGGGGCACAGACATGCGGGGGTGATGGGAAGCACTGCATTTCCTTTGGGTTTGTTCCTCAGGAAGCTTTACTCTGAATTTCTTTGTGTTGCATTCACATGTCCCCTCCATAACCCCAGAATCTGGTAGTTGCAGACAACAGTATCATCCCCTAAGCCTTCTTTTCTGAGCAGACCCAGGGCTTTTGACCTCTCTTTTGTCCTGTGCTCTGTTCACCTCAATGTCTTGGTGGCCTCCACTGGAGCCACTCCAGTATACCCACAGCCTTACTGTGCTACTCATTTGCCCTGCGCATCAAGGGCAGAAATGTTCGTTTCACTTCTCTGAGCCTCGCAGCCAGGCCTGGTTTAGAGATGAAAGGCTGTTGTAAAAGCCTGCCTGCAACTGCTGCTCCTTGCATATTGTTGTGCCTCCTTGTGTTTGAGCCAATATCAATATTCAGCTAAGCCTAAGGAGAGGAAAATCATTACAGTGCACCAATTCCTCCTCTCTTTCACTTAGTGAAGAAAAGGTCACGCTGGCTGTAGATCTGGAAGGAGTGTATTGTGTGCTTTAGACAGGGACATCAGCTAAGTCCTTCCCAGGATGAAAACAGCCCTGACCTTCCCAGGGCAGATGGCTAAACCGAGGAGCTCCAGGCTCTGAAGGGACAGGGTTTGCAGAGTCCCCTCGGTAGGACTGTGGTAGGGACAGGATAGCAGAAGTACAGAAACGCAGGCTGCTGGGTCACTAACCTGCCTGGCCCAGGCTCCCTGGCCAACTGCACAAGGTGCTCAGAATGCTCCAGAAACAGTCCTGGTGCAGAGCACATAGCTTTATTCTCAAGTGCTCCTTCAGCAGGAACTGAAGCTACCACTGCTCTTTTCCCCAGCCACGTTGTCCCAGGCTCTGTCCCCTGCATTCCTTCTCCTGCCGATCCCCCCACCTGTTTCTTTTTCCCTCTCCCTCCCAAAGGGCAGCTAACCCCCTCCCTTTATGTTCCCCTGGTTCCTTTGCTTGGCCTCAGCCACCTTCCTGGGGTCCATCACCCGAAGGGTTCTCCTGGTCAGACGATCAGGTACTCAGCAGTGCTGACATAGGGTCTCATCTCCAACTCTTTTCAGCATCTGTGCATCTCCTTCTCTTCCCAGCCTGCTTAATAGCCTGAAAGGAAAATTATCAGTCCCATGGAGCAGGCTAAGCTGCTGTATGTAGGCCTATATGCAACTCAAAAGTCATCATTAGCCTAATTCATTAAGCCATTAACGATGCTAAAGCATGCAAAATACATTAAAAAACTCTTCTCAAGTGGCAAATTCATCCCGTGGCCTTTAGGGTCAGCACAAGCTGATATGCATGGCATTAGTGCTGCTGCAGGATTCAAGAGCTCCTGAAGAGCACTGGCCAGTGCTGCCCTCTGCTCCCCACAGAGGGACACAGGAAACTCCTCCCTACAAAGCTGCCAGAATTGCTCCGAACTGCTCCGAACAACAACCTGCCCTACAAGGCATGCCTGGCTAAAGACATTTTTTTCTCCTCTCTGCAGGTGACAGCAGCTAGATGTGACTTAGGGTGCTAGGCCAGCGCAGGGAAAGGCAAGCACAAGCTGCAGCACGGACCCAGCTGAAGGCACGCCAAAGGTCAGAGCACTGTGCTGCTGGGAGTCCTCTCCGGTCTCCCCAGGGCAGGAGGTGGGTGCAGGGGCCCAGGGCAGAGGCTGGGATGCCCATAGCATGAGGAGCACCATGAGGAGCAGCCATGAGTGGGAGGTGGCTATGGGATACCCACATTCCCTGGGGAGAAGCCCAGCAGGTAGGAAGAATTTTTCCAGATGCCAACAGTCTGGGGGTAGTGCATGGGCTGTACATTTCTCCATCCGTATTTGGTGGTGTTTCTTCTGGACAAAGCCATTTGTCTTCCCCCGAGACACTGCTGCTGTTTCACTGCACTTGGGGTGGCAGTTGGTAACTACTGAGTCCATGAGCTTTTCTAGAGAAAGTGAATGGCCATCTTTGCAGAACTTGAAAGGCTACCTTTGGTTTTTGAATACTGCTCTGCTGAGCAGAGGCACTGAACAAAACCTCACCTCTGCCAGCCTCTCAAATCCAGGCACATCCTGTGCCTTTACTCTTGGGTGTGAGGGCAGAGAGGCAAGCAATGGGAGGCAAGATGAGAGTTGAGCCCCTGCTGCTCATCCCACCCTCAGGCAATGCTGAGACCATTGTGCATGGTGTTGACCAGCCAACATCAGCCAGCTCCAAACCCAGCCCCCAGCTCGCAAAGCAAGCGTGAGCCCCTCAGTGAGGCCTCTGCAGCTTCTCCTAGCGTGAGATAAAAGTGGTTTATTGCGCAGCACTAACAATGTGATTTGCTAACACATTACCCAGGGGTGGCACAATCTGTACTGGTTAAAGGGAAATGTTAAAACTGTCACTTCGGCAGGAGACGTTGGAATGTGCTAAATGGGTCATGCCGTTAAAACAAATATTCCCAACCTAAATTTATAAAGCACTGTAAAGGGAGAGATATCTGAGCGCTGCAGCATCCGGAGCCCCTCTCTAGCTGGCAGCCACAGCATCGCTCAGGTGCCAGCACACGGACAAGGCTCCTTTTGTGCAAACTGGAATTCCTGTGTAAGACAAGTGCACCAGCAAGGGAGCGGGTGCTCACAGCCACTTACTGCAACCCGAGGGGTCTTTGCAGGGTCTAACAGCACCGAACAGCAGAAGCAGGAGTGGGCTGTTATGGGGCAGCACTTGGCCAGGACAGGTGGAAGGCAAGCAGGAGGTGCAGCAGGGGCCAAGCTGTCTGCAGACAAGAAGGAAAGCAGGGCTACAGAGCCTTCCCCAGGGGCTGGAAATGCACGATCATTACCTACACAAAGTGCCTGTCCTCAGCACCTTAGGATTAGGGAGCAGAAAGCTGCACTTAGCCCTTGGCACATGCTACCCTGCTAGGTGCAGAGGAGCAAGCGTCTGGTTTTCTCAGGCAGAAGCCCACACAGGCAGCTACCTACCCACTGCTGTCAGACAGAGGACAGGCTGGGTGCAGGCATCCAAGTGATGCACCATCACTTGCCCCACATTTGCTTCCAGACACTTAACTTGTGACCCTTGTAGCAACGGGGGCAGATTCCCATCATACGCTGGGGCTAAGCCAGCTACAGAGGATGCAACAAGGTGGCACCAGCCTGTAGGCTTGGCAGGACCGCAGGCCCCTCTGACAGGCGAAGCAGCTGAAAGAGCAGAGGAAAAGCAACAGCCTGTCCTCAAACCTGCCTCAAGCAGGACACTGTTGCTCAGGATGGGAAGGTGATGTTCCCCAGAGGTCCTCAACGGTGGCCAAATGAACCCACTTAGTTGCCAGGCAGCTGGGATCCTTGACATGGCACCTCCAGAAATGCAGGTGCCACCTACCCAGTTCTGGGTTGGTAAGCATGCCCAGGGCTGAAGTGGCACAGGGAGGAGGGCATCGTGGGTTTGATGCTCATCTTGCAAGGACACCGCAGCTGAGGTGTGTGGTGCCAGGGGCAGGTGGTTTCAATGCACTGCACGTTCCAGCTGTAGCCGAGAGATGCTCTGAGAGACAGGGAACGTCTTTGCATCTCAAAAAAGGCCCGAAGGACTCTCCTTGCAAAAGGGAGAACTCCTTATCAGCTCTGCTGGAAATATTTTGTAGGGAACTGAGCTTGCTTGCAGAAACGACCTTGTTTTCACCAAACACAGATGTGGAGAGGGGCTGTCAGTGTTTCCACAATTTCCTTTTCTCCCTGAACTGTTACCCAGTGTTATTCTGAGATGGCCATTTCCATTGGAAATAAAGCATTTGAACTAGTGTCAGATGTTGGTGCTGGCCTGGACAATGGTGCATCTCACCGGGAGGAGAGCAGACACCCAGCCCAGAGCTTATGTGAGCCATGGATCCCCCTCTCCTCCTGGCTGCAGGGAGCCTGTGGCATGATCTGAGCCCACACGGGCTGTCTCATCCCTCAGCTCAGCTGTGCCCTCACATTTAGCCCTTGCTGCCCACCCATTCAAAAAAAAGCCAAGGGAGATGTTGCCCCCACCTTGCCTGCAAGAGCAAACCCTGCCAGTGCTGTGACCAGAGCTTCAGCCATTAGGAGGGAACAGCACGGCACAGGGTGAATCCTGCCATTCCCATGGATGGGGAATGAGACGAAGGGTCCCTCAGGGGTCCCTCAGTCTTCCTCCTTCCCAGCCCAAGACACTTGTGCTCTGCCATCCCCTCTGGTTAAATTGAAAACGAAACACCAGCTGCCTCATGTCCCAGTCACTCTGGGGACAGCAGCTTCTGAGGACAGAATGAGTGGTGTCTTCCTCTGCAGCCAAGGGGTTTGCCTAGCTAACTGCCTTGGGGAGGACTGGGAAATTCTCTGATTTCCAGGCACTTCAAGCCATGCCAGACCCCAGCAAGGTTTGTGCATTCTGACTCTAGGGGAGGAGAAACCTTAAGTGCTGGGTGCCCCCGCAGCACCAAGAGATCTAGGAATATTCTTCAAGAGCTGCTGAAAGATGGCACAGATGAATCAGTACATCTCCATCTTCTCCCTCCTTTATTTTCCTGTATTACAGCTCTACTATCTGATCTTTTCCTCCTTGGACATGCTGATAAACACGTAATGAATATGCCTCCTGCACTATGAGTAGGAGCACGGTGAAATGCACATAGCAGTTTGCAGTAACTATTTCAGGCTCTCTGCAAATCCTAGCAGCTGTCTCCAATTCAGTTACACATATTTTCCATTCTGAAACCATTAGTTGCAAAGCAAGAAGCCTTATTTTTGCTAACACAGAAGGTCAGGGGATGGGGAAAAATTCCCATCTTTGATGGAACAGCGAAAAAATACATCCAACATTGCCATGAACTCCAAAGCTCTAAAACAACGCGGTAGTGAGCCAAGTGAATATACTGCCTCTTACTATAATATAAAGCAATCAACAGCAATAGAAAAGTATCTTAAAACTAGATATTGATTTCCTGTCCACTAAGATACATCTCAGCCATTTCCCAGCCTCGCTGAAGTCACAGCCGTGGGGCTAGAGCCCCACGCTCCGGATGGCATGGGCAAGGAGAGGCCTGACCAGCAGCAGGACACAGGGTCCCCCCATCACCTTCCAGAGAGCTTAGATCAGAGGAGAACAGGAAAGATGAGATGAGCTCCGTTTCAAAATCATCAGAAGCAGAAGTCTCATACCAACAGCAACAGCCTGGAAATATTATTTTAAATTAAGAGCCATTGTCTAGCACAATCCCCAGCTGCTTTCTCATCTGGAGTCCCCTTATCTCTCAGTCTGCAACAGAAGCATCGCCACATGCCTGCTTGTCACAGAGTGCTGGGAACGCTGCAAACGCCATTCCTTTGGAGAGATCTCCTTTTTGGGCAGAGCAGTGCAAACCCCAGGCCTGTGTGCAGGCAGCTGGCTGCAGCGCAGCAGCCAAAGTTAGGCAGAGATGCTCGTGCAGCCGCTGAACGCCACCAGCTGCATAGCAGGGTCACGGGCAAGGCACAGGGCACGACAGAGCATGGCCATCCAATAGCAAAACCAGGCCCACTGCTCTGTATAATTGTCCGTGACAGGTTTATTTTCAAGTAATTGTCTGGGAACTCTTCAAAGCCACGCAGATGTTTATTACTCGCTGCACCCTGTCATGTTGAGGTCCACTGTTTAAGCACCCGACATGAGAAAGTAAGTAAAGTGGTCCAGCATACAGTGATTTGTTCTGGTCTTCCTGTCCTCACCACCGTAGACCCCTGGGCTGGCATGAGCAGTAAGATGCTTTATTCAGAGGAGCTCAAAACTGCAACTCTGCCCAAGCAGGACATGGAGCCACTCCCAAACCATTTATTACTGTCATACAGTACAAAGGAACTATTTCTTTCGGTTGCTATTTTGGGAAGTCAGGAGAGGACTAAAGGACCAGCAGAAAATACAAAGCCTTTTGTCCGCTGCCCACTGTATTCTTATTTCTGACCATCCATGTGTGGTGGCTCAGGGTGTCTTCAAGTACGAGGGAGCCTTTACCAAGCCCTGGAAATACCCAGGGATGAACAGCAGATGTAGAGTTCTTAGGCTGCTTTGATCTCGCTCTGCTTTTCCTGCGATTTGCTACCAAGGACATTCACACCAAAGGAAGAACCAGGATCCACTCTGCTGCCCACCAGCCACACCCACCCATGGAAACCCCTGCTGTTGTTGCAGAGTCCCAGACAATTCCGAGGATCTTTCTTTAGTGTGAGGGAAGGCATAATCAATAGCATAAGGAAGGTCTCTGGTTTATCAGTCCACTGATCAGAAAAGAATTTCTATCAGGTAATCTGTGGTTTGCCAGCATGCTAAAGCCAGGAGGGAGCAGTCTTTTCCAGCTGTGCCCTTTCTAGTCTTTCAGATGTTACACAGAGAGTCATTAAACACGGACAAAGATCAGCACTAGTTGGATAGGAGGACCTAAGTGCATAACCCCTGGATTCAGTAAAGCAGAAGAACATCAAGGTTGTGTCAGAAGAGCAGGGGACACTGGAGGGAAGGCTGAGATTTTACCCCCTTTTTTCTTTTTTGTTTTAATGAAGTCTGACCTAGGGCTATTAAACCCAGTTTGGGGTGATTTAGCATAATGCAAACCCATTCCCGTGGGCAGAGGTACTGGATTTTACCTTACACAGCTCTCAGTTTGGCAGCAGGCATTTGTATATACTGACATAAGTCAACATGTAACAGCTAAATATAGCAATCTCGTTGCTATTACCTCGTTAAGGAACCACCTATGCTATTCTTGCTCTAGGACAGGGTTCTGCGAACCCCCTGGGCATTGCACCGTCACCGCAGGTCGCTGGTGGGACAACACAACAAGGACAAGAACAGAAAATCTTTGGAGGTTTTTCACGGGCTGGCTCTGGGGCAAGAGAAAGGCAGAGCCCAGGCTGGGCTCCCTTGCATGGCAAAGACTGTGATCTGGCACCAGGCAGGTCTCTGCTCCCTGAGCTGTACCAGCAGCAGAGCCCACTGGGACCTTGGCCAGCCCTCAGCCTCTCTGCCAGCAAGCAGCCCCGGGGGACAAGGGAGCTCTTCACCTCTCCTGTGATCACGGACGCAAATTACTCAGGCTTCTGAGGCTGCCTGGGGAACTTTATTTTTAGAGGATCCTCTGAATTATGCATGAACCATAGGGAGAGAAGGTGGCATTTTATAGGAAATTGTAGCGTGGGGCTGCATCAGCCCCTTCTTAACGCAGGCACTGGGGATCCCATCAGACATCTGCACGGAGCATGGGACCACTCCAGCAGGAGCTGGAAGGGAAGGTTTTCTGCAAATACACCCCCCGAACCTGTGCAAACCCCAAAGCCAGCTGTGAGCTCAGTTTAAAGCACAGAGAAGCTTAGAGGGGAGCTATAAAGGATCGCTAGATTGGGCCCCACGTGTTGAAGTTTCCCCTTGCCCAGTGGCCACCAGCCCTGTGCAGTGCCAGGGGAGTCCAGCTGCTGGCCACCCACAGACCCATCCGGATGCAGGGTGGTCTACAGTAATTACCATACACACTGGAGGGGTGCTGGGGGGAGACCACAGCTGGGACATGCTGCAAAGCTCTTTCTTAAGGGTGGTTTTCCCCCCTCCCATGTACACTGTTTAGAAAAGTTCATCCCTGCTGGCTCACTTTCCTTAATCCTCCTTTCCCTGCTTTTTCAGACGCATGAAACCTCCCAGAGGTTTCTAAGAGGTGACTCCAAGATCCACATGCAGTGGTCTGGGCTCTGGTAGCAGCAAGAAGCTTTGGAGCAGCTGATCCAGCTCAGGGTAGACAGGAGCATCCACAGGGTACCACTGACTCTTCCCCAGATGGCATCAAACCAACAGGTCTTGCTTTTAGAGGAGAGTTAAATTTCAGAGCTTCAGGAAAACCCTTCCCATCAGAACTAGAGGTAAGGAAGAGCTCAGCCATGCTGTGGCACCTGGCTCTGGGCAGGGGCAGTGAGGGGAAATGGTGGGAGAGGGGCCAGAGACAACCCATGCATCCAAGAGACTGGACATGGGGGGTGATGGTGTAAGTAAACATGTTGCTAGGAGACACCAAATTTGGGATCAGTAATTCATGAGGATTGCTGCAATGAAGTGAATAATTTAGGGATGTGGGAGGCATGGGGGAAAATGAGGAGGAGGCTTTAAAGCCCCACACCCAGCCCATGACCTCAGTCATGGAGCCTGGCACCCAAAGAACCAGGATGGAGCTGGGGGTGCTCCCTAACCAAAACCAGCCACCTTCACCCAGCAGGACGTCTGTCACCACTGGTCCCCTTCCTGCACATCATGCCAAAATAGCACCCCAGCCTTACATGAATGTAGAGGAAGACCTGGGGCTTCTCCATGCCTAGAAGGAACATCTAAGATAGCAGCTGAGCCCGGACACCTCAGCATCAGTGGAATCCAAACAAGGCTCAGGAAACACGGTCATCTGTTTAGAGGCCATTTGCAATTTCAGACTCATCTAAATGATTATACATTTGGCAAAGTGTTTTTCCTTCCCCAAAATATTATGGTTTCTAAGTCATAATGTTAAATAGAAACAATCCTGAAAGGCTCCAGTGATCCATTAGAAATGTTTCATTTAGAACTCAAGCTAAATTTAAATGAGAATGGTAAGTACTGCAGAACAAACCCCAAAGTGTTTTCTTTTGAGTGCTTCATTCAACATGAAATAAGGATTTTCTTTTTTATTTTTAAAAAACAGCTCTGATCACTGAACCAGTAAGAATTTTTTTTTCTTTTTTTTCTTTTTTTCCCCCCACAGAATACTTCTCAAAATGCCTGTCTGTAAATGAGTTTAGGGAAGTAACTTGGCTGGTAACACATAAATGTTTGGATGCTTCCCTCGGTAGGGGTTCAAGGTTTTGCCCAGCCTCTCAGGAGGCAGGACCCAGCCTGACATCCAGTTTTCCCACACAGGTTCACGGCAGCTCCCCTGTACATTCCTCCCCAGTTTGGAAGGCACACAGCCCACTGGAGGATGAGACTTCTTTCCCAGCTTCTTTCCCTGGGAAAGAAAAGATGTCCTTGGGGTTTGCAGCACCCTGTGCAGAAAAGTGGAAGGAGCTGGGAGCCATCCTAACTGCCCCTAGTTTGAAAAGGGGACCAAAGCTAAGGGGGGGGTTGTGTGTGTGAAATTCTTCCCCCACTCCAAGAAAGCCAAGTACATTGAGTCTGCTGGGAAGATCTCTGATAGCACTGCAGAACCTGGTATTCATTAGCATTCAAGAGAAAGCACCTTGTTTGGAACTGCCTCAGCTCCTCAACTGGAAGAAAACCAGAGCTTGATTTCCTATGAAATGAAATGGGCTTTGGACAGGGACTAGTTTCAAAACTGCCTGGTACTACCCAAGCAGTGAAATCCGAATGAGCAAGCTGTTCACCAAGCAATGAAGAGGCCTTTCCCCCAACACCACACAAGTTTCGCTTTGCCACTAGCAAAGACTTTGTGAACTAGGAGGGTCAAACACCATTTCCAAACCTCGTTTCATCCTATCATCATGCTCTGGAGCCCTCCTGGAAGTAAAGCTTTCTGCACCCACAGCTCTGAGCTGGGTGGTGGGGTGCTAAGCACCCATGGGAACTGCTCTGGGAAACGGCTGAAATGAAGATAAGTTAATTACTTGGAACTTGGCAACCATGCCAGTGACCTGAGAGGGATTCAGTAACAGAGAAACCAATTCTGCTCTAGCTGCAATATTATATTCCCTCACTATGGGCTTTACCAAGTGCTGGGCCCTGAAGAGCTGACCTTTTCCTCTGAACGTATTTTTGGGGATAGAACTGTAAGAAGCTACTTGCAGGAGACAGTGTAAATTAAACAAAATAAGTACGGATGTGCTTTTGGATCCAAGAAGACTGGGAAACGCTGCAGCAATAACTCCAGTTTGTGCAGCTGACAGGAGGGAGAAGGCTCAGCACAAGGAGTGAACCACACACCCATCTCCTCCAGCCTCCCCATACTCTGCTGCTGGCACAGGGGCTTGTGAGCATCACTGAGCTGTCAGAGGTCTTCAAGCAGGGAAATACATCAGCTCGCAGTTTCTGAAAGGACAAAGCTCAGCTGAGCTCAACATCCCTTTCTTGCACACACTGTGTGGTTGTAAGACACAGCCACATTACAATGATCTACAGGATCTTTTGCTGGAGCCTTGCCACATCCTGGCTGGGTTCCCAGAGGAGCTTGTACGCTCTGCAGAGACAAAGGCTTCAATGCTCTGAGTCCACATTTCTCTCTCTCTCTCCCCATTAGACCCCGTATTCCTCCTCCCAGAACACATTCATTGGCATGGTACAAGTAGATACCCCTTTTGGTGCCGCATCTTGCCCAGCCAAAGCAGAGCTTCACAGCACATGCAACGGTAAGTGGTGGTGGTTTTACTTTCACAACAATAATTACTCCACAAGGCACTTGTCACTTATTGTGCTTCGTGGTAATCAAAACCTCCACTTTGAAAATACAGGGAATATTCCCGTCTGTTTCTGCTCTGCTCAGTGTGGGAAGATCACTCATTCATGGCTTTGTCTCTCAGCCAAGTCATGACAGATGGGTGGGTTGGAGTGAAATTCAGGACTCGGTGACTCATGAAAATTGCTCCAGTGGCTCAGGGGAGTTTCACTCCCCCTCCCAGCACCCAAAGTTGTGGCCTGGCTGCTTCTCCCCGTGCAGTCTCTCATCTTCCCAGGAGGTGTTACTGTCCCTCTTGCAGCAGGGTGCCTGGCCCAGAACCTGCACCATGCCTTATGGCACCTCCTGGCAGGGCTGGGGGCTGCAGGGGAGCCCATCCATCTTACCCCAAGGCAGGAGTGGGAAGGCATCGCTGGCGATTCATCCCCATTAAGGAAACACAAGCAGTCCTCACCTGTCTAGCTCCATGGCTGGCTTCATTAACTCCCAGCTCCCTCCATCACTGGATCGATCATATGATAAAGCTGCACATCAGCACTTGGCACTCCCCTGGTCTCAACCCCATCAAGCTCTCACACAGATGGCCTGACAGAGCTGGCTGAGTTCAGCCATTCAAGCCATGCTCTGAAGACTCTTATCCCACCTTAGGGGAGGTCTGGAGGGTCTTAAGGGTCCAGCACAGGCTGCTGTGATGGTCTATGTGCCGTGCCAGTACTACACAGGCAGCCACCACTGCAGCTTGCAAGTGGCAGGCCTGGGGATCTGCTGCTACAGCTGGAAGGAAACTCTGCACTATACCATCAGGTAGTGACACAGACCCAAGGGTCTGCATGTGCCATGGTCATTTCAGCACGGGCTGAGACCACCCTTCATCCCCAGGACCATGCATGCAGCATGCTTGACTGTGGCTCAACACATAAACCACTGCCTGCTCCAGCTCCTTGGGGCCCTGGAGATGTTTTCTGAGCTGAGCATTTCCAACAAGGCATGTATCCCACAGATCCAACTTTTCCAGTCTCTGATCTTGGGACCAGTAGCTATAAAACCCCAACTTACATGAAACCCATGGCTGCTGTTACAGCCTGTCTCAGGGTATAATGAGTGTTTGCTACCAGGATGGTGACAGAAGTTTCCTGATCAGCTAAATCTTTGGGCACTTTGTCTGAGAGAAAGGTACATGCAAAAGGTCAAGTTTGTTGTTTTGTTTTTATTCTGGACCACGTCATGACAGAGCAGACAGAGGTGACACAGGTCAGCTGGGGGAACATGCAGCAGCCCCCTGAATCATGACCAAAGGATGCCACGCTTTCTCCCATCTCTCCAGGGTGGGACCACAGGCAGGGACAGGAGGCTGTCCCTGAGAAGGGAACACACAACATGAGGCAGCCAAAGGAACCAGGGCAGCCATCTGACACAGTGCCAGGTGAGAGCCGCTGATGCAGCAGCGACATCTCTGCCACAATAGCTAATGCATAATACTGTGGTTGTCTGGCTACAGGTGCCTGAATTTAATTAGGTATTTCAGCACAACAATCATTTTAATTAAGTAAAGCCAACTGCATCTGCTGGATGTGCTAGTATCTGAAATTCCCAGGCAAGTTTCCATTTCATCTCCCCGACCCTGCAGCTAATTTCCTCTGCTTTGTAAGCCATTAGTATGAACAAAAAGCCATTTTTTTTTCCCCAGGTATGACACAACAAAACCAGGCCTCAAAAATAGGCACAAGGCTCCAGAAAGAGCAGGGAAATGAAATGAAACGCACTTCAGGGCTGTTCATGCAGGGCTTTGGACCAGGCTGGACTCCCACTGACCAGAGGATGGGAACAAAGCTTCAGGTACAGGGGATTTCCAGCTCTAAAGAGGCTTCCAGGAGCCTAAACCAGATCACGTCTTTATGTGACAGCAAGAGGCAGCAGGGACTAGAAGCATGAAATGCACACCAAAAGCACAATTCCCTCCTCCTTTACAATTGATGAAGAAAAATCAAATAAATTGCCAAAGTGACAGCTTTAAGGACTCAGGGTAGTCCGCTTTCATTAGGGGCTAAGCTCTCCTAACATGTGTGATACATCTTAGTTAATGCATGTACATCCACTGCATATAGAGGCCCCCTCCATCACTGCACAGCAGATTGTAAGGGACCCCAGGAGCTGCACTGTGTTTTGAGGGGACTACTAGAATTTGCTGTCTGTCCCACACTGCCATTCATCAGCATCCCCACCTCCAGGCTTGCTCCAAGAAGCTTCATCCCTTCCAGGGAGAGGGGTTGCCTCAGCAGGCTGCTTGATCCACAGGTACTCACCATTTCTAATGGTCACAGGAAGAAGTAAACCCCTTTTCTCAGACATAACTTCACCATCTTCTCATCCTTCGCCATCACAGCAACTCCCAGTTCCTCGTGAGTGCCCATGCCACATCCCCCACCTCTGCTCCCACCCCCAAAATCTTTCCCTGAGCCTGGAGCTGCCTTTTATCCCCCAGCAGCCCTGCCCCTCCAGGCTGATTCCCCATCACCTGGGCCAGCCCTGGGCATTTTTCCTCCTAAAGGGATGTGCCAAATGCTTTCTTCCTGCAAATCCCCATCTGCCCGTGCAGGAGTGATGGCAGCTTGAATCTGTCAGCTACTGGAGGAATAAATGGTCCACAACTAACAGTTTCTTCAAGAAATCAAATAAAACAACAATACATGGAAAGACCACATACTTAAAAGGAAATCATTGGGGCTGCTTAATTTGTGAATCCAACCCTGCTTAACTTTTTTTTAATTACTCCCATAAAGCCAGCAGTTTCAAGCACACACACAATATTGCGAGCAGATTCAAATCTAATTAGCTGTGTTCACATTAATTAGATTCATTGTATATTTGATGCTCAGCTCTTCCTTCAAGTTTTATCTTGGAGCGTGTGTTCATAATTAACCCAAATTTAGTGGGCAGTTAAGGCCAGTTCTGTAGGAATGGCTCTGCTCTTGCTTTCCCTATGGACAGTCCCTCACATTTATTGCCTGGAGTCCATAAGGGATGTGGGGAGCTGATCCTGTAGGGAATGTGGCAGAGCAATGGCTCTTTTAACCTCAGGGAGGTGTGGTTTGGGGCTCCAGAGAGATCTGAAATGCAAGGAGAAAACATCAAGCTTAATGAGCCAGCACACGCCCCGTGCCATAACTCCAGGGGAGATGCTGGAGCCTCTGGGTGATGTGTGGAGGCTGAGCACCAGGATAGACCCCATTCTGCACCTGTCTGTGTCTGCTTGGAGCTGCTGTGCTCTGGCTCTGGCAGGCTTGGAAAGGATCATGCCTTCTAAGCATCAGCTCTGGCACATGGGTCTGCTTGGTCCTGCTCTGTGAGCACAAACAGCAAAGCAAAGGCTGAGTGCTGAAAATAAAAAAAAGCAAGGTTTTCTCTGACAACTGGAGGTTTCAGACTACAAACCTCACATACGCTTTCCAGTAAATGTATCCCAACCTGTTCTCATCAGGAACACCCAGGAGGGCCCTACACTGGAGCTGCATGTACCCGTGGGGAGGGAGAAGTGAGCCCCAGGGAATGAAGGGCGATGAGGGCCATGGGCAGGAGCCAGCACAAGGAGAGTGTCGGTGAGGAGCCAGCCAAATCACATCCAGGGACGTTGGAGCAAGAGTGCCTGGCACTGCTGGGAGCAGAGCATCCATGCAAGCCAGACCTGAGGCTGCTCCACGGCAGGGTTGGGGGGCGATGTGCTCCCCAGGGCTGGCTCTGCCAGGGCTGGTGGTCTCTGCGGAGGGAGGGATGCAATCTGCTGTTCCACTGGGAAAGTAGGTGATCGCCAGGTTTAGCTTGTCTTGAGGTCCCTCGTGCTCAACCTCCTGCATGGCTAGGCAAAGGTGCCGTGCTGGGAACATGACACCTCCATGAGCTCAGAGAACAACATTCCTTTTGGCAAGGATGTCATTTGTATAAAATCTGCCTGGCTCTATTTTAAATAAAGTCATTTTTCCTTACTTTGATTTCACTAGCTAAATATTTGCTCTAACAGGACACTGGTAATTAGATTAACGTGTATTTTGGCTCACCTGAGAGCAGGTTTGGTAGGCACAGAGGTTCTGTGGTGTGTGTGCCTGCACCCAGCAGCAGCAGCATTTCCCCAGGACTGGCTAGGAGATGAGGGGATGGAAGGGATGGAGGGGAGGGGTGGAGAGGTGGCACTGGTGGTCAGAGATGGCAGCGGTGAAGGGCCCAGCATCACATTTCCAGACAGGGGTTGCCGTGCATTGCTGTCCAGAGCCAGGGGAAACCTTCAGCCAGATGTTTTGGAAGAGAATTTGGAAAGTTGGAATTGTCTCCTCCTCTCCAAAAAAGAGAAAAGAATGGTGAAGTGTTCAGTTACAATAAAAAAAACCCCATAAGTAATATTTCCTTATTAGTTTTTAATTTGAAGCAACAGAATTACTGGTTCCATTCAAAGGAAAATAGAAAGACTAATGACAAACCACTCACATTTGAAAACCTCTCTCACTTTTGATTCAAGGAAATGGTTTCTTGCATAATGGTAAATGAATTTATTTATTTATTTAGTATTTCCAAGCCACCACAAAGTCTGAAGAAGTGCTATTTCATGTTGACACTGACAGAAAATAACCACTACAGCTCATTCCTACTCTTCAAAATTGTCAGAGGAGGAAAAGAGCAGAGATTCTGTTGACTTGTCCAGATCTGCACCCAGAAAAACCAGGGTGGTGCTGAGGCAGAGCCTGGCCCTGTGTACGATCGCTGGGCAGGGGCAAAATGACTCTCTGAAAAGCAATTGTTAAGAACAGTTTTATACAGAACAAAGCAAAAAACACTGGCTTTTTTTGCTTTTTTTTTTTTTTTTTAAAAAGAAAAAAGGCTTGTGGCTTTCTTTTTAAGAAAAAAAAAAAGTGTTTGAAAGGACAGCCCTTTATTTTTTCTCTTTAATATCTACAGCAATACCTTCTGGAGTTCAAGGTGTTTGCCTGCTGACAAATTCAGACTGTCAAAAGGAACTCCTGCCAGCTGGCACCGTGCAGGCAGCCTCAGCTCAAAGAGAGGTGAGCTGTACTGTGGGTGGCACTGGGAGCCAGAAGGGCAGAGAAGAAACTCTTAAGACAAAAAGGCAACCCTTCGTAAGGCAAAGATTGAGATTTATGGCATCACTGATATCCTGCTCCTTCTGCCCCTGTTTTAGGGGCTGCCCTTAGCTAACTGTTGGGGTGCTACATCTGCAGCAGCAGCCCCCCTCACGCACGGTAAGCAGCCCCTATGGCACTGTGGTGGTGGGCAAAGGGGGCCTGGTGGGTGGGAGGTCTGCAGGGCTTGGTCTCTCCTTGGCCAGCGGGCAGGACCTCAGCTCCCACAGACGATGGGCAAACACCATTCTTAGGGCTGTTCCTCAGCCCTTGCAGAAGCCATTGAGAACTGCGGTTGATGGGACTGAGCAAGCACGTGGCTCCTCATCCGCCCCTACAAACACTCCCCTGGGGCCAGTGGCTGTAGTCCGGGCTGAGGTTCCAGCAGCACTAACGAGGGCTTCTAACGAGTTGAGGGGGCCAGAGATCATGACTGGGCTGCATGGCAGGAGGGGATGTTGAGGGGACCCAGCATCACTGGAGTGACCTCGGTCCTTGCTCTGAGCTGCCTTGTGGGCTGAATTGCCCTGTTCTCCCCCCCCACACACTTCTGAGCTATGTCTCATTGCTTCCTTCACCCCTGATGACATATGCCAAGTCTGATACAGTTTCTTCTATGAAGTTCTAACAAGCTTTATGATTTTGACCTTTTGTAGGCCAAAAAAAAAAGGGAACAGAAAGTCAGCCCTTGGTCTGTTGAGAGAAGCGGTATTCATCGATAAAACAGATGTGGTAAAACAGAATAGAGTTGGATGGGCACCTTTTGACACAGTCATTTCCTCACAAAGAAAAACTATTTAACCAAATCTTCTGGAGGAAAATGTGGACTTGGGTATAAACTCACTTCAGAAGAAAGAAGAAACACATACCCTACAAAGCTCCCCATCTTCCTTCCCTTCTAGAGCAGAGTATTTTTCTCCTTCTTGGTGGCTTTTCCTGTATACTTTCACAAACCCTAGCACAAGCAGGCAAAAGCCCCTTACACTGCGTGCAAACTGGTGGGGGCTGCAGGAGAAGAGGCTGCATCTGCTGCCCGGGGAGCTCCCGGGGTGCTGCCCTGAGGAGGACCTGAGAAGGAGCAGGACAAAGCAGGGCAGGAGACTCCAGAGAGGGCTCAGGACCTTGAAGACTGAGGTCTGGGGTCCAGAGCACCCCTCTGCCATACCCCAAAGCACCCAGAGGCCCTCCGCAGTCCCACATTTCCCAAGCAGGAGTGAGGCATCCATGCAGATGGCAAAGGCAGGAGATGGATAGCATTGGGTGGTGTCTCCTATACCATCCACGTCGGTTTGATGGAGCAGATCTGGGAATGGCATCGGGTGGTCAAATATTAGTGTAAGAATTTAGATTTCTGCTTTCCGAGTGAAATAAATCTCAGTGTACTTTGACAAATCTTCAACTCTTTTTTTTTTTTACAAGACTTTTCTGGAGGTTAAAAATATAGAAAACACAAGATAAATTCCATTTCAATCCAATTTCACAAAGTTTGACTGATTCTAAATGATTTTTTGGGGTGGAGGAGGGAAAGGCAGCAATTTGCTTCATTGCTAACAAAATCCAAGTTATTTCTGTCCGATCTGTGCCAAAATGAGTTTCTCCTGGATTTTCAGAAAACCCTTCTGCAGTTCAAACCCTCCTTGCAGCTTCCCATCCCCATGTGCTGCTCAGCTCCCTAATAAATTGCAGTAGACTGGGCATCTAGCTACAGAAATCGATATGAAATTCATCTTTGCAGGCGACTCTTCCCTGGCACGCTGCGTGGGGTGAGGCTTGGGAAAGCACAACTTCTGCAATGCCACCCCACTTCTGGTCCCCATGGCAGCAAAACAAACCTTCCCCTGGAAACAGCCTCACCTGGGACTCTCCTGCCAATGTTACACATAAGCTATTTTGCTGCAGATTATTTTGTCAGCAATCACCTGGCACTGGGGTTTGAGGGGCTGGGGGGGGTCCAGCCTACCAGACAGCCTAAGCACCCCAGGGGCTGCTCAGATGCTGTGGAGGCTTTACAGTTTTTCCCCTTTCTGATGGATCGCTGGGTGATTTTTCTTCGCTTTGGAAAGAGATGCAGAAAGCTTGACAAATGGCAGGGAGAAAAATTTCTCACGCCAGAATAATTCAATTTTATTGTAATTCTTCGCTACGCACCACACTCCCTCAAACTTGCTGGGGGGTGAAAATCACTTGCTGGAGAGCATAACATGCGGAAAACCTCAGAAAGCGCACTGAAGCTGGCTGTGCTTTCATCCTCCCCTGTTCTGAGCTCCGGCTGCACTGTCAGGGTGGGAAATGGAAAGTGAAAGGGCTCTGGGTGATGTCAGACACCCACATCCTGGCCTGGGTGCTGCACCCAAATGGAAGTGCCCCACATCTCCAACAAGTGTGCAGCTCCTTGGCAACTCCCAGCACGGCTCCGCAGCTCCAGCCACATGCACGATCCCTCCTGGGCAATGGCAATTTCTTCTTAAAATTTTTTGCTGGAATATCTGGTGAATGAAAAATTTCCCAGTCCCCCAAGTTTGGAAGCCAGAGATGCAGGACAGACATCGTTCCCCTGAGTTGCATGGAGGTGGTTTGTTAAGACCTTTGCAATGGTCTACCATTAAGAAGGACACAGAAATGGCAAACACCACTAGCTTTTCTTTTTGGCACTTCATCACTAGAACATCCAAGGCACACTCCAGGCAGTCAGAGAAGGATATAAAATTGCTTGGAAAGAAAAGTCAGTTCACTGTTCCCTTGTGTGATCATTTTCAGCCCTTTGGACCTAAAAATGAGTGCTGGAATGTGGAGGGTGATGGTGTGTGAGCTGAGCAGAGGCAGCAGAGGTGATGCTCTCTCCCTGCAAGTGCTCCCAGCGTTGAGGACAGCAGACCACCTTTGGGGCTGCAGGCACTCACAACCAGCAGAACACCTTTGGGGTGCAGGCACCCACAGCCAAACCCATCCCACTCCCTGGGGCTGGCTGGCATCACCCACACACATCTCTGTCTCACGGGGCTTCTCATTGCAGAAGGGATTCAGCATCTCTCATTGCCATGGTTTTTTGGAAAGAAGATGCTCTGGTGCCTGCTGGCAGCAGGGAATGTGTCTCTTTGAAGGTCTCTCAGTGCTGCTGTGCTTTTAAAAGCCGTATGGGCTTACACCTCTGGAGAGGAGGAAGAGCGGGGAGGATAAATGAGAGCCATGAAATTGGAAGAACCTCAGCAAGCGCTGTTAGCAGGACTTGCACAAAGACGAGCACGAGGCTCCTGCAGCAGGATGGGCAGCACGAGATGGACATCACGAGACAGGAGAGGCTGTGCACAAGAGCTCCCCTTCAGTCCCCTGGTGCAAAACTGTGGTCCTGTTCCCTTCGAGCACCTGTGTGTGTGTGCGAGGGCCTGTGTGTGCCCACAGGACTGCTCCTGGGCATTGCCCATCACAGGGCATCATTCCCTGCCCACGGCGTGGGACAGCCCAGAGGTCTCCCCAGGTCAGCAGTGGCAGTCATGGGTTGATGATTCCCTGCTGATGGAAATTTCTAGCCTGGCCAATTTTTCTGCCTCTTGACTTACTCTTTATTCATGTTAGGCAGCGTTATTTTTTAAAATCAAAATGTCATGTAATGCTTGAATCAAGTGTCTTACAAAAACCTGGAAGGCTAAATATAGTTAATTTGCACAGTAACCTTCATCTGCCAAGCCAATCCAAGTCAGCAGGAGAGCCACGGCTTTGCTCGACGGTGGAGCCAGGGGGGCTGGATTTTACCTCCTCTGTGTATAAAGGCACTGACACTGGGAGGAGAAGGCAGAGGACCCCAGGGGATGGTGGCAGGAGGTGGGCAGTATGGGCAGTCCCCAGGGGAACAGCGGATGCCAAAGAGGATGCATAGTTTGTGCAGGATTCAGACTGGCCCGGAGGAGTAAAAAACACCAGCCTTGCCGGTGTGGGGTGAGGGGAGATGTGGGGCAAGTAAGGTGTGCGGGAAGGTGACGCTGCCCTTCCCTGGCTGTCACAGCTGGATGCTGTCTTGCCTCAGGCCATCCACAGCATCTCTTCCCTTTCCAGTAATAGGATTTGGGAGCTTAGCTCCCTTTGTGCTATAATGACAGCTCACCCCAGACTCTTTCAGGCATGGCTGCTTGGCTGCCTAAAAGCCTGGAAAACTGCTAATGAAAAATAATTCCTGCCTGGAGCCTTGTCGCCTGGCACACCTTGGGAGGGTGGGTGGGCTGCCTGTGCAGCCACCCCTTCTACTCCTGCTGCCCACGCAGCTGCCAGCCCCCACACTGTGCGTGGGTCCTTCAGGGATGGCAGCCCCTCCTCCTGTCCCCACACCTCCTGTCCTGCTCTGCAAGACTCTTGGGCCCAGACTCTGAGGGAGCTGCAGAAGGGCAGGGGCACCAATCATGGCTGCAGAGCCCCAGCAAGGAGGGCATATCTAGCAGCAGAGAAGCTTTTAATCTCATAGAAAAGGCTTATGTCATTCAGAGGCTGGAGCATTTCTGGCTAGAAATGAGAAAGATGGGAGCACGCAAAAGCCTTTGGCATTCCTACACTCAGGGCCTGGCATCCATCCTGACCTCCTTGCAGATGCCCACAGAAAAGCTCATGTTTTATTTAGCCCTATTGGCCTACTGAAGCAGCGTTTCCTGTCCCCAGCTCCCTCCCCATCCAGCTGTTTCCCTCTCCCCTCCAGCTGTTTCCCTCTCCCCTCCTTTGGCACAGCCTGACCCTTCCCTGGGCAGCTGCCCTGGGTACCAGGTGCCTCTGCCGCAGGCAGGCAGTGCCGAGGCAGCCCACCTCTGCCCACCAAGCGCTGCTGACTCCATGCAACGGTGGGGTTTTTTTTTGCAAAAAAAAAGAAGATGAACTGTGCAATTATTATCCTAATGGATGTGACACGTTCTCCACGTACCGACACATAACATATGGCGCAAGATTACATCCCTCTGAATGATTCATGCAGTTCATCACCACCGTGATTATCCGGTCCTTTGCAGAGCGCTGCCTGCCCGTGCAGCTACAATTCATGGCTCCCCTCCCCAGCGCCCCTCCTCAGCTCCAGCTGCTGGAACACGTTCAGCCTCAGGTAAGCATCAGGCAGCTTTGCCCTCCGTACCGGTTGTCTCCAGCCCATCTACCTGTGCAAAGAACCCAGCCCACAGAGCACAGATGGCTTGTCTTCACTGCTTGCCTTTTAACAGCACCCTTTGGCCAGGCCAGGGGTTCCCCACCAGCACCTTTCTGATGAGGCTGCGAGGGTTGGGTACACACGTCTCGCAGGTGAGACAGCTAGAGCAGTTTACCCACAAGAATTTATTACTCCTACAATGGAAAATTCCTTCAAGGAAGATGTATTCATTGAGATGCAAATTCACCATCCTCTCCACAGAAAATAAATCCTTTTTCCCTGCACACAGCTCCAGTAACCTATCTGTAAGAGCACCACTCAACAGAGATATCTCCAGCTCCCCAGGAAAATTAGCGTGCGTTAGCACAGAGTGCACGGGAACAGAGAGCAGCATCCTGGCCTCGCTTATCCTTGGGACATTTGGGAAAGAATTAATTCAATCTAACTTTTCTAATTCACACATTTTGCTGGGAAACTGGTTGGCAGCATGTGAATCAAGAGGGCCTCTTGGGCATTTACCAACCAGTTTGCTTTAATAGAAAAACTGCTCCACAGCGACATGCAAAGCCTCGCATTTGGGAAGGCAAGGTAGAGGTGCTATATGCTCCTCACTTATAACCAAGAGCTAATTATCTGACGAATTCCGTGGGAATGGAACTGATATGAAATTATTTAAGATACTGTGGACAAAAAGATCTGTTAAAAAACCATTACCTGGGTGGCAAGTTAAGTACTCAAATGTTGGGAAAGGCCAAATTTGCGGTTTCTGCACAACTTTAATTTTGCTCCATGTGCACTGAAATGAGAGAAAAGCCCCAGGAGAAAGGAGTAAGTGATCATTTAACTAAACACTGCATCGTAATGTAAATGGGGGCAGAATGAAGGTCAAACCGACTACCATAAAACTAACTTTGCCTGATTGCTGAAAGCCTGAGTTTGCAGCCTTTTAACAGAGACTTTGGTGAGATTGCCCAACTTCTGGGGTTTTTTTAATTTTCAATGTCTAAAAAACCACCCCAAAACCAAAGAAAAGGAGGAATGATGTGTAGAGCCTTCCCATGCCTTTGCCTCACCAAGCTGACTGACTCTCGGGCTGAAGAGCAAGGCCAACAGCTCTGGTCCTTGATTGACTTGACAGCTTCAGACAGGGTTTCAGATTAATAAACCTCAGCTGACAGATCTATCTCAGCAGACAGAAGTTCTTGTTATCCAAATTGCTCGTCTGCAGCTCTGGGCCTGAATCATTTATCTCTTTCTAAAATGCATTGAAAGGCCATCAGTTGCCTCCAAAACCATTTCTGGGAGGTTCGTTCTCCTGGGCTGTGCTGATGCCTGAAGCCCACCTGCCCACTGCCCTGCCTGGGCTGTGCATGGCGCTGGAGTCCTTACAGCCCCCTCTTCTCCTGGCCTTCCTCCTGCCTGGGACCTCTCCTCCTCACCGAGCAAAGAAATCAGCACCACACCAGCTTCTCCAGAAAAGCTCAGCAAGTGCCCCTATGCTGTTTGCAAAGAGCCTTAGATGTACATCAACTGTACCCCTATTAGCTCTCAGTCTGAAATCCTCACAGAAATCAACCCGGAATCTTCCAGGCATTGGAAATTAAATATAATACAACTTTGCAGATGCCTGCACTTCTGTGGAGAGCCGTTGTCTTGCCTGCATGGTCTCCAGCTGTGCATTCCCTATACAGTCATTTGGTCCCCAGCCATAAATTGCACAGTGGGACAATGGCCTTGTCTCAGCCCTGGTGGGTTTGGGTATGACAGAGTATTTCAGGGTGTCACCGGCCTCTCACAAAAGCTGTCAGCGAGAGCAGCCACCAGAAGCCTGTCCAGAGCTGTAGACTTATATTTATCTCTAGGAAATATTGTTCAACATCCTTAACTTCAGTTAAAAATGAACTGGGAAGTATCTTCCCCAGCAGAGGAGCAAGAAGAGTAATTAGCAATAAAAAGCAAAATCCACCAGCAGCCAGAGTGGGAAAACAGACAGCAATGAATGTGAAATGAGGCAGATTGATCTGGGAAGCAAAACCAATGAGCAGAACAAATCCCTGGTCCAAGGGGGACAGAAATCAGGAAAGGGGAATTTTCAAGCTCTGAAGGAAGCCAAGTGTTGGGGAGCTGGGGATGGTAACCCAGAGCTATACTGATGCAGAAAAGGCAGAGGTGGACAGTGACTACTGGTTTTCCTATGAAGCATAGCCAGCCAGCTGTTCAGGCATGCCCTGGCCCTGGCAGGAACAGCCTTGTGCCCCCAGACCCACTGAGCTCCCAGATCCCCATCCCACCACCCCCGGAGTTGACTGTTCCTGCACAACCAGCAGCCTGCCAGCTTCTCTACACCAGCTCCATATAACTGCTCGTGCAGCTAATACACAATCTGTAACCTCCCTCTCTGCTCTTCTCATGATGTTCCATGGATTCCCTGTGACTCAGTCCCTTGGAGGTGGCTTTGCCTTGTCTCTACAGCTATGCAGAGCCATGTGCTGGCCACACATTGTATCCACAGGGACAGATTTGGAGGGATGGAAGGAATTTCAGGGAAGGAGACTCTTTATGAGTGTGTTTGCAAGGAGGAAAAGAAAGAAAGAAAAGGAAAAAAACCCAAAAGACAAATGAGCATTTTCTTTTGCCTCCTACTGATGGAAGCAAGAATCATAGTGATTTGTCTCCATGTCTTGCTTGTCTGGAAAAAAAAAAAAACACTAAGAAACCGCTGTTTTCACCAACTCCTTCCCTTGTCATAAGAAGGCGACACTTGACTTAAGCAGTTGGCATCCCTCTGAGGGCAGTGCCCGCCTTCCCCTGGCACCACCAGCAGCAGAAGCACCATGCTGTGAGGTGCCCAGTGGCCAAGCCGGCAGGTGCCTGCTCACAGCAGTGCCGAGAGAAGCAGCAGGTGCTGGACACCATCCCCAAACTCATTTTCCCAGGGCATGCCAGGGATGGCAGAGCCCACAGGTACAGGAGCACAGTGTGTCACCAGCGTGAGCTCAGCCACCTCCTGGCAGCTTCAGACAGGGACCTACTCCAGGGAGCCCGCAGGGACAGGCAGCTGCTAGCAGGCATGAAGAAACCTCTTGGTGGTGGAAACATTGCTCTCCAGAGAGCCACTTTTCCAGCAGCAGCTGTGAGATTCAGTCATTTTTTCCCCTTCCATTTAAGGAGACACCAATAAAAAACAAGCACAAAACCACAATGTGGCCCCATTTTTCAGTTTAGTGGAAAGGGGGAATTGCACCATTTTCTAGGAAAGTCACAGTCCAAATGCCCAGGGTTTGAAAAACAATTTCCCCCCTGAAAATGGCTTTCATGAATATCAGCTGGAGAAAAAAACCCCACGAGGTTTTTCCACAGCCTATTTGCTGTCTCAGTGGGAGCAGCAGTCCCCGTTGGGTGCTGACGGTGCTCAGTGTCACCCCACTCGAGGACACTGCCCCGTGTTCTCTCTCCCTGGGGACCCAGCCTGGCCACTGCCCACCCACCAGAGCATCCCAAACTGTCTGGTAATTGGGAGCTAATTGAATCCTTTTGCAATTACCTTTTCCCTAGTTCTGGAAGGCTGTGCTGCTTCGGGCTGAGAGCAGCATCTGAAATTATCAGTGCTAATTCCCTATGGCTCTGTTTATTAGGCCAGAGGACTTCCCCAGAGTAATCAAACCCAGCCAGAAATCGCATTAAACCCACAAAACAAACACTGGTGTTTGCAGCACAAAGCCCTTCCTGCCTCATTACGATCAATTACGTTGTCTTGAGCAAACTTTCCCCTTTCTTTCTACTAAGCCTAGACCATTAAGCCCATCCTCCCACCTAAACAAGCTCAACAGCAAATCTGAAGGTGAAAAATGCCAGAGCATAGCTGCGGTTGCTTCCAGGCAGGCTGCTCCAAAGCTGGTTGCAGAGATAAAGGCGTCAAGGTAGGGTAGGTATCCAGGATCTCTCTCTCACACACCTTTCCCTTCCCTGGCAAAGGGATGTGCACACACAAGACATCTCTCCAGTGTTCTCAGGATCATCCTGGCTCACCCAACCCCAGCACAGGCTGCGGAAGCCTTTCTGGGTTTGTGAGGTGGGCTGGCAGGCAGCTCAGCTTGGTTTATTGCCTCGCAGTATTTATTGGAGGCCACAACAAAGTCTTCCAGGTCCAAAAGTCCCAGATGATGTGAAGCAGCGCAGCTCATTTGCGGTGCTGATTTACACGGAGCATCTGCTGCAAGGGGAAGGGAGGAATGTATTAAAGCACCATAAATTCCGGTGATGGAGCAGCCCTGGCAGCCCCGGCTCCCCAGCAGCCAGAGTGAGCCATCCTCGGCAGTGTGCAGAGTCCCAGGGGACTACAGCCCCGAGAGAGAGAGAGAGAGAGAGAGAGAGAGAGAGAGAGAGAGAGAAAGAGAGAGAGAGAAGGAGAAGCGTGTTGGCTAGTCCCCTGGCAGGAGCTGTGAGAAAGCCTGGAAAAGCTTCGATCCCAGGCTACATCCCGACCCTGAGAGGCTGTACACAGCGACAGAGCCGCTGCAGCCCAGCGCAGGAGGTGCTCCGAGAGAGAGCCAGGACTGTGCACATCCCTCTCTCTGGGCCAGAAGGACCACATGCAGATTCACACCCTGGCATCAGCGACCAGGGGCCAGAGGTAAGTACTAAAAGCAGGGACTTCAACTGCAAACCCTTAGATCTGCAGCCTCCGTCTCCCAACTCCCTGCTGCGTAACGAGACTGCTTTTCTCGCAGGCATTGCTGAGCATCGCGCAGAGCAGAGTAGATGTGGTTTTGCTGAGAGCCAGTAAGAAAAGGAAAGACATAATTAAACTCTTGACTCTGGCTACAAACATTGCGTAATGAAATTACCCCGTGGTCCCAGGCTGTGAACTTCCTGCAGAGCAGGCAGGCGCAGACAGCAGCAGCCCAGCACCAGTCACGTTCAGGGGCACTCACTGGCCCTTCTCAAGGCTGGGCATCCTCTGAGCTCTCCACAAAATCACTTCCCCAGACTGCTCTAGGTTTGTGGGGTCCCCAGAGGGAGGGGGGAATCTCTGCACTTGAGAGCTCATGCACTGACAAGAGCTTAATTTCCATCAAACTTAAACATAGGATTGCTGTAGGAGTTTCCAAATGACACCGGGTTCAACTGGAATAGGAGCGCACACATGCCAGGCAGCTCCTGGATTCTGCTGCTTGGTATCCCCAGCCATGGAGAGAACAAATTTGCGACTGCTTGTGAGCCCAGGGAGTCAAGCAGAGAAGATGCTTCAGGGGAAAGATGATGTTAATTCAGTGGGGAGGGTGTCTGTGTGTTGCTTGGGGGTGGAGAGGGAGGAGGGAGGGGAGCTGCCCCTACCAGATACGGGAACCACAGGAGAATCTGATAGGATTTCTGCTAGAAGGGAAATAGCATCAACCAGTCTCCGGAGATTGTCTGTTTTCTCAGAAATCTTAACATGCAAGAACTGGCAAATAAACAGCAATTTTAGAGAAACCACAAAGTCTCTTTTTTCCTCCTTTTTTTTTTTTTTTTTGAACCCTGGAAAAGTGGCTGTGCAGGCCTTGCCTACTTATTGTGCCAGCTTCTCTCAGGGATGCCCGCAAAGGGAGGACCAGGACTCACACAGATACAGGAGAAAATAACAGGCTAATGTGGCCTGCTTGAAGATTTAAGCTTAACAATGGAATCAAAGTGTGCTTGTGCCCTGGCACAGCTGGAATCTGGTGTAGGATATTCCTCCTCCACGTGTGCTTGCCCCAGCCCTCTGCTCTGTCCCATGCAGGCAAGAGGCAGCACCTCTGCCACGAGGGCTGGCTGCAAAAGTACCTTCTATGGGACTAAACCAACACCTCAAAGCAGCCACTTGGAAAGAGCCAGGAGCAGATGGTGTCATTCACATATGTGCTTGCATTTTCCTCTTCCACCAGAGAAGCTGCTGGAGGATGTTTGCTGAATCCTACTTTGAAAGTTTAGTGCAACCCAGATGGCCCATACTTGCAAGGACACGGCAAGGAAGAGATAGCTTTGCAATGTGAGGATGAAGCAGCGAAGAGCTCCTGCCAGTGGCACAACAAAATAGCGGATGGAGCAGAAGAGCCATGGTGAAGTGCTCAGGCTGTTTTGAAGAGCAGCTTCTGCACTGAGCCCAGGAGAAATCCATGGAGACCCACACTAGAGGGCGAGAAGTGTGAGGTGGGTTTGCAAATGGACAAAGCGATCGGCTGAAAAATTGAGTGTTTGCAACTAATTATTTTCAGTAACTGACCAGCTTTATGGATGGTTGAATAATGTTCATCACATAAATTATTCATTATTTCTTTCCACTGATCAGCAAATCAATTAGCCACAAACCTCTCTTCAATTATTCATCCAACTCCAGCAGGATAAACGGGGAGATTTATGACACAGACAACCAACTGACGTGTATTTCAAAAACAGGGGTTCTTAAAATCCTTAAACCTAGTTCTGAACTGGCTTAAATGACCCAGTGCTTTGATTCATAGTTACAGTTTCGGAGCTCATGCCCTGTGTGCTGCCTGCTCTGTAATGTCTCTTGCAACCCAGCATACCTGGGAGGTAAGGCAGCGTGGAGCTGCAGGCACAGGGCATGGAGAGATACAGTCTCAGGAGGTTCAGCAGGGCTCATGAGTGATCTGCAAACACAGACATGCTCCTTGATGAAGAAACTGGTAGATATGGCCAAGTCAAATTCAAGACCTGATGCAGAAGTAAGCAGCCCAGAGTATGCATGAGGTCAGGTATGATGATGGACAAATCTCTCCAGCTATAAACTCCGGGGATACGGGCCTGTTGGAAAGATGCATTTCTGCAAATTAACCTCCACTGTTATAATTCACTGTAAAAGCACTCTCACACCATAATTAAGGAGTGTTGACAATATTAAGCTTCACAGTAAACCCAAGTAAGAGTTATTAGACTAACAAATAGCCAAATTAGCATAAGAGCTGTCTTTGCCTCACTGGAGTAGTAGCCTTAGAGGTTGTGTAAGTGAAGCATAATTCAGCGTAAGTGTTATAAGCGACCAGGACTGCGCAGAGATCTCTCTAAATTGCCCTGCTTTGTAAGACTTCACATCTCAACTATATTGGTGCTCCAACTCAGAAGTGAGGCCTTCATGCCATACTTGGCACAGACACAGGTCCCTCGTGGCAATCTACAGTATTGCTTGTTAATGTGGTTGGAAATTAGGGTTGTGGCTGGCCTGCATAGATAAAGCAGGGCCAGATGTAGGAGGGCAGCTGCTGTATATGCCAGGCAAAGCTTCTTTTTCTGCAGTGGTGTAGGAAGAGGCACAGGAATAGCGAGGCACTCCAGGGGACAAGCATCACTTGCAGCTTTGATTGATCTGGTTAGTGGATTAAGCACATGGTCATATAAACATACTTGCTGCCTTAATCTGGTTTCATTCAGCTGTCTGAGAGGGCACCCTTCCCACATAGTCCCATCCATAACTGCACAGGGTTCATTCATTTGGAGCAGCTTTGGCTATGGACAAGAGGCCATAAAGCCCCCCCAACCTCTGCTGGGGTCACAGCCTCTCCTGGGGATGTGTGCCCAGCCCAGCATGGTAAACTGGTGCAGAGCAAACTCCAGCCCTTACCTTGAGAAACCGTTGGCTCTGGAGTCAGTCATTTTCCCATAGTTAGCATCCCCATGCAGACGAACAGAAGCCACGCTGGGGAGCAACGGTTCCCTCTTTGTGAAGTTCTGTGAGCCTGCAGGTAGGAGGGGTGAGCAGGGCTGCAGGCTGGCATCCCTCAGCCCTTCACCTTTCACTGCTGCACGTCCTCAGTGATCAAGGCAGCTAACCAAGGTGCCACTTCTCCTGGATCACTGGTTCTGCACCCCAGGGAACACTCAAACTGAGGCTGGGTGTCTCGGACAGGACTCACCACACTTCAGCTGCTGCTGCCAAAAGCCAAGATCTGTGGACTTGGGAGATTTCTAGTGGCATCTGTTCTCATCCCTGTCACCCACACGCAAAGCCCACCTATGTGAGGGTGCTTTCAACGCCCTTGGGGTCAGAGCTGCCCACAGCAATGGCCCCGGTGAAAGCATTGTACCTGTGGCTGGACAGGGCTGGGAGAGGTAGGAAGGCAGAGGAGTGGTGGGGAGGGGGACTGGAAAATTGATACTGAAATAGGGCATGTGCCTGGCCTAGGCTCCCCCTGGGATGGTGGGGGATATCTGCTATGGGCGAGACAGGCTACGGGGTGGGGGAGAAGACTGGGCAGCCCTTTCCCCATTTTCTAGCAGAGCAGCTGAGCCACCCCTGGGGCACAGCCAGAAGGGCTTGAGGACAGCGTCCTGGGCTCTGAGACTGATCACAGCTCCCCAGGATGGTGACAGGGAGTCCTGCGCTCTGGCACTGAGATCAACTCCAGGGATCGGGACTGAGGACTCCGGGGCTCTAGGGCTGTCCGCAGCCCCCAGGGATGGGGATGGAGGCAGGGTTTCTGGCATCTGATGTCGTTCTTAGGTCCCAGGGATGGGACAGGTGTCCCGAGGTTCGGTACCAGTCTCTGCCTCCAGCGACACAGGGACGGAATCCCGAAGCACGGGTTGCTCTTGAGTGCCAAGAACGGGATTGGGAGTCCGCGGCCGCAGGATGGCGGTGGAGGAAACCCCAGCTCCCGGGAACGGGGGTCCCGGGGACCGGGGCTGCGCCGGGGTCCTGCGGACAGAGTGATGGGCTTGGAGATGGGGATCCCAGCTCCCCCCCACGGCGGAGGGGGCGGTGGGTAGGGCCCCCCTCCCCGCCGCACCGGCGCGCCGCCCCGCCGCCCGCCCC
>JANVCC010000034.1:7706200-7871720 GCA_025345505.1 Todiramphus chloris collaris
ACCCGCCCGCCCGGCGCCGCGCCCGGCACCGCACCCGGCACACGGATTTACGGCGCGGACTGCAGCCTCCGGAGCGGCCCCCGCAGGTAAGGCACCGGCGGCAACATCGGCTTTCCCCGCCGCCCCCGCGGCGCGGCTCCGAGCATCACCCCTGCGTTAGCGCCTCGTCGGGCTCCGGACGCGGCACAAGTTTCCCCCGTTGCGGTCCCGCCGGACACAAGTCTCCCTCCATCACCTCCCCCGCTCGCCGCTTCGCTATCGGATGCTGCAGGGATGGAGCTGCCCCGGGCTGCGCCCCGCCCCCCCCCCTCGCCAGCCGCTCGCCCTCCCCTCCGCTCCCCGCTGCACCCCCGACCCCCCCCGGGAACAGCCCGGGCCGGGGTCGCGCTCCAGAAGCGCCGCGCAGGGTCCGGCCGACCTGGAGGTGGGGTGGGTGGGTGGGTGGGTGGGTGGATGCCGAGGGGCTGCGGCCAACGCGCCTCCCTGAAGGAGGGTCGGCGGCCAGGTCGCTGGGGGAGAGCAGACCCGGCTGCTTGGGCTGATGCGGGAGGAGCTTCTGTTGCTTTTGGACCAAACTTGGCTGCGGGGAGCCGGTCCTCAGGCTGGGAGACCCGGGGTGGGACCCGTGGGATGCAGGTGTCCCCGAAGGGCATGCCCAGAGCCTCCTGCTGCCCGGGGAGTATGCTGGGTGCCTCACTTCAGCGGGTGCCCGTCCCGTGCTGAGGGATGCTCTCCGGCTAGGCCTCAGCCAGAGGATGCGAGAGCCGCCTTTGATCTCTGCCTTCCCCGGGGAATGTGGACCGGCTCCAGCGCTCCTCGCAGCGGGGCTGGGCGCGGGGAGGCTCGCCGTGCGGGCAGGGTGCTCCCGGTCTTTCCCCTTGCAGTCACGCTTAGGAAGCGGTGGCACAGCCGAGGCACAGGGAAGGGGTTGGTCCTCTCCTGGGGGTGCTGAACATGTTCGGAATGGGCCCTTCCTCTCTCCTACCTGCTAGCTGAAGCACTGCTCTGCCCACCAACAGACCTGATGTGCACTGGGTACTGCTGCGGGTCCTGCCTTGCTGGCTCTGGCAGGTGTGGATTTTACTTGGGGATCTTCCAGGTGCAGGAAACCCCCCCCCCCCATTTGCAATCTTTCCCCCCCCCCCATTTTCCTGCACTGTGGCAGACTGTCACCGATCATCAGGCAGCTGAGCTGTGACACTTCCCGTGGGTGTGGGGTATCAATCTGCAGCTCCGCCAGAGCCCCTGCGCAAGTTGTGCTCAGCCCAGCGCATCGCCTAGGGAGCCTGATCCAATGCTCCTGGGCTGAAAGGGGGTCAGATCCAGAGCTCTCACTCTGGACATGACACTGTTACACTTTTTGTCATGCAGCAGAGAGCTGACGTTAGGGCTTAGGTGTCCCATGATGTATTATGCCAGGAATCTGGATGCCTCTTTAGTTGCCTTCACCTGGGCCCACCAAAACACCCACTCCTGATATCATCCCCTCCATATCTCCCATGGATCCTGGCTAGCTCCTTAATTTGCCAGTGCTGGACTGGGTTGCATTCTGGCTGCAGGATGTCCACCCCCGTGGCTGCGCATCACAGGTGGCACTTGTCTCCTCCCCTGGATGCCCATTCAGGTGCAGAGGGTGCCCTGGGTTCATCTGCAAGAATGGATGCAAGTGTAAGAACCTTATCACTGCACACAAAATCCTCCTCCAGAAACCCCCTTCTCCTGAGCATCGCTGACATAAGATGAAATAAGCATAGATCCTGCAATTTTAGGACTCTCTACAGGCTTTGCTGCAACCAACAGTAGACCAGGCTGGCTATAAAATGGGTTTTTCTCTGTTTCCCAATGCAAAGCTTTTGCCGTCAGAATGAAAACAGATGTTTCCCTGTCTGTTTATGCCAGTTTTCATCAGAGAACTGCCTCTGGTTAAGACACCAGCAGTACCAGGATCCCTATTCCTGTCCCGTTTATCTCTGTGGCTTCAAAGGCTGCCTGAGCATAACTGTCCTTAAACTCCTCTGGACCTGACAGAGCCAGGGTTGCTGCCAGAGAGGTGTCCCCTGCTCCCTTTAAAAATAATAAGGAAAATAAATAGAAAATACTGTGCAAATGCTGAAGGAGGTTTTCAGAGCGGTGAGCTGAGGAAGCGAGCGTGGCTTGGCACAGCTTCGCAGTTGGAGCTCTAGTCTGGAACCAAGTCCTCAATGCTGTGTCCCCATGTCCTCGTCCAGCTCTGGGTGCCCTGCTGCATGATCTCTGAGGAGCTCTTCAAAGGAAACTCAGCTGAGGATGTGGGCTCTAGTTCCTCTGCCACCTTGCTGTGGAAAGGCAGCAGCAGCAGCGAGATATCCCCCAGGAGCACTAGGTACAGACACATACTGGCCTGGGACACAGCCTGGCTTGTTCAGTTTTTAGCCCCTAGATCCAGAGAGAGTGTGTTTCCCTGTGCCTGTTTTTCTGCTTCAATAAACTGACAGAGCACGGCTGATATTTTGCTATGGGCTACCTGAAAGCACAGCCTGTGCACTGTGCTGGAGCTCAGCATCTCACTGATTTTCCTGTAGCTGCTCAGACTGTAACACTGCCCAGGGCCGTGGCAGAACAGGGGTGCAGGGCCTGCCACAGCCTGGGGGTGTCTGCCGTTGCACACAGGGGTACAGAGCGAGCTTGCACTGGCCCCGAGAGCCAGGGCTCTGCTGAATCACAGCTACCTGGGCTCACCCGCTGCCTTCGCAGGTTGCTGCTGGTGTTCTGGCAAGTAGGTTCATGTGTAAACAGGGATTTCTTCAAAACTCCTGGGAGGAGCAGCTGGCAACCGAATAGCTCTGTGGCAAAAATGCATATGTGTGTGTGTGTTTGTGTACTCCAGTCTAAACAGGAGAAGGAAAACATCCAGAGTTATGGAACTAAATGCAAATGGAGTTGGCTTTCATCTCTCCCTGCAGCATCCTTTGTGGAAGGCATTTGCATTTCCCCAAAGTCAGTTCCTCCCTACCTGTCCCTCAAGCAAATCCAGAGCTGTAGAGAAGAAAGTTTTTTTCACAAGGTGAGGGGTGGCTCTCCAGATCTGGAGAGAGGTGAACTCAAAATATCTGAGAAGAAACACTCTTATTCTAAGGTAGCAGCTCTGGACACAGCAGAGAATTGCCTACACAGACTGTGGTGTGCTGCACTACTGACCACAGGGACCATTTCTGAACCCTTACCAGGCCACCACATGCAGGTGGCCCATCTGGGAGGAGGATGGGGTGGGGGGCTTACACATGCCTCTGACCTCACCCTTGCACAACTCCAGGATGTCTCTGGGACACGTTCCCACAGGCAGTCTAACATCACCCCATTTAGATGTGCAGGAAGCTCCCTGTGGCTCCCATCTAACAACCACCTGTCCTGAGGTCCCTAGGTGTCTTCTTCCCCCCACCCTCAGAGGTGCAGGGGGCTGCAGACAGCTCCTGGGTGGACTGCTGCCATTTCAGAGGAAGCCTCCAGCTCAGCAGAGGGACAAACAAATCGGGATTTCATGAGCACTCTAGCAACAGCTATTAGCTATGCTAAAAGGATTAACAGCTCTGCAGGACTCGTCAAGTGTTTAAAACACAACTCAAGCATCAAAGGCGGCTCTTACAGGCTCACATTTTCACATCAAGTAACTCCGAAAATTCCTATCCAGCTTAATTAAAACATCCACTAGGCTCCTTAAAAGTAAAAAAAATCCCCTCAAAAACAACAAACAACCAACAAAAAAAAAAAAAAGGCCTTTTTTTCTGAAGCACCAAGGCATTTTGAAGAGAAGATTTTACAGAAAAGTATGCAGACTTCTTTGTTAAAGAATCACCTTTGTGAAAATCTCCTATCCCCAGACCACAGTGTCTGATTAATCTCAAGCTTTCCAAAGAGGAAATAAATATGGGGGTTTTTTTTTGGTTTGGAACTTTTTTTTTTCCCCTTTCTCCTGGCTAGGGACCACAGAAGAAAGATGAAAAAGTGAGAAAAGCTTTGTAGAGAAAGTTAGATAAGAGGGTGGGGGAGTGTCAAAACCAGGCCTATAATAGGAAACAAGCCACTGAAGTGCTGGTGAAAGTACCTTTCATCTTGAAGGCTCCTAAGTGCTGTGCAGCGCATGAACACACTCGAGCTGAAAAATAATTGACAACAACCAGGGTCATGAGATGAGGTCACCACCTTTGCTGACAGCAGAGTCACCAGCTCAACTCAGCATCAGTCCCCCACTGCCTTTCTGCCTGCGTTGCTTGCTGGGTTTGTCACCTGCGTTGTGAGCTGGCTCAGCCAAGCTATTCTGCAAGACCCTAGACCAAAGTTTTAGATACCACACTTGTGAGAGCATCTCTCACGAGGAGACATGGTCCTGGGCTGGCCTGGCCAAGGTGTGGTAGTGGTAATCAGCCCCTTCCCAAACCTCTTCTCTTGAATGCTTTGTCTCAGGCAGCATCACCATCATCTTCCATAGGGTTTTGATTTAATTCTCCTTGCCTGTGATATGCCCCATTTTCTCAAGGCAAATGGTAGAACTTGAGCAAAAAGTCTTCCTCCCAGGTACCTGTCTATGTTTATTCTATAGCTAGGGCTAAACTATAGCAGCTGCTTTATCACCTGATGAACCCTCCCAAGCAGGGAAGGGTGAGCAGAAAAAAAAGAGACAAGACCCATGCAGTTGAAATTAAAATGCATTTAATGAAATAGCCAAACTAATACCAATATAAAGGATGAAAGTTATACTCAGCCCAGGGAACATCCAGCAGTCACAATAAATGGGAAAGCAATCCTCCAGAGCAGAATGGTAAGCAAGCCCCTCCAGGCAGGATGGGAAGGTGGAGCAGAAGGCAGAGCAGGAACAGCCCATGTCCTCAGCAAACTTCCTTCTTTGTAACAAGCATGATGTTTATGGTCTGTGATACACCTGAGAGCCAACTCAGGTCAGCTGTCCTGGCTGACCTGAAACTGCTAATGGCCTGCAGACCATAGCTGGTCTGTGGTTGTATCCCAGTGAAACCAGAGTAGTGCCCTCTGGGCTGCCCCTGGGGACACACCACGCTCCAGGGCTGGGGGCAGGAAGCTGCAGTCATTCAGGGCTGGGAAGGTGTGTGAGCACAGATTTTATACCCATGTATGGCTGGGATGTGAAATGCAGGAATTAGGAGGTAGATGGGGTTTTTACATCAAGTGTTTATAGCACCTTCCTCACTTTTTGTCTAGACATAGCTATAAATGAGGGAGAGGGCTATTACCTAGGAATAAAACTACTGAAACCAGCCCTGGGGAGCTTGTAGCTGTATTTCCAAGGAACTGGGAGATTCCTTATGATTAATGTAACTATATCAAAAGCTATATACTCACTGCAGTTGGCTACTGAGTCAGGGTATGCACTTAAAATGTACTTGCTGCTTGCAGCTTAGACTAAGTGTTAGCTATGGTCTCTCACCAGCCCTTGGCCATTCCTAGGGCTGCCACTTGCTTACAGAGCATGGGTTCAGTTCAGCTGACTCCAACTGCAGTGGAATAATAAAACAGTCCAGTGATCACCGAGGTAAAATTCCTCACTGTAGTGTGGCCCAGTGGTGGTGTGGGGAGGAAAGGCTGTAAGCAGAGCTCAGACTGTGTATCTTGTTGGTAAGCTACTTTCAGACCTGCTGACTTCAGGCAGGGAAAGCAGGAGCACACGTGTGGACAGCCTGTGCCACCGCTGACCACTCTGAGCGGAGCTGTGTGTGTGAGTGTGGTGTGGGGCTTCAAACTCCTGTGAGGATGGGAAATGCCTGGGATCTAAACCCGGAACCCCTAGTTCTCATGCCAGGCCTGATATGCAAGACCATGCCCAGTAAATACGGCTGGGAGAAGTCAGACTGCAGGGATCTTACTTTTTGGATGCAAATTCTTTTCTCTGATCTTTGCTTCTGCCACGTCCAGCACAGTGGGGTCTCAGTCTCTGCCTAAGGCTTTGCAATACTGTTGTAGCATCAGCAAAAGTAATAAAGAAGAAGATGGACTCCCTGGAAAAATACCGTGCAGCAAACCACTGACACGCTCTTGACAGTCTCCACAGTGAGAGCACAAAGACATCTTTCAGCTCAGAGGAACCTACCTGCACTAGGTCCAAATGATAGAGTGGAGTGGCAAGGGTTGCCTCTTCTGAGCCCTTGGTCGAAGGGCTGCTATTAGAGGATGAAAAGGGGATGGAAAGGGTCACGCAGCAGTTGGGACCTGTTGGCACCTGCTCGGCCACAGCTGACCTGCAGAAGGATGGGAGGGAGCCGCAGTGTGAGCAGTTGGTGCAGGAGGCAGCAGTGGGTAATTTGGGTCAGCACCTTTGTGTCTGCAGGAGATGTTCCCCAAGTTGAGTTTTCTCCCCCAGGCTGTGCACCACATCCAGGCTTTTTGCCCCCCAGGAGTTTTCTTGTGCCACACATTCAAGCTTAGGATGCTCTTGGGCCTTCTAAGTACATAAGATCTATTAAAAGCTGCTCTCATTTGACTCCATAAAGAATGCTGTTGGGAATACAGTGCCGCTTCTTGGATGTGAGTAAATATTGGCCCTGAATGGAGTCACTGATAATGGGAGATAAGTTATCAACAGCAGTTTAACCTAATATTACTTCCATACAAGATAACACTGAGCTTTTACAAGAGGTTAGTAACTAGATGCAGAATCCATCAATGCACGCAAAGACACCTGACAAACTATAGCCTTAATTTTTCCCCTGGAGCTTTATTACAGCTGAAGGAGCACATAGCAGGGAAAAGTGCTGGTGGTTCAGCCCTGGTGCTGGCAGCAGCCGGAGGCGATACTGTTGAGCACACAGCTCTGTGAAGAGACCAGGGGGACAAGTGGGTTTCCCTGCAGGTCTAGATCCTGGGGCTGGGATGGCGTCATTATATGGTTGTATTAGCAGAGCTTTTGCTGCTGCTAATCAGGCTTGAATCCCTGTGCACCAGCACATCTGAGCACAGTGGCCGTGGAGCAAGGAGTGAAGGGAGGTAGGTTATATCTGGCATTAATACAGAAATTTGGAAGGCAGTGTTGAAACACAAAATGTGCATCGGTTGGAGATCACAGGAACCCCAGGAAAGGGAACACAGCTGATTTTAGCCCACCCTTTGTTTTCCATCTTAGATGGCTACGGTTCTCTGGCACATCTGTTAGAGCCTGCTGTTGGGCCTGTAATTCCACAGGGTTTTTAGAAAGAAGAGGTTGGTGAGGGCCAGAAGCACTCAGGGAGATGGGAAAGGCTCCTCTAGTGAGAAGCACTTGGTTCTGCTGTCAACTGCACACACCAGAATTCTCTGCAGAAGGGCTTCTCCCTTGGCATTACCCAAAGCATAGCACTGAGGCAGAGGAGATGTCTCCAGGTACCTCCCCATCGCTGTGATACAGGATTATGCCAGCTATTTTAATTACATTCTTCTCACTTGATCCCAGCCACGGATGCTGTAGCCTTTCAGTGTTCAGCTTTACAAATCAGAGCCATTTGCTAAGGGAAAGGCTGGGGTGGGACATGGAGGGAGCAGACCACTGCCTGGCCTCCTCTGCCTGGGGGATCCACAGGGCTTCTCAGTGCTTTCTCCGAGCATCGGGTGTACACGAGGTCACTGGTGTTAATACCTGGATGGGACTTGCCTTGGATGTCTCCAAAGACGCTGATCAGCTTGACCAAGCCCTTGGCAGAGGCTCCTGGCAGTAGCTGGGCTAACTTTCAGTGGCCCTGGCTCCCAGCCTCTGCTTTATCCAGCAGACCACACTGCTGCTCAACAAAGCTGGCTGCAGATGCCAGGATGGCAGCTGCAGTCCTATTGATCCCTGTGGGGATGATAAGCCCAAATGAAGACCCTTGGGAAATCAGCAGAGAAAATAAAAATCTGGCTGCAAAGCAGAGGCTCAGATTGTGACAGCTCTGCAGATAAACCTGTGCAAGAGCCCAGCTGTGCAGAGCAACCACAGAGAGCCTGCTTTGAAATGAGTTTGATGCTCAGGATACAGAAGGAAATCTCCATCCCTTCCTGTGAGCCCATCACACCTTTCCCTTCTCCCAGAGGAAGCATCTGGAAGCAGATCCAGGTACCTGCAACATGGAGGGGAGAAGTCCTCTATTCCCCTCTGGCCAAGTGGTTCTTCCTCAGCTTGTGAGGCTGGAGGGGGCAAACAGACAAGCACCTTGGAAACACGCTTTCTCCAAACCCCCCACAGTCTCAGGGCTGTGAGGGTCAGAGAAAGACTGTGGCCCCAAAAATGAAAGAAGTCTCTCAATTTTCTACCACTGCAAGAGCTGTTGTGTAAGTAGATGGGGGGTAGTGGTGTTTGCAGACCATGCTGCACTCTTGGTGTTTCAATCTTGTCTATTGAACTAGCTGGTTACATAGGCTGTGTGCACCTGAAGGCACTCTGGCCTTACTCAGGTGGGGAGTAGAAAGCTGCTGCACTACCCAGCATGTTCTGAGCTCTGGGGAGCTGCTTTTGGACCAGCTCCATTAAATAGTTCATAGTGTTACCTGCTTAGGCAAGACCATCTCTGGGGTCTTGCTAGTAACTCCAGTTAAGAATCAAAACGCTGTTACTAATCCTTGTATGTGGCTGCTTTTTCCCAGCTCAAGCATTTCAGCTGAACTTTCTTCCCCCTCCCGTGCCGCTTGCAAACCACGCAGCGTGCGAGGATGCCCTTGCCCTTCCCACACACCAGACCCAGCAAGATCGCAAACACATCGCAGGTCCCTGGTTGTCCTTAGCAATTAGCAGATAACTCAGGCTGTCGGTTGCCACTGCCCTGGGATGGCTTTTCTGTTCCCTGCGGGTTCACTTCTGCAAGAGCAGCAGAGCTGGGTGATTTAAGTTAGCTTTTCTATAGCCACCCCCTGCCCTTACACATCACTCACATGGTGAGGTTAAAGTGTAGCCTGATAGAAACTTTATTATTAAAGATCCCAAGTTCTTGCGTTATTAAAGTTCAGGCTGCCTGGGCTGACCCCTGTGGAGTTGTATTCCTGCATTTAAAGTGCACAAGAAATTCCTCTAGATCTGCTGGCAGCACATAAGCGATTTCCTCGGGCTGAGGCTGGGCAAGTTCTGCATCCAAGCAACTGCTCCCCACTGCAGACTGTAACCTCGTGATTCTCTTCCAGAGATGGATTTTGAGCTCCTGCTGCAGTTTACCTCTGCAAACGAGATCCTGGCTGGCAAAAGCTTCCCTGGTTTTCTGCATTTCCAGGAAAACCTTCTGCATAGAGGTTCTGCCAATCAACACCTCCCCTTGCCCCACGCAGGCTGTGTGCCTGTACTTTGGCTTCCCAGTCTGCTGGTACTGCACACCAGTAGTGCTAATGAAGCTTTCATTGCAGCTACAGGTTCTTTTCTTGGGCAGCTTCCACGTAATTAATTTACCTGTGGAGCCACTGGCTCCTATTTTAAAGCTTTCTTTTAATCCCTTTGCAAAACATCCAGCTTCTGGTTTGCTTTTGTTTGAATTCTTCTGATGTATCATATTTCTGTGAGCATGACCACTGGTTTCAGTGTGCAGCACAGTAGTGAGCCACCCCGGGCTCACAGGAAGGGGAACCTCATCCTTCCACTCCTCCCCATCCCTTCTGCCGTTACAGTAAAATAGTCACTGGTTTATTCTGTTCTTATTTCCCTGTTAGAAATCAATCTCCTGTTTTCTTTGGTTTCTCCTTTGATTTCTTAGCTTTTCTGATCTTCCCACTTTTCCTGCAGCCACACAACTCATCTTGCCTAATGGCCAGCACAGTTTTTTGCCTCATGTAGCAACATGTGCCCTTAGATTTCAGGCAGTGCTTGTGTGGCCCATGTTGGGACAGAGGTCATGGTTGAGTTTAATCACCCTCCCATGTATCAAGGCTTTTGCAGTGAAGCCTTGCAGTCCTACATGGATCTTGCCCCAAATTCATGGAAAGAGGAGCGTTGCTTTAACTCCCTCTCTATAGCCAATATACCCCTCAATACCTGAGTACAGGAAATTTATAGCTGCAAGAGATCTTCACAGAGTTGTGCTGTGCTTGATTTCCCCGGCAAAGGCAAAATAAAACCACCCAGGGAAGAGGGAAGAAAGAGCAGAAGAAAATGCAGCAGATATCAAAAGAGAAAATGCTGAAGCAGAGGAGAGAACTGGTGCCCTTAATGCGAATTTAGGGGGTAATTTATAAACCTGAAGTCAAATAATCATAGAGCTTGGGTAGTTCAGGTCGCATTATTGGGACTCATTGCTCTTCATTAACCTTCCATCCACCTGGGTTCAGGTGTCAGCTCAACATCAAACCGGAGCTAATCAAAACTTTCTCCGGTTTCAGAATTGCTGGAAAATTGGGTTTTGAAGTGACTGAATGTGATTTTATAAGGCGCCTGCCTTCCTCAATACTGTTAAATCATTCAAGATCAAAAATCTGAAAACGGATATTTGGGCCTGAAATCCAGTACTGGGCTTCAGCCAAAAAAGAGCTGAAAAAATGCTGTTGCCTTGATTTGTGAGTAGGCTGTGTTTTTGTCCATGTGCTACGTGGGCTTCCTTCCCCCTGCCTCCCCAAAGAGGTAGGACAGGATAGGTAAGAGCAACACATAAAGCAACTTTGATTATTTCCACAGTGAATAACCTTGTTTTTCAGCTGTCTTTACTGGGATGTTCTCCCCTGGCTTGGTAGTACAGAAGTGGGTGCTGATGCCACCAAGGCACCCCATATCAAGGGATTTCGGGTACATGGTGGCCTCCTACAAAATCCATCGCCGTTGGGCCACATTTTTACATTACATTGTAATTGTTAACCTGCTCAGATTGAGTGTAGCCAAAACGTATGCAATCAGGTGTGCGATGTTCTTGTAGCATCCCAGGAATTTGGAGGGAACCTGTAACTGAACACTTGCCTGATGGGTGCAGGGTGGGGAGTTGAGAGTCCCTCCCAAAACTTGCAGCCTGCAATTGTGCTGCTGCACAACGTTGAATGGGGTGAGCTCTGCCCATCTCCTGGAGCTTGAGTGTCCTTTAGTGGCTGTAAGGATTGCAGGGGACCCTGCTGTGGTATCAGCAAATACAAATGCAGTCCCAGCAGTAGCTTCTACTGGCATTCTGTATCATGTTATCTGGTTTAATATAACGTGTCTGCAAGCCATCACTGGGCAGGAATTCATTGTCAGTCAGCTGTCAAGTTTAATTGGGTTGTCGGGTAAAATATCTTGCATATATGTGTAAATCAAAAAGAGTGGGGGCCATGAAAGGGCCAGCGTGCAGCACAGTCATGTTGTTTATCAGCTTCTCTGTGGTGCCCCTCACCATGACATATATAAAGGTCAATTTTGTTAGTTAAGGAACTGCCATTTATGTTTTTTAAGAATCCACCTGTAAGAAATAAAGTGAGGCTTTGGTGTTCTGGTGGAGTTGGGAGGTAAGGATGTGGTGTCCTGCACCAAGCCCCCAGCACCACAACAGCAGGATAGGTGGGGAAGAGGACATGACAGATGATAGCATGTCTATGGGCTGAGGGCTTCTGGGGTTGTACAGCCCACAGCCCTGGTGCCCCAGGTGCCATCCTGCCATCTCCTTGGAAAAGTTAGGAATAAAACCCAACCGTTAGGAAGTTAGGAATAAAATGTGTTCTGTGTCCTCTGTGCTAGGGCAGGTCCAAAGCTCCATCCTTCCTTCTTTCCGCCTGAGTTTATTCATTGCCAGCATATCCTCATCTTTTCTTGCGACAGCCCTGTCCTTTGGCTTAAATAGCTCTAGTCTCTTGCTGGTGCTGATGGCCCTGCAGTGTTGGGCAGTGGCGATCATGCCCTGCCAGGATGGTGAGTGGGGCTCATGCAGGTGTGTACCTCATACAGCACAGCAACCCCAGCCAAGTGCATTCCTGGGCTGGATGGGCTGCCAACAGCCCCTGTGGAAGTTGAAGCCAAAGGACTCAAAAGTATCCACATGGAGAAGGCTGAGATCCCATCATCCAATTTCTCCTCTTCCAGAGAAAGCCCTCATTTACCTTCCTGGTTTCATACCTCTCTGTTTAGTTATGCTGAAGCCAGTGGCAATTGCTTAATCCAAGCTTACTTTCTACAGCCAGCTTTTTTATAATGTTCTCTCTATTTAAAAATCAAACAAAAGCAGTACTTCCTCATGTCAGTTCTGTAATTGGCAGGTAAAAAGCCTGCTCCAGCCACATCCAGGCAAAATCAGTTTGAGCATCTGCACCTCAATCTCTGCCTGGAAAGCATCCTCTTGCAAAGTGATATTAGTCCCAGCAGTATTGCTGCCTCCATCTGTATTACTCCTACCTGACTCCCAGGAAGATGTATGGCAAGCCCTCAACATGGTCCTTTTATTCTAGAACCACCTGGTCTCTCAGCTGGCACCAGTGATCCTAATCCCTCCATACACCTGGCCAGGCTCTTTCTCTCAGTGGATATACCTCCATCCTCTTGCTTCCATCAGGTTGTTTCCTTTCCCTCAGGGTGTCACAGCTCAGCTTTCACACCAGAAATCCAGGACTTTTAAGCCAGTCCTTCATGGATCTCTATTTCCCTGTAAGAAAAGCTTTCTATAAACCCAAATCTTCCTTCTCCTTAGCTAGCTGTGGCTTTTCCTCCTTTTGTCAGGAGTGTTTTCTCTCTAAGGATTGGCAGTGGTCTCTTGAAGGGGGCTGTTTCTCAGCAGCTTCCCTGGTGCACGCGGTGCTTTTCCCATCATCCTTACTTCTCTGCAGTAGAAATCAAAACATGCCCATCTTCCCCTCAGATGGGCAGTGTGTGCTTCTCTGTCTTGTGTTCCTGCTCCCCTCCTCGCTCTCAGTGGGAAGCCTTAGCTCCTGTTAGTGATGGAGCTTTTGTTTCCGTTCAGTGAATGCCATATCTCCACTTCAGCCACCCGCAGCCTGGGGTGACTGCTCCCAGCTCTGCACCTGAGCTGCAGCAAGGATGCGTTCCTCACCGTGTCAGGAAAGACCCAGGGGACACAAAAATCGTTATTAAAAACACTATTTCTGCCTGTTGATGGTAACTGTATTTCTGTTCCTGCGGGAGCACGGGGGTTCACAGGTATAGGTTTGTAAGTGTTCAGTTTATGCTTTCTTAATAACAGTCAAGTGCCTTTGCCAAAGGCATTTGGTTAAAGAGCAAGGGAAAGGAAGTCACGGGCTGTCTTGGAGTTTACAGAGCCACCCCACTAACATTTACTGCCCTGTCACCTACTGTTAGTGCCATGGACACAATGGGTCCTGCTCTCAGATGAGTCCCTGTGGGTGATGAATGCTGTTGTCCCTGGCTCCTACAATTCCATTCAAGAGCTCTTCTTGCAGAGCAAATGCATAGGGTCTTTTTGCTCTCAGACTTATATGCTTATTGAGGTTTCTGCAGTGGAAAAAAAAGATTGCAAGGCGATTCAGCTTGCTAGCTGGGTCATGAATCCATGTGTATGTTATGAATGGCAATGATATGCATGTGCCCTGGGCTTTACCCAATCATATCAAGCAGTAATACAAGTCTGGATGAAAAGAAATGTTAATACCAACTGCCCTACATGATGCAAATACTTATTTTACATAAAACCCAATTTTAGAATGTTAAGATTGTAGCTGATGCACTTTGTCTTACCAGGTCTTAGCATAATGACATACATATAGGGATGTAAATATATATATTTGCAAACACTCTTTTTTTTTTACATTCTTTTTCTGAATGTAAGTGCCCCAGAAGCCAGTACTATCTCTCTCGGCAGGGAATCTCTCGGCACACTATCAGCCCTTCCCTTCCCCAGCCGGGCACAGGGAGGCCAGCGCAGGCACGTGTTACCACGCAGTCAGCATTATTTCTTCAGGCAGCAGCAGCTGGGAAATGCCAACGCACGTCTTTAACGCTGCCTTCCGACACGGCCGGGATCAAGGCGCTGCCCTAGGTAAAACGGAACGCTCATGGGTGTCAGGCCCTGGGGATGCTGGCAGGAGATGCTGCCCGCAGCCCCGCAGCCCTCGCCTGCCACAGCTGAGCCCCCTCTGCAGTGATCTCAGCTCTGGCGCTGTCAAAATGCGCTGTCGCGTGGGATTAACCAGCTTGCATGCCCTTTGTCTGATACCCACGGAGAGCGTTCAGGTTTCGAGGGAATGTCCCGAGGGAGTCAGGATGTGCTCAGGTTTTCAAGTGCTCTAGAAAAAGTAGCAGAGAGCTTTGCTTTTCAGACAAAGAAAAAAAAGTATTTCTCAGCATTCCACTTCCCTGCGTCCTCCCTGTGCTGAGTGTCTGAGTTCATTTATGTAGCTATATTAACTTTTGCTTCGCCTTTCACTTATGTTTCCTTCCCTCTCACACTTTTTCCCATGCCCAGCCCAGCCTTCTCCATCGGGGCTGGTTTTATAGGAAAGGTTTGGATGTGCAGCAGCAGGATGGGGTTAGGAGAAGCCCATCTCATTCATCCCCGACCACGTGGTGATAGCTGTAATGTCTGTGCCAGCCTGCTCCAGGGGGGTCCCTGGGTGCACCCCACGGACCAGAACTGTGCTAGGGCTCACACAGCCACTCCCTGTGATGCTTCTGCCTGTCCAGGCCCTTCAGGGCCCCACACAGCATCAGGGAGACTGGGATGTGGGGTTGGTGGCCCCCGTGATTGCACGAAGAGCCTTGTAAACCTCACCACCAGGAAGGCAGCAAGCTCTTGGGTGGCTGCAGGATGTTTTTGGCTTGCACTGGAAGGCAGTGTGAAGCGTCTAGCACTGGTGGCTGGAGAACAAGGCTCTGTGTGTAAGCCAAGTGAGTCTTACAGTCTCAGGAGCCAGAAAGCAAAGTGAAAAGCACAGCTTTGGATTCCTTTTAGAAGTATTGTCATGATGGCGATGCCACTCATGAAAAGTCTGTCACGGGAGGTCTAAATGCTTGTGGCTGGCTGCTGGTGCTTGCATGAGGCCACATCATGGTGTGGAGCAGCTGTGCAGAAGCAAATGCCTGTGCAAATATGTAGGGGTGTGGGGGGGATCCTCAGAAGCTGCAGGGAGTGGGATGTGCTGGGGTGCTGCTCTCCTGGTGAAGGGGAAGGGTCTGCCAGAGCCACCTTGAAAGGAACAGAGAGGTGCTGCCAGCTGGGGAAGGTGCAGTCCTACCTCTCTGCTGGAGAAGCAGAGCAGGTACGGGAGATAAAATGACCTACTGCTCTCTGCTTATTAAAAGAAAATGGTGTTTCCTGGCAGCGCTACAGATCTGACATCTTGATCCATTGAAACGCTCTCAAAATATAAATCAGGAGGAAGTGTTTAAAGCCCCTGGTGCAGGGAGAGGTTCTCCTCCCTCCCACTGCCCTCTCCCAGGGTGGGAGAGCCCTGGTACCCTGTGATAGGGTGGATGTGGACAGATGCTCCAGCCACAGTGCTGCTTTGCGGGGAGGTTTGCCTGGGTGATGCATCACTGAGCCCGTCGCTTCTGGCTTAGCCTGAGCAGTTCTGGAAGGAGAAACTGATTGTGATTTAAACACGTCAGAATCAGGAAATCCATCACATCCCTCACTAATCTGCTGCTGTGATTAATTACCCTCACCATTAACTGCCCGTTACAAATGATGCACCTTATTTCCAGCTGAAATCAGTCCCCGAGCGTGGCTGTGTGGTGTGATGATGATGCATGGAGGAAGGAGTGTGCAAGGGCTGAGTGGCAGTGGGGTAGCACAGGCTGTGGGAACAGGCACTCATTGCCACGCGTGTCCAGTTCCTGCCAGGAGCAAGGGGGACATGAGTCCCCAAGAGTGGCTCTGCAGAGGGGATGGGACCCCCACCAAAGGGCTTGGGAACATTGCCACCAGTTCCCTTCCCACGCAGAAGGATCTTCCAGCAAATGCACAGGAAAAGTCTTGCTCCAGCTCTGATCTAAATTGTGCAGTAAATTAGGCCTGATCTGTATGAAACTTCTTCCACCTGTACATTCCAGGGTGAATGTGGGAACAGGTTTTATCCAAATTCTTCTGTCTTTTGTCTTTAATTAAAAAAGTTAGAATCTCCTGTAATTGCCTCTGTGCTTGTGGAGAATTGGGGAATACTAAGAAACCCTCCGGTGGCTAATTGAAAGCCTTATGAATGTTCTGACTGCAAGCAAAGTTCTCTGTCTTACATTATAAAGATATTTAGGTCCAGTTCTGTGCTAGGGTGATAATTTTACGAGGGATTTTCATATCTTTTGGACGCAATATGGAATGGATCATTACGTTTTTTTACACTTAATTGCTTTTATCATCCAGAAATACTCAGCGTTTAATGATAATAAAGCACCTCTGCTAAGGAGGCCAAACACCATACACATTGTTGCCTCACGGTGCTGCAGGGCACAGCTCCTCAGCACTGCATTTCTGCTTGTCTTCCTCCCCCCGGGCAGAGGGGGATGCCGAGGCCAGGGGAGCAGCACCTCACCCCAAATCACCCTCTGGCCAGGAGGAAATTGCACTTTGATGTCCACGGGTGGAGGACAGAGCCCCACAAAATTGGGAAGTTCTCTCTAGCATCCAGGTTTGCTGCCTTCACCGTGCCTTGCCGGCACAGCCAGCGCAGAGATGCTTCTGCAGCAGCTGGGGATGGGGTGGCCGAGCTCCCCAGAGCAGGCACCACTGCATCCTGCCCCTGGCCTCGGAGGGGGTCAGGGGCAGCCTGCCTTGCTGCAGCCCATGGCAGGCACAGAGTTTCTCTTCAATCAGACGAGTTGCCTTGAACTGAGGAAATTTGCTGTTCTTTGGGCAGCTGGGTTGTTTGCCGGGCTGGGCTGGCAACTCTCTGCTGGCTTTGCTCCTTGGAGGCAGGGATTCAAACCCAGGGACAGATGTTTGCTTGCTGTGTTGCCCATAGCTTTCCAAGAATGCATCTTTAGATGGACTTCTACAGCCTTTAATTAAGAGCACTCACACCATTTATTAATAGTTTATTCACTCTTTCCAGATGCTACAAGCCTATCGTAGACATCAGGAGAGTCCTACTGATGCTTATAAGATTATCAGCAGATATTGTAATTGATGGCTATAAGCAATCTGCTGACCTGTTGGGCCCTGCAACAATTGATTAACTATTCATTAAAACATCCAGAAATCATTTATGAACCTTTTATAAACTATTTATAAGTGAGCAGGGACAGATTTATTCATTACTGGTCATGGGCTTAGGGTGGAGGGAGAGAGGGAGCCCTGAGCCCAGACTCCAGAGCTGGAGCAGTATGTCCACAGGAAACGTGCCCAATGTCACAAGAAAGTCTTCATCACTCTATCCATTTTCCCAAATTACACTGGCTTCCTGCAAGCACAGGGGTCAAGTTTCCTGATAGATGCGGGTCGTTCTCCCAAGGATTAGAACTGACAGAATGGAGAATTTTCTCCTATTTTGCAGAGTCAGGTAGTTTAGCTAAGTAGGGGCTGGCAAGAATCCAGTAGCAGTTCTTTAATATACTGTTGAACTAAACTTAGAGGAGAGGATGAGCAGGCTTGTGTGTTGCTTTGTTTCTAGGGGGCTAGGATTAAATTCCCCATCCCATTTTCCTTCACATTAGTACCCAGGGGCATAGAGAGGCAAAGGCAGCAGCTGCTGGCACAACCCATGTGCTGCTGGGCACTCTTCAGGCAGTGAGCTGATTCCTGGTTAGATCTGGGATGGAGTGTGAGGCTCAAGTTTGCTCACGTCTGAATGTGACCCAAACGGAGATTGTTTAGTTTTGGGTTTTGTTTTGTTTGAATGAATTTCCAAACGAATAATGAGGGGAAGGTGGAGTGGCCTTGCTTAGCTTACACTTCACAAATCTCTTCCATGGTCCTGATATGTAGCATGTGCATGAAAAAAGTGAGACTTTCCCTGGGACTTTCACTAGTGAGCGCTGCCCAAAACAAGTAATGCTGGTGCTTGCTGCAGAGTCCCAAAACACTTGCTGCCATTATGGGTTATCTCCAGCCCACAGGAGTGTGTATTGCTTGACACCGTGGCGTGTCCCTGTCTCTGGGAGCTCACCATCACCAAACAGAAGTTGCAGATATAAACTCCCCATGTGTTGACAGAAGAAATGACGCCTGTAATGGGATCTTAGCATCTACTATCATTTCTAACAGTCCATCTATAATCTTGCCTGCAGCGTATGCTGTCTGGCAAGACACAGGGATAAGTGATGACTTCCCAGGAGCTGGTGTTCAGTGTAGCATGTCTATCAGCAAGCAGAAAGGGGACAGATGCGCCCCGTGTTTGTTCTTGGAAGTTCCTTCTTTCCTTCCTCCTTATCTGCATTGTTTTCCTACTGAAGGTGCTCAGCCAAGCACTGCAGATCAAACCACGTATGAAGCGGCAGGAGGACTCTGCTCAGCAGGGAAGGGGATCCCAGCATTAGCAGCAATATGGTTGGTTGTGTTTGAATACCTTGTTTCAGTTTACTGAAAGGGGGATATTTATGCACATATAATTCATTCAATGGTAAGCCATGAATGAATTATTATAGTTATTATTTAATTACAGAGTGGACTAATTCAGAACTTGGACTGGGTGTACCCTAATCAATTTACAGCTAACCTGGGGTCAAACTAGTGCAAGCCTGAATCTAGCTGTGCTGTCCCAATCCTGCCGTTGCTCAGAGCTGGAGGCTTATAGGGTATGCTGAATGGCACTCGTATTTCAGCTTGGAAGAAAGAAGAGCCAGCTCTCCAGTCTCTCCTACAAGTACACTTGAGCTATTTTGGAGTATGGCACAAATAAATTTGCTTTCAGTGGGAAGAGAACAAAGACGCACCCAAAAATCCATAGATGATGACTTGTTATTCATGTAAGAACACACAAATCAGTGTGCTCCTCATTCAGTTCTGTGCCAGGACCAGGGGAGGTTTGTAGGGTCAGAGGACCCACCACCCCAGCCAGGAAGCAGGACTGAGCATCATGGGGAGGGGATTGCACCCCCCCCCCCAGCTCACACTGCAAGCTGGAGCTGCCCTTATTTCTGGGGGGCAAAGTAGTACAGGAGATGAGGAGCATGTCTTGCACAGGCCAGCTCACTCCAATCCTGGACAGCAGTGTTTAGCTAAGTGGTTAGAAACACCTCACTACAGTCAAGTGGGCCAGCCACCAGTCCCAGCACATCACACAGGAATAGGATGATTACTGAAGTGGGCTGGGAAGAGGGGTTTGGAAAGAAGGAGGTCAGGGAAGGGCTCCCAAGGTGAAAAGAAACCCCCCAAAATTGAGCTGAAACAAAATGCTGGGGAAAACAACCTAAAGGGCATCTCACAGAAGCAGGAATACATTCCTGCTGGCCAAGAGCTCCTCTGAGTGATGTCAGCTCCCTGGGCAAGCACTCATCAGGGAGAGCAGCAGAGTAAGACAGAGCTAATGCCATTAATGGCCGTCCCCAGGGAAGGAAGCACAAGTGCTGTGGTGTCAGCCAAGGGCAGCCCAGGACACCAGTCCTTCCTTTGGCAGGAGCCCTCAGGATAAGCAGAAAGCTGAGCTGAGTGATGAATGGCTGGAACCGTGCTCTTGTCAGGAGAGAATCAGGGCTCTGTAGGACAAAGGACGGGGTGAAGGGAGGGTCCCACCATCCCCATGTCCTACAGCAGTGTGCTGGTGGTGGGCACTGCTTGACTGGGCATATGGGTAACCCCATCCCAAAAGCACAGCTCACCCTAGCAGAGCAGCCAAGCCACAGCCTTGTCAGGGAAGGTGGCTCCCCCAGCACCACGATGCCCAGAGCAGCATGCCCTCCCAGTGCACAGCAGAGGCAAACACAGCCCAGACCTTGCTGCTTGCAGCAGCGCTTGTGTTTTGCACTTCCTTGGTTCACCAAATCCCCAGATAGCAGGGATCTCACATACGCCCCACCCTGGGTGCTAGAGACAATCCATGCCTGAAGAAAGTGAAGAGAAACTACTACTCCTTCCCTAGGAGGGCTCAGCTGCACTGACTTACACGTCTGAAAGCCATTCCCCAGCTGCACAGACCCGGGTCCTCAGTGCCTCTTGTCAGGGTGGGAGCACTTGCCAGCTGGTTTTCTGGTGAGCTAAGTCTTTGCTTGATGCCTGGTCTGCTGCTGCCTGCCTCAAAGCTGTTTCCACGGGAGAGAGACAGGGTGGCCAGGGACCAGGTGAGGACTAGGCCATGTGAAGACCCATCCTCTCAATTGCACATTCCTGCTGCATCCCTCGGACAACAGAAATTCATGATTTTCTGTCCAAAATTTGGCATCCATGTGCATACCTTACCCCTCCGAGTTGCTTGTGGCTGCAGCAGTGGCTACGTGGCGCGTGGGGACATCTCTGCAGGCAGGAGCTGAGTGTGGTGGCAGCTACATGGCACAGTGGGCTTCGTGGTGCTGCTCTGACAGATTTTAGCTGCCTGGTTACACAGGAATTACCTACCCAGAGTGGGACACGGCTTGTTTGATGCAAATATGTAGATATAGGGAAACGCTGTAATGCACCAGGCTGCTGAGCAGATGAGCACCCCTGGAGCTGTGGTGGCATTGGGTCCCCCCATGCTGGGAGGTGGGCTGCCAGGAATCCTAATGGAACATGGCTGCCTGAGGAGACAAAGCAGGCAGGAGTGGGGCTGCAGTCAGGGGGTACCCTGTGTCCCAGTTTTTAAAGGTTCCACCTCCCATTGCTTTCAAAGTAGATTTTAACAATCCATTGCATCATTCAGTTTTTCCAGGGAGGGCAGTGGTAGTGAAGGCTGAGGCTGAACAAGGGTGGGACAGGGAAAATGGTTGTGCAAAAGTCAGTGCAAAGTGTTCACGCAGTGCTTAGAGAGGTCAGGAGGGCCTCCAGAAGCAGGTTTTTAGAATGCAAATTAAAATAAAAGCTGGTTGCAAGTGCACACACTGTGCCTTTGCAGTCTGGCCAGCTTTCTGACAGCTCATGGTGACCCAGGCTACAGCAATCCCCTCGTCTCCCCAGACCCGCTGCTTTCATAGCAGAGTTTCATCGTTGCCCGTTTGGTAGAGGAGGGATGCCTGTTGCTCTACAAACACCAATTTTCTGCTGCCTCTTACAGTTGAAAATCCAGCCAGAAATACCTGTCAGAAAGACATTTGCCACATTTCATGTTTTCTCTGAAAAACGGTGAAATGCCTGATCCATTCCACACTTCATTGCTGCTTCCCCAGGGGTGAGCTTCCCTCTCGCTGGGGCAGAAGGGGCAAGGGGGAGACGGGGCAAAGGTGTGTGATGGCTCTGTGGCCATTAGTGGATAGAAAAGAGGTTTTATTGCCCTTTCCTTTGTCTGACATTACTTGGAAATGAGGTTTGAAGCCTCTTCCCCTGGAACTATGTCTTCTAGCAAACCAGACAATGTGGTATTTATTTTCTTTATTGTTGCTGGAAAGTCCAAACAATTTGCTACTTAAAAGTCAATCTAAAGTCAGCAGCAGAGAGGAGAGGCGGAGGAAGAGAAGGGTAGAATAATCCCAGAGAGAAAGAACATCTTTCTGGGGCTGAACAAAGCATCTCAGGTTGACTCCTAACTGTTCTTTGCAGTTTTCTATTTTGCTCAAAAACGCAAGCGAAAATAATGAACCGGCGGTCAAACAGAAATAATTTATATTGGATTTTCACCCTGTCCGCTGGACCAAAACTAACTTGTCATTCAGACACCCCTAACAGAGACATGTCTCTGAGGAGAAGAGCTGCTCTCCCTGCCCTGGGGATGCCCAGCATCCCACCCATGCTCCCCTGCCCCGGTCCATGCCCGGCCAGGAGCCTGACTCTGCAGCTACCACAGTTTGCAGGTGCCCGGGGACTGCACAGCGTGGGGAGAGCTGCACACCCAGGCCTGGCAAGCCTGGAAGTGATGCACGCTGCTAATTCTGTGGCTGTGACCGTGCAAGGTCAGTGTTATAATGTGGAGATGCTTAATGCAGCCACGGGTTGATGCGGTTGCTCCTGTGTCCCGTGTGCGAGACATAGTATTAGCTGCCGTGCGTGTGCTTGGCTGTGATCAGCAGCGAGAGAGCTTTCCGTGTGCATTTTGATTTAAAATGTGAAAAAAGAGAATGAAAAATTAGTCCATTCTGAGCAGTTAGAAAGAAACTGCTTCAAAAGTTGACAGTTTGGGGCAAGTGTCTTAGAAGATGTTTCTAAATTAGCCATTTTGGGTCAGTCTCCATCTCTCATCCTCTGAATATCCCTTGTCCCTCCCATTTCAAAGGGGAAAAAACCCACTTAGCAGTTCCCCACCCCTAAATAGCATTTTTCAGCAGCTGGCTAAGCTGCAAAATGGATTAGCTTTGCCTTACAGCTCTGTACACAACAATTTCAGGCTTGCACAGAAGCTGCACAGCCTTTCCAAGCAAAACAATTCTCATGAAGTCCCTTCTGGGGATACCAGGGGATAGAAAGAAGACTATGTGGCAGCAGGATGCTGGAGGCTGGGGAGCGGAGAACACCAGGTGGTTGTGAGATCTGCTGTCATGGATAGAGCTAGCTCTGAACTTGGGCAGGGCACACTTTCCTGTCATCAGAAGGAGGAGACAAGGAGTTACCCTGGAGCCTGCCGGGCACCCTGGTTCTGGGAGCGCAGGGCTGAGGAGGTGGGGAGAGACCCTTGGACAGGCATCTCCTCTGTCCTCAGGCGGTCACAGGGATGGGAGTGTCAAGGGACAGCACTGACAGGTCCCAGACTGCACTCAGCTGACCCGAGGGACAGAACTGACACTCTCAGACAGGGGCTGCTTAAGCCCTAGCAATGTGGAAGGGCAAGGCAAGCGCTGCCTCCAAGGATGCTGCATCTGAACGCTTCAGCCTGCTTTCTTCCCTTGGCCAAGCATGGGCTTAATTTGAGCCTGCCAGCCTCCCCTTCCACAGGGGCACTCAACCCGACCACATCCCTCCTGGCAGGAGCTAAATTGCTCTTTTTACGGCAGGAATTAGCTCCCATCACCTGCTCCAGTTGCGCTGTCCCCTGCATGGCGTTGCTGGGAAGCGGGTGCAAGGGGAGCCCTGTAGATGGGCAGCAGCCCTGGAGGGGATGGCAGGACTCTGCCCTCCATCTCCGGGCAGCGAGGCCCTGTGTCAGCAGCACAGGCCACGGCCTCAGCCCCAAGGCCTCTGATGCCAGCACAGATGCTGGCAGCACGGGCCACGCAGACTCAGACAGTCGTTGTGTGGGCAAAGCACATTCAGTGGGTGCCCTCTCTCCCTTCCTCCTTCCCTCCCTTCCTCCCTCCACGGAGACACCCGAATAGCAAGAGCCTGCTTTTGAGGTTGGAAGTCAGGTTTAGAATTTTAATGATATCCTGTATCCCACAGCCTTTCATTTGGGGAGAAACTGCTCTAAATGACCCATTTTTCCTAGTATAATGATAATCATTACCAAGAGGAAAACGAGCACTGAAGCCGGGGACAAATGCAGGCACAGAGTAGATGGGGTGGCTGGTTCTGACTGGCAAAACACTACATGGAGAAATAAACCTTTTGTACTTAGAGGGAATGTAAAGATGTCTTTAAACATGCATGTAAATTTGTAACAAATAAGTCATCGTGGCTTGAAACAGGAAGCAAGAGAGAGCAGCCATAAATATTTTATCTCCTTGGCAATGAGCTCTGGCGCAGCAAATTATCACATCCCCCTGGGGGAGCGGACGCCGGCTCGTGCTGTTGGATGGGGAAGCCAAAGCATCTCCCAGTTTCCGTGCAGCCTGTGTGCCCAGCATTTTCCTTGCCCGGATCCTGGCAGTGAGGAGCCTGGGAGCTTCCCCGCTGGTAGGGACAGGGCTCCTGCCCCTGCCCACTCGTCCCCCCCGGCTCTCAGTGCTCTGAGGTCAGCATGACACACAGGTCCTTCCGAGTGCAGATCCTCAGCGAGGTTTCATGACTTCAACACTTCTTGGTTTTTTTCTATGAAGTGTTTTGGTTTGGGGTTTGTTTTGTTTTGCAGCGGGGAAAGAATTTCATTAGCAAAGAAAGCTTGAAAAACCAACAGCTCATGCAAATGAACAGCTCAAATCCAAAGAGGCCCTGGGCCAAACAAGCAGCACACACGTCCTGCACGACAGGGTGCTGCCCAAGCCACGGCTCAGACCCTTGCAGGGGCATCACCTGGGTGTTGGGGCCGGGCTGCTGGTGGTCTGAGCTGCACAAGGCATATGGAAGTGTCCTCGACTGGCTGACACTGCGGGATGGTTGCAAAGGAGAGGGTACCACAGGTCCTGAGTGAGATATACAGGTTGTTATTTTAAATCCCCCTGCACATACTCACCCTGGGCACCCTGAACCCTTCCCGTGTGTCAGCCAGTGCCTGTGCAAGGGGCTGCAGCAGTTCCCAGGGCCTCTCAGGTCGGGCTCCTGGGCATCTTGGAGCATCACTGTGTTGCTGCCTGGGAGGTGGGTGGAGGACCTTTGGGAGGGCAGCAGTGTGGAAACACAGATCTGTCCTGCTGGGAGCTGTGCAGTAATTCATGAGCAGCATGTGACACAACACCAGTGATCCTCCTTGTGAAGATGAGGCCAGAAGCATTTGTCATGCAATCTCTTGGAAGCTCAGATCAGGGCATTTGAAGCCCTGTCTCTGTGAGATTCCAAGCTCTACTGAGATGTGACCCTGCCTCCAGTGGGGCTAGGGACCAGAAGATGCTTTGTGGAACAGAGCCACCACCCTGACAATGCACTTCGAAGTTCTGGAGAAAATTTGGGGAACTAGATTTGGCCATGATGCTCCATGTGACCTTTCGAGCAGGACTGAAGCCCAGCTGCCCAGAGAAGACACTGGGCTGAACACAGTACAGATTGCCAGATGCCACAGGAGGTGCTGTGGAGGGTTGTCCTCAAGATGAAACACAAGGCATCTCATTTAGTCCCCAGACTTCAGTCTAGAAGTCATCAGCTGCCTCTGACCATGCTGTTCAAGCATTTAAATAATTCAATTAGGCATGACCCAAGGAAGATCTAAGAACATATAATTGATTGGGAGAGCAAGTTCTGATCCTAGGTAATTGCTCTCTTCTAGAGTAGCCTGCAGCAGCCCCTTGGCCTGGCTTGTATGCTAAGTGTGTAGCTGGTTAGGTCTGTGAGTGATGTAAGAAGTCTGGTCTCTGGATGCTGAAACTGAATTAAACACCAGCAAGACAGATTTTATTAGATTTATTGCATGGTTGGTAGAAGGAAGGCTGGAAACCAGAGGAAGAGAAATGTCTCCCGGACAACCTCTGGGCTGGCATTATTTTTCTTGCACTGTATTGAGATGGGTGCAATGTTTATCTCCCAGGCGATGTCAGAGCAGCAGATGCCAGCGTTGCCCACACTCCAGAGGCTGAAGCACACACAGGATGGGGAGGGTGACCCTGAGCTTAGTGCCTACATGGAGGGACAACCACATCTACCTGCTGTGCTCTTGAGCCTAACAAATACAATGACCCACAGCACACTAACCTGCAGAGTGCCTGTTCCAGAAGGATCTGGCAGAGACATGGACTTAAGTGATGGAGAACAAATGTAGAGCAGAGTCCATGAGGCCAATTTTCAGCTCTGTGGCATCACCAACCCCCTAGCATGACTCAACTGTGATTTAAGTCCAGACAAATTAATAGCTGTTCGTTGGAGGATGTGCCACTGGAAGTTCTTACCCTGCTAAGATTTCATGACAGCTGGTGGTGAGCTATTGCCATCAATAATTAACATCGGGCCAGCCTTGCCAAAATAATTTCACAAAGTGTGTGGCACGGCAAAGGGTCCTTGAATTTGCAGATCACCCACCAGTTTGCTCTTGCTTTCTGTCCCTGCACTGCTGAGGTATGAGATGAGCTCTGCTGCACTTGAACTCGGCAGAAAAGACATGATGTTCCTGGTGAAGCTATTACTGGGATACACCCATGCTCTGCTGCCTGTTCACAAATCGCTCCACTAGGGAAGAAAATAGCTGAGATGCCTTCTCATCTTGCGGTGAACTGTCTCAAAAGCAAATGCAACAGGCTGAGCAACTCCACGCCTGTTCTTGGGGGAGACCCTTCACCCCATCCAGGGCAGATGGCTGCCTTAGACTTGGGTGAGCAGCAGCATGCCAGGTGTCAGCAGAGGATGAGACTTGTTGGCACAGGAGAGGCTCTGTCTCAGGAAGGTCTCCTCTGAGGAGTATATGGGTGAATAAACCCGTGTGGGAGCCAGCCAGGCTTTGTCAGCAAGTCTCTGAAGGTGGTTTGAGAGAACAGACAGCAGCAAGATTACCTCAGGGTTTAACTGGATTGCCCATCTCTGCCACTAGTTCACAGAGCAGCTGAATCCTGGCCTTGCAGGAGGGGGAGAATGCCCCGACGAGGTTTGGAGATGGCATCACACACAGCCCGGGTGCATGGCAGGGGAGAGGGCAGCTTTGCCAGGCTCAGCAGGAGCCAGCAGACACACTCTCCTTTTATCACCGCCACTGGGCTCTGCTCCTCCATTCCACCAGAGTGGCCAGCAGCTGCCTTGTGTTAATTAAGAGTAGAATAATCACTGTTAATCAAAGGCCAGGCTGATGGCAGCAGCAGACTGCCCAGCTCATCCCACCTGCACTAACCCCGTGCTCAGGACAGAAAGGTAGCAAGAGAGACATGCTTGTTTTTCTGGGATTGCTGCCCAGCTGCAATGTGCCACCATGGCCTGGCAGCAGGGAGAAGCCTGAAGCAGCTCCCGGGGAGGGTAGAGATGCCCCTTGCTTTGCAGAGAGGCCGTCTCTTGGGGCTGGCAGGTGAGCTGGTTGGCCTCGGGCTGTACCTCCTCACTTACACAGAGCTGAGATTAACCCCTCTCCTTGGGCTCCTGGGCCCTCTGCTCACTTAAGGAGGCAAGGGGGGGAGCTTTCTCATGATAGCAGGACACACATACAGAGTTGTTCTCACTGTCCTTCCACCCTAGCACAGCTGGCACAGCACCTCCCAAAAGCCACTGAGTACAGAAAGCGCTCAGTACCTCCAGCATCATGTAGCAGGGGTCTCCAGGGTTGCAGATTTGCCATCAACCCCCTCTGTCCTCCCACCTCTTACCTTTTGAGCCCACTCTGGTTTATATGCACATGCCACATGTTGCTCACAACCTTCCCTTGCACTGTGTGGGTGAGGAAGGTGGTAAGCGGATAGGTCCCTCACCTACTGTCTCTAGTCTTCCACCTTGTCTGGCCTCAAGTCAGAGAAACCAGCAGGTGCCTCTCTGCCTAGGTCTCTAGAAGAAGAGACCCTACAAGCCAGCCCCTCATGCATTCAGCCATCTACTGCAGAACCATCTCTACCTAAATGCTGTCTCACTTAGGTCAGAGAAGCCTGCAGAGCTCAGACCCATCTCCTTGGGTGGTTTCTGGAGTTCTGCCCTGAAGCCCAGAGCTCCCAGCAACCTCTTCACCTGCAAACACACTTTTAGCACCAGGAAACTCCCAGCACTCTCCTATTTATAGCTTCACACACCAGCTCCCCTTTCCTTTTAATTAGTTGCTTCTCTCTTAGTCATATGTAGATGAAGTGAGAGGCAGCCAGAGCTGCTCGGCTCTTGGGCACCTGATGCTGCCAGAGCAGTGCTGAGAGTTCTCTGGTATGTTGGGTAAGGGTGCTGGGAGCAATGCTTCCAGGAAAATTTGTGCCTCCCTGCCAGCCCCCAGGAGAGTGAGGATGAGTAGGAGCAGGGAGCTTTTCCATCCTCCATCTGTGGGGATTTCCAGCAGGCAGGGGGGAAGGTGTCCATGTGAGGACTGTGTGCTGGCTCCATATCTTCCTTTCTCCTAATAATAACAATGTGAGGTTATCTGAAGACCTGTCAGCAACTCACACACGAAAGTACAGCCCTGGGCTACCAAAATCAGATCCAAGTTTTATGCTCCTGGCCCAGCTTGGTCCTGGTGTTTGCATTTATACCTATTTGTAGCACAGAGAAAATTTGGTGAGCCATTGGATTAGGTCTATCTGTCCAGGAAGGTACCAGTAGAGGTCAGAGCTGGTGGTGTATTGCTCTATTTTAGTTAGATGACTTGTGCAAATGCAAGTTGTGGGAACACATCCCTGCAGTGCTGATGAAGGAGGGCTTCCATGCATCTAGTGTTTCCTCACCTGCGTGACATGCTTTGCCCCCAGCACAAGGATGGTATGGCTCCTTCAGCCCCAAGCAAGATAGCTTCTCAGGTAGGGGACAGGTCCTACTTGAGGAACTGGCACTGTCATGGGTGACCTGGCTGGGGAACTATCAAGGATGTTGGTTGTAGCTACTGGCAGCACACAGTGGGGTGGGCTGGGAGTGTGCTGGAGGAAACATCTAAAATCCAACGGTGTCTCAAAAAAGTGGAGAAACAGCCTGGAGAACAGAAAACTGTTACAGTTGGGTCAAATTCCCCTGACAGGGGCAAGTCCTCCTACCCCTGGGAGAGCTAATGCTGGGCACAGTGTTTGCAGGAACGCTGGGGTGGGTGGGGATCTTGGGAGGGCAAAGGCACAGAGGAGATGCTGATGGATTTGGCAGAGCATGAGCAGGTCTCTATGGGTGAGGCAGGCTCAGGAGGACCCCCGAGGCAGCAGAGAGGGGAAAAGCTCTTTAGTTTGAGAGGGGGGAACAGAGGGTGCACAGAGCCTGCAGTAGGCAGAAGAAGATGGGAACAGCTCTGTGACCAGGACCTGCACTCCATGGGCCCCAAGCTCCACATGCACCTCGCACCATGGCAAATGCATAGGCGAGCAGATGTTTGCTGAGTGCACCCTTTTTTGCACAACCAAACCAACAAACCGTGGGGGGTTTTGACACTTTTAAATCTGGGGTTTGGTCCAGACCTAAACAAAGTCCCGAAAATCCAGCTGACTTGGAAATGCCAAGGAATTCCTCTACAGAAGCAGCACATTTTCCTGGGAAAATGGTGAATTGTTTTGGTAGTGTCAAAACATAGTATTATAATGTCACGTTTTATGTACAAGTCAAAATGAATCATTTGCCTTCTCTAAACTCTGTTTAAACACCAAAAATATCTGAAAAGCCCTTTTTTTTCTTTTTTTTTTTGACACATCTGTCAAATATCATCAAACTGAGTGTGTTTGTGAATGAGGAGATGCTACCAGCAGCTCCAGCTGCCTGTGGTGGTGGAAAAGCCCTGGCCAGGACAGCCTCAGGGGACAGAGCTGTGAACACAAAAGGCCATCCATCCATCCATCCATCCATCCATCCATCCATCCAGCGCAGGGCTCTGCTTTGGGCAAGCAGCAGTTTCCCACCCTGTCACAATAAAATGGGATCAAGATGGTGGTTTTCCTTTTTTTTCCTACTCAGGAAACAAGTCTGATGTATTCTGCTTGGGTTTGTTTTTGGGAAAGGGTGTGAAATGACCCTCCCCGAGGGAACTGAGGGGGAAGTGGATGCTCTCACTGGTGTAAGCAGGAGCTGATTTCGTCTGACAGCTCTGCTGTGTTGCTTTTTTGGAGCATGTTCTGGGATCACTTTGCAGTTCTTTCCCTGTTTCTTGATGCTCCTACATGGTAAATTATCTGTAATCATTAGCGAGTGGACTGTTTCCTCCTTCAGACACAATTAGTGCGCAGAGTCCGGAAAAATCTTCCTCAATCTCATTTCCTTCACAGGATGCACTTGAGATCCCAGTAGTGCCTCAGAGGGGGCTGGGCACAGCCGCTTCCCGGGAGTGACCTTCCCCATTCCCTAGGGTCTGAGCTTCCCCCTGCTCCCCCAGTCCCCAGGGACTGCCCCGGGGAGCAGGTGAAATCCCTGCCCACAGGTCAGTGAGGCTCACCAGCACACGCACGGGCACCGAGTGTCAGTAAGGCAAGGCAGGAAAATGCAATGACATGGGGACGACATGGTTTACAGTTTCTCAGTCAGAGGAGAATTTGCTTTCCCCTTAAGCCCCATCCTTCTGTGGAGCTCTCCAGCAATCCAGCATAAGCAATTAAGAGCCACTTTCCAGCCCTGACCTCTGCTGAGAGCAGGTCTCTTGGCTCTTGCTCCGTTGCTCCCTGAAGCACAGCCGCTGAGTGATGCCATCTCCCGGGTGGCTCTGCCCTGGCTGGCTTTTCGTGCCCACAAAAGGTGTCCGTGCCCATCACCTCATCCTGCCCCATGCCAGGGACAGTGTGGTGACACAGGGCATGGCGGGGCAGGTGCAGCAAGCCAGGGAAAGGGCTTTGCGGAGCAGTAGCTCTTCAAAGGGCTGAAGGACTAAATGAAGGGGAGCTTTGGGTTTACACTCAGGAATGCTGGAATAAATCAAAGCAATTAAAGTGCAAATGAAGCTTTAAGCAAGGCAGCATCCTAACTACCTGGGAAACATGTTGTGTATACTTTTGCCTCGCTCGCTCCCTCTTTTATTTAGAGACAGAATTCAAATCGCTCAAATAATTTCAAACTAATTTGGCAGGAAGAGCCGGTGTTCGGGACGTGCCTGCCGGCATTAATGAGGCTGTGGTCTGATAGTGACTCCACCAGCTCTGAAGGCTTGTTCTGCGGCCGCTTGCTCCACAGCCCCGGGAGATGAGGTCTGTGCGGGTGCGTGGGGATGCTGGCAGCTCTGGGCTGTGGTGCCTGGTGCCATGGTGCCATGGTGCCATGCCAGGCGACGCTGGGCACAGGCAGCGAGTGGAGGCTGGACAGGATGCATGGAGGGCACTGGTGATGGGTGGCTGCGGGTTGCAGATGCCGGTAGCGGCAGAACTATCGGTAATTAATCGCACTGCAATGAGGGTAGAAAGCACAGTTTAATTTTCTACCAAACTGTCTGGGCAGATGGTGGAGCAAAGGCTGTGACCACACATTCTTGGGTAACCACAGGTGCTTTATAGCAGCTGGGAGGGCTGGGAAAACCAGGTATCAGATCAAGAAATAACTCCCCAGCCAGAGCAGAGGCACCAGAGTAATAAGGACAGGGGCTGCACCTCTGCTGCTCATTTTCTCTTGGTGCCAGAGGAAGGAGGGCAGAGATGAGATTGCAAGCCTTGTGCTTTAGTTGGTTTGCAGGACCCTCAAGCATCTCCAGGAAATCACAGCCCCCTGTACATCCCCCCACAGTCTCTCCCACCCTGCAGGGACAGTGGGAAGGGGCAGGCTGGGCTGGGAAATGGGGTGTCCCCAAGCAAGCCTCGGAGATGGAGAGGGGATGTGCTGCTCCTGCCTGTCCCCATGCTGTGCTGCTGGTCTTCACCGGTGTGGCTGCACACTGCCCTTGGGCTGTCTATCAGCCAGCTGATCACAGGCTGCTGTGGGTATTGCCAAGTTCATTTGCTTCCTCCAATGCAAGCGAAGGAGCTTTTTGCACAGGACAGTGATAGAGGAGAATATGTGAATTTTTGTCCTGGTAAGGAGGCCCATAGCTGCCTAGAGTGAAGCATCACTGCCAATACCTGCTCATGGGAGCACTGGCACTGAGCAGAATGCAAAGGCTACTGGATCCCTTCCTGTAGGAAGCTGCCAGCCTGGCTTGTTGGCATCTGTAATGCTCCAGGCTCATTATATTCAGGTGAGCTGCCTTTTATTTACAAGAATTTCTGCAGGGAAGAAAACTTTGTGAATACTTGTCTAAATGAATATTTGCCTCACATATGCTCATGGCTATCTGACATGCTCATTTTCTTGTTTACCCAGCACATTTCTCAAGCAGCTTCTGAATGTACTATCAAATGCGCTCATTTAAAAATTATGAATCAGTATTTCACAGAGTAATGGTTGTTTGAAAACTACCTGCTTTTTTTAATAGTCCTCCAAGGAGAGTTTAAGGTTTCGCCTCCCTGGCAGGATGGTCACACATTACTCAAGCAGGCAAACTCTGCTCTGCCAATAGTTGGAGACCTCTGTATTTCCAGATAGCACTGGGGCTGCGAGACATGGGGAAAATACGAGCTATCTTACAGCTGGAAAAGAAAAAGAAGAACTTGCACTGCAGGAAAGGCTTGGAAACTATTTGCAAAAGGCAAGAAAAGTGCTGGCCCTGGGTAATATAGGATTTAACTCAAGAGAAAGCAGTGCTCAAGCCCTGCAATTCGTCTCAGCCCCGTGATCGCCTTTGTCTGCTCTGAAAGGTCACCATAGCAAATGAACATGTTTATCAAACCCATCCCAAGCTGCTGTGAATCGTTCAGGAGTGGATGGGAAGGAAGAATCCACCATTTGGGCATATTTGTTTTCCGAAAACAATCTGCTCAGCACTGGTGGAGAAAGACTTGTTTGCTGCTGTTGTAAACATCATGAATTAATATCGTCCAGTGCCCTGGGTGTGCACTGAGAGGCAGGGCAGGTTTTTTTCCATGACTTTCCATGTAAGTGTTGAGGATGGCTTGGGCCAGGAGCATGTGCCTTCCACGGCTTCCAGGACCACACGTGTAACACATAAGGGCAGAGGGGCATGATTTACAAGCAAGCTGCTTCTTAACCTTAATGCTCTGTGATACACCCACTGCCCTTTAAATAACCACTGTCTTTTGAAGGCATAAATACTTCAGGGTGAAAGAAAAAAAACCCACACCATTCCTTCCTGAAAGACCTAATTTATCTGGAATTATCCGTCCTTGGCTATAAATCCCCTGTAAAACTTGGCATGAGTTTAAAAGCTGTTATAGCAATGACTGTATATTTTTATCCAAAACCTCAAGAAAGAACAAATTGAAGCCCTAAACGGCAGCTACGAGACATTACAGAGAGCTGTACTGGTGAGAGCAGGGCTGTGGTGAGTGCCTTGCCTGGGAAGCACCATTTAGGGTACTCTTGAATCTCCCCCATCTTTTTCATTTCTTTCAGAGCAATTCCTGCTTGAGAAATAATATTTTAACACACCAGTTTTCCCTGCTATGCCTGGGTCTAGCGGCGGACTCAGAAGAGCAATGTGGGTGTGCCAACTGGGACAGCAGTTTTTTAAGTCCCCTGCTGACGTTTGCTGAGCAAAATGTCCTTGCCTGCCATGTCCTTTGGGAACCAGGTACAGGTACATGCATCCATGGTGTCCACCTACTCAGGCACACATTAGGGCTGGCTCTGACTCATCCGGCTTCCTACTTGTTCTGCTTTGTTCTTTTTCTCTCCCTGAATAGGAGACCATCCAGCTTTTATTTAAATGATCCCTATAAACACAAGCAGCTGCAATACACTTCCTCCTGCAAAGTAGGGCAGGTTTCTGATGGCTTACAATTCCTTAGGCTTGGTTTTTTTCCCCTCAACCTCCACCTCTGCCTCTCTCCCTAAAAGATGAGAGAGCCCTGGTTTAAGCCAGCCAGTGGGAGCAGAAGCAGTGTCACCAAGTCCTGGGGGGGGGCTCTGGCACTGAGTCACCCTGACAGCTCCCAGAGCTTTCCCTGGGTCCTGGTCTTGCTCCTGCAAGCAGAGATGGCTCCTGGCTCCAAGGGATGGGCAGCCGAAGTGCATGCATGTGTGGGGTTTAACTCAGCACCTTCACAGCCCTCCAAATCCAGGTGTAGGCTCAGCCTAACCCTGGCAGCTGTGCCAGGAGGGCTCTCAGACGCAGCAGTCTTGCTGCATCACCCCAGAGGTGTTATCTCAGGGCCATCATTTCCACCACCAGCGCTGAGGGCTTGTGGAGCACAGGCTGTATGAGAGACGAGGATCCATGGGCAGGCATGACCAGCATGGCCAGGCTCCACAGGAGGAGATGGGGTGATCTATAGGGGGTCTTTGGGGTCCAGCACTTTACTCCGAGGGAACTGCTATGCAGTAGGGCTAGTTGTCACATGGCGTGTGATAGGAACCTCTGACTCTGATGGTTATCTATCTCCTCCACTCTGTGGAAGCAGTTTGATAGTACTCTTGAGTGCACTGGGACCTCTTCACTTCCTGGGAGTGCACAGAAAAGATTAACAAATGAAGCAGGCAAGCACAGAAGGAGCTGAGCAGCTAAGCCAGTCCAGAAAGCTGCCACCCCAGGGACAGCTTTACTACCCCCTCCCCTGCCAAGCCAGGGACAACCCAAGCCCTGCGTGCCATGCCTAACCTCACCCCTATTCAAGAAAGGATGTGCCCCACGTCCTGTGAGCTGCTGTACCCCCTCCCCTGCTGCTGCCATGGCAGGGGACTGCCATCCTGCCATGCCGAGCACCTCTTCACACCCCGTCAGGCAGCTGCTCGAGCAGTAAGAAAAACAGCCCAGAGCCCTCTCCAGAGAGCTCGCCATTATTTATTCCTCACTGGGAACTGAGCGCTCCGCTCCTCAGTAACTGCTAAAAGCCCATGGCCATAATTTAGTAGAACAGACCCCAGGTTGAGACCCTCACAGAGCAGGTAGGTCCCTCTCCCCGCTGCAACTGGGTCACAGATGAGCTGGGACACCTAGAGCTTGAGGTGCCAGGGCCCCAGTGGGACTTCGTGGTGCTACAGGGCACGCGCAGGTCTGCCCGTCTCCACCCAGGCTGTGAAACCCTCACACCCAGAGCTTGAGCTTGCTGAGGAGTTTTGGATGGAGAGTGCCTGTGTGAAGGCAGCACACCGTGTTTCCAAGCAGGACGCCCTAGTCTGTGTTTGTCCTTCATGAAAAGCTGTTGCGCATCAAGCCATGCAGAGTGTTCGCTGGTGGGTGCCTCAGCGGTGAGAGGGGACCTGGCATGAGCCTGGCTGATGCTGCAGTGTGGTGGGAGGTGAGAGAGGCAGTCACCCTTGCATCCCATTGCCAGCACATGGAAGGTCCCTAACGTCCATTCTCTGCCCTCTTTTCCAGGAATGGAGGGATGCACGCACAGCTGGGATCAGCAGGAGCACAGCACGGCCCCACGGGGATAGGTGTGAAGGTGGTTCTCCGTGAGGACGCAGCGGCACCCCCATAGACCCTGGAGGAGCGTAGGGTCTCGCTGAGAAGAGGAGCACTCCCTTTCCTTCCCTGCCAGCCGGGCCTGCCTGCTGCCCGTTACCTACTGTATTTCCAGGGATTTGTACCAGGATTTGGGGCCTGGAGCCTGGGAGTACATTGGTGCCATAGGATCGCTGGAGAGCTTGGCAATGACGGAGGGCCTGCCGCAGAGGAGGGACAGTGCTCCCGGAGGCCCTGCATGCCTGTGAGCCCTGGCTGCTGGGGGCAGAGGGTGCCTGGGGCTGGGCTGCTCCCCAGCCCAGGGCTGGGGACAGAGCTGTGGTGCTTGCAGGGCACAGCCAGCGAAGGGCAGAGAGCTGGGGTAGGGTCTGCAGGGGCAGCCCAGAACCCCGGGAGAGCAGAACTGCCAGCTGAGCCACTGCTTCTCCGGGGACCGTATCCTGGGGCTGGGGGACAGAGCAGCCCTTGGTCCCTGGGCTCACTTTGGCTGTCCCTCCGTGTCCCACCGTCAGGACCACTCCCCTAGAGCCGGCGCAGAGGGAGGGCCGCTTGTCTCACCATGGTGCTGCCGCCACCCGACAAGCGCCACGTCTGTCTGACCACCATCGTCATCATGACCAGCATGGCCTTCATGGACGCCTACCTGGTGGAGCAGAACCAGGGGCCTCGCAAGATTGGTGTCTGCATCATCGTGCTGGTGGGAGACATCTGCTTCCTCATCGTGCTGCGCTACGTGGCTGTATGGGTGGGGGCGGAGGTGAAGACGGCCAAGAGGGGCTATGCCATGATCCTGTGGTTCCTCTACATCTTTGTGCTGGAGATCAAGCTGTATTTCATCTTTCAGAATTACAAAGCGGACAAGAAGAACCTGGAGACGGTGGCCAGGAAAGCACTAACCCTGCTCCTCTCCATCTGTGTGCCGGGGCTCTACCTGGTGCTGGTGGCCTTGGACAGCATGGAGTACATACGGACTTTTCGGAAGAAAGAGGATTTGAGGGGACGTCTTTTCTGGGTGGCCCTCGACCTGCTGGATATCTTGGACATCCAGGCCAACCTGTGGGAGCCACACAGGACCGGACTGCCCATCTGGGCAGAGGGGCTCATGTTCTTCTACTGCTACATACTCCTCCTGATTCTGCCTTGCGTGTCCCTCAGTGAGATCAGCATGCAAGGGGAGCACATTGCCCCACAAAAAATGATGCTCTACCCTGTGCTCAGCCTGGTCACTATTAACATCGTCACCATCTTTATCCGGGCCATCAACATGGTCTTGTTCCAGGACAGCAGGGTCTCCACCATCTTTATTGGCAAGAACATCATCGCAATTGCTACCAAGGCATGCACCTTCCTCGAGTACAAGAGGCAGGTGAAGGAGTTCCCCCAGAATGCCATCGCCCTGGAGCTCCAGCAGAACTCCCTCTCCCACAACCAGACCATCCACAGCGCACAGGGCATCCCCCATGAGCCATCGCCCACCAGCGAGATCCTCGACACATGAGGGGTCCCCGTCAGCGGAGCGTTAGTTCAGATAGCCCTGTGCCGAGCGGACGATGGGTGCTGCTCTCTTGCTGTGCAGGGCGAGCGTGACACAAGAGCGAGGGCTCTTCTAGGCACAAAACACCACCCACGTTTTAATTGAGCTATGGAGTGTCCCCTAGATGTCTTCATCTCAGGTATAACCCTAGGAGTACTCCAGACAAACCAAATGAACTTGCGAAGGACCTGAACCAGCTAACCCTCTCCTTCCCTCCACCTTCTCCCCTCTCGAGCAAAGACCACTGAGGTTGTAATGTCCCTTTTTACTCCTTGAGCACTTCATCTTTACTCTGAGCCTGGAATGAAAATTTTGTTACTGGAGACCTTTTTATGGAGTGGGGACAGGGACATAGGTGTACGGGTTGTGGGGGAGGGTGGGACGTTTGAACTAGTAAACCCTGTGATCGTAGATGTCTCTTATCTCCAATGGTTGTGTTTACAGTTCCCTATTTATACCGGCTCCCGGGCTGCCCCAGGCTGCCCTGCTGTCCCTGCAGTGGGTGGTGGGTGAGAGCAGTGCCAGGGGCTGGCATGGGTCACCTGCCCCGTGAATGAGACCAGCGGGACCGCACCTCAACCAGTGCACTATGCTGACTCTGCTGGGAGCAATACTGGACGAGCTAAGGCTAATCTCATGCTGGTGTTTTACGTATTTCATCCACTCCAAACAAGTTGGCACAATACCTGTGTTTTTAGAAGGGTACCTGTGTCTCTCTCCTCCCCGCCTGCAGCAGCCGGTGCCAGCGCCCTGGCCCCACCGGCACTGCCACAGGCCCAGCAGGGCTTCGTAATGAGGATGGCAACGATGCGTTTCACTCCAGCATCGAGCATTTATAAAGAGGGCTGCTTTCCACAGCTTCTATATTTTTAAAAGAAATTATTAAACAAACAAACAAACAAACAAACAAAAGAAACCTAAAGAAGAGTCGGGAAGGATGTGCCACCCTGGGCAGGTGGCTGGGCTCAGGGGTGGCCATGGGTCTCGTCCACTGGTGTGTGTGTTGATGAGGGGCCTGGCTGGCTATGGGCAGCAGGGTGGGAGGCAAGGACCAGCCAGACAATAAAAGCCCTGCAAGAGCAATGGCTTCTGGTGGTCTCTTTTCTGCCAGCGTTGGGAGGGGGGAGCAGCTTGAGGAGCTGCTCCCATATGGCCCAAATCACTTGTCTCCTGCTATACCCACCACCCCTGGACCCCCAGGTGCCATCCTGAGGTGCTGCACTGATCGAGCAGTGGGTGCAGAAAGCAAATACATAATTTTTCCTGCTGAAATGCTGCCCTAGGGGTTGGGCACCTCTCAGCTGCTTGCACCTGGGGGGAGTTGCAAGGAGAGAAGCAGTAATGATGGCTCTCAAACACACTGAAATGGGGTATTTTTTCCTTTTTTTTCTAAACTAAACATTTTGGGGAGATGGAATAAAAGGCCTGATGTTGTTTACATTTCTCTTCTATACTTTGTCCTGGCTCAGCTCTCCAGATTTGACCTAAATCCACAAATCTTTTTCGTTTTTATCTTTTCAGCCCATCATGATCTGTCCAAAACATTTCTCCCAGCTCTGGTACAGCCTTCCAAATCTAGGACTGGGCAATCACAGCACTGCTTGGCCACCCTGTCACACAGGGAGCACTTTGGGGGGTTCTCTACTGGGAATAAATCTGCTGAGAAATAAAATGGTATCTTTATCAACAAAAATGTGTTTGCAATAGATTTAGCCAAGTGGAAAAGTTTCTTTCTTCTTTCTCTCAGAGACCATGAGAGGAAGAGGGCAGGTGATTTAAAAGGTATTAGCAGAAGTTAATTAAATTGCTAAATTATTGTGGAATACCTATGGTATTACATATTACATCTCTACTGGTGCCATTAAAATACATGCGATTAACATTGGTACAATTAACTCCCAAGTATCTAATAACATTCTGCCACTCTTTAGGTAATTAATTTATGAGCATTTGTTTTACAGCTCTTCTCCAGAACTAAGCAGAAGAAAATGTGTGGTTCTGGAAGTGCAGTGCTGCTGGCTCTAGCACAGTGCTGGGGCTGGGATGTGCCGGCTCGAGCAGCCCAGCATCAGACTGCACCCACAGCAGTATATTATCCTGGGGATAAAATAAAATGCCTAGGGGTTACTCTGTCATGTGGTGTGTATTTTTGCTCTGTCTCAGGCTAGCATCTAGCTCTGCAGCCGTGCCTTGTATTGGAGATAATAGTCCCTGCATCCTGATGGGTTGCTAAGGATGCTCAGGGGCACGCCCAGCTGTGCTCCCTGGATGGAGCCTGCATGAAAAGGGAATTGTGCCGTTTCCTCCTGGTGCCGTAACCTCCGATCAGGCTTAGGAGTCCTGACAACCTTTTCCCTGAGGCTGCAAGACCCTGCTTTCCACTGCTGACATGGGGTTGCCGTCCTTGTGAAGAGGAGCATCCTTGGGGAAGGGCTGCCCTGAGCCCCTGCGTTAGGAGCAGGAGTGGGAGGAGAGGTCCTGGTAGTGATGCTCACCTGGGGTGCAGTGCACTGCATCACCTTGGTAAGGTACCAGAGCTCACCGGTGCTCGAAGCCTGCTCTGTGCAAAAGGAGGGAAGGAGGAGAGGCTTTTCTGATCTTCTGCTGTTCAACATCCCCCACGGGCTCTGTGTGCATCACGTTTCTCACGCAGCAAAACGACCCTTTCTTTTCAAAGCCATCTTGGAAGCAAGTGTTACAAACTGGCCCCTCCACAGCCGCTGCTGGAGGGAGGCTGGGAAGCAGGGAGAGGAGAGCTAGCTGGGAAAGGCAGCACAAAGGGTGTCTGCAAGCAGAGGGGAGAGTTGGAGCAGCCAGCAAAGACCTGAGAGACATGGAGACAGTGCAGCAATGGGAGCACTGAAACAGTTCCTTGCCTGGTGCTTGCTGAGGCCAATGTGAGCTGCCACCTCTTCCTCTGAATTCAGCCCTGTCCAGCAGAGACAAGACCCCTGAGAGCCATGGGACCAGCAGGAGGGATGGCATGGTGGTAGTGGTGGCAGTGGCTGCACAGGGTGACTGGCTCCCAGCCTGGCTGTTTGTTAGGGAAAGGTGATATTTTGCTGCAGGCAATGAGAAGTAAAGGAAACAATTAAAACTAAATAGGCTGGAACTGAGCAATTTTTCAGCTTTCCGCTGAGAAGGTATGTTGGCAAAAGAGCTCCTTTGTGAAATGCGAAATCCTCCTGGCAGGCTATAGAATCCCACCTGCTGAAGTGAAAGTATCAGAACAATAATGCAGAAGGGATGCCAATTCCCAGCCCTCCAGTGGAAGACTGCGGCAGCATCCCATTCAAAACATGCCGTGGGCACAAGGGAGCCCATGCCCACAGCTGGGAGAGTCTGATGGTGCTTTGGGGGCCCAACGGATGCTGTCCTACCAGTTACCAACCCACTAGGCAGTGCTGAGCTGAATGCCTCCTTCTAAGCCAAGTGACAGCCTCCAGAGGAGCCAGGTCCACCCTCTAGCTTGCTGGACACACCAGAGCAATGGCACCCTCTGGAAATGCAAAGCCTGAGCCTCTCTGAGCCCTCCTGCCAGGCTGGTCCTAGAGGGCAGTAAATTGTTGCAGTCCTGCACATCCACCAACGATCTGTGAGTGCTCCTTGGGCAGCAGGGGTGGTCTGGGCTGAACCTATACACTTGACAAGCATTGCAGAACTGCAGAACAGGAGCTTACAAGTAAGTGAAGCAAAGCAAGCCATACTAGGCTGTTGAGAAGCATCAATCCCAGACAAGTTGATCCGGATCCCATCCCCCTGCCAAACATCTGTATGAAGAGACAGCAGTGGGCTTGTGCTGCTGCATGCTGGACACCGTCTGCGAGAAAAGCCTGGACACAGCTCTGGTGTCCCAATAGCCTCGTGGTACCTGCAGTACTTCCACCCTTCTTGCTGCCTTGGGCTGAACCACCAGATACTTTACTCTTCTGGGAGCCCACATCTGGCACGCAGCAGGACGAGCACCCAGCTGCTGCACTGACCTGCGTGTGGCTGGCATGCTCCACAGCCAAGGGCACCAGGAAGGTGAGTGGGGTGCAAGCTGTACCTTTTCTTTCTCGGGGTCCTGGCAGCTCTCACATGTTCTCCTTGTCCTTTCATGGTCCTGTTTTGGCAAGTGGAAATATCGGATGCTCAGCCCCTGTGAAAGGCTGGGAGGAGGGTGGTTGGCATCAGGCACTGAGCCGAAAGCACCCTGCAGTCCTGCAGCCAGACTCTTCATCTGAGCATGGCACTGGTACCTTGGCAAGGTCTGAAAGTGCTTGGCGGGGGTTGGGATAAGAGAGACACCCTGCTGAGGCAATGCAGCCACATACACTGTCACCTTGGACTGTAAATAAGTAATACAAATAAGTAATGTTAAGTTTGGATTTTTTTCTCTTGTTCAATCTGGATTAATTTGTTGAGCAGAGGGAGGATGAACATTCATGCCAATAATTGTTTTCCTCCTGCTTGCCCCAGACTAGATGCACATTTTTAGCCAATGTTGCAATAAAAAAAAAAAAGGGCAGATGTCCAGAGCACCATAACAGCAATTCCTGTCCTTCTAAATTCCTCCTGCCCAGGCTGTGTGGCAAAAGTTTGAGTTTCTCATTAATTTAATCTTAACTTTAGATGCCCTGGATTTTTCATCTGTGTCTGGTTTTAAGGTCGAGCATCCTTGAAGGATAATATCCATAGAAGTTACTGATTCGAGCTTGCTCATTTAATTTCACCTTAATAAAGATTTTATGTGGTTTTGACATGTTCAGTGTCTCAAATGTATTGACACAGCAGCCTGAAGAAGCATTATGACCATAATGGCTCAGGAAGCATTAAAAAGACCCTGGCAAGGTATATTGACTGCCCTCTTTTATAGTTGTTTGAAGACAAAAAACAGTCATTGGGAAGAGTGAGTACTGTAGTTTGTATTTATGTGAGCTTCTCTGATGCTGCAGCATTTCATGTGTGCAGAAGGCATTTGCAGACATATCTCTGCAAGTTCTTCATCAGGATGTGAAGAAGCAGTGGTCCTGTTGCTGGGATGCTGGCAGGAGGGGGATTTTGAAGGAAAAATGCTGCAAACAGCAGGAAAGTCACCTCCAAGAAAGGACATCAGAATATAAATAAATGAGTGAAGATTCCCAGATCCTCCCCACTGGTGTAACCCAAGGAAAAAGCCCACAGGGTGACCGTGGCTCACTGGGGACTTGCTGTAACACTTTGAGGGAAACGGTGAATTCAAAATCTATCCTTACACCTGAAGGTTCCCACATCGACTCTTCCCAGCTGATGTACCCTCAACACCTCTGCAAAAGCATGAACACATTATAGGCAAGGTACACCAAGTGCAAGAGGGATGAAAATTGGTAGGATGTTTCATTGGCAGGGGTAGGAATGTGCTTCGAGATGGGATACGAACATAATTAGTGCCTTGTGGCAAATATTTGCACACAAAAATACACCCCAGACACCTGCCCAGTTGCTAATGGGAAGATTTTTTTAAAAGACAGTTTACTAATTGCAACCTCCATCCCAAGCAAGTCGTTTCCTCCATCCCAAGCAAGGGTGACTCCTATTCAAAGGAGCCATGCACCGAGGAAGAAAATGAGCTGCAGCAAAAACCAGCAGCATCTCTAGCCATATGTTCTGCTAGGTGATGCTGGTATGTTCTCTGCCCTCTCAACCAGCCCAGCATGCAGGTGCAGGAGCCAGCACCAGGCTCCTTAATGGCTTTTGGGCAGGGCAGAGGTAAGAAGGGTGTCCCAAGAGGCACGTCAACAAGACACATGCAATGAAAGGACTGGCCCAGGTTAAGGTCCAAGGAAGGACCTTCTTTCTTCACCCTTAAAGCATAAATGTGTCAGAAGAGATATTGCTATGACACCAAATCAACATCGCAGGCCATAAGGCCAGCAGACAAGAGGTCTGCAGGGTGCCATAGCCACAAACCCATTTTCTAGTGTCTTTACATTGCCATAGCTGAGTGACGTCCTTTGTCTTTGTCTTCAGGGCTCCCTGCTTCTCCAAATCTGCCATGAAATTATAACCCATTGCTCACGGGAGCTCGCAGGGCTGAGGATGCTGAGAAGCAGAGAGTGGCACCTTGAGCATGCCAGGCACATCCTCCCGCACCCTGGGTGAGCCATGCCAGCAGGCATCTAATAACCCAGCATCTCAGCTCCCAGGGTTTTGCACATGAAGCCTGCTCTGCCCAGCAGAATAAATACCTCAAGCAGAAAAAGGCACTGTTTCTCTTTTTTGTGCTAGTGCCAGGAAGAACTTAGTATTCAAAAACTGTTTTCAGATGTTTCACTTCACAGCTGGTGAATGAACTCAGAGAACTCAATAAACCTCTTTGTTAGAAATTATCTTTCATTAATCTCTCCGGTGAGGCTGGCACCTGGAATAGCATAAATCTTTACCTGCACATACTAGGAGACAGGAGAATGGCCCATAGGCAGTAAGCGTGTTATACTGGGAGAGTCCCAAACCCTAAATAAAGAATAAATCCTCATCAAATTTTCCTCCTGATCTTCTCCTGGGAAGAGGATGTCAGCACGTGGAGGAGATGAATCCTTGGTGGAAGGGCTGTTAGCAAGAGACAGGGCAGTGCAAGGGCCTCGAGCAGTCTGCAGGCCTTTGGGGGGAAACCGCTCCATCAGACATTTCAGGAAATGTCCAAAAGCTTTAAATGGTGCTGCCTGCTCGGGAACAAACTGCTCCAGGACTGCCAGCTTGGAGCTCCCTGCTTCATCCCCACAAGCTGCTTTGGAGACCACGTGCTTTGTGCCTTGTCCTTAGCTGCAGCAATAATCTTGGCTGGCTGTGCTGGAGCACACCAACGTGTATGATTGCACTCCTACAAGCCTCATAGCTACCAAACTCAGTTCCTCAAGGCAGGACATCTCTGCAAAATGCTACATTTGGGAAGGAGAAAGATGATTTGCGCAAGGCTTGAACAGCTTGCTGTAGAAATAGTATCTGGAGTATTCTCCTTCGCAGGGGATTTTGAAGTTTATTTCGGTGTCCTTTGCTTTGGTGCAACAGATGGCAGAGAGACGTGGTGGACCAGAATATTAATGCTTCCCTCCAGCATCCATGTCCTCAGAGCAACTGGCGTCTCCGTGCTCTTGCTGAGCATCACGCAGCCTTGTCTTCTGTCTCAGGGCCATGCTCTTCCCATATCGCCTAGGAATTAAAACATGTGGCTCTGTCCACAGTGGCCCCCCAGAGAGGGCATTTTGCATCAGGAAGGCTGCAAGGGCAAAGCCTGGGGCTGGGAATCAGGGCCATGGTTATGCCCAGATGGGAAACAAATGGAAAAAAAAAAAAAAAAAAAGCTGTGAAGCAGATTTGTTCTGCAGCCATAACCACCACACTGCACTGGAAAGAGAATTCAGCCCGTATCCTAAGAGTCTTCTTTTATTGATGCCTAATGTGCCATGACCGGTATCCAACAAAGAGCAATTAAGCCTTTGCTTTGATAAAATGCATGTCTTTGAGCAATAACCGGGTGAAGGATCTTCCACCATAATGTCAATATATGATTTTGTACCATGGAATTAAGTGTGTCGTAAAAATCCTTCTGCTCCCCTGCAATGGTTACCTTCTCCCTGCTCCCAGCATGTTGCAGCAGCTCTCTGTGTGCCAGGGCTACCAGGGTTGTGAACCATTCCAGCTCACTGGTAACCAGAGCCAAGCTTAGCCTGCCGTGGTCCTTCAGACATCCCCGGCTGACAGGCTGTGTCAAAGGACTGCATGCCATTCGGAAAGGATATAGTTATAAAGCTCCCAAGTTTAATAATATGAGCTCCAGCAATCACACAGATAAATTTAATGGTGACCACTTGAGAGACCTGCTGGCTGAACTGTAATATTTGATGAGATGCTGAATAATATTGCAGTCTTTCTGAGGCCCAGGGAGGCTGATAAAAGCCAGGGGGATGGAGACCAGAGTTTCAGCCCTCTCCAGCTCTGTGTAGGAAGGAGCTGGCACTACACTGCCCATGAAGCATGGACGGCCATGAGTCCCACATCTGCCAAGCATGGTGCTGTCAACGGGCCAGGCATTTTCTGCTGGAAACGTGATGCCACCAGCCCGCTGGTGCCCTGCAGACCCTGCTGCCCCTGCTTCAGGCTGTTGGGTCTTCCAAGTGTCACTTCCCATGCCTGGCTGTGCCCTGCAAGATCCTCTCTCTGCCACCTCACAACTATGCCAGGCACTTTCTAGGGGCTCTGCCTGATGGAGTTCTTCTTTTATTAATTTTTCTTAAAAGTAGAATTTTACATCCTTATTATTATGTGCAAAGAACACGAGTGCTGCGGGATTCAGGATTTAAAAGGCAGCGATTGCTCATAACAACTGTGCCTGAGCCATTCTCACACAGACAATGTAAGTGCTCTTTGATTTGTGTTCTAACAAGAGCAGCACCAGGTTCAGGGCACATGGACTTGCAAGTGAAGGGATGTGCTTTAATAGCTGGCTCTGTTCTTCTTCCGTAGGTTCATGTGGGATGCTGGAAAGGTTGCCAGTGCCCGCAGTCAGCTAATGTCTGGGGCCTTGTGGAGTGATCAGCAGCGGTGCCAGGTATGCTCTGGCTGCAGCAGGTCTCCTTGCCTACAAACCCAACCTTGCCAAAGCACCCTGGGTATTTGCTTTTGTCAGGACTGAGCTTGTAACAGGTTTCTGCTTCTTTCTCTTTTTGCCAAACATCCCTCTGCAAACCACCCAATGGCCCCTTTCAGGTTCCCAGTCCATCCCTGAAGAAATCCTGCCCCCGTCCTGCTTAAGCCTTGTCACAGTGCCCATTTAATCACTCCTTTACCGGGCTGAGCAACTTACCATACCTGTCTTCTCCATCCTGGGCCTTCCCAGGGCATGTTCCCAGCAGCACACCAGCCCAGGAGGGGTGAAATGCACTTAACATGGTTCTCAGGGGCATGGTGGCAAGCCTGGCATTTAATCTGCTGCAGCACCAAGTGGGATTTAGCAAAGGATGTCTGTAATAGTCAGTGCCTAAAGAACTATTAAATATGTCCTTTAACTAGCTCCTGAAGGACCTGTACCATTTTAGTGAGCATTTCAGGAAAGAAAACCTCTCTATAGAGCACTAGCTTTGAGAACTGAAAGCAATCTCGCCAACACACAATATCAAGTTTGATTGACAAGGCCAATACCCATAAACCATGCTGATTGACATTAATTAGCCTTCCAGCTTTTAATTGCTTCTGATCATGTCCTACATCACTCTGATTAAAAAATTAGTCCCATGCAAAAAAAAAAAAAACAAAAAAAGCAATGCAGCAGGGGCTGGTTTGGGCAGATCACATCTGGGGCCTGGGATTTCAGAATCAGTGCCTTCAGTCATGGAGCATGGACAGATTTTTTCCAAAGGACATCATGGAGCAGGGTCAGGCAGGCAGGGAAGAAGCCTTTCATCCTAACAGTCATAACAAACCTCTCCTGCTCAAGGTATTTTTTTCTTTAAAGAACCTGTGTTCTAGAAGAAGAAGAGAGCAGCTAGCCAGTCAAGCAAGGCCAGGCAATGCCAGCAGCCAGAGATGCAGTGGTACGGGGCAGCAGGAGCAGGAATGCAGGCAGGACCCAGCTGAGCAGCCAGTGAGACGCAGGCAAGGCTGCCCCTTGTCCCCTGGGTCACCACAGCCATGCATCGCCACAACCCCTGCTTTGAGGATGGATTTGTGTTTCTTGCCACAGAAGAACAGTCAGACACTTGGCGGAGAAGCTTTTTTTTTCACCCAGGTCCCATCATGTCCCTGTAGGAGCCCACGTCCCTGTAGCTGCCCCCCACACCCAGCCCAGCAGATGCACACCCACCATGCCACCTTCTGAAGCACTGATGAGCTCAGGAGCAGCTGAGGAGGCACAGAGGAGGCTAATTGCTGTTCTCTATGGCACAGAGGGTGTGGGCAGGCAGGCTGGGGGCAGCTCACCTGGGCTCAGTTTAATGGCCAGCTTTTTGAGCTGGAGCCAGCTGGCGGGTCAGACTCAGCCCAGATGCACTCCAGCCCAGGGCAGCACAGTGCACCTGGAGCCTGCAACCTCCTGCCAAGCTTGAAACACTACCTGTAGCCAGGACTAAGTCATCTTACTCTCTTTCCACCTCTTCTTCCCTTGCACTTGATTGTGTTTGTGAACATATCCTACACCACACCCTCTCTGGGGAACAACTCATTGGTTCTTCGCAAAGCAAGGACATTTGCGGGGTGCATTGGCTCTTCTCTTCCTTTGATGCCTACAGAGCAGACCTGAGGAGCTCTGTGAAATACCCAGTTCCCATGGCAGCCAGCAGCAGCTTCCCAGGCCGATAAAACCGAGATATGATCACACTCTATTAGTTTGATGATATCATTTATAGTTGACTTAGAACTGCATCCCATCTAATTAAAAGGGAGCTACTCGTGAAAAGCGCAAGAGCAGAGAAATGCAGAGAAGCTCGTTGCCCTGAGCCCTGTGCCTGTGCAGCTGTCTCCTCGGTGAATGGCTTTTTATTTCTTGTTTCACATTGGAGCTAATTTCATCCATCACCAGAACGAATGTGACTCATGGCCCAGCAAAACACAGATTCAATGAGAAAGCACCAAGAGGGAGGGGAAGAACCCTTCTCCAGAGCCAGTGTCATCTGGAGATCCTCTTTTTCTTAATTATGCTGCTCCTGGGTTTTTCAGGGGCTTGTATTTCTTCAAGGCCAGGTGAAAGCAGGCAGCAGAGACCCAGAATCCTCCTTCTCTTCCTCATTGCAAGCAGGCAAGAGGAGGGGCACAGAGATGGCTCAAGAGTAATGGTTAAACGGGCTCAAGCTGGAGGTACAGGAGAGGGCAGGGACTCCTCAGAGATATGTGTCTTCTTGGCAAACTCTCCTCTCATGTCTGCAGCCACATTGGCCTCTGCCTTGCCTTCCTCACAAGTGAAAGGAGGAACAGTGGGCTCTGGAGCCTGCTTGGGTCCCTGGGCCCACCACTGGCACTGTGGGGTGTTTGTACAACTGCGGACATCATGAGGACTGCCAAGGGCATGCGGGCTCCTGAGCTACTTAGATGATTTTGGAAGATGTATTCTCCATCCTCGAGCAAAGGCACTAAAAGAACTCCCAGCCTGGAGGATCTCAGAGCCACCAGAGCAGCACTCACCAGCAGGGATCTCCTTATGCTGTAGCACCATCAAGGAGCTCCTCTCCTTGCTCCTACCTACCAGACAACCAGAAAATCTCCCTGGCCCTGCTACAGCCAGCAGCATTTTAAGCACAATCTGCTTTCTCAACCTACCCAGGGGGATTTGTGAAGGCCCTAGAAGCACTAATCACAGCTCTTCAAGAGCAAGGGAATATGATCTGTTGCTTTCCTTGAAGACTTGTTAACTGGAGCACTCTCCAAGGAGAAAGCTGTGTAGGATGCTGAGCAGTATGTGGCAGAGGGGCAGTTTCACAGGGCTCAGGCTCAGAGGTGCACAGGAGAGGGGTGTTCACAATGCAGGGAGACAGCGAGAGCTCTCATCTAATATCCACACCATGCAGGGACCCATGCAGGCCATGGTCCCAGCAAACTGGGCAGAAGATTTTCTTTGCTCACCCCCCCATATAATTATGGAGGGTGGCATCAGACAGCAGGTCTGTTCCTCAAGGTGATCACCAGCATCTCATGGCACTATTGCCCAGCTGCTCCTGCCACACCTACACTTACAGGTGAGATTTTCTGGGACATCAAAGCATGCAGGGCTGACCAGCAGTCCTCATTTGGAGAGCAGAGACCTGCTTGCCTTTCAGAGCGTGATAATAGAGCTGTGAAATTTCAGCGGCTTTATTCTGCAGGCACCCTCCAGCACACTGGTGTTGTCAGAGAGATTGCCAAGTTGTCTGTTCTCACACTGCATTAGATGTGCTCATTGCAGGCTCTCACCTCTCACACGAGTGCCAGTATCTCTCTGACGGATCCAGGGTCTGCTCATCAGAAGTTCACCTGCAAGCCTGGGGTGCTCAGCCTCCAGGCTTCACAAAGACTATCTACATAGCACCTTTTTTTCTGGGTGCTAAATCCTAATCTTTTGTGCTTTACATCCACTTGAAATTCACAGCCCAGTGTGCGTCTCACTGTCAGAAAGATGCTACCAACAGCCTCTGGCTTCTCCTTCACCAGGGAGCTCGTGGATCAGCTCCCAGCAGCACTGCACAGCCCTTGGCATGGGGATGCTGGCAAGGGAACCTTCCCTGCTACCTGGGCTGGTGCTTCTCCCCTTAAATCCATAACCTCTATGTTGCATTAAACTTCTTCATTTAACATTCCATCTAATCCATGTACATATTGAGATCCAGGGCCATTTTCCACTTCATTTGAGGCCATCACCAGAATTCATCTTACAGCTTACAAATGCAGCTTTTATTGCCTCTACAAAACACCCTCTTCTTGGGCTTTCAGCATCATGCTGCTGCTCTCCTGTCCAGGAAGCAGAAACCTGAACAGACCCACATCACCTCCCAAGAGGCTGGGTGAACTGTCCATGAGTCACACCTTGGACAGGCTGCAATTAACGGGGAGGATGCTTTCTCCAAGCTCTCTGGTTCTGCAAGCCACCTCTGCCAGCTTCCCCCTGACACTTCAAGGGGACACACTTTAATCCTGAGTCACACTAGGGAGCAGGTTACAAACCCTGTGCATTATTTCACCTCTGTCCCTGCCAGTTCCTTTCCCCGGAGCCTGGTGGCAGCTCTGCCAATGGAGCATGGACCACAAGTGGGGTTTTGCAGCTTGGGTCTGGTCTCTGCTGCCACGTCCTTTCGGGCACAGATATGATGAGCAGTCAATAATTGGAGCTGATGAGCTGTTCAAAGCAAAGATTCAGTTTCCATGTTAACACGAACTGCCAGGATTCAGGAAAATTAAGCAAACTCACGAAGCAGGAGCTGAATTATCTCCAAACGGGTTTTCTTTCCCACGTTGCCTAAGAGATGTCAATCACTTTTCAAATTATTTTCCCTAGCTGGGGACGATGAAGGAAGACGTCTGGGATAAAGGTGCCTTCTGCTGCCCTCACGCAGAGCAGCTATGTGACAGCCTCTCCACCTGACAGGCCTGAAGAATCAGATTGTTTCTCTGCAAAATCAGCTTTCACAGTGATGTCCCTGGGAGCTGGGGGTGATGGGCTGGGAAGGAGCAAGTAGCTGTGGCAGGATGAACGCCAGCAGTGGGCAGAGCAACTTGCCAAGCATGGGAGAGCACTCCAGCCAGTGGTCCACACACTTTAACACTAAATTCTTTTCAGTCTGTACGCTTTAAAGGAAAATTAATCCTGTCAAACCCTGTGTGTTGGGGTTTTTTCCCCATGTAGTTACAAGCTTGATTGATAAAATTAAATGTGTTGACATTACACACAGACACCTGTCATGGTATCACCCATCAGCCTGATTAATACACACACGAGGTACAGATTTCTGCAATTTATAGACTGAAAATTGGTTCATGGATATATCTCAAAGTACCTGGAATCTGACGAGCATCACCCAATAGAGATAATTCTGCTGGCACCCTATGGTTACCAGCCTTCTGTTGTATTATATTTTTATTGAGATGGTTCAAAGTGAGCAGGAACACAATTTTAAATAATAAACAGGCAGGGCCAGGAGCCGTTTTGTGAAGCTCCCCACTTATTGCCCCCAGATGCACTGCCAGCAGCACCCCTTGCTTTGCAGGGTGCTTCAGCAGGACAGAGAGCAGGTCAGGCCGTGCTGCAGGACACAGCCCTTCCCCTAACCCCTGTGTCCCACCAGCCTGGAGGGCTCTGGCACAGCCTCTGCAGTGCAAATCAAAGCAACCGTATCAAAAGATGGAGGAGAAAGGAGCCTTCAAAGGCAGCTGGGCACGGAGCCAAAGAGAATTTATCTTTTACCACTTTCTCCTGAAAGGGAGAAAATCCTGCCCTTCACACTGGGCTCTCCCTGAAGCAGGAGAGCAAGAAATGTCTCCCAGGGCCAAGGACACACGAGGAAGTGTTCAAGCCCATACAAGGAACAGACCTCTTTGCTTTCCCCCATGCCAGAGAGCACAGGCAGTGGGGATGCTCCTGCCTACTGCAGCTGTGCTGGAGGGCAGGAGGCTTCTGCCCATGGTGGGCTGCTCTCTGCAGCAGATGCCCAGTGCATCACTCTGCACCCATCCAACACCTGCCTGCATTTATGAGCTGCTTCTGAGATGTCTCTCTCTGCCACACATATTTAATTCCTCTGAAAAACCTGCTTGGGACAAAACCCACGAAGTGAGATCAAAGACATCCAATCCAGAAGCCAAGATGCTCTTGAGACAACTTGCCCCGAGGAATCTTAGCCCTCATCATATAGGGTAATAAAAGGAATGCATCTGCAATATTATTGCAAATGAACCTGGCTGCTTTGCCTTTTCAGTATTTATAACACTTTTTGTTTGTGTTCAAGAATATTAGCTTATTCTCACAAAACATTGGTGTAAAGGAAATGCATTATGTCTAAGAGGAAAAAATAGGAGAGGAATTTCCCTGTCATTTGGAAATGCTCCTTTTATTATCTGTGTAATAAATGTATAGACTTCCAGCCTGCAGATAATTTGCAGAGGACAATGTAGTCTCGGTAAGGGTAAAACCTCATCTAAAATAAACCTTTATTGCCAGAGAAGTATTTAATTTGGATTTGGGTCAGAGTTTCAAGCTCATGCTAAGTGCCTTTGCAAATTGCACCCCATGCTCATGGTACTGTCTTTTTAATGAGCACAATGAATGGACCATGAACATCTGTATCTCAAGGGTTCAAAGGAATTCACGGTTTTCAGCATCAAAACATTTCCTGATGACTTTTCAGCTGAAATATATAGGCTCTTTGTAAAAGTCTGATCTCTTGGAGCACAAGGCCATTCTGAGAAGCCCTGTGATTTCTTTCTGAACGTCCACCGTGCAAATTATGCCTGTGCATCCATGGGCCCCACACCTGAAAACACACCTGGGGATGAGAATTGGCAGTGCATTCACTAAGAAGGCAGCTCACAAGCTCCACGTGCTGCAGAAGGTGGGGACCATGCAGTCTGACCATGTCCACCTTCATGCAAAGACAGCTGGCAGCTGTCCTGCATGCTAGGAGCTTGCTGGGCCAGCCTGGGCAATCCCATAGTAACTATCCTGCACGTGGGGAGTGATGGAGCACATGGTCCTTAACAAGCTTGGGCTGGCAGAGGGTGCCTTGGGTGCAGAGCTGATGGCTTCTGTCTCAGAGAGACAAGCCAATAGAACCATCCTCTGCTGAAGCCAGGAATGACCTGCATTTTATCTGCTGTGATGCAATTGTAACACGCAGGGTCGCTTTTAACTGCTCTGTTTCATGGATGGGTGTGTTTAAGGAGAATGTCAGCAGGAGTTCATTCAGTATCCTGTCACCAGAACTGATGTGTAAAGCAGGTACCCAGGGTGAGCATGGGCAAGGAGGTCTTCTTGCCATGGGCAGGGGCATGCAGTCTGCTTCTTGCACGTGCTGCTCACCTTGTATTCTCCATCCCACCTCAGCTTCCACCTTCCAAACACCAGCACTGTTTTCCCTATGGCCCCCACCACCTGGCAGCTATTTCCTTTCCTCTCTTGCTTCCAAACCAGTGCCAAGCAGAAAGTGGTGGGAAAGATTTCCATTAAACACTTCGAGGCTGATTACCCTGGAAAAGCAACTGGGAATAGGGCAGATACAATCACAGGTAGTGGCATTAGCATCACTAAATCAGGCTTTGAAAAATCAGCCCCTTCCAAAAAACTTAATTTCCTTTAATTTCCGACTTTCACTCGGGTGTTGAAGTATTTGTAGTGCCTTGTTCATCACAGCATTGAGATCCCTGCTCAGTGCAAGTAGATGCTGTCCACAGAGCAGTGCCTGGACTTGGCCCCGGGCTGCTCACAGATTAATATCAATGCATCCATGTGTAATGTCTGCAGCCCCGGCAAACAGGGCTTGGCCCTCGCTGCTCCGCAGAAGGGACGGCGTCCAAGAACTGCTCCCCAGTGCTGATATTTTGTTTGTGTTTTCTCAATTATATAGTGGGAAAGGGAAATATTGTGGAGGCAACAGGTTTTCAGGAGCAGAAAGGAAAAGACTTCCTTCATTGCAGTGAGGAAAAGTCTTTGCATACTGAAGCTGTCAGAAAGACAGCCTGAATTATTTAGGCAGAGCTCTGTGATGCCTTCACACAGTGGGTCAAACCCCTGTATCTACAAGCTATATGGAAAGCAGTTGCACTGGCATAAGACACCTAACGCATGAGAGGGCCCAGACTGGCAGTGTTGTTTTGACAGCATTCATTATGGATGCTGCTCCAAGCATCCCCTGGCAATTACCCTCTGCCTGAAGCTTTGCTGCTCCCTGAACTGTGCTACAGCATTGGCCTGCTCCTGGGAAAGACAAAGCCCCATGAACAGGCAGAGGGGTGCAGGGGCAGCACAAGAGGTCTTGGGATGAGGCCGGTGGGCTCGGCTGCTAGATGCATCTCTTTTTTAGGCTTGCCCTTGTGCGGGGATGTCCCAGCATGTCCGGGTTGCAGGATCACCTGTACTCCCAGGTTTAGGTGGGCTAGGTTTACTTGAGTATTTCAGACAGTTCTCTTCTTTTTCAAAAGGACACTAAGCCCTCAGCAGATAGGATCTCTCCTATTTCATCATTTTTATGTAAGGTTAATTCTTGATTTTTCTAGAAACTGGTGTTCTCTCTGGAGTTGCCATAGTTACTGATGCATGCGTTTCTGATTTCACACGCTAATGACTGTCCCAACCTCTTGTTTGTGGAATAAACTATGTAACCCTGAAAGCAACATAAAATGAAATATTAAAGCTCCTATGGTTCAGAAAGCAGACATCATGAAAGCAGACATCAGAATTAATTGCATTATCAAGCCCAGATTAAAATAATCCAAACCTTTAGGCCAAGCAAGAGAGCGCGACAGTCTCCAAACTAGATTTGTGAGGGATGCTCCAAACCTGAGGAGTGGCCTGGTGTTGTGGGGAGTGTCATCCCCCTCCTGCACACCAGGATCAGCCAGGCAGTGGCTCTGGCTTTGCCAGTCCATGAAAGGATGGTGGGAGAGACCTGCCAGCCCGGCACTGGAGGGGCAGGTGGAGAAGCTGTGCTCTGGAGAAGCCCAGCCTGAAGAGCAGCATCCCTGCGTGAGATACCACCTCCACTTCCAATGCTTTTTTCCTGCAGTGAGGGAAGAGGAGAAGAAGGTATGTTCTGGACAGCATTCAGAGCAGCACCATCTGAGAGGAGTGATGCACAGGCGCAGGGGCAGCACTGGCCTTGCAGCGAAACCCTCACCTCCCTCTCCCTGTGTGTTTGTTGGCTTTCCTGGATGGGGCTGTGAAGGCACTTCTGGAGCATGCCATTGCCTCGGGATAGCAGCAGCCTGCTCCACAGGACTGGCTCTTCCCCTGGGATCCCCACAAGACCCTCTCAGAGCCTCTCTACTCTCTCCAGCATTTAACAGGGCATATGAGAGCCCCGAAGGACCATCACCACACCAAGGGTTCTGTTTGGGGTTTGGAGGTTGAAGAGGAGGGCAGTGAACTGCCCAGGGAACATCTCCTGGGCACTGCAGCATGGTTCTCCACCACCTTGGTGGCTTCTGTAACTCTGCCAGACCCATTGTTCGCCTCCAGCCTGGAAGGGTGATTGTTGAGATCCCACTGCCCCCAGAGCTCCTTTCTCTGCCCTTTCCCCACATCATGGCCATCCCATGGGCTGGGGACAGCCAGCGTTTCCCATACTTCCCTGTGCCAGTCATGCTAGCCCCAGGCTTTAGGGAGGTCACTGGGCAGCAAGGTGTCCCTGTGAAGGGCAGTCTCACCACCTGAGGATACAGGGGTTGGGTGAGCAGCCAGTGACAGGCAGGAGCTGCATTTCCTTATGCTGGTGCTGAGATAACTCATTATGCACTTGGCTGGCTTGAGACTAAATTATAATAAATGCATAATGAAATATTTAAATTTCCAGCAATGGGATGGAAGTGCAGCATCATTTACCCTGCTGATGCTGGGCTCTGCTAACAGCCACCCTTTCCTGTGGGGCCCATTGCCTCATCCTGCAGAGCACCCACATCCACAGCATTTCATGGGGACCAGACACACACCCGCACCCAGGGCATGGCAGCTCTCACTGGGAGCCAGCTGCGATGTGATGGCCGTGGCTGGCGGCCAATTAAAATAGATTTGCATAGTTAAAATTAAGACAAACACAAGTTAGAGCAGAGGCCAGGCTGGGGGAGCGGAAACAGCCCTTGACATGTGTGCTGGGTCTGTTTGCACGTGCCGCCCGGGAAACCGGACCAGCGCTACCTGCTCGTCTGCCAGGCAAGCACCCATCTCCCGTGGCAGGAACAGAGCCTGCCCGTCCTGGGCCATGGGGTGGAATCTTGACTCCCTTTCAAAGCCTTGTCTGGCCCCGATGCGCACACACTCCTGCTCCATCGCTCGGAAGCATGTCCATATTTTGCCCAGGAGCAGTTTCCAGTCTCAGTCTTGAGGATGCAGGGTTATTTTTAACCCGCTCTCCACTCTGGCAGATGCTGGCTTTGGCAGGAGATTTTTGCAGTGTCACAATGCCAGGCTAAGCTTGGAAACATCCTGTCAGGACTGCTGGAGGGACAACTCTCTCCGGCTGCAGCCCTGTATGTGCTGTGGCAGGCGTGCGCAGGGCAGCATCCCTTCCGGGCAAGCAGGAGGTCTGAGACAGAATTTCCTCATTGCTGCCTCAGCTAGTGCAGTCTGGGCAGCTCAAAGAGAAGGCAGCAAGGATGTTCCTCCCTGAAGCTTTCCTCACCCAGTTACAGGCAAAGAGAACAAATGGAGCTGACACTTCCCTGCTGCAACCAGACCCTGAGGCTCCTTGGTGCACCAGGGAGAGGAAGCATCTCCTGCTCCCTTCCTCACTGTTGATTCTGCTGGAGCACCTAACCTGGTCTTGGGCCAAGGCAGCAGTGAAATCAAGCGTCCTTCTGGTGGGGCTGAGCTCTTGGCGGGTGCAATGAAGTGCAATGGGAAGAAGGTTCATTCCTGAGCTAGGCTCTGCTCACCGCTGCAGACTGCTACCCCTGCAGTGCTGGCCTCAGCCTGGGGAGCCCTCGGGGTAATCAAACGAGACTTCATCTTTCTGTCAAGGAGATCTTTCTGTCAAGGAGCTCTTCTCCAGAGGCAGGGCCAGCAGCCCGTCACGCTCCACGATGTGCTCATCCCAGGCTCGCTGTTATTAATTCACAATCGATACCTCCCTCGGCAGGGTGTCCTTGGTTTGTCGGTGCTGGGAGAGCACACAATAAACCCACAGCGACCCACGGCAGTTTGGGCACAAGGGCCTCCCCTGGTACAACCGGGAGGGTTACAGCTGCCACGTCCCTGCGCCCAGGAGGTTTCCAGCATGCTTCTCCATGGCACTACTCTGACAAGTAGGGTTGCAGCAGGTTGAGGTGAGAAGGATGGGATGGACAGACACAGACAAGCAACAAACAAACAGCCCAGATGCGTTAGGTGCCATTTTCCTCAGGAAGCCGGGCTAAAAGTCATCCTTGCTGAGCCGTGTTCACATTGCTTTGGGTCCTGAGCCCTGCCTCCAAGGTAATTAGCTCTTTAACTGTCTTTACACTGATGAGTGATTTAAGGAGCTCAGTCTGTTTAGTTTATTAAAGAGCTGGATAAAGAAGAAACTTGACTGCATTCCTTAAGCACCTGTCCATGGAGATGACGGATGATATTAAATAGGTGTTTGCAGTAGATGATGAAGACACCACAGTGTCCAGTACTGAAAATTCAGCCAATTTCAAGCTGAAAATACAATCAGCTTGTAGGAGCAGTTGGCTGCCTCGGAGATGACTGAGACATGTGGCGGACTCAGTGCTGCTTGAAATGGGGTCATCCACAAATTGTTGGTGTCATCTGCAGATGAGCAGGGAAATACCCTCACTCATGGCTGTGCGGGTGCTCAAACGAGAGAAACAACATGAACTCCTTCAGCCCCCAAACCTGCACATAAGCACAGGAGTGCACGAGAAGGGCTGTTCCCCCGAGGCAGTGGTGGATAGACAGACCCTTGGAGAATGAAAGTGGTGCATGGAGCAGAAGTAAAACCAGGGAGTGATGCTGTTGAAAAGCCAAAACTGACATCATTTCTTAACACAGCGTGTGCTCAGGAAAGACAAGAGCTCAGAGCAAGGATGTGGAAATATATGATGGGCACCTCCCCTTCAGGACTGGTAGCATGGAGCTGGCCACATCTTGCAGCTTGTAGCTCCTAGCTTTGTAAAACCCCCGAGATCCGTGGCACCAAAGGACCCTGAATGGTGGTGAACACCAAAAACATCCAGACACATTTTCTGCCCTGTGAGTCTGCACACCTGGCCAGCTGCCCAGTTGGCAACTCACTCCAGGGATTTCTCAGGAATTCTTGGAGGTGTTTACTGTCTCACGCTATGTATTTGCATACATCAAATTTACAGTTCCTGTCATCTAACTGCCTCAGTAATTGGGCAGCTGGACTCAGAAATGCTGATTTACCGCTCTGCTGATGACATAATCTGTGTTTGCACTCGTGAGAGGCAGACGTGAAATTTCTCCCCCCAGAATTGAATTCCACTATTGATTTTGCTTTATTGGATTAATATTACCATGACTTGCTGTTTTACTCAGCATGTTTAATACACAGGCAAGAATGTACCCATGCAGCTCTTTCTCCACAAGCTGTGTTTCCTGCACGGGGCACGTGCGTCTTCTCTGCCTTGGCACTCTTGCAAGGGAATAATAATCCCTGCCCACTGGGAACAACAATGAGTCTGTAGCCAGGAGTGAAAACAGTAAATGTCACCTCAAAATATTTCTGGTTGGGTCGTGGTTTGCTCTGCCAGCACCTGCCTGGGACTGACTTTGCTGCTGCCTCTCCACCTCTCCCCATGCCCAGCGCTGACCGCAGGTTCCAGCAGAGCAGCCGAGTGAAGGGCTTTGCGATGACTTCTTCAGGTGGCTGGGTGCATCCCTGCTGAGCTGGCAGCAGCAGACATGTCTGAGCCGTCCAACCCACATTAGTTTGGCTGACTCAAGGAGGACAACGTGCAGGACAAGGGAGAATGGTAATGAAGTGTTCCCGTTGCAGAGTGAGAGCGCTCGGAGCCAGCTTCCCACATGGCCAGCTGTCTCATGTGCTTTTTACATTTGGTTTCCATCCAACCTGAAATAAGAGCAGTTTCTGATGGGGCATTTGTTACTTCCCAAAAGGACTTGCAGACCAAGGTCAGCCCGGAGTGCCGCAGCCCTGCTTGCTGGAGCCTTGTCCCAAAGAAGGGCACAAACACACTCTTCCCAAACCTCGCTCCATGTTCCCCCTCAGATTCAAGGTGCACAGACAAGGAAACAGCTACTGCACAGGCTCCGTACAAATTAAAAGAGCAAGAAAGCAATTTTGCTTATAGTCATCTGTATTCTTGCAGTCCAGCAAACCTGATTGTTTGGGTTTTTTTTCTCGTAGCTGGTAATTCTTGTATTTGCTTATTTCCTAAAGGAAAGCTTTCTCCTCCAAACCACAAATGACAAATTCCAGTGTTGCGTTCGTATGGTGCTTCAGGGGCTTGCACATCCCTGTGCAGCCTGACACGGCAGAGAGCTGGTACCTGAGGGACACGGTGTCACTTTGCATCACTGACTAGCTCAGGACCTCCAGTGGCAGAGGGCAAGAAGCTTTTAAAATTTCTGTGCAGACCTTATGTACCAGGAGTTACAGTGAGACCCTTTTTTCCCAGCACTGCACAACATGACTGATTCATACATTTCCCTTAATGTGCAATTTTGGGTAGCAGAAAAAAAAGGCACCAGAAGGATAATTTCAAGAGAGCAAATGATGACGAGAACATCACAAAAATGAAAGGCACTGGAAGGAAAAGTACTTGCAAAAAGCAAGTGGAGTCTGCCCAGAGGGACTGAGCAGATCGCCACCTCTCTAATGCATAGTATCAGCTTTTCTACTAGTTCTTAAGTTGTTTTTATTTCTGTGGAGCAGCAGGAACAAGCTTGGACCATGCTCTCTATGCGTGCCCACCTCGCTCTTCCCCAAGCCCTTTGTTTCCCATGCCAGGGATTCCATGGGAGGACACAGCAGCCAGGAGCATGGGGGGTCAGGAGCAGCCCCCATGCTGACGAGCCCCACAGCAGGTGGGCTTGAGCATATTAAAATGCCAGTGTTCCAGCTTCACCCATACTAATTTTCTCCTGTTTCTTAGTAACTGGCTGGTACAGGTTATGTTAATATGGATTTAAATTCTCCAAAGAGCAGAAAATTAAAAGAAATTATGAATCAATTTACCTTTCATCTGATTCATAAACCTACACACTCTACAAAATGAGTTGATTTGAAATAATTAAGGTTAAGAATGTCCTCATCACCTCTTCAATAATCCTACTAGATGCACTGCATTTTCCCCGTCTCTTGCTCTCTTTAGCATTTTAAATTACATGTCCTACTTTGTTTTCTTCCAAGCTGTCTCAGGTTTGCCAGGCAATTAAAAAGTGATATGTAATAATAATAACAGCAATAACAATAATAACAGCAATAGGCTGTGTTTGCAGCAGCAAGAGCGGAATGCCAAAGGAAGGGAGGTGAGTGTGGCATTCCTGCTTAGATACAGCCCTTTGCAGAGCAACCCCAGCACATTCTGCTTGTCAAAGTGTGGGAATCAGATTATTTGTAAACCCTTTCACATGTGGAAGGGGAGTACGGCAGCAGGACTCCTCCCCTGCAAGCAGGATCTCTCAGCAGCTTCAATCCCCTCCCTGATGCAGCAGCCCCTGAGTTCAGCACTTGGCCGATGTCCATGCTCCACTGTAAGAGTTTCTTCTGCAGAGCTGTGAGGACAATCACTCCAGCCTTTCTGAGGATTTCTCATTAAGGTAGCTTTTTTTTTTTTTTTTACCAGCAGATTTTCTTGACAGGATGATACATTTAAATCAGCTCAACCACAGCTGACTCACGCGTGAATAGCCCTTAATGAGGAGCAGAACCCACTCGTCATGCAGAAATTTTACATGAAAATAGAGAAGGGATTTTTCCACTACCTCAGACCTGGCATAGCATGCTCTCCAGACCGTTCAGATGGGAAGATGACCTAGCTGGGTCTCAGACCCCACAGCAGAAATGCATGGCAATTTTCTCTATCTGTTGAAAGTAAAGGAGGGAGAATGGCTGTTCTCATGGATGCGTTTCATGGCAATGGGATGCATTGCTCTAGTACGTGGCTGCTTCCATTGCTGCTTTTTACTGGCAATTATAGATTTGTCCGTGGTTACAATAGTTCTCTTCTCTGGGAAATAAACATCAGCTACACGCAACTACATGGCAGCAGCAGTACTCTGCTCCAACAGACAACTGCTGTCTGCCCAGATTGTTCCAGTGATAAAGCAGAAGGATAATGTCACGCATCCCCAGTAATGCTTCCAAAGGCGTCCTGGGACCGACGACATGTCCTTACCCAGCTAACCTCAGACAAGCATTACGGTGGGGATTTGTGAGCCAGAACTGCCTCAGTCCTCTGCTTGGAGTCAGGATACAGCAGGCAGAAAAGTACCCTAGGAGCAGGGCCTGTTGCCATGAGAAGGCAGTGTCTGGTGCCAGCTGAAGGGCTCTCTGACGTTTCCAGTGGAGCAGAAGGGCTCTGCAGGCACTGATGTGTGATGTTAAGTAGAAGTGAATCGTGTTTTTCCTTGGCTTGGCTTGCTGAATCCTTCAGAGCTTTGCAAAGGAGAGGGTGTTTGATTCGATCAGGATGATGCAGCAGCTCAGTCAACTCCTTCGTGCATTGATCTGGCTCCATCAACCACAAGCCAGTGCATTTGCTCCATGGTGGGTTACCCTGTGGTCAGTGAACAGCCCTCTGTCATCTCCAGGAGGAGATGGCTTTGTGTCCTCCTCAGCAACAGGCCCACAGGCATGTCTGTCTGTGGACACATGCTGGTTGGCAGGACAAGGCAGCTGGGTTACTTTAGGAGGAGTGAGGCTAGGAGACGGAGGGGAGTTATTACCCCCCTCTGCTTGGTGCTGACATGTGAAATAGTTTGGTTCCCTGCCCCAAGTTTAGGACAGACATGGAGAAACCAAAGTCTATGAAGGTGGTCAGGGCCATATCTAGCACTGGTGATAGTCCTGCCCTAAGCCAGGGGCTGAACGAGGGACCAAACAGCAAACTGGTGATTCTGGGGTTTGACACGCAAAGCTTTCCCTGCAAGGGAAGGACTATGACACCTTTGGGAAGACAAGTGTGTTGCTTCTTGGTAAGCTGCAGAAACAGCTTCAGGATACTGAACCCCCATGAATGATAGCCTGAATTTCAGCCCTGCCAAACAGACTCGGACATATTTGAAGGGTGAAAGAAATGTCCAGGGGCAATGTTAGACCCTGGGAAATGCAGAGTAATTGCAGCAACCCCTGACTAGGCAAGTGGACAGCTTGGGAGAGTAGCTGTGCTTTTCTCTTCAAGCCTTCCAGTTTGTATCGCATCTCAGGAACTACTCCCCCTCTTCGTCCCCATGGTACGGACCAGCAGCTTGGATCCCACTTGTTGACATAGTTGTAAATCGCTCTTGACAAATTTAACAGTGACTCAAGGACAGCGATGAAACAGCAAACAGCAAAGAATGAATGTTGTTCCTGCCAAAAGTCAGTGTGTGGCCCAGCGCCTCCTCCTCCAGCCACCTGCGCCTGCCTCTGTGGGGCTGCGACCACGTGCTGACCACAGCCAGAAAGATCACGCACCCCTGCTTAGAGATAAAATGCCAAATCACAGCTGACATTTAACTTCAGCTCCCCTTGTGTGCTGCAAGGCGCACGGGCACTGCTCCGGGCAGGTGTGTGTGTGCCAGCGACAGTGAGAGGAGCCCCTGGCACCTTTGCAGGGGGGCTCACCTCTGCAGATGATGCTTGAGGCTGGGAGTGCTGCTGTCCCCAGGACCTGATGGCCACAGGCAGCTCAGCTCCCTCTGCGACCTACTCTGTGTCAGCCTTGGATGCTGCTGACTGGCTGGGGCTTTTAACTGGGCATGATCAAGTGCATCCTGCAGAAGAGCCTATCTCCCGTTTCATGCTGCCAGTGAATCGGAGGGCTGGGTTTTCCCCTAGTAAAGGGGTTGGAAGCAGAGTCACAGCTCACTGTGTCAGTAGCTAATCCCCCTGCAGGGCTGCAGACCACTTCTCTCCTAAATAAAGCCATCAGGCATTGTCAAGAGCTCAGCCCTGTGGTTTCGCAGACAAGATAGTCCATGCCCTCTTGCTCCCTGATCCAGTCCTCACCAGTGCCTGCAGAGAGCACAGTGCACACACACAAGGGTGAGCCCTAGGGACCCAAACCAGGTGGGTCTGTGACATGCCCCTCTAGCAGCACCAAAGTTGGCACTCATCTGCCAGAATGCCTGGCTATAGTTGCCCATGCCCTGCAGCCACCCTTCCCCTCTGGCCCTGCTGCAGGGTTTTTCATGCAGTGCATGAGGTTGTGGACAGCTCTTGTCACCAACATGTCTTGTCTTGGTTTGTGTCTCAGCCTTTCTGCTCTCCAGACTTCTGGGGCTTGGGTGCTCTGTGTGCTCCCAGCAGGACCGCATCAGGCAGAGAGGCAGGCAGGGATGGGAGAAGCCTGACAGACTATTTGCATTGATAGCAGGAGATATGATGGGAGTGAATATCAAACTGTCATCTCTGTCATCTTGTGGCCAAGGTAACAGTGGGAAGTGGGTTCGCCTTGTTGAATCCCTCTTCAGATGAAAAATAGCTAGCGTCAAGCTGCTCTCGTTCACAAATTCCTCCTGTTCGGCTTCTAATATAACGATCCAATTTGCTCAACACAGCTGCAGTTTTTGGGCTCTTTCCAGCTTCCGTGTCTGATACAGAAATTCTGCCTCCTGCGCAGAAATGAGCTGTCCATCCGTACACAGGATCCGGCCCCTTCCCCCTGCAGCGCTCCCTGAGCATGCCATCCCCCACGGCCCAGGGTGCAGGACAGGAACCTGCGTACACAAGAATCTTTCCTATGCTTTTAAGGTTTTATTGCTCATGGCAAGAGTTTGAAGAGTGCGGACCAGGATGCCCAAGTCGACAGCATGCAGTCACATCAACCCCTTTCCCTACCCACAGCTCTTTCCTGAAGGCACTGAGAGCTCTTCCTTTAGCTGGTCCCTCCCTTTAACACGGGTGGTTTGCTCCCTGCGTGCTTTTCTGCAAGACAAAGGTGTATTGCCAAGAAGCAGAGCTGCCCAAATTGTGTGGCTCTTGCTTACAAGGGAAGAACACCTGGAAGTCTTCTGGGACCTGCTTGCCTGGGTGCAGGGGCAGCTGAGAGATCCTTATTTCTTACCTGAACAAGGAAGGTGAACATTCCCCGGCCTGCTCCGCTTCTCTGAATTACCCTAACCCAGCAGGAGAGGAGGATAAGGTGGAAAGGGCCGTCCCCATCATCCCTGCACAGCTCTGGGCAGCTAGGTCAGGGATTATTATTCTTAATTCTTGTTTAGTTCTACCCTGAGCTCTGCGGTTCCCCCCATGCTGTGGGTCAGCAGAGCCCCTTCCCCATGCCATACAGCTTGCAGGTAGAATTGCTTTTCTGTCCCCAGCTAAGAGCCATAATCTGACACTGTTCCCACGGGGAAGCCAGTGTGCTTGCAAATCTGACCATTTTCCCTCCACTTAAACAAAAAAACACATCCTAAATAAAACTTTGCCCTAGGCAATGGCTCCCCAAGCTTCCCATGCGTGCAGGAGCCGTGCAGCTGTGAAAGCAACAGTGTCTCTGAGGGAGGGCTGCCCATCCTTCCTGTCTGACAGACAGATGCCTCAAAGTGTCCTCATCTTGCGGAGCAGCCCTGGGAGAAGACCCAGACCTCAACATCCACCTGCAGAAGGACAACCTCTGCATCCTGTCCTTTGTCTGTGCTGGGCACCAGGCATGATGCGCGGGGAGCTCTGACCTTTTAGAAGGGGATGTGCAGGTGGCACAAAAGGGCCACACCTCTGCTGCCAGGAGACAGGCAGGCAGAGGACACTGCTGCTGCTCAGGGGGATGGCTGCTGCCATGAGAAGCTCCATTCAGCTTCAGTGAGGGTGAGAGGAGAGGGGCAAACATCAGAGCAGGCAGAGGCACAGCACAGCTCTCGCCAGGCAGTTTGCTCATGCAGCTCCGATTCAGCTTCTTGAAAATGCTGTCCTACATCTTTCAGAAAGATGCCTGACGGGGTTTATAAAGTGTCTGAGTGCAGTTTATGCCCTTGTGCTGCAGGAAATTAAGTGCTTTTCAGTTGTCTCTGGGAGTGGTAAAGAAAGAGTTCAGGAGCTTTATTAGACTTCATTTCCATTTCTCTCCATGTTAGAGACATTCCAAATAACTCCATCTGGGCAGATGTGGAGTATCTATCATTAGTTTATCTGCAGGACAAGAAACAGTATAGATTATTACAGGTTCAAAATTGGAAAAAGATCTTACTCATTCTCTCATTAGCTTTCTTTTTTTACTTTTTTTTTCTATACTTATCATATTGTAATTGTAAACAGCTTGGGCAGCTGAACTATTGATTCTCCTCAGTCTCACTGCTCTGGTCCAGGCCCCGAGACTTTAAAGGCATCCTGAAATCCAGACAAGAAACGGATCCCACAAATTCTTACACCAGGGTCATGTTTCTGCAACTCTAAGTCTCCAGGAATTAGTGCATCATATTTCTTCTTCATTCTGGTCCTGGAAGAGTTTTTCTCCCATATGTTTTGGATTTGTTTCTCTGAATGGAGCAGCCTGAGGAGGACCAAGCAGAAGGCAAGTGTAGGATGAGGTTCCCCAGTCATCAAACCTGCCTTGTAATTGGCCCCTGAAGTTCCTCACTAAGTCTTTGCACCTAGGAAGGCTGCAAATCATCTGGATGCTAGAAAGTGGGCACAAAGGGAGTAAATGACTTTTAGTAAGGAAATGCAGCTTAGAGCACTGCCTGATGCCACACCCCTAGTTGTACTGTCACTTCTCACCACACATCTGGCCACCAAGCAGGTTTTAAGGTGGAGGGGTGGGTGTAATTTGAGTCAGGGAACAAGGCTCCTGGAAACTTGGAGAGGGAGAGGAGTTTTTTTTTCATTTTCCTAAAACCAGCACTTTCTTCACAAAAATCTACTTGGTTTGCTTCAAGTGGCAGAATCAATGTTCTTTGACTTTTCTGTTTCCCTGGGACATTTCTCTTTTTCTTTCTGTATATTAAAATATATTTAAAATCATTGTTATGTCACAGGGAAATGGCATAGCTCTTTTAGTAATTATCTGGTTTATAGATTCATAAGCTTTAGGGCAAGAAAGGCCTGTTATGATCTGCAGAGCCCCAGCCAGAGAAGTCTGCCTGATGATTCCTCCCTCAAGCCCAGCGTTTCTGGCTGAGTGACAATCCATCTTTGCACTGAAAAAAAAACCCCAGTCATAACTAGAAAGGAGAATTTACATCATGTGGGACCCTGTACCTGCACAGAGTGCTGGGCAATTCTCCTGCCCAGCCATCCCGAAAGCAGCGGCAGGGCAGCCCACACTCCACTGCAGCCAGCTCCCAGCTTGCTCTCATGAAGACAGAGCTCTGTTTATACCAGAAAGAAAACAACAAACGAACCTCTCTGCTTCAGCCCTTACCTTCCAAATGTCTGGAGCAATTGAAGAGGACGGATGAGCTCCGTTGGGGCTGGCAGCACCAATCCAGACAGCTGCTGCCATCTACGGCAGGAAAGTGCATCGGTCAGGGCCACCAGCTCTGGAGACCCCAGCCAGGGGCACAGCACAGGTGTCCACCTCCTTGTCCCAGCCATCCGTCCCAGTGTCTGTAACACCCAGGGCAGCACGACCAGACATCAGACTCTGCCAGAGTCCCCAGGCCTTTATTTCATTGTCCTTTCCTTCCCTATGAGAAATGCCTAGAGGTGGGACCTAGGGTCCTGTGCAGAAGCAACAGATGCTCCAGCCTCCTGGGGGTGTGAGGACCAGTTAATTGCTCTGATGTGAGTTGTTGCTCCATTATCTCCAACCCTTTCCCGTGGGGCTGTTGAAGAGGTTTACAAGTGCAGTGGGGAAAGAGATGGATTCATTCCCCACGGCCCCCGCTGACCAGGACCCCCCAGCCCTGCCACCAGGTCCCTTGCACTCACTGCACAGTGGCTGCGGGTTGTTGCACTCCTGTGAGCTGTTTCACCTGCACGCCACAGCGGGACACTAGGAATTAAGTGGACTCTAATTTTATCGTCAGGGTTCATTAGGTTAATTAAATACTGTGGACGCACTCTGTTAATCATCTTTGCAATGGGAGAGTGGTTTCAGCAGGAGTCAAGGAGCTGCTCAGAAGCCGCTCGGCTAATGGTGCTAAATCCAATTTCATGCGATGGCACAGAGCCGGGGAGATGATTAACGGGTTCCATGTCTCCCCATCTGCGGGGGCTGTCCCCAGCTCCCCCCGAAGCAGAGGGAGCGGGCGCTGGGCCAGCCTGCAGGCAGCTCACCGCTGGATCGTGGTGCAGCAGAGCCCGCCGGAGCTCCTTGCTCCTTGAAACAATCTTGGGACCTAGGCAAGGGAGAGAAGAAGCTTTGCAGGGCTGGTACCAGCATCCTGATGCCAGCCCGGGCCAGCCCAGCTGCTTGGCTGAGCCCATCCAGCACTATCCCCTGGTACCCAACGAGCTTTCAGCCAGCAGGGAGATGTCGACTCGGAGCCGTCACAGCAGCGAGCGCTGCAGTGCTGCACTTAGGCAAGGCAGTGATTTTAGGGACTGGTAACAAATTTGACATACAAATATATTGCTGGATTCAATGATCTAATGCTGTTTGAAAGGATTTGCATTTTCATATGTCTGAAAGGAAGATTAGAGACACCGCCTTCAAAAAAGCTCTCCTGGGCTATTCCTTCCTCTCTTCTTGGTACACAAGAAGTGACTTTGAAATATGAAACAGCATCGACTGCAAATTAGTTGAAATAAAGTGCTCATTGTGTCACCCAAAAGTTTTCTTAGTGGAGAAAATTATCTACTGAAGAAGTAGGAGGACATGAGAGGTGATGGCTCAAGGTCTGGGCTCCACACAGAGCAGTGACACAGGTGGCCCCAGGCTGCTGAGCACAAGCAGGAAGGGGTGATCAGAAATAAGTATATTTTTTCACCTTGCTAGGCACATTGATCAAAGGGCCATAAAGGAGCTGGGCCAGTGATGGGGATAGCATCCCTCATAACTTCACAGCAGCAAATAAAGGGCAAGCTGACTGAGATTCAGTGATTTTAGAGTGGGTGATAGGAAGAAAATTCATCCCCATTCTCTGGCTTTTACAGGGACTCTGTGCTCATCAGATAATTCTGATTTTGCTCTTTGATGAGATTATGACTTTGGCTGGTAAGGGTGACAGCACAGACGTGAAATATTTGAGCTTTGCTGGCATTTGAATCCATCCAGCATGACAGTCTGATCATAAAAGTTATCAGGAAAAGACACATTAGGTGAATTACAATGTAGCTGACCAGCTCATTTTTAGAAGTCAGTGTAACCCTCAGACGGTGGGCATCGCTGAGGTCTGTGGGTCAGGGTTTGGCATTTCTGCCAGCAGCACCACTGCCAGCAGCATTTGCTGCTTGGCCAGGAGGAGCTGAGTGGTCATGGCGCTGAACACAGGGCTGAGCTTGCAGCCAAAGGAGAGCACAGGGGCAGGGGCTTTTCAGAGGGCTGCCCTTCCCTGTGCTGAGCTAACACAGCTCTCTGCTTCTCTTTGTATAGCCTGTGCTCCCACCCCAGCCACTGTGGTGGCCTCACCAGACTTGCTGCGGGATGTCACTGTCCTCGTGCTGGGGGGCCCAGGCCAGCCCCAGCTCTGCAGCTGCAAACATCATCATGTGAATTCGGGCGATGCTATTTTAAAAACATAAATATGTCCGTGTGCAGTTTTCTTACAGACAGTAATCTCAGCATCTGTTCAGGCTCTGAAGCACCTTGTAGAACTGGAATCATGTACTCTGATATTTGTTAAAGGACAGGATTATTTTCCATTGATTTCAGGCTAATCACACAAAGAAAAGCAACATCTGCTGAGTGAATGGGCTCCCAAGGAGAATTAACCACTCTTACACAGAAAAGAATGGGAAAGAGTTGAACCAGCAAGATTCTCTTTAGGAAGAAGAACATTTATTTTTAGCTTCTAGTGTGGCCCCATCCATTCCTCTCTCTTTTCTGCCAGCACCCATTGGAGACAGGCAAGTACCGCTGGTGTTGACTTTTCTTCTTCCTTCCCATCATCCCCATTCCCACATCTTGACCCCTCACATCTTCCTGAAGGAGCCACTCAGAAAAAAAAATACAATTTCTAGCGTGTCATCTGTCTACGGTGCACATGAAGTTATTTGCCAGCAAAAGGAGTGCAACGGAGATTACTTGAATCCATGCCAAGGTTACCCATAAAACACAAGTCGGCTGCACAAAGGTGGAGCGGGGAGCCCTGGCAGTAAGATGGAAGCAATACAGAAAACTATCCTAACAAGAGTGTGGTAATTAGAATTGGGCTGTTTGTTTCCCATCACATGAAGAGGCAAGTCATAAATCAGGAAGTCATCTGCTGTGCAGGATCCAAGGGCTCTCAAAGCAGTAGGAAAAAGCCATCCATCACTGTTAGCAGAAGGAGGATTTGAGTTTAAATTACAGATTCTCAAACTATGCATTTGCAATTGTTTGGAAACAAAGTCCTCTTTAATTTCCCCCTCTGGGAGGGGGCTGAGCCAGCTACAGAAGGGTTCAGCTGATGCCTAATCAGGCCTCAATAGGATAAGAAAGGGAAAACTGAGGGGGAGCCAAAGGCCCCGTTGCATAGTTGCTGCCCTCCCACTGAGCACCCACACCCACCCTCCTACCCACCTTGCCTTCTTTCCTTTGTGGGCATTTTTCCATTTGAGTGTGTTTCCAAAATAGCCTGGTCCTTGAAACAGAGATAAGGCAAGAGAGGGACAATCTCAAGAGCTTGCTTTCTGCTGAACACTTCTGATGGGACACTGCCCTTCCTGCTGACCTCTCTGTGCTTCCACCAGCGCTAAAGCCTTCTGCAGGGAAGTAGATCCTGGGTGCCTGGGGATATAGGTACATTTCGGCACTCCTGGTCCTCTGAAACCACAGGCACTTGCTCACAGCCCAGGGCAAACCACTTGTCCCACATTTTTGGACACATGACCTTTCCCTAGGTGCTGCTTTCAGCTGAGGTCATGGAAATGGTTCACTCTGGATCCCAACTCCCAGGTTCTCCTGCAAGTTTTGGTCACACCTCTGTCCCCATCACACAGACCATCCCACGTCTTCCTCTTGCCCATTTGCCATCACCCTGCTGGGTGCCCCATGTATGGGTCAGAACCACATCCAAGGTGGCCCAGCACCTCCCTCTCATGGCACCGGTGATGCTGAGGACGAACCACACTCTGGCCCCAACAGGCAGCGTCTGGGAGCAGGGACTCTGAGCACTCCCCCTGCCCCCTCTCCCTGATGTCCCACTAAGGATCCAACTGCATCTCAGGGCACGAAGCTCCCCACACCTCCTTCCATCTGTCTGTCCATCCATCCCAGTAGCAGCAAGCAGTTGAGCACCAAGGCACCCACCTGAGCTGCTTCTTCCATCAGTGTCCAGACACAGTGAAATGGTGTAAACTCCATAATGATGGCAGCCAGGGCTATTAACTGTCCTGCTTTAATTTTCCCCCAGAATTTGCGGTCACTGGGACTTAGGGGCATATATATATATATATATATTTTTTTTTTTTTTTTTTTTTTTTCCCCTATGAATACATTTCCTGGCAGGAAAGTTGAGCAGCACACACAGAAACGTTCATTGCCCAGATCTGAGAGGTCTCTTGGGAGAATATATCAGAGTTACAGTGTTAGGATGTGAAATATATGGGAGGCAGAGGGAAATTGTGCCTTGGCAGGCCAGTGCCTATTGGCAGGCTGTGGAAAGACAGCTGTGGGAGAGGGGCAGAGCTGGGGGAGGATTTCCAGCGAGAGTAGGGACTAGCACATGTCCCTGAGGGTGTCTGTGAGCTCTGAAGGGGGCATTTTCCATTGACTTTGCCCTGGCAGGGCTGGGCACAGGGCCTGTTTCTGGGAACACTACACCCATTGGCAGGCACCAGGCCACCAGCACAGCTACAGCACTGGGACGGCTGTGGTTTGGGTACCCACAGGATTTTCATGCCCATGGGCACTCTCCCACGTTGATCAAGGGTGAGGACCTGCTTGCACCTAGCAGGAGAGATGCTCCCCCAGCCTGGGAGGCTGGATGGGGATGTTCCAGCCGCTGCCTCACCACCCTTCTAAGTCACCACATGTCAATCCCCGGATAAACACGGGCTTGTGTCAGAATTAATCATTCTGGCAGTTTACAAGGCAATTAAAGGAAGGGGCCATGTGTCTGATTATACAGCAAATAAGCCTTGGCAAATTACAAATATATCAAAGGTAGTTCCAATTAGCTGCAGTGACTCACTGGGGAGAGCACCCAGGATAACAGCTCCTCCTCAGTTTGGTGCCTCGCACTTGGGAACTGAGCAATAACATGTCTGAAGATCATAGGCTGCATTCCCAAATGAGGAATGCCAAGTGTTGTATTTATTTATCAGACGCAAATGAGGGATTGCTACAAGAAGCTTGAAAGCTAGATGTGGCAATTAACATAACATTTGAATATGGCTACTTGCTTGTCACACAAATGAAGAAGATGCTCTTCTTCCTTGCTCCTTGGTATGGAAGCTGAGAAAAGATATATTCCTTCAGATTCCTTCTTGTCACTGTGCAACGTAAAAGCTATGGCCCAAATCATGCCCTCTGGACTGAGATCATAAAGACGAGGCTCATCTGGAGTCCTGGGCTTTATCTTCAGAGCGGGGAGGTCTTGCTGTGTAAATTCCCTTGCATCCAGACAAAACCACCCTCGAGACCTTTCCTTCTGCAGTGATTCTACCTTGGGAACAGCACGATGATAACCTGTGACTGAATTTCAGACAGAGGGCTCCCAGGGCCAGCACCCTGTGGTGTCACACACCCAGAGTGGCTGCTTGCTGTCACCCCAGCGTGGGATCACCAGCACAGCCCCTTCCCACTGCAGGTGCTCACCTGCCTTCTCAGGGGCATCTGTGTTCAACCATTCCCAGTGCTGTGGGCAGCTCAAGCCCCGCAGGAGAACCTGTCAGCCAGCCAGGAATGAGTCCATTTGTTAGCTTCTTCCACTTTCTCCTTATTTCCACTTTTTCCTTATTTTTTTTCCCCTTTGTGGTGTGTCAGGCAAGGTGGGGCAGCTTGTTTCCCTCAGTGGGAGCACCTGGAGAAGTGGTGATTTAAGAGGATGTGGCTCACTTTTGTAGGGAGGTGGTTTGGGTAGTGAGGGTGGTAGAATGGCCTAGGTGGGCAGCAGTGGGGGAAAGCTGTGCTCTCTGCAGCCCTCAGAGGCTTGCTGCAGATGTTTTCCAGCTGTGTCTTGATACAGCCTAAAGGTTTTGGGAGCTGGGGAAGGAGCTGAGCCCTTGGGCTGTATGCTGTGCTTGCTGTGGGGGTAGGAAACATGGCTTGTGGAGGAGGTAAGTACTTTTGTAATGAGCAGTTGTTAATACGTTTATTGATAAGTGTACCGACAACTGTTACAACTGATCACGCCGAGGATGGTTAAGAGTGATGTTCATGTGGTGTGTGTTTTTTACAACACCAGAGAGGCATGTTTATCATTAATGAGCCAGTGAGATTAGAACAAGATGAATATTGTATGGGATGGCTCCTGTGTGGCTGTGGAATGTTCCGTGGATGTGGGAATACTCCTGCTCCTGGGGAGCTCTGATGTGTGGAGCACTGTGGGAGACTTAGAGGGATGGGCTCCCACTGCCACTAGCTCCTTGCCGTTGCAGTGGGGCCCTGGGTGCCCTAAACCTTCCAGGCTCTCATTGCTTACTTGCAGACTAGTAAGGCTGGCAAAGAGGAATGTTAATTTTAGCCGGCACCTGCTCCGCTCCAGGGAGTATATTTATTTCAGAAGCACCATGTGTTTGTCTTTCTGAATCAAAAATGTTTCAAGACTTGGTGTTTGTGGAGAGCTTCCAAAAACCTGGGATAATTGCAAATTGAAAGGAAATTGTGGTGCAAAGAATCGCAATCTCTATGAAGACAAAATCTGGGATTTCAGGTGGTCCTATTAACAGTCTATCCACACCCCAGCAAATATCAAAGACGAGCCTGTATTTTTAGCAACAGCTCTGAAATTGTTCCTAGTCCCACCTCTAAAATAAATAAATACATGTGTGAGTGCCTGGTGAGAATGAGCTCTGCCAGCTCATCAGAATAAAATGTCAGTAAATGCCAGCAAGTTCCTGACCTTCATTGCAGCAAACTTGCTTTCCTTCCCTTTCTGAAGTTTTTTGCTTCCTTCCCAGCCCTTGCTATTTAGATGTTAATCATCAGGTTTTATTAGGCAGAAAAGGCATCTGCTTGCTGTGCTCACCTGCACACCTTGCTTAATGCTTCTTCCACCTGGGACTGTGCAGGTGACAGGGACAAGGTGACTCCCTGCCCAAGCCTAACAGAGCTTCACAGTTAGTGAGCTTTGGGATGCTCTGATGTTGCATAGGTACGTGCCCGAGTGCACTCTTGAATTGCAGGGCTGTGACCCTAAAAGAATTTGCTGCTGCAAGGTTTTGTGGAAGGACATTAAATCAATCTGGAGCACCCAGCTACGAGCTGGATCCTACCTTTCCTATCTGAATGTCTGCCTAAGGGCCAATTTGTTTTACAATTTATTTCTTAGAGCTGCAATATCTGCCATCTGCTCATTTCCTCTCATGCCCATGCTCTGTGATGTTCTCCATTCCCACCCACATCCAGCACAATAAAATATTTGCATACCTGGCCACAAGCCCTTTTATTATCGCTCTCTGGAGGAGGGGCCTTCTGAGCACAAACAGCGCACAGTTTATTTTCCACAAAACCACTGTGGTGTAACCGGCCGTGGGTGCATTGAGACATCTCTGTGAGAGCTCCAGCAGTAAGAAAAGGGGGATATTTGTCTGCCATGACTGCAGTGTGTGCTCACCATTGCCTTGTCTGCAGATCGTTGTCCTCGCTTCCCACAAGAGTTGCAGAGAAGGTTGCAGCTTTACTGTACTGGCACAAGCAGAGTTTGAGGTCCAAAGTGCACTGCAAATGCTGTTTCCCCACGTCTTCCAGGCTACATAAAAGATTGCAGGTGGTTTCTGTCATAGGCTGTGGATGTTACAGTAACAAATACATCTTTCCGCTGGAAGTACTACGGTATTGTCATAGTCACAATGGATGGTTTGTGGTGGTTTTGTTGTTGTGTTGTGGAGGTTTTTGTTGGGTTTTTTTTTTGCTTTTATTTTGCCTTTTTTTTTAAGGTGAGACTAGACAATGCATGCTGACATTTGCAGACTGGACTACCTTGATGAAATATTTGCACAACATCTGCTCTTTTCTAGACCTGAAACCTCCCAAAGCTTTGCAATGCTTTGAAAACCACCATGGGGAAACTTGAAACACTCCTGTGTTCAACACTCTTCTGTGTCCCCTGCTTTTGGGTACGTTGCACAGTGCAGCCCGATGCACAAGTGTGTTGCCAGCTGGGGGAAACACTCGGGTGTCCCCACAGCACCCCAGTAGCGGCTGCTGGAGAACACAGTGGAGCTGTGGGGCTCTGCTGGTGGCCCTGGCTGCAGGCATCTCCGCAGCAGGCACGGAGATGACACGGTTTTTGTCTGGCTTTCACATAAGCATAGCAAGAACATCTCCCCAACTTCAGAGGGTGTTAAAAAAAAAAAAAGCAGCTTGCGAATGGCAGATGGGGCTGCAGCGCAGGGGAGCTGGGGAGGGCGATCTCCGCTCCCGTCTGTGCTGCATTTCGCAGCTTTGCCAGGAGATGGCAGGCCGGCTTTAGAAATCAGCGAACCGCTGTTGTGTTGGCAGCCGGCAGCCGCAACCTGAGCCAGGGCAGGGGACCGAGTCGCTCTTCCCCTCGCCCACCTTGGGAGCGGTTCGAAACTCCCTTCTTAGTGGATGAGTCCTTCAGCGCATCCCTGCGCTTCGCTCGAGATTGCAGGGGCCACGTCCCTGACAGGAGGTCTCCCTGCCTTTGCTGCGGTCCCCTCCTGCTCGGGTGGCACGGGGGACCTTTGTCCCGGGCCATTGTCCTTGCACCCGGCGGAAATCGACGGGGCTGCAAAAACAAGCGAACCGGTTACACAACTTCAGCGTGTAATCCCAGAGCTTCTAATTATTGATTTTGAGAGGGAGGAAACAGGTTCTGGGCTTGCAAGATAAGCACGAGTGCGAGAGTTTAAACCTCTCCCCATTCTTCAGGGATTCTTCGTCCTGGACCTTCTGGTGGTGGAGGAGGACTGGGCTTGACATCCTGGGATCGAAAGGCTAGAAAAGCTCTCCCAGGCAGAGGTGGCTGGGCAGGCACGGTGCATGGGCAGGGAGAGTTGGTCACTGATACCAGAAAAGAGACCTAGTTAATTTTTGTAACGTAACAGGAAGGTCAGTCATGAGAAATGCCACAGCTATGCTAAACTGCCTGCAGAACCTGTGTGACTGTCTGGAGCAGCCACTCAACTCTCACTTGGGGCAACAGGCAGGTGGGGGTTTGGGGCAAATGGGTCGCAGGAAGAGCTGCTGCTGCTCCCCCCTCTCCCCCTTCCCAGCTGCTGTTTCACATTCTGCAGCAGTACTGTGACTGGCCCATAAGCTGAGACTCCAGAATCAATTGCAGAGCGAGGCTCATCCTTTGTTTCTACTCCACTATTCGAAGAGCAGTCTCCAGATTGGCTCTGGGTGCTGCAGCAGTCAGTGAGAACAGCTACTGTGACTGTGGAAGAGGCCAGAGGAGCAGGCTGTGGACTGGTCAGGGCATCCACCACCCACCAAGGTCTGTGAGCACACCTTAGTGCTCCCAGGCAAACCCTCTGGGACTGCTTGGAAGGAGCTGGTTTATTTGCCAGGCTCTGAAGACTTTCCATCAAACACTGTGTCTGCACATGGGAGAAAGTGTCCCTGAAGGCACCATTCACCGAAGAGATGCTCACAAGACCTCTCATGTGGGGATTCAGCTCTTCACCAAGTCCATAGGGTTTTGCCAGCTGTGGAGAGCCAGCAGTTGGCAAGACTATGTCTTTAATCAATTTAGCACAGGAACAGGGCTCTGGAGAAGCTATGGGATCTCTGCCCCTGGGGCTGCTTGCAACTCAGCTAGACATAGCCCTGAGCTACCTGCTCTTGTGTTGAAGCTGGCTTTACTTGGAGCAGGAGTTGAACTAGATACCTTCAGGGGACTTCTCTAGTGCCTGTATTATTCACAGCACCTGGGACTTCAATGCTATCAGTTAAACCTTTGCTAGAGGTGAATGAAAACCATCATTGAGAACCTAGAGCATCAACGGCCACAGTGAGGGTCCAGGCTCAAGACTATACCATAATTGGTTTCTGCCTATCACAGACTTAAGTGAGCTTAAGTGTCTTGTGGGTTTTAAGTTCTCCTTCAGCATTTTTGCCCAGAGATCCCTGCAACTGCCATCCTCAAGCTGCTGCAGCTGCAATGCGCAGCACTGATCCCCTGCCTACTTCCAAGACAAGGAGTAAAGGTTTTCAAGAGCCCAGGGCTTGCTGGCATCTTGCCTTCAGTGGGAAATCATCCCTTGGTTCACTTGTCCCAGTGACAGGTGACAGCTCTGTGATGTCAGCCTGAGCTCTGTGCAGCGAAGCTGGCAGCACGGCAGCCATTCCTGTATGCCTCTTGTGGGCACGACTGCGTACAGGTATTTCTCAGCTTGGTGGGTAGCTGCCTGTGCCAGCCTGTTATCTCGGCCTCTGGGGATGGTGGGAGGCCCAGTCTGCTTTGAGGGGAAACAGCAATTTCTCAGATGTGGCTGCAAGACTGCATCTGTGGCTGGCTCTGAACTAAGCTATAAATGCAAAGGAAGTTTCTCCACATTGATTTGCTTTCAAAAATCAATGGCCCTGACTCTGTTACTCCTGGGGAAGGGTCAACAGCCAGCAGTGCTGTTTGCATCGCAGTAATTTAGAAATGAGGCATGTGAGGGAAATACGCTCCGGTGTGTAAGAACTGTGCAGGCAGAGCAAGGCAACGGCCCTGGGAATTGTAGGGGGACATGTTTGCCCTGGGAAAGGCTTGTCCCAAGTGGCGCCCCTGGCATGTGTGAAGGCCAGTGTGAACTCTCCAGCCATGCTGCAGTGAGATGAGCTTCACAGCGGTTATGCAGCATCTGTAGGTATTTAAACACAAAAGGATGGAGCTCTCCCTGAGGGTGCAGCATGCATGTGGGGGTAAGGGGTGAAACAGCACTTGGACTTGCAGTTGGAGCTATGTAAGTGGGTCCCTGCACATCGGGGAAGCAATTCTGGGGTGCCTGGGAGCACGTTCACAGCTTCCAGGGCTCTTATAAGGTAGGGCACAATAGGTTCTGATCAGGACTGGCCTTTCATTAGGCACAAGAGGGACAATTTTTCACTTGCTTGATTTCCATCGTGTCCCACCTTTAGACACGAAGACTTAGCCAGAGAGTTCGTTGGCCCGGGTGTTAGGCGCAGCCCAGGCTCTCCCTGGGAGGAGGGATGCGTTCCCCGGGCCCCGAGGGCTCGCCGCGTGTGCCCCGGGCAGGCGGCGCGGCGTTCCCGCATCGCTCCGCTGGACCCTCACCACCGTAACCGCTGGCGAGGCGTGTTGTGTTTGGGCCGGTTGGTGTGTTTGGGTTGGTTTGTTTTAGCCTCGGGGGGTTTATTTAAACTTCGGCGGGGCTCGGGTGCAGACCCGGCACCGCGCACTAGGTGTCAGCGCTGCCTTCCCCTCATTTTGCAAAGCTTCCCTGCCCCTCCCCGCTGGAAGAAGAGGAGTGGGGGGGGTTGTACCGAGACCCGCTCTGACACCCCCCCCCTTCTCGTCTCGTCCCCTCCCCGCCCTTCCTCGGCGCTGCGCGGCGGCGCGTCCCCGCCCCGGGGCCGGCCGGTGCCGAGGGGCGGAGGTTCCGCGGCGGCGGCGGCGCCGGGCGCGCTGCAGGGGTAGCCCGGCCGCCGCGGGGCCGCCATGCCCGCCAAGTCCAAGTACAACCTGGTGGACGACCGGCACGACCTCCGCATACCCCTGCACAACGAGGACGCCTTCCAGCACGGCATCTGCTTCGAAGCCAAGGTGGGCAGCGGGCGTAGAGCGGGACGGCGGGGGTTCCGCGGGGGGGGGGATCCTCGCCCAGCGCTTGCTCCGCGACCCCCCCCTGTTTTCCGTCTCTCTTTGGGTTTTCTCCACTTTCTCCGGGAGCCCTTCCTTTCGGCGTTCCCTGCTTGCCCTAAACTCAGCTGCAAAGTGTTGGGTGAGGCTTCCCACCCATCCCGTGAGGATGTCGAAGCTGGTCGGATGGCTCAGGCTGGAGCGGAGTCACCCTGCTACTTCACCCGAGCATCCCTCCGTGGCCCCGCACCCCTCCCTGGCTCTGCCTGGTGTTGCTTGGGGATGTTGGCCCGGGAGAGACAGGGACCGGGTGCGTTTTCCTGGGAAAGAGCAGAGGGCTCGGGCTCTGCTCTGTGTTTCCAGTGTTGGGGGTAATGCTGGAGTGCTGGTGTGATGGGAGACGGTTGGTGGCTGCAGGATGCCTTGTACCTTGGTGCTCCTCTAATGGGATAAACTCATCGTGTGAGCAGACAGAGGAACTGCATGCCGTTTGCTGTGCAAGAGGTCAGAGCTGCCCTCCTGAAATAAAAGCTTGCTCTTTCTCCTTACATATATAAACCATTCTTCGTAGTGGATTTGGCAGGAAGCGCTCTTTGGTTTTGTGTCTTTTTTTACTGTTGGGACCTCAATCTCCTACTCCACCAAGGCTGTGGCTTCCCACAGGCTGAGTGCTGGCAGCCCCGCAGCAGGCTGGGAAGAAACTGAGCTACCTGTCCATGTAGCCCAGCCCTGAGCAGATAGCACTGGCTGGCCGTACACTGGGAAGTAGGTGGCCATGAAATAATTTGAAAAGGAGAAACATAAAATCCTGCCCTCTTTCCTATTCCAGGGGGATGCAGTTATCACCCTGATGAGATACTCAAATGAGACTCTCTTGGTGGTGTACAACAGTTCTGAGTGGCAGGAAGACAGGCATCTGTCACATGCCATTGTCCTTGGAGCACACGTGCTGTCGGGGGAAAGAAAGTCACAGATTTCACATCTAATTGTGCGCAGTGACCTGGGAACGAGGCTGCAGCTCCTTGGCGGGTGTTGAAGTGTTATTTTCACCCCTTTTCTCAGGGTTGGGAGGGTTCCTCTGCAGAGGCCATGACCCGCCCAGTGGCAGGTAAGGTGCCGCAGAGAGTTAACAGCAGAGGAGTTGTTTACAGAGCAAACTTAAACCGGCTTTGCAACTGTTTCCTGGGAAAGGCTGTTCAAATTCAGCTTTGCAGCCTTTTGCTTCTGTGTTATTGGAGCCAATTGCTGTTTTACTGCCAGCCCCTGCTGACCCCTCACCGGCAGGGAGGCTGCAAAGCACCTCCCCTTCTAAATCCCATGTGCCTCTTCCATGCTAGGTTTGGGTGGTCCAGCTTGGGAAGTGAGGAGTGGGATAGCTGCCCCTCGGTCAGCTCATTGCTCACCTCTTTTGCCTGCTGCTGGTCTGGCTGAATTAAGGGGGTGGTGCGTCTTTGTTAGCTCCTCTTTCTCTTATTTGGTATCCTGTGGCACGCGTTGATGCCAAGCACAATCCGTACACAACCCAGCTTCCGAATTTGTGGCTTTCTCCAGCATCCCCTAATGCCAGATGCAAAATGCAGATGGCTTAGGCAATTACTCCATCCTTTTATTAGATTGCTGGAGATTAATTAAATGCTTACACTCTTTTAGTTCCTTTTATCCCCAAGAATCCCAAGTGCTTAAACCCGCACAGTTCTTGTTTCAGCCAGGCACCCAGCGTAAGTCACAAAACTGAGGAACTCTGATTTAGAGCAGCACTTTGGGGGAAGAATAAAGAAGAAAAATGCTCATCTGGGACACCAGGACTCGCGTGCCTGTGTCCTGAAAGCCTCCTGGGATTGCTGATAGCAGGGGCAGCGGGGATCTTGGTGTTGCAGCCCTCGGCAGCTGGATCAGTGCTCTGCTCCAGCAGCCTGGGATTCCTGACGAGCTTGCTTGGGGCTCACTGCAGGGGAGTAACGCAGGCCTGAGTTGGTATGTGCTGATTTATTGTTTTAATTTTTAATTTTATTCTTACACTCAGACCTTTGCTGACTGCTGCTGTCTTTAAATGGCATGTCGTGCATGTTTTGGTTCATCAGTAGCTTCTGGCATCCAATTCAATGCTGTCGTCCCCCTTGCCTCTCTCCTGAGTGAGTCCCAGCATCCCGAGGTGGGTGGCCACAGGCAGTTAGCGTTTGGGCCCCTTTCAAGCACAGAGCGATGGACCTGAAAACAAGCGGTGCTAACACAGGCGATGCCATCAGGAAATTTGTGTTGCTTGTCCCTGCTGAAGCCGCTTGCAGCGATATGCTCTGACACGGGGACACCGAGTCTGAGCAAAGTGTCTTCGAGGATTATGTTAATCCATTTTCCGGACATAAATCCAGTAGTTGGAAAATCCCACTCCATCTTTTTAGGAATAGGAATGCTTTTCACACTTTTGGATTTGTTTTCATTGGCCACCTCTTTTGGTACCAAACCCCTCTCTGTCCTAGAGCCGCCTCAGCCAGGCTGCTGGGATTTGGAGGAGCTGGCTCTGAGGGGAGGCAGGGTGTTGATTTTCTTCTGCATCTTGCAGTCTGAATTGTTGAATAAAATCAAAAGCCTGGCCTCTTGGGTTAGCTGAAGTGTTCAGATGAAAGAGCTGGGAGCTGCAGCATAGTGCAGGGGAGCAGACAGAAATTCCCACTTGTGCAGTGTTTTTCTGATTAAATAAACGAGTATGTAGAGAGTAAAGACACCTCTTGTCCTCCTTCATCTCTTCAGCTGGCATGGCTTCTTCAGGCAGGGTGTTGAGGAGGGGGATGTGAGCTTATTCCTTATCTTCTCAAAGCCTTGGTGCTGCAGGACAGGACCCAAGGGTTAGCTTGTGCAACACCAGCAATTCTGTGCATTCAGAAATCATGACTCAGGCTGCTCCCAACACCTCCAGAGTGATCAGCATGTAGAGAGAATTCAGTGGGGCAGGGGGACCTGTCACTGGAGTGCCAGACCCCTGTCTGTTCAAGTGCAGGGGTGCAAGGTGCTGCTGGGTTTGCACAGGAAGGGTGTTACTGGCCTCTGTTGTTAGAGCTGCTCTTGGGAGCTCACTGGGCTCTGGAGATGTTATGGTCTAGAGCAAGGTCCCACCTAGCCATGATTTGGAAACAACTGTTAATCTTTCAGTCCCGAGACTCATTAATCCATTTGCAGTGCCCTAATGTACATGGTTCCCAGTGAAGGGGCAGATGAGGGTAAGGACCCTCTCTGCTGCTCCCCCAGCTTCTGCAGGCGAGGGGAGAAGGATCTGTCCACGCAAGCCTTGGTCCTAGGGCAGACCTACTGCCTGTGTTCTGGGACTGACATGGGCTGGGACAAGCCGTGTGCTGAAACCTGATCTTCCTGACACCAGAGCTGTTTGCAGATAAATGCAGGACTGGAGTTTTGGGAGGATTGCTGTTCTTCTGGGCAGCAGGTGGGTTTTTTGGGTTTGGGTGGTGAGGGGTTTTTTTTTCCCTTAAGGGATCTTGGCAACCAGGCATTTTCTCTCATGTTGTCAGTACTTTTCTCTGCTTCTGTGCGTGGGAAACTGAAGTTGAACCAAGCATCTGCTGCTGTCTATGTTTGGAGACAGGACGTGCAGGAGACTTTAGTTGGATCCGGTATGTCCATTTCTATGAACCCCTCCAGATCACCTGCCCCTGACCCGCCCAAGGCTGTGAGCACTGGCAGTGCCTGCTCATTGCTGCAAAGATAAATCCTTTATCAGGAAAAAGATTATAGCCTCGGGTGAATAATAAATAGTGAATGCACATTTACACTCCTTTGTATATTTTTATGTACATAGGGGCCATACATAAAAGCATTTGAAGTGCGTTGAGCTGCAGACTGCTCTGATCAGGGTCTTCAGTTCCCCTCCTCTGCTTCAGACTCCCTTCCTAGCCAAGTTCCCTTTCCCATAGGGCTGCTAAGTTGGAGGCAGGTTGTGTGAAGCTCTGCACCTCTTTAGCTGTCTGGGAGAGACTTGGCAGCTTTATTTGGGGGCTGTTTGTACTGGCAGCTCTGGAGTATGGTGTGCTCTGTCAGGGCTGCTCAGCCCGGAGCAAAGCTGCAGTGTGATTTAGCCCGGGATTGCTTGCTCAAGGCTATAAATAACCTTCCCAAGTGCCACAAAAGTTCTTGTCTGAAACGGTGGCATATTTCTGCTGCACTTGTTAAGTCAGTTCACAGGATGCTTGGTGAATCTCTTAGCAGAAAAAGCCTCTGCCAGGATTTGGCAAAGCTGAGTGTGCTCAGACTGTAGGTCCCAGACGGGTAGCATGTTGGCTCAGCAGATGCCAGAAGGTCCTGAGGAAGATGCAATGGGGATGGGGTGCTCCCAGCACTGCTTTCTGCCCACTGAAGTGCTCTGGTCTTGTGCATCCCGTTCGTGAATGCCTGTTAAGCCCATAGTAGGTCTAAGTGCAGGAAGCTCTGTCTTTGGATGGGGGGACAGCTGTGGGCAGCCTGGCTGGGTGGGGTGTGGAAAGGGGGAGTGAGGACAACCCTGCTTCACTGGCATGGAAAAACTTCAGCTTTCCGGCTGCACCCCTTGCTCTGTGTCCCAGTGTCCTCACTGCAGAGCCACATCTGCTGCAAAGGTGCCTCCCCTTATCATACGAGCCGTTTTGGCTGTAAGAGGGGAGGGTGGGTGTAGTGCAGATGGCTGTGATGGGTGCTGGGGTCTTCTCTTGTGACCCCCAGAGCTGTGTTGCTGGTGCTTGAGCACCTGTGCAGCTTGTAGGCTGTTCAAGTGCTCCTAGGATCAGCAGGCAGGTAAGCAGTAATGTCCTTAGGGCATCAGCTTAACCAGTGCTGCCTGGCAGGAGGTGTCCTTGTGTTAATGCCCCCTGGCTGGTTGTGTAGCTCTGAATGGGTCCAACGCTGCATTAAACTACCTGGTTCCCAGGGCTGGGTGCACCCCAGTGTTCTCAGGGTGCTGAGCCCTGTTGTGGGAGGACTGGGCAGGGCTGGAGTCCTCCAGCTCAGCAGAGAGCCTGCTGGGCTCAGGCTGGAAAGCCAGGGTTTTTTTCCATTGAAATCAGCTGGCATCCTGACTTTTCCGTCCCTTTTGGTCTCTGAGCCTGCACAACCACAGTGTGAGTAAACTTCCCCCGTTTCCTTCCAGTGAGGCTGGGTGTTCCTGGGGTGCAGGGCAGAGCCGGGACCATGCCAGCCCAGCCATGTGGCTCTGTGGGCAGAGGCTGTTGTATGGGCAACTGGGGAGCTGGAACACCAGGACAGCAATAGTCCCAGGAACTGGATTTCTTTTTTCTTTTCCTGATGGCAGCAGCCCAGGGAGAAGTCCTTATCAGCCAGGCTGCAGACAGGCTGGATGTTTCTCTGGGCACTGGGGAAATAAAGATGTTTCAGATCTCAGGGCACCCAACTGAGCACTGGTGCCCGAGCACTTTGGCCCTCTCCCTGTGGTACAGCCATGTGTCACAGGGCCAATGTCCCAGTTCCTGCTGCAGCCTCATGCTGCCCTGGACTCTTCAGAAATCCCGGGACCCTTGTTTCTCATACCTGATGCCTCCACCCAGCTGCCAGTACCTCCAGTGACCCCTCCCCAGCCTGGGTGCAGCACCCCCTGCTTGGATGAGGCTCTCCTGACCCTGAGGATGGGATGGCTGTGTAGCCCATGGTGAGATGCTCCAGCGTGTCTCCTCTGCCTGCACTGCCTGCAGATCATCTGCGGTAGCAGTGGCTCCTCGTCCATGGCAAGCTCTCTGACTCAGGGTGGCTTTCAAAGCTGGAAACCCGGCAGCCAGCCAACGTAGGCTTCCCTCTAAATCGGGTATGATTCAGCCTTGACCTTTGCACGCAGTATCGGGCTGGCAGAGAGCAGCGTGCCTGCCTCAGGAAGGCAGCAGCTCCTCTCTGGGAAGGCTTTGGCTGCCCACCGCCCGCAAGCGATTTCATCAATGCCAAGGTGTCCCCCCGTCAAGGGTGAAAATACCTAACACCTGCTGTCACAGAAAAGGCACTTTCTCAAGAAAATTAAGTTTTGACAGAACAGAAAAATGAGCAGTATTGAAGAACCTCATGCAAAGAGAACCTAAGTGACTTGTATAAACATTGCTTTGGCAAAACGCTCTCCTTTGTTTTACTGGGACTTTTCTTTCCCGTTTGCTGTGGGGAGTACTGGTATTTCCCTAGACTGGACACGTCTTCTGTAAGTCATTGGCAGAGAGTGCATGGTTTGGGCTGGTGGCTCCTTCCAGCCATGCCTGGGACAGACAGGGAAGATATAGATATATATCCCCTGTTTGCATGGGAGGGGGACAGCAAGCAAGCTCCCTTCATGTGCTGAGAAGCCTGATGGGTGACGGCCACCAAGCCTGTGCCATGAGAGAGAGAGAGGGGCTGCCCCTTTCAGGAGCCCAGGAAGGACCATGGAAGAGTGTATCCCACACACGGGGCTGAGGAGCAGCAGGGCATGCACGGGACTGAGAGCACCCTGTAAAATATGTGCTTTGTGCCTCCCTGTTCGTGCCACCGGGCAGCGCAGCCCCGAGTGGCTCTGTTTGCAAAGCCAGGGCTGCCTTTGTGGGGCTGCCAGAGCGCCTCGTTACAGGAGGGACCCCCTCAGCTGCCCATTCACTGGCACTCGGAGCGGGTGGCCTTTCTTCTCCTAATTGGGCCGGGAAGGAGGGGGCTGCCTGGGACTGCTCTCCCCCCTGAGCCGGCCGTGCCCCCTGCCTTTGGAGCGTGGGGAGGGGTGATCCCGCCTGGTTCTTGACTGTGGGTGGGGGGCTCCACCTCTGCCCTGCATCCGCTGGCAGGGAGATGGGGCCAGAGATCTGGAGGTGATTATTTGGGAGAGCTGTGTCCTGCATATGTACATATGGTTTCCTCCTCCTCCTCCTCCTCTCTTCCCAGGGGCTTGGGGAGGGTGGGTTCTTTCATGGGTTTATTTTCTTTGTCAGCTCTCTTTCACACAGCTTTATTTTCCTTCCTTTTGTCTCAGACGCCTTCCTTTCTCCTCCTCAGGCTCAGCCCTGGCCCCACTGCCTCTTTTTCTCGTGGGTTTGACCTGCTGGTATGGGTGCTGGCCCGAGCCTTGGGAGTTGAGACACTGGCCCCTGCAGGGACCCGGGCCAGTGCCGTGCTTGGCACCTTGCTTTTAGGGCACACAGATTTTAAAGGAAGGCAAAAGCCTGTGCCTGGGGTCTGGGAGGCCCCATGCTTGGGGGTCCCTGGGGCTCCTGCCTTGGGAAGGGGGGAGTTGAGTCTCAGTGTTGGGGTGGAATGAAGGGAGAGTTCTGCACCATGGAGGCTACTGCTGCTTTGCTGATCTTCGCCTCTGCCTCGCCTGCTTTTTCCCACACCTCTTCTCGAAGCAGAAGTCGGTGCTGTGAGTAGGAGGGCTGGAGGAGAGCGGAGCAGTAGTGGCCCTTGGTGCATTTATCACCTGCAAATCACTAGTACATATGTGTGTTTTCTCAGGCCATTCTTGTTCCTCATCTGGGAAGCAGCAGATGAACTGAAAGGCTGACTTCCAAGCCCACGGTTTTGGGGGATGCTCACCGTGTTGTGAAGGGTTACTTCTCTGCAGTGCTGTTCCCATGTGTGATTTATGCCCCAAAGGCAAAAATAATCTGGGGACATTTGTCCATCTGTTGAGTTTTGTGAAATGTGCAAAAAAAAAAAAAAAATCTGCCTCCGGAGTAGGGGAGAAGTGGGTGGTTTTGGAGCTGTGAGCACAGTAATTGAGTGAAATGAACCCACAGTGGGGCTGGAGGCACTGCGGGCTCTGGTGGGGCACACTCCCACGGGATGCGAGATGCAAGTAGGATGCTCTGGAGCCTGGATCTGGGGGCAAAGGTAAATCCTGTGTGGTTTGTGACCTGAGCCCCTTGGTTCGGAACACGGGCAGGAGGGGAATAGCTGAATGAAGGGGCACAGATAGGACAGCATCAAGGTGTTCCTGCCGCTGCTGCTGTTTCCCAGGAGGGCCATCCAAGGAGGTGCTGCTCTGTCCAAGGTGGTGTTTGGTTTCTGCTCTATCAGTTGTTTATGGGGCCACCCAGTGCTGCTGGGCTCACGCATGCAGTTACTGGCATTACTTGAGTATTGCTGCTGGATGAGGCTTTGATTGTCAGCCAGGAGGTTGGCATTGCTCGAATTCATGTGGCTGTGGGAGTCAGTGGCTGGATGAGGCCATCTTCTGCCCAGCTGATAGCTGCCACCACTTGCCCCGTCCTTGCATGTGGCTGTGCTCCCCTGGGGAAGGGGAACACGGAAGAAAAGTGATTACCCCTCCAATGGGAGTGACCTTACGCTGTTGAGAATAGCTGGAAAAAGATGGGCATCTTCTGGCTGCAAAATCTGTCCTCCTTATGTAAGCTAAGTCTTCCTTGCAGTTGAGTGGGAAGCAGTGCTGGGTGGTCCCTGGCAGAAGAGCAGCATGGGTAGGCTCAGAGTGAGAGGTTCTGTGCAGCTGAGATGTTTACCTGGCAGGGGAAGATGGGGAAAGGTTTCTTCCTTATGTATTGTGTGGTGACTGTGTGCCCAGGCTGCCTCAGACCTTCTCCTCATCTCCTTCTTTTTATTGATGGCTTCCAGACTATCTAAGAAAGGGGAATCAAGTGATGTCAAAGAGACCTCTCTTAATATAACTTGAACTTTTGAAGGGATGGGCAGGTTCTTTAGGGGATGTGACTGAAAACTTACCAAGAACCTATGCTTTTGCAGTGGGGCATTCAAGATGTTGGGGTCTGGGCAGTCATTCAGCTATTGGGATCTGGGCAGTTAATGCCGCCTTTTCCAGTAGCATGCATTGTGAGCATTAATTCTCCTTTACGTAAAGCTGCCCTGCACTGTGGCAGCCTGCTCAGCATGTGATGAACATGCCAGCTGTTTGGTGTTTATTTTTATATCCTCTCTTTTTGCATCCACTCTCAGCACTGACTGCCCGGTGCTGGTCGCTGAACGCTGCCTCTGTCTGCACCCAGCCGAGCAGCTGGGGATGGCCTCACTGAGTTTGGGGTGTGGGCACGGAGGGTTAAGCAAGGAGAGCTCTCTGGGGCAGTATGCCAAACAAAGCCCAGGTGTGCCCTCAATAGAGGTGGCAACAGCATCCCAGAAGAGAGGAGCTTAGAGCCCCACAGCGATACCGGCTGAGAGAAAACTTACTGCCACAGCCTCTGCCTCTCAGGTCACCCCCAATGAACATCTGACCATTTAAGCACCCACCTCAGCACTGGTGCTTGAAACCAGTGGCCTGTGTTTTCACGGTGTCAGCAAAGGTTATGGCCACATTCACAGGAACATGTAGCCCTACGGGGCTCAGTGCTCGCGCTGCGCTGCCGAGGGTTACGTCAGCGCTCGTGTCGAGATGAAGCGTGGGAGCACAGGGGGCTAGTAAATAGTCTCAAAATGCTTTTCTTCTAACTACACATTTTTAGCACTCAGCATTGACTCTTCATCACTTGTCTGTTTTCTGATCCTTCTTCTGAATCTGCCCTCTCCCATTTTATTTCTAAAAAGGTTTTTGTTCAGCATCTCTCCGTGCTGGGTCGCAGTGGCGCTGCCTTTGGTCCCCTTTGAATAGCAAAGCGGCTCCTTTATTCAGGAGGCTTGGCCTGGAGGCTCAGCATTGCTGCAAAAGCAGCCAGGAGTTTGGCAAGGCCCTAATTAAATAGTGAAGGGCCCGTTGCAGGACAGGTTGCCCCAGCTATTTTAGGGTTATTTTGTTATCCGGGTCTGTAATAGGTGACTCAGTGTGGCTGAGGGTTATTGGTCTATACCTACACACTTTGATCATGACATCGATGAACGAGGCCTGCTGGTCTGATTACTGAAGCTATTTCATTGTTAGAATGAAGGCTGCTGAGTCCTTGGAATGTTGTGATGAGGGAACAGCTCCATGGTGGGAGGTGTGCAAAGCCTCAGGTGCCGTGGGCTAAAGGCCTCCTGTTCCCCAGAAGTGACCGTGGGTTCCTTCTAGGGATGCCATCGAGGCCATGGTGGGACTGTGAGGTTTCCAGTGCTGTGGAAACTTGACTAATCTGATCTTTCTTTCCCTCCAGTACATTGGGAGCCTGGATGTGCCGCGGCCAAACAGTCGGGTGGAGATCGTGACAGCCATGCGGCGGATCAGGGTGAGTGTGGTGAGGATTCTCTTTCCCCTTCTGTGTTGGTGTGCCAGGGACACCACTCCTCTGTCTTCACTTACAGCCTTCTCTCACATAAGTCCTGTCTTCCAGGTTGTTCTGTATTTTTCACTGTCCTTCCCTCCACTGAGATCTCTGTGTTACCTGGGCATGATGCCTGCAAGCTTCGTGTACCACACTGTCCTGCTCAGAGCATCCTTAGCACTGGCTGTGCCCCATGGTACCCAGGCAACCCACGGGCTATGGCTGGGGTTAGCTGTAGCCTGTGCAGTAAGTAGCAGGGCCATCTCTGTGCTCATGGTGCTGCATCCTGTGCAGGAGCATGCGCCATGGAGATGGGATGGGGTGGGAGGTGGGCATGGGACGTGGGGCTGCTGGCACCTGAGGGAAACTGCACCAGGTCTGCAATTCAGAGGATTTCTCATGTGTCAGTCCCAGTTGAAAACTAACAGCAAACTACTTGTGGAAGAGGTATGTTTGTGTTCTACTACTTGCATGAGTCCTTCAACCATGTGAAAATTTGAGAGCTGTCTGGATATGCCAGCAGGTTAGTGCTCGGCAAATGTCAATGTGCAAATTAAAGTGCTGAGTAATGAGCTTTGGGGTTGACTGGCAGGGAGATTGTTTAACACCAAGTAGGTCAGGGGATGTCAGCTGGCAATGAAGTCACCTGGTTTCCCAAAATAGTCAGGATACAGGGTGCTGTCGCCATATAATGCTTGACTGCTAGCCAGGAGAGGAGCTTTTCCTCTGCTCTCTGGCCTCCTGCCTGCACAAGTGGAAGGCGTTTAAGGGCTGTCTGGGAGGTAAGCAAACCACACACCTGGTGAGCTCACTGCATCCAGGCTTAAAACAGCAGGAGCTTGCCTGTGCTTCAAGCATGGGTTGAACCTGGTCTGACATACATGGTGGTGTGGCCACAGGAGAAGGTAATTTGGTCTGCTTCCCGGAGCACGGCAAGAGGTCTGCCCTGTCTTCCAGGGATGGCTTGCTCCTGGGAATAACAACTGGAAGGAACTGCGGACACTTGCAGAGACATTGAATAATGGATGAGCTGTCTTTGTGGTGGCCTCATGGAATCCTGTGAGCACTGGAGCTGCTGTGTGCCTGAGGAGCCTGAGGCTCAGCAGTCACCCTGCTCCTCTCTCAGCCCCTCCTGCAGACTCTTCCTATCATCTTTTTTCTTTTCTTATCACCAGAGGAAGAATAACATAACCCAAAGACAGGAGTAACATAGCCCAAGGACACATTGCAAGGCTCTTCTGTTTAAAGCTTGCAGTTTGTGTGCTTTTCTCAGCAGCCTTCCTACCCACTACCCTGTCCTCCTGGTGGTGGTTGATGTGGCTGGTGCACAAGCTGAGAAGTCCTTTCTAGCATTACATTTGCTCACCTTGGTTCCCAGTGAGGTTTGGGACAGAACAACTCTTACGGTGTCAAGAGCTCTTACAAATAGCTGTTTCCTCTGCTACCTTCCAAGGGAAGACTTTTGAAAGAATGCAGCTCCAGCCCCAAAATTGCATAACTTTGCATCTCTGTGGGAGGATGGGCACAACTTTGAGGGCTCAAAAAAACCACAGCACCAAAACATCCTTGTTGACCAATATAAATACACTTAAGCATAGTCTAGAAAATTCACAGATAAAGCTCTGAGTGGTGGGGAAAGGACACAGATTAGGGTAAAATAATGGTTTCTCATGGTGAATGATGTGCTTGAAACATGTGCTTAGGCTTCCTTGATCTCATGTAAGACAGGAGAGACGCAAGTCATTGAAAGACCGTGAGTTTGAAGATCAGATCTGCCAGAGAGGCTTTTAATGCTGTTCATTTGTCATGGGGTGCGTTCATGAAGAGGATGCCAGGCTGGTTCGTTTGATGGGAGTTTCTGCCTATAGCCCTTCCGTGGTTTCCCATGGGTTGCACTGGCCTTGCACCCAGCAGTGGGACATCACTGTGGCATTGCAAGGGCATTCACTGGCTGGGCCGGGTGCCCGAGGCTGGTTCAGTTTGGCTAGAGGTCAAGGAATGCACATCCTTCTTAAAGCAGAAGGGTAGTTATGTTCTTTGTGGACTAAAGTAATCCCAAAATATTGGCATGGGGAAACCAGAGGAAGAAAAAGCTTATTTAGGCACAGAAAGCATGCAAGGGTTGCTCTTCAGATGGAAGCTGGAGCAGTTCAGCGTGTCATGTGTGAAGCAGCTGCTGACCCTCGGGTTTGTAAGGTTTTGCACGCAGTCCCTGGTTTAGGGGGAGAGTGCTGTCTTCTGGTTTGGTCTGACTTAGCTGCTGCTGGTGAAGGAAAGGAGCCCTTGGTGTTCCCCCTGCCACTGCAGCTCCCCTTTCCTAGTGCTGCCTTCAGCGTAGCTGCTTGCTGGGCTTTGCCTCTATTTTCTAAACAATACAAAAAAAAAGATCCTGCAAGGAAGCACCCTGCCCAACAGCAGGGCTCCTGAGCGGGTGAGCACCCTGGGAACCTCCCGTAGCTGCCTGCGATGGGCTGGCAGCGGGGAGGGAAGGGGCCAGGAGCATCAGCAGCCTCTGTAGCTCTGCTTCCCCTCTCCTCCCCAGCAGCTGGGACTTGGAGGGCAAGCGAAGGCGGTGGGCCTGGCTGATCCCAGCTTCCTGTTTAGATGGAGACCTGACCCTTTGGGGGCAAAGAGGAGGAAACAGCATAGCTGGCATTGCTGGGATTCCTGCTCTGGCCAGGCTCTGCCGCCTTGGTATCTCTCTCCGGAGAGCAAAGCAAAGCTCCATCTGGGCAGAATGGCTCTGCTGAAGCACGATATGGCTCTGCCAAAGCATGATGCATATATTGGACCCAAACCTGGTCCCTTTTGTGGATCTGGGTTGACAGGGGCTTCATCCAGGGAGTTGGTGTTGCAGGGTAGGGGTGCCATCCCCTTCTTCCTTGCTGCTGAAGGGCTGGCGGTGGCATGGTCATCCTCATGGTGCTGGCCTGTGGCAGGGTTTCTGGACAGAAACAGGAGGATGTTGGAGAATTCCTGGGATTCTTGCAGCTTGGGGGGCAAGGAGGGGGAGTGTGTGCTCAGCCGTCTGCCTCTGCCTTCCTGCTTTTCCTGCCTGCACCAGCTGGGCTTGCCAGGGACACAGCCCTGTCTTGCTCTGTGTCTTGGTGCAAATCCCTGGCCCTGAAAGGGCCTGGTGGAACAGGACATTGGCCATGCCAAGGATGCACTTGGACAGCCACTTTTTGAGCATTTGCTGAAGCTTTCCTCCAAAGCCTACATCTTCTGGCTTTCCTGCAGAGCACCAAGGGCCACATCAGTACTAATAAATAGGACAGGCCAGGGCTTGCTTTCCTGGCAAGCAGTAGGGCTTGTGTTCATGCAATTGAACCCCTTTTCCTCCTCATCCCAAAACATGGTGACCTAGTTATGCCCTAAACTGCTGAGGTAGGTTGGCCTTCAAAATGCTCCTTGGCCCTTCTGGATGTGAGGAGTGAGAAACCGATCCGTAAGTCCAGATAGTTACCTGTGGACACCTGAACATCAAAAAGTCCAAAGCTCAACAGTAATTAAATGGTCATTAAAGCGGCAGCCAGCCTGTTGTGTTGGCATGACCCCAGGGACCTTTCTTGCCCAGGCTGTCCTGGGAAGCAGCAGCCCAGAGGCCACAGTGCTCCTCTGCTCTGCACCAGCCATGAGCAATGCTTGAGCAATTCACGTGGGAGCTCAGGAGAGCGGTCTGAGGTCACAAGTCCATCAGCTACCAAAGAGCTTTTTATGGTACTGGAGAGCAAGAGCCCACCTGATGAATCTTCCCAACCATAAGGACTATGAATTGATGGAGGTTTCAGTTTAAAGTGCCTGAGCTAGCTGCAGAGCATCCTTTCTTTTATTTTTAGTTTTTCCAGAATGTCTGAGCACCTGGGGCCCTAAATGACAAGAATAACTGTATATTTTTTATGTTATCATGATGTAAATGTATGCAAATTCTTTCTGTGCTCTTGGCATGTCTGCAGTGCTACCTGGCTGGGGCTTGGTGTGGTCATTCTAGAGAATTTGGCATTGTCCTTTTTTCTTTTGCTACTCGAATTGCCAAGCACAGAGTTAATCCAGGTTTTCTTTGGTGCCAGAAAGGATGAAATCCTATATAGGCACTTCTTAAAAGCTGCTTCTGTATAAGTCTCTTGCAAACCTGTTTCTGGGAAGTATCCAGCTGAGTTTTCAGGCTCAAAACAAGGAGGCATTTCAAATATTTTAAAATCGATCTCCTCTACACCACCTACTCTGTCAGGTACATCTGATTTTGTGGGACTTCTGATGCTTTGCGTAGCTGAGCTCTATTTTAGCAAATTGGCTGAATTTCAACAAGCTTGCTTTTAAAGCAAGATTTTTGCATCCTCTGCAAGCCACACGCACAGTCAGAGTGGTGTGAAAATTGATGCATTTGGCCAATTCTTTGTGTAGATCACATGGTGTAAGTTTGACTTCATTTAATTAAAATATTTCTGAGATACCCCTGTTCTTGCCATGGTGAGTTTGGTTTTGGTTTTTTTAAAGTGTTAGGTCATTTACAATGATGCCGTTTCTCCTCCCCCCCCCCCCCCCCCCCTTCTTTTCTTTCATCACACAAAAGGAGCAGCTTGACTGTCCCTGCCGTAAAACAGAGCAGGATTTGAAAGCAAGCTGACCATGACTGTGTGAGCCCTGCCTGGGACAGCCCACCCATGGGTGCCTGTGTGGGACCTGCACAGCAGGCAGCAGGCTGGCCAGGAGTTGCTCAAGCTTTGTCCTCCTGAAATGTGCATCCTGCTCTTTGCCAAGCCACAGCACTTGGTGTGAGGTGATTTATCAGTGAGCTAATGACTTGATGTGATTATCCAAGATGAGCAAGATTACGTTGTATTAGATCTGGGAGGAACCAGAGGGATGTCTGTAATAATTTTGATTGCTCTTTCAGTGCTCTGACAATCGCAGCAGAAAGAGTGAAGGCTTCTGGGCAAGTTCACTGTATTTTTGCCAGCACCACCAGTGCTACTCCATAAGAAAATACCCACTCGATTGCATGAAATAGGTCAGGATCTCATCCTGTGGTTAGTCTTTAATCAATAAACTGGTCAAATTAGTACCCAGATTCACCAGAGCAGCCTTTTGATCAAGACTGCCCAAAGGGGAGGGATGGTTTCCAGGAGAGTTGTCCAAAGCGCTGTGGCCCTGGCTTTGCTGTCTCTTTTAATGCCATGGTCAGGATGCTGCAAGTGCTTTCTAGCAAAGCTTTGAAGGTTGCAGGCAACGTAAAGTAGTGTGAGTTGTATGTATACTCTCTGGTAATGCATGTGTAGTGAAACTACAAGTTTAAGGAGGTAAATGACACCATGTGGCAGAGGGCAGGAATCTGAACTGGTAAGGAAGTATGAAGTATGAGTCTTTCTCCCTGTAAAGTGAGGTCTGAGCCCCAGATGAAGCCAGGTGGGGATGGGGCTTTGGGCACTGCCTGCCAGAAGGACTTTGGGAAGATATGAGCAAGTAGTGCCTGTGCTGTCTGTCTGCTGGGCTTGCTGGGTCACGCGGTGGCAGGAATGACTGGGCTCAGCCAGACATGGAATGGGCATGCTCCTCTTCCCCAGTAGCTGGCCTCATAAATAAGTCATGATAAGCTTGTTGCCTTTCAGCTTCTACCAGTGCCCTAGCCAAGAGTTCTCTGCCAGGCTTGGGGCAGCAGCTTGTCCCTTGTGGCCAGGCTCCAAACTGTTATGTGGAGGAGAGCTTGGTGGCAGGGGATCTAGCCTGGGAAAGAGCAGGGAGTTCCCAGACGGATGGAGAGCTTGGTTGGGGAGCCAGTGAGGATGAAGAAAACCATAATGCAGATGGGGGAGCATGCTTTGGGAAAGCTAATGAGCCAGGAGGTGCATGCTGGTACATGGTCTTCCCTGTACCTGCTTTCTCTCCGAGGAGCTCAGCACTTCTGCTCTGGGCAAGTGTCCCATGGGCAGGCAGTGCTCAGGGCTCTGGCAGGAGCACATCAACTGATGCTGGGCTTGCCAGCGCAAGCAGCAGTGCCTGTGGTGGGTGATGCTGGCCTGTAGCCGTGCAAATGCCTTTGAGAGGGCTGGGAGCCAAGTAGGCACCGAGCCCGAGACAGGACTGGAGCTGCCAGCAAAAAGCTGTGTCCCCTACGTCCTCATCACGCATCCTTGCCCTGCGTTTGCTTGGGTTGGCCTTTCCTCGGTTGGGCTTTCTTCCTTCTTGGAGAGCCGGCAGCATCTCCCTGTGACTCAGCTTGCTCCCTGGCTGGGGGCTTTCCCTGCCAGGCTTGCAGGAAATCACGTTACTGGCTTGCCCATGCCATCGTCTGAGCCATCGGCAAATATCTGCTGGGAGCTCAAGGGAAAGGACAGGCTCCTGGAATCCAGGGGAGAGGGCAGATCTTCAGCATTGCTTCTTCCCAGACCAGGAGTGCTCTGCCGGCTCCCACCACCTCTCTAAACCACAGCCAGCATGTAAAGTCACTTCACAAATGTCTGTCCCCTTTCGTGTCCCACAGAAACATGGCGTAGCTGCAGCTCCGAGGCACACGCCGTCCGTGGTGGGAGCTGCTGGTAGTGCTGAGGTGTTCTCCTGCTCTCCGTGCGCCTGCTCGGGCTTTTCCTCTTGCCTAGAAAGGAGTGATTATCCTCTGGCTCACAGGCATGATGGGATTTATCCTGGCTGTCAAGGGGGAGGTCTGCGGCTTGTTCTGGGAGAGCTGGGGTCGTGAGAGCACTGGTAATTGCTGTTTGTGAGGGTTTGAAGAGTTCTTGCAGAAACCGTTGTCCTTTGATAGCTCTCTGCTCCTTCTGCAAGGTGACGGAGATGCCTTTGGTTGCCTGACCCTCCGATTTGCATAAATCTCCACTGAAAGTAGGGTTGTTGAGGGAAAGGGCTGTATTCGGTGTCACCAGGCATAACACTGCTGTCACAAAGAGGTGACAGTCTCTTCTGCTGCTAGAAACTTGCTACCAAAAGATCCATCCAAGGAACCATCTCCACTTTCTTTTCATTTTAGAGTAAATTTCTAACTGTGCATAAGAATAAGCTCATGGCACACTTGGGAGGTGGTTGAGAGGAGAAAATGTTTTTGGGAGGGGAATGCTGAGTTGTGGCTGATCTCAGGGCCTGTAACTCGTTCTGGCATCACCCATCACTTTCCTGGTCAGCATTGTGGAGAGCTGGACCCATCCCCCTTTTCTAATCCCCTTGAGTTCATCTCCTCGCACCTATGGCATTGCTTTTATTTGGAGGTTTTTTTCTTCTGGCTTACTGTAACATGGACTTTTCCTTTTAATAAATCAAGGCTTTCATCAGTTTGCTGCCCTCATGGCAGTGTTTTACTCTTGGGATGGAGCGGGGTCCAACCTCTCCCTTGTGCTGATTGCTGAAGCTGATGTTGCAGGGACCTGGCCAGGAGAGACACAGGCATCTGTATCCTGGGCAGTTGCCTCTTTCAGCCAGGCATGAGTGTGTCCAGAGATGATACCTGGCTCTTTGTCCATGAATAAGAGGAGAAATAGCTCAGGAAAAGGAGAACAAAGAGTAAAAAAAACTTCACAAGCAGGGGGTCAGGGGTCAAGAAATATTTAATGTCTGGTTTATGGATGAGGAACTGAGACACAGGGAGACTAAGTGACTTGTCAGACTCCTTCTGAGCGACATGTCCCTGTGCAGGGACCAAGACTGAATTAAAATCAAACCAAGCTCAAGTGAACACTTTAGATGCTGCTCTTGTGTATGATCCTTTCTGCTCTGGTGTTTCTCTGCTGGTCCTTGGAGGCCAAGGACCCCTTGTTTTTAATTTGTTGAAGTGTTCTCTGATGCATCACCTCAGAAGGGAGGTGTGAAGCTGCAGCCTTGCAAAAAAAAAAGCTATGTGCCCCAGTTTCTCCACTGCTAAAATTAATTCTTGGTTTTGGCTTGGTGCAGCAGGAAGGTTTGTTCCAGGGGATGCTGTACACAAATGTCAGAGGGGGGAGAGCAGTGTCAGAGCCTGCCTCGCAGCCTGTGGCAAGGTGAGGAAGGTTTTGGCACGGGGTTTTGCAGCCGAGAGAGCTGTAAGGGTGGCTGTGTTACAGCGTGTTCCCGGGGCGTGCAGGAGCGGAGGAAAGGATCACATCTGTTTAAGAGGAGAGGCTGCAGAAACCATTGTGTGAGCGGGTCTGTTGAATGGATCTCCTTTCATTAGGGAACAGGAGGAAACGCTGTGTCTATTGTAGGACAGCAGAACAACAAGCGCAGCCAAGAAAGATCAAGATAAAGGAGCTGAGTGCTCTCCCGGTCCCAGCGGAGAAGGGCTGTAGTGTGCAAAGCATGATGAAAGCCCTGGAGGTCCCCTCTCTCCTCCTGCCCCACCTCCTCTCCCCATGGGCAGGCTGTAGTGGCTGTGCGAGGGCTGCTGCTTGTCAGCCTGGCCCTGTGGCCACGGGCACAGTCCCCAGTTGCTCCAGGGTCCCTATGTATGACAGTGGGTGATGTGCTTCAACTGGGATTTTTGAGGGGATTGGACTTTCTTAGATTGGAGTAAAGTCTGCCCAGGGCAAAGACTATAGATGTAGAATGTAGCCAAATTTGCTTTTTCAGAGAAGAAAATGTTTCCTGCTCAGGCCAGGCTTCCCTGATGGAGAACGAGGATCCTAGTGATTCTTAATCTGTCACTCAGTCTTCACTAGCATGAGTTTGACATGGTGGAAAAAAAACCCAACCAAGCCAGTTCTTCTTGCCATATGTTTACCTGTGGAATCTGCTGATCCTTTTCAGCAAAAGCTGCAAAAATTGGCCTGGAGTGGGTATTCACTGCAGGAAACTTTAGCAAAGATGGTTGAATTTCAGCTTGAGAGAAAACAGCCCCACCGGTGATGTTTTGGTGTTGTTCTTGGATTGCAATAGTGATATGTATTATAGAGAACCGTCTCTTTTTCCCCTCCAAGGTCTCCAGTTTTGTTTTGGCAGTTTGCTCCAGTGACATATTCTTATTCCCTCTTAACATGATGGATGGGATTGGTCTGGACTCCTTCAAACACTCCCTCATTCCCAGGCACTTTGGGAATGTGTGTGTATCTCTCCAGTACTGGAAACACAAAGAGCGTGTCTCTGCTGACCTCTACATCAAAGCTAAGAAATAATATCTAAGAGAGAGAAACCTGGAGTAATTGTCCCAAAGCTGGTGGTGAGCATGATTCAGGGTGCAGGTCCCAGTGAGCTTTCTGTGGAAAAAGATGTAGTTTTCTGTGGTTTGAATGGATCCAGCTTCAACTCCCAGCTAGTCAATCTGCATTTGCCTAAAGTCAAAGAGCCTTCAACAAGAAGAAGCTCTCCCCGAGTCCCATGTCTGAGCTGTGGACAAGTCCCCTTCAAGCCTAGTCTTTGGAAAAGCTTAAATAAAAAGAGTTTGTTTTAACATCTGGGAAGCCTGCCTCAGGTTCTTGTTGCTTTTTTCTAAACTCTTCTCTACTGCATCTTTGAAGTGTACAGTAAAGCGGAACGTGTTAAGTCAGGTTGGATTGTATTAGTAGTGATTTCAACAGTGCCATGTTTTGAAATAATGTCACCTTCCTGTTTTGCTGCACATTCCCCTGCTTGTGTGCCCAGCACCACACTCTCTTCACACTGTCCTTCCCACTGGGATGACACCTCCTGATGTCTCCAGGTTTTTTTAGGATGCTTTTCTGCATCTTGTGGATGAACCTTCTGTTCCTTTCTCCTTCAGGAGGCTGCTTGGCCAATGCCATATACAATTAACCTGAAATGAGTTGATGCTAGATTCCTGTGCACTTGGCCTGGATAGCAAATACTCTTCCAGACTTGCATAGAAATGAGCATTGCTCATGGTGGGGTTTCCTGCAAGCACAGTGGCATTCCCTCGTCTGTCTCTGTTGCTTCGTTTTTGGGATCCACCAGTGAGGTGTATTTTGTCACCTTAATCCGGGCCATGTAGTTGTTACAGGTAACATTTCTTACCAAACGCATGCGAAGGGAGAAACAGCAATGTCTTCTCCAAGGTTCTTAGCCAGTCTAACACCTTTGTGAGGTACGCTTTGAATATCACCGAGACATCATATGATCTCAACTTGCGTGGGACTAGCGCCGTGCTGGATTGTACTGCGACCCTTTTGCTTGACATTAAGTTCTACATTGGCTGGTTTCTAACTCTCCCTAAAATCTTGAAACTTGTATTAGTTTGGATTTTTTTTCCCCAGGATCTGAGTCTGTAATTCTTTCTAAATCTGTCTAAAGGACATTATTAGGATTGTTGACTTTAACATGTAGAATTGGGTGAATGATTTTTAGTAGCTGTGTTAGTTATTGATGAAATAGCACCCATGAAACAAGTGTGGCATGAATAATTACCTCTTTCCTCCAGTTACAACCCAGAAACACTGTTGAGCGCTGCTGGCGTCTAATGAGCCCCACAGGGCTGACTTGTTTCTGATGCACTAAGTGTTTAATGCTGCTGCTCATTCATTCTTTATTAATTGTCTGAATTTCATAATTGCTGATTTGGTTACAGTATTACCAGCTTGCCTTCCTTTGGTTTGTTACTGCTCTTCTGCTTGGCTGTTCTCATCTATCTGCCTTCTCAACTGGTCTTATTCAAGTTTTTTTATGCAACTGTGGGAGAGCAGCTCTTTGGTGAGCAGTAAAAAAAAAAACCAAAATAAATCCTGTATTTCACAACTCGGGGTGTAAATCTCGTGTTCTGATTCTTCCTGCTTTGCTGAGCTGACACCTTCCTGAAGCGCTGCGTGGGTACGTTCTTAACAGTGCCCCTCTCTTTGTCACCTGCCCTCGGGGTGGGTTTGGGGTGACTCTGCGCTCTTCTGTTGTGTCAGCCCTGGGTCCAGCCCCCTTCATGCAGGTTGGGATGATCTCAGCTGCTTTGAGGCAGGGTCTGTCTTGGAAAGAAAGCATTTGTGGAAGAAAGCTAATTTTGAGCTGAAAATACTGTTTTCCTGTTGGTAGGGAGAAAGGTGCCTGGCTGGGCATTGCCTGCACCACTCAGCACCCGACACTCCTGGGGTCCCCAGGGCATCAGGTCTTGCCAGTGCCAGAGAGAGGCAGGAGTTTAATCGGGGATTACCATCAACAGACACGACTAAACTGCTGCAGATGGCATCGGTTTACTTTTAAACCAAGCTCATTTTAGTAAATGGGTTCAAGCCCACTGAAGGCTGGATGAACAGAGCCCGTGTCTAGGCTCTTGTAGCTTCTTACCTTCTTCAAAGGGCAGCTGCAAGGAGACGTCACCGAATAGCTTGTGCACCCTCTCCAGTGCCCGCGCAGGTCAAACGGATGCGTGTCTAATTAAAAATACCACAGATTCCAGTCGGATGTGGGGTTTCCGAGGAATGTGCTTCTGCTTATTTTAGCTACAGGTGGTAAATATTAAAACCTGTACAGCTCATCTCTCCTCTTGTATCTCCAGGGCTGTGCAAAGCAGTGCCTGCAGATGTGCGCAGAGCCTCCTTCTTGTTTTCATTAACTGAAGGGAGTAGCTCAAAGCCTGGTTACTTTTTGCAACCAGTTTGACCAGTATCCCATACACACCTACGCACCGGGTTAATTTGCACACGCCACGCTTGGTCATTGGAGACGGCAGCGTGTGAAGGCAGGTGGGAGCTTGTTGCCTCCCACGCGGGTCCAGTTCATGCTGTTAGTGCTTCCTTGGGTTTCTGAAAGGAGGTTAGAGAAGTTTTCAAGGCTGGGCGGGTGAGCCTGTGGCAGGGTCTGAGTGCTGGTTCTCAGTGATGGCTGAGAAGCAGAACTTTTCCCAGCCCATGAGCAGTTGCTTCAACTCGGAGTCATCACTGTGTGCCCAAGTGGGGGGAAAAATGATGTGGCTCTGCTGGGGTCCTCAGCTTTCTCTTATAAGCTTGATATTAGTTAAGTCCTGATGAATGAATGTGCTGGAACGTGTCCAGAGAAGGCTCACGAGGATGATCAGAGGGCTGGAGCAACTCTCCTATGGGGACAGCCTGAGAGAAGAGTTGGGGTTGTTCAGTCTGGAGAAGAGAAGGCTCCGGGGAGACCTTATTGTGGCCTGCCAGTATCTGAAGGGGGCTACAAGAAAGCTGGGGAGGGACTTTTTAGGCTGTCGGGCAGTGATAGGACTAGAAGGAATGGATTAAAGCTAGAGATAGGTTGATTCAGGTTAGACATTAGGAAGAATTTCTTCCCCATGAGGGTGGTGAGACACTGGCACAGGTTGCCCAGAGAGGTGGTGGAAGCCCCATCCTTGGAAGTGTTTAAGCCCAGGCTGGATAGGGCTGTGAGCAACCTGCTCTAGTGGGAGGTGTCCCTGCCTATGGCAGAGGGGTTGGAACGAGATGATCTTTAAGGTCCCTTCCAACCCTGATGATTCTATGAACTGAGCAATAACATGTCCACAGGGACCTGTTGTTGGCTTTGATGAGCTGCCGGATGGAGCTGAGGGCTATTGCTGGGAAGCGTGCTGCTGGTTGCATCCCTCTGCACAGCACTGGGCTGCCCTGGGAGGGCAGGTACACTGATGTGTCTCAGGGCTCCTTTCAAACTCTGGTATTAAGGGTTTTAAAAAAAAAAACCCACAAATGAACCTTAAGACTGGGACAACAAAGTGTGGATCCCCTAAGGGTTTCTTGTAAGGGAAGTAAATAATCTTGTAAATGGAAGTCTAGGGAGGTGAGAATAAGCTGTTACCTGGAGGAACTTTATCCATTTAACCCTATGATTGATATTGATTTAGTTTTTACCAGTTCTGATTTCTCTGAGATTCCTGTGAAACTTGCTTAGACTGAAGATGGCTTATGCATGTGTCCCAGTTTGGCAGCTCGACTCGTGAAACTTGGAGGTAGTGAGGAGAGTTTGGAGGAAGTGGATGGAGGCAGCCATCTGATACCTGGTAGGAAATAACAAACCAAGCAAAAGGAATTTATTGTGAAATAGTCAATGCTATTGGAAGCATATTTTGTGGATAAACGGATATACTGTAATCCAGGAATTGTTTCAAAGCGGCAACTTTAACTCTGCTTTGCTGTTCTCACAAGATGGGTATTTTTAGACCGATTCCCATTTATACCCATCAGTACTAGCGACTGTCACAGACGGTTACCAAAATTAAACCTGAAGTTGGATGGGAAAATAGGCACTGACCTTGTCAGTACAAAGCAAAATCATGTCTTATTTCAGATGAACACATGCACCTCAGAGCCACATTTTCCCATATGCCCAAATGCAAACTCTGAGGAACTGTGGAAGAGTTTGAAAAAGCATCATTAAGTCCAAGAATGAGCATTCAGTACTTCATCTCTCCTCCTCCCCTTCCAAACTACCATGACCTTTGGTTAAAGGCTAGTTACTGGTAAAATGACAGCATTGGGGTGTAGACAGGATGACGTGGGAAATTTAAGCCTGAGGAGCAGCTCAAACCTGAGCTGGCAGAGGTGTGTCCAGAGTGTTTGCCCACACCATGCCAGTGGTTTGTTAATGGAGACAGTGGGAACTTTGGTTCTGCCCCCAAACACTTGTGTGCTTCCGTGCCCTGTGACGGGAGCCCTCCCCTCTGTGGGCATGAGAGCTGCTGCCTGGTTTTGTCCCAGGTTTTAGCAGCAGGAGAGCAGAGCAGAAGCAAAATGACCACTCTGTGGGGATCCTCAAATCTCTCTGCTGTCCTTGGCTCTGTGTCGTAGCCATGGGAGGGGGCACGGAGGTGCTGCTGGCACCCCATGGGTGAGCACGCTGTCTATACACGGTGCGTGGGCATGCCTGCAGCTGGGCATACTTTACAGCTGCTTGTGGGAAGTGGAGTGATAACGTGGTCACTGGAGCCACTGTGGGATTGAGTGCCCATGGCAAAGGGGAGTCCTCAATAGGCACAGGCAGCAGCTCAGCACTTTGATAGGATGGCTTAAGGCAGTCTTCTAAAAATGGGTTTTAGTCCATTTATTGCTGATCAGATTTATAGGCTAAGTAAGTGTTCCAGTGTTCTCCCCTCCAGCAAGCTTTAGTCCCCTGTGGGCTTAAAGCACAGCCCAGAAACAGTGGACTGTCAGGTATTTTGAAGCCTTGTTCAGAAATGTCCCTTGGATGAAGCTGACCGCCCTCCTGGGAGCTATCCTGCTTTCCAGCCACTTTATTCCCTGACATCTGCTGCTGCCCCAGTAGAGCTGGGGCAATGCACAAGGGAGAAGCAGGGGAAGCAACCCGCAGCAAGAGCAGCGGGAGGGAGTGATGCTTCACTCCTGGGTACCTCGCTGGCAGGACCCCTGGCTCTCTGCTGCCCTGCCCCTCTGCCAGCCAGGCTCTCAGGACAGTTACTGTCTCAGTTCCCTGCTGTGTGGCAGCTCATGCCCAGCTGTCTGCTGGGATAGTTAGGGACACCCTTCCGATCTGTGAGACTCCTCCTGGCCAGGTTGTGTGTTTGCTGCTGTGCCAAGGCTGTACTTTAAGTAATTTCCCTTTCCTCTCCAGTGCTTTTCTCTTTCCACCAATGTGTCTAGAGATGCTGGTTGCATTCTCTCATTTATCTGAAATGGTCAGGCTTCTTTTGAATGGTCAGCAATCCCTGCTGAAACTCATCTGGGAAGCCTCTCTCTCTGCTGCTGCTGCTTTGCCTGCAGAAGTGCGCCTGGGCTTGTGCTGCGTGTTTCAGAGCTGTCTGGCTCATCCTGCACAGTAGCACTGTAGCTTGCACATCCTTATCAAGCCCAGTAGGATTTGCCACATCCCATATACCCATTGCTGCTCACAGCACGTCTGCACCTGGTAAGCTGGGCACCATGTGTTCCTGACCTACCCATGGGCTTCTCCCAGCCTTTTGGCCGAAGAAACTGTTGGTTCACAGGACACATGGGCATGTCGTGGTCCTGTGCTGCCTGCCTCAGCATGCTGCAGCCTCTCCAATGCTGAGAGTCACACTCCTTTTCCTGTTAACAATGTGCCAGAATGAAATAAAGAAGAGATGTTCCTGGCAGCAGCCTGCTCCTGACCCTCCCATTTCACTCCAGAGCTCAGCTCCACGTGGTGTTTACCCCATGAAGGACTAGTGGGCACCAGTCCTGCCTTCCTGCTCCTTCTGCCTCCCACTTTCTGTACCCGTCCCTGAGGCTGCTCGGTGCCTCTGGCCAGGACAGAGCCGTGTCCCTCTCCAGGTCTCTTTCCTGTGAGCCATCTGAGGGCACTGGGGTTGGTGCCGTTCCCTTGTGTGGTTCAGTAAAGCGAAATTCTTGTCCCTTGCGCGGTGCTGTTAGACGTTCCTCCCAATTACTGCTGTTAGGATCCCAGCAAGGTTTCTCAGGCTTCCCTCCTGTGGGTTATGCCTGATCTCCTGTACAGTTCTGAGATTTACTTTAATTCCCTCTATTTTCAGCAGCAGAAATTATGAAGTATGTGGTTCCCTTCCCCCCGCAGCCATTAAATCTTGGTGCTGTGAAGCCTGTGCTGATTGAACTCCAGTTCAGCTGTCATTTTGTAATAAGTTAATTCTTCATCAACAGTACCAAAAGTGCTGGGAAAGCCTTTGCTAGTCTGCCACGTCTCCCCCTCTTTCATTAGCCTGAGCTGACCTTGGGTTAAAGTCTAACTCTGAAGGTATTTTATTTGCTGCTGCACTGGCCAGCTCCGAGGAGGAGATGCCATGGTGTGCTGAGGGAGGTGGGCGCTGGCTCCCAGCACCCTGCCCTGCTCCCCTGCCAGCCCTGTGCTTGTGGATTCCTTCCTCTGATGAAGTAAGGGCTGCAGGAGCCGTGGAAGAGCCGCAGGGACATCACCACAGGCAGAGCTTAGAGCTTGTGCAGCTCACGTTGCAGGGTCCTCACCAGCCAGCCCTTCCTGTTCAGCAAATGGGGCTCTGTGGGATCCAGTTTTGCTCAGAGTTCCATGTCCTTTCTGTATAAACACAAAGAAATAGTTTCCTGACCAAAAAATACATCCCTTTCTATGATTTTTCTTATAGCAGATTTTTTTTGTTCCCTGCCTCCCAAGCTAGCAGAGTAGCAATGAGTTTTGTAGAAATGGCCTTTTCCCTATTAACTGAATTCTCATACCACTGCTCTATCCCCAGTACGTGCTTGTGAACCTTATTTATTTAATTATTTATTTCATAGCTCCATGCATTTAGGGGAACTTCCATAAAAATCTCCCCTTGATTTGTATGCTGAGTGTATGGCATTCCTGGTACCTTCTCTTACTGATGGAGAGTGCTAGTGGGCAGGCTTGAATCTGTACCCACTGTAGTTTAGATGGACTGGAATGAAAAGGAGGGTGTTTTTATTCAGGTTAACAGTGTTCAGATGCTTGTGAAAGTGGGGGGTGATTAATCTAGAAAGACATCATCTCTCCTCTTCAGTGTCTGATCTGCCTAACCCAGCATGCAGTGCATGGTTACAAGTTTTCTTACACGTCTACTGTGTAGAAACATTGCGACAGGGATGGATAACGTGTTTCTAAGGGCACAGAGTTTTAAATGCTTTTCACACGTACCCATCACACTCAAATCCATACATAATTTTACTCTAAGCTGACAAGGTTACATTCTCTTGCTATTAAGCAGCATATGTTACTCTGCTCTCCAGAACGGACCATTTTAACGCTCTGCCAGTAGGAATGTGTTGCGCAACGATGCGTACACCAGCTGGCACTATTTTCCATCTGAAGTTATTTAAATAGTGAACTCCACGTAAAAGACAGATGTTGAAAATGGACTCCCACTAACCTGAGGTCAATGGCAAGGCCCTCATACTCTGACAAAATAGATGTTGCTTTCCTAATTGAGATGATGAACATGTGTTTCCGTGGACAGTGTAAAATGAAGGGATAATCTTTATTCACTAATTAGCTGTTTGCAGTTTACAGTTGATGGATTTTTTTTTTTCCATTAGTAAGACCACCTTTACTTATTTTTCTTTAATACTTTTATTTTTAAACCTTTGCATATCTGAAATGTCCATTTTCATTCTTTGCTTAAGAACTTTATTAGAGTTCTTGGAGCTTCATTTGGTGACTGACCGTGGAGCTGTGCAAGTCTAAGAATGGACAGGCTTCTCTCTTGTTCTTTCAATTTTCTGTGGACTTCCTTGGAATGATTTCTATCAATCTTCTGAGATTGCCACATTGGTATAGCCAGTAATTAATATAATTAACCCAAACTTGTAGTATGATTACAGATATTTAAAGATGCAGAATTGTGCCCAAGGTGGGCAAGCGACCTGAATTGAAGAAAGTTGTTCTGACCATTGCACTATTTAGTTAAATTAATACAGTGCAATGCTACTGAAGGGGATCACGGGGAAGTTGCACAATCCTCTTTCCTTCCTTGATCCCAAGCTGGCTAATTATTTCTGTATCATTTCTTTATTAAACAGTAGGCTGGAATTCAACTCTCCAAAGTGGAGTCATCAGTAGCTGAGTTCCCTCAAGAGAAGGAAATGTGTTTTTTCTCCTGAAGTGGTCTCCTGAAATCAGAATGCTGTATCCAGGGGGTGCAGGGTGAATGGCTGTCACCCAGCTCTCCCTGCACTCGCTTACAGATGCAACCCATAGCAAAGGTCCCCTGGACGCGTCCCCGTCCAATCCCGGGAGCAGAGAGGGTCCCGCACTGGTGGCTTTGAGAAACCCCACTTTTGCTTTGCCACACACAGAGTTTTCTGCTGGTTTGGTGAGAAGCTTGTTAGCAGCGATGGTGTGAATTTTTTAGTGTACCTTTGGGGATGCTGGCTGTATTCCCAGCAAGGGTTGCATGGCATTGGTCCAGCATCCCTAGAAACGGGCAGGTTTTCCTCTTCTCTGGGTCAGCTGATGCCCACAGGTTTTGGATGCAGTGGTAGTTGCTGTGGCCGTTCAGACCATCTCAGAGTCCCCACCCCACCATCACCTCTGCTCTCCTCCTAGCAACACGGAAAGCTAAACCCCTAATGCTTTGTGTCTCTCTTAGGCTTTTTCTCTCTGTTGCACAGCAGAAGGAGGCACGTTGACAGATGTGGGCAGACCTGGCAGATCTCTGTGTCCATGCAGACAGAGCTGTGGTCAAGAATAGCTCCAAACCAGAAAGGTCCTGATCAGTCGTACAGAGAGAGGTTTCCCATTGTCCCATTAAGTAAATGGGCTTGCAGGGCAGGTGTAGCAAGGGCAGGCCCTGTCAATGTGCAGCACATCAGTCAGACTGTCTGAGATGTCCAGCTGTCTTCAGGAACAAAAAGCCCATACTGGCATCTGTACTCTGCTAATGGAAAGTGTTTGCCATTGCTTTGGAGAAGTCCAAGGAGCTGGCAGGCCAGCTAACTGCTCCTGGGCTGAGGAGGGACAGGGTGTATTTAGGGCACCCAGCCCAGCCCCAAGTGCTGCTTCTGGGCAGGTGCCTGACCTGTGCCTTGGGCTGACTGCGACCATCGGCTGCTGCCTTCCTGGGAGCTGCAGGGACTTGCTGGGGTGTGCAAAACCTTGTGGTGAGGTGTGCCCTTCTCCCACTGTAACTGATGAGCAGCATTCTGGCACACCAGGGCACTGAGCGAGGCTGTTCATAGCAGCTGCAGTTGTTGCTAATGTGAACTGCTGCACCTTGAGCCAGCAGCTCTGAGCACAGGTTCTGCTATGCACAGTTTTGGGTTTATCCCTTACAGTCTGTCACTCAAAACTCACTTAAAGGAACTGTGCAAACCTAATGCTCCATTTGACCCTAGCCAAAGCTGCTGCCTGGGGTGAAATCTCTCTGGTTTGCTGAATTAGCCTTGTGAACAACGCAGAGCACCTTGCGCTCCGTGGCTGAAAGCAGGGGTCCAGCAGCACACGAATGGTGTTGATGGCCCTGCTGGGCTCTGCAGAGTGGTACGTACTCCCTTTCGGTTTGATCTGTTCCTCTCTTTTCCAGGTGCTTTTCCTCCCTTCTTGCACCTATTTACCCAAACTCCTATTGAAAAGCCCCCCAAAATCAGCACTGCATCTCCTGGCCTGTGGGACTTGGTGTGCCTGCCTCGTGCAGCCCAGGGCTGCGAGATGTGACTCAGCTGAATTGCCATTTCATTGAAGCCTCTTCCTCACTATTTTGTTATTAAATTATGGTTAGTGTTTCTTTGGATCCCCAATGGGCATGAGTTCATTAGCATTTTATTGGGTAGAGCTGCACTTTCTTGCATGGGAAATGTGTCCCAGAGAGGGTCTGCAGTCGTTGGAGCAATTGTGCTAATGGGCTCTGCTTGGGGCAGGGTTTGCAATAGCTCTCTAAGCACATGGCTCGGGCTTGCAAAGCAGCTTGGCTCTCTCCTCGGCATCGGGATAAAGGCCTGGATTTATGCAAGGGCTTAACAAATCCGTCTGGTCGGCCCTTCTGAGAATTTGACTTCTCTGCTCCCGTCACTTCTTGATGGAGTTTTGCCATGAGCCATCAGCACAAGGGGACTTTGGCTTCAGCATGGCAGAGGCGAAACAGCTTTCCCCATGGCACTCCCCTCTGCCAGGCTCAGGATGACCCCAAGGAGAATCCCTTGCCTGCAGCCCAGGATTGCAGCAGCTCCTCTGAGGAGGTCTGCATTGATTCTCTCCATGAAATGTATGCCAGGGATGGGTAGCGTCTTTGCTGAAATGTCCCAGTCTGTCTGCATTGCTGTCTTGGGGCTGTAACTCAAACAAAAAAACAGACTAAAAATAGTCTTTCTAACCCTGAGATATTTTTCAGGGTTGCTGTCTCTTCCAAGCCCATGTTAATTAGCACTTGGGATGGTCCAGAGTAGAAACCCCAAGGCTCCTTCAGCTTGGAAATGCACCGTGATGTTTGTAATCAATGATCATTAAGACCAATAAATCAGGCTGCAGCTCCCCAAGGTGCTGTGCTGTCGCTCTGGGTGCTGCGGAGAGAATCCAGCTCAGCCCGCGGCTCCTAGAAAAATCACATACAGAGCTTGAGAAGATGCTGGGTTAATTACTCCAAAGTAGCCAGGCTGGAGCTCACCTTTCCAGGGATGAATAAAGCCATTTCTTTAGTGTTAGCTACCAGACACACTGCTGTGATCTTGGTGCTGAAGGGTATCTTAGCAAGGCACAGAGAGGGGGCTTCTGGATGCAGTTTCAGCTCTGCTTTTAATGAAGGGAAGTATGAGAGATAGGACTTGGAAATCCACCCTGGTGGGCTCTTTGGTGAGGAACTCTGGTGAGACCCTTTTCCATGAGGAATAAGCCCTGCAAGCAGCACGTGCTGGGGATCTTGTGGCTGGCTGTAGCCACGATGGGAGCCTGAGCTCTGCTTTCTCCAGCCCATCACAATGGCTTCAGTCCCAGAGTGGGTGGGCTTGTACAGCTTGCCTGGTCTGTGCACTGGGGAGAGCAGAGCTGTGTTCCCCCTCCACCGCTGCTCTGAGTCATCTGTATCTCCCATCCCCACTGGCGACTTTAAAATGGCTTTGAGGAATTGTATTTTCAGGTCTTTTATCATTTGATCACAGGTCAGGGCCAGTAGCTTTTCCTGCCTGCTGGCTCTGGCTGCCAAAGTTAATACATCATGCAGTGCTGGAAATGTCACAGGGAGGCTCGTCGCGGATCGGAGGCAGGGCTTTGCATCGGGGTGCCTGCCCCGTGCTCCCTCTGCAGAGAGACTGGCGAAATAACGAGGGTATATATTAAATTCTTCTTCCTTGGGAACGTGAGTTGCAGGATGCGAGGCTTTTCTGCCGCTGAGCAGGCACGGAGGATCTGTCCCCATGGCTGCACACAGCACCCTGTGTGTGGGGCCAGCACGCTGGGTACCTGGTGGGGCTGCACCCCTGGTAGATGGGTTATGGGACTCCCCAGAAGTCCCACAGCAGGAGGTTGCTAAGCCCAAATGGCTCATCTAGTCTGTTCCTTCACCAGTGCCTGCCCTGTCTGCAGGACTCTAAATGCAAAAGTGACTGAATTTTCAGAGAATCTCATTCACTCCCTGGGCCAGACCAGAGCTTTGTGTTTAGTCACTGATCTTTGGAAGTTTCTGTTGCATCTCTTTCCTGTCCAGTGACTTCCAATTGAAGTGGGTAATTGCATTATCCCATCTCCTCTGGAGAGGTTCACAGAGTCCTCAGCAATCATCTTCAGTTTCATACTCAGCCCCAAAAAAAACCTAGCTTAAATGCTATTTCCCTTACCTGAGCTCAGCAATGGACACAAGCCACTGGGACAAAACTGGCTGGGCTGCAGAGGCAGCTACATCCAGGGGCCAGATTGCTTCAGGATGTGCTCCTCCAGATGCTGAGCGTGAGGACACTGGGGCAAAAAAGGGTCCCTGTCCTGTCCTAGTGTGGGTGCACAAGCTGGGCATGTGCTCAAAGAGGCATATGGGGTTGGGGAAACCTTTCCCTGCCCCTTTCTCGCCCCTTCCCATCAGAGCCTCTTCAGCCTTCCCTGGGGCTTTCCTGATGCAGGAAGGCTAATTCAGGTGTTTTCTTTCACTCCCCACAGTATGAGTTCAAAGCCAAGAATATAAAGAAGAAGAAAGTGAGTCTCATCGTGTCAGTGGATGGTGTGAAGGTCATTCTGAAGAAGAAGAAGAAGGTAGGCAGCCCTGGTCCCTCAGGCAGTGGGAGCCCTCCCCTCACAGTGCAGGGTCCTGCATCATCCTTGAATTTCTGGGAAACTCTGGTGGCCTGGGAGAGGGAGGGATGGGCTGGGATCATCCTCAGATGAGCCGTGTTTCTGTAGGGAGGCTGAGTCAGTCCTGAGGTGGGTATAGAAGGGGCTTGGGGCGCTTCATGGAAGCCAATGAGACATCGCTGGTCTCCAGGACCCGGCCCTTGGTGAGGGGTTGCAGGGGAGCAGCAGCAGAGCTGCAGCAAGAGTTTCCTGGGTCTGCTCCTGGATTGTCTTTGCCCTGTCCTTGATCTCAAGGGCAGCATCTGACGTACTTATTTTCAGCTTCTTTCATTGCAGAAAAAAGAATGGGCCTGGGATGAGAACAAAATGCTCGTCATGCACGATCCTATCTACAGGTAAGCCTGCTCAGAGAGGGGATGGAGCCTTGGGTGGCTCTGCCATTCTGTTTACCTACACCACACCAGCACTGTGCTGCGGACTGCCATCCCTGTGTAGGGCAGCTCCACTGGCTTGCTGTGCTCTCCAAACGTCCCCAGCTCTCTTCCTCCATCTCATCGACAAAAGCAAACTGCATGGGGCATCTGTGTCCCTGGGAAGCTGATGGAAGAGAGAAACAGCCCATTCTGAGCAGGCAGGACAGAGAAGTGAGGTTTGTTCTCATTGAAGAGGCTCGGTGGAGGGATTCTGGGCTGCCAGCTCGGTCCCTGGGGGCTGAGCAGAGAAAGTCCTGTTCTGCCTTCACAAAATGCTGCTGCTGAGTCAGCAGGCTAATTTTCTAAGCCGAGGCAAAACCACTGCCAAAAAAAATTTCTGATGGGCTTTAGCAAGGATGTGCTGCAGAGGCTGGGCATCTGCCAGCACCCCAGGACGTGCCCTGGGAAGCACTGGCTGTGGCCTTTCCTGTCTCCTGGGCACTGTGGGGTGGTATGTGTGTTGTAGACAATATCCTCCCCTCCTTTCTGTCCTTGCAGGATATTCTACGTGTCTCATGACTCCCAGGACCTAAAGATCTTCAGCTATATTGCCAGGGATGGGTCTAGCAATGTCTTCAGGTGCAATGTCTTCAAATCCAAGAAGAAGGTAAAGATGCTGGGATGCGCATCCCGCCATCGTGAGGTCTTGGTGGGGCGGCTGGGGCAGGACCCCACGGCACTGCTCTGCACCTGTCAGCCCGGTGCACGCTGGTGATCTGAGCCCTGGTGCCTCTGTCCATGCAGCAGCACACAGAGACCCTCAAGAGTTGTGCCACGCTGGGGAGGGCACTGGGCAGGGGCAGCCCTGCTGAGGTTACATTCCTCCTCTCCTCACCCGCTACAGAGCCAAGCCATGCGCATCGTCCGGACTGTGGGGCAGGCGTTCGAGGTCTGCCACAAGCTGAGCCTGCAGCACACGCAGCAGAATGCAGATGGGCAGGAGGATGGAGACAGTGAGAGGAACGGAGATGACCTGGACGTCCCAGGTACTCTGCGAGGGCAGAGGTTGGGGTGGCGTGGGGGTCCTGGAGTCTGGCAGACATGGTTGACAGAGTCACAGTCTTCCCATAATGCTCCTTGCTGTCTGACACCTGCAGGGAACGGATTTGCACAGCAATCTGGCCTGCGGTGCCTCAGGCTCAAGCTGGGATCATGCCCAGCAAGGAGCTTTCACTAGGTGTTAGCCGTCATCCTCGAAGACATCCCCCTTGCTGGGAGCCCATTAGCAGCTCCTGAGACTCTGCTGGGCACCTAAACACTCCGCATGCTCTGCTGCACACACTGCAAACATTGCCTCGCTGCTTCCACGGAAGAGGCCATAAGCACAGACCTTCCCTGCATCCCGAGGCGCTCACGGGGCTGGGTCCGGCTCTCTGCCATGGACCCAGCTCATGGTCCATCACCACCTCTGCAATCCCCTGTGTGTACGGAGCTGTGCTCAGGATCTTGCATCAAGCTCACAGGGCTGCCCGCAGACTCCCTCTTCGTTCTCAGCCACCTGGACAGGGGGTGCAGGGATGCTCCTGGCTAGGGGCTGCTGGTCCACCTTGTCACCCTGGGCTCTGCAGGGCCCCGGGGAGCTGCTGTGCTCCTTGGTGCCCACAGTTGCACTGGAGGGGAGACATGTTTTGCAAGAGGTTGGTCAAATACCTCCAGTGCCCATTGGGATGCTGTCGGGTTGTCCTACTCATCCACGTGTGGGCTGTCTGCCCTGCAGCCCTGTGCTGGGTGCCAGATCCCCCCCATCCCGTGAGGAGCAGCCTGGGCTCTGCCATGGTTTCCTACCTGCCTCTGTAATGATGACCTAATCATTGGGCTGTCCTGGACCAGTGGTTTTTGTTTTTCCTCCTCACAATGTCCCGGCCGTGACAGGCACTTCCCTGGGGACTTCTGGCATCCGGGTTTTTTTCCCCGGTAATCTTTTGTTTACCTTTCTGTAGCACTCTGTGTGTCTTCTGCTCTCCATGGCCCGTTTCTCCCACGTCAGGGGGTTTGGCCACTGTTCCCCAGGTTTGGCACGCTGGGGCTGGCTGTGTTCTTGGCCTCAAGCCCCATCCCGGATGCTCTGTACCTGCTTCCCTGTGGAGCTGGAGGGCGGGTGGCACGGGGACGGTGGGGACGGGTGGGCATGGTTTGCCATACCAGGGGTGTGTTGTGCCAAGCTCCTGCTCGGAGCGGGCTGTGCCCTGCCCTGACGCCGCTCCCGCAGCCTGCCGCCTCACCGCTGCGGAGCGGGCGGCCGCCTCGGCAGAGGAGACGGACATCGACGCCGTGGAGCTGCCGCTGCCCGGAGCTGACATCCTCGACTTCAGCCGAGGCGTGACCGACCTCGACGCCGTGGGCAAGGATGCCGGCGCCTACGTGGATGCCAAGGTGTGTGGGTGCCTGCCCTCCGCTCTCGGGGCACGGTTCTAACGCACGTCCCGGGGGGCCCTGGGGGCAGGGGGGGATTGTGCAGCGTTTCCCAGATCAAAGGCATCTGCCACTGCAGGACTGCCCTTTGGCTGGGGCCCAGGGCACTCCCGGAGAGCAGGCTGTGGAGGCCCAGCTCTGTGCAGCCACGTGGAAAGAGTCTGGGGCAGAGCTGATAGGGATTATTTTCCACAAAAAAAAAAAAACCCAAACCAAGAAACCTTTTTGGATACAGTGGAAATTCCCATGGGAAACATCAACCTTTTTGCGAATTTTCTACAAAATTACTTGGGCTGTTGTCAAAACTGAAAAAAAAATGCTGTCTCCAAAGTGTACATTTCCTTTGAATGCAGCAGCTCCAGCAGCTTGTTTCCTGGGTATTTTGGGGGCTGCTGTTTGCTGCAGCTCGTTTGTACCTGGCAGCTCTCTGTGGTGAGGGGCATGGGATGACTCTTTGGATGTCGGTGTTTTGCAGGGCTGCCTACACCCTGAAGATATCCTGACAGCGTCGCCCAAGATGCTGCTGCCCTCCTCTGCCCAGCTGCCTGACCTGGGAACGCCCCTCTCTGCCCACCACCAAATGCAGCTTCTCCAGCAGCTCCTGCAGCAGCAGCAGCAGCAGACGCAAGTGGCTGTGGCACAGGTTGGCCCCTCTGCTCTTTCCCTAAGGCAGCGGCAGGGCTGGGACATGGATGGAGCCCCTGGGTGCCACCAAGTACCCCCTGCCTGGAGGCAGCGTTGAGGGCTGGCAGCTCCATGGGGAGGGCAGGCTGCCTCCAGGCAGAGATGCTCAGGTAGTGGTTGTGGGAGAAGGGGAACAGGGCATGGGGAGGGACCATCTCTTGGGCTGTGCATCAAGGGGAGAGGAGTGGCAATTTGCCCCAGCCCTGTCACTAAAGAAGAGTTGCTTAAGTCTGCATGTCACCAGGTTTCTTGGTCCCTTGGCCCCTTTCTGCTTACCTGGCCTCAGCGTTAGCCCTGGCCAACTGCTGCATGGGCTATGAAGCTGGCAGCTTGTTCTTCATGCAGATATTTCCTATTTAAGCAGCTCTGGCTGCTTTATCCAACTCATTACCTTATCTTTGCTTGTTCCCTGACCCCTCACAGAGCTCTCTTTCTTCCTGGCCTGAGCGATCAGCTCCAGCAGCCTTTCTGTGCTTTCCTGCAGCTTTCCTGCAGCTTTCCTCTTCTCACATCAGAAAATCAGGAAATAAGTCTTTCTGACCAAGCTGCTGCCCTGAGAGCCCACATGCCTTCTGAGGTCACAAGCTCGGGAAATTGCTTTCCCCTCTGGAAGAGGGACCTGGCTCCTTTATGTCAGCCCAAGTATAGTGTTGCTACAGGAAAAGCTTACCAGGCAAAGTCAGGTCCTTCTGTGATAGGGACTGCTCACCTTGGGTAGGTCTCAGTCTTTGTGTACCTGCAGAGCCTTGTAGTGGCAATTTCTTTTTCTTCCCGCTTCCAGATAACAAAAAATCTGAAATGTTGTAGCTCCGTTTCTTGGCTGGCTCCTGGGATGGCAGCCTGTGGCCTCACCCACCCCTCTCCAAGGGCTGATACCCTGCTCTGGACCTCTACGCAGCCCAGGGTGGTTCTTGTCCCAGGAACTGTCACTTGGCTGTTCCCTAATGCTTTCAGCGCATGCTGCGGTGGTTTTTTATCATTGTCATTTATTAATGAAAAAGTTGAGCCCTATTGTGCCAGATGCCTTTCAGATGACTGCATGTATTACATCAAGACCTCTGTCAATGGCACTTCTTATCTTCTCTGAAAATGTACCGAGTTATTCTGTGAACACGTGGTGGTGGGCACAGGCTTCTGTACTGAGAAGGCCAGGAGATCACTGTGTTGATGAGGACCTGTGCACGGTCTATAGCTACAGATACCATCCTGTAATTATTTTAGACTCTAATTACCTGGCTGAGGATGAAGTGCCATTTAGTTCTCTCATTGATCAGAGACTGGCTTCTGCAAGGTGTTTCCAGGTACTTGTGAAAGCTCCTTCTCTTGAATTATGGTCAGGAGTCCTTTCTAGGTCTTGTCCCCAAGGGAGCTGGTGGCATAAGCCACTGCCCCTCTACAAGACATGACGTTTGAGCTCTGTTTGCATCTTTTTCTGGCATCTCCTGAACATCCCCTGGGCCCTGCCACAGCTACCTGTGATGGAGAGAGCTGCTGGCTGTGAGGGAGGGTGATTTCCAGGCTGACACTGCCAGCTCTGAGCTCTGGCACTTGCTTATCGTTTAAACACGAGTCTACCTCTGCCATCTTGGCTCAGGATCTCTGCTTCACCCACCAGCATTTGGCAGAGGGTCCCCATCCCACCACACTGCTGTTCCCCACTGTCCCACCACTGGCTGCAGGAGGTGTCTGTGGCTCCTGCAGCAGTGGTGTGGGTGTCTCACCTGGATGGCAGCCCGCGGGCAAACCCAAAGGGCTCTCTGCTGCCTACTCAGAGCATAAGGTATTGCTCTTGGTCTGGCTTCGTGGACAGTTGCAAGTCCCAGCCCCTTGCTCTCTGTGCTTCATCTCTGCTGTGCCAAGGGCACTGCCCTGCCACCTTGCTGGCTGCCTATGCTCAGGTCAAAGCGGGTGGACAGCACCTGCCTGCCAGCAGACCCAGCTGCCTTCTGGGACCCATCCAGGAGGGCAGGTGCCCCCCAGCTGTGCTGCTTTTGGGGCCCTGCAGCTGCAGTAACAACTCATGGGTTTGGCAGGCTAGAGAGAGCTCCCTCCTCTTCCCCAGGGTCGCTTTCTAGGTGAAGGTAAAACTGCCTTTTTTGTTTGGTGGGGTGTTTGTTCTTTGTTTTTAAATCCATACTTTCCTGGTTCCCTGTGAGCCTGTCTGGTTCAGTCCTTGCTGGACAGAGGAGCACTTGTAGGAGCTGTAGGTGGGTGGCAGGGAGGGGGTGCTGAGCTTGTGTGGCTCTTGGATGGCTCTGCACTGCTGTGCCCTTGTCCAGAATTACCCTCCCGGGGCTCTCCTTGCTTGAGCTTACATCAGAATTGTCCCTGCTGTCAGGGGCTCCTGCCTGATCCTGCCCGGCAGCATCAGCATCGCACCCTTCAGTATCACTCCCTTCTTGGGACGCAGTGCTGGTGACACAGATACTTGCATATGGATAGTTATGCTGAAATGAATGGGTTTCTTGCCCATGGACTCCCTGTGGGCTAACACCCAGGCATTGGTTCCCATGGCTAGAACAAGCAGCCAGCTCGTGTCCCCAGAGCCACCGTGTCTCAGCAGCACTCTGCCACCTGCATTGCTCCAGGCGTGTCATGCCATGGCAGCTGGAGCTGCCTGCAGCTCCAGGGCAGCCCTGATGCTCCAGCCCCTGCTAGCGACAGATCCTGCTGGCAGGACCCTGTCTCTGGAAAACCTGCCCAGAAAGACAGTTCGGCCAGGGCCAGCCCATGGCTCAGGGGCTGCATCCTTGTGTGCCCGCGGCACCACCCAGTCAGCCGAGCTCATCTTCTCTTCTGCATCCATCTGCCTTCCTCCTGGGCTGCCCTTTCCTCGTGCATTTGTGGCACGTGTGTGACCGGCAGTTCCATCAGTGCCGCCTCCCTTTGCCTCCAGCTTTTCCACCAGAGAGACCAGGGGACCATGAACTTTTTTTTCCTGAGCGTTCCCTGGCCCTGCTCTCCTCATCATGTCTGTGGCTACCTACAGAGATTGCCTGCTTCATCACATCGTTTGGTGGGATGCTGTTGAGCCCTGGTAGGCGAGCAGGGGTGGACAGAGTCGAAGCTCTCGACCCTTGAGCAGCATCTCCCCGACACTCACCCACCGTGTCCCGTCGCACAGGTCCACTTGCTGAAGGACCAGCTGGCCGCAGAAGCAGCAGCGCGGCTGGAGGCCCAGGCTCGCGTGCACCAGCTCCTGCTCCAGAACAAGGACTTGCTGCAGCACATCTCACTCCTGGTCAAACAGGTGCAGGAGCTGGAGCTGAAGCTGGCAGGGAACACTACCAGTAAGTGCTCCTGACCCTTCCTCTGCCCTTGCAGCTAGCTGGCTCTGTGAAGGACATGCACATGGGTGTTTCTCTTGGGATTTTTTTTCCGGTGGATTTGTGAAGGGGGCTGTTAGTGCCCTTCTGGCCTGGCTCGTGCATGTGCAGCAGGGTGCTTGCGTGCAGCGTGGGAAGGCGCATGGGGAGGCCTGTAAGGACAGGTAGTCACATACATCCATCAGCTGTATATCCACTTTGCCCAGTGGCTGCATGCTCTAGGCCAGCTCCTTACTGGCCCAAGAAGCTCTCCTTGACCTGCCTCTCCAGCAGATGTGCCCATCAGCTCCCTGCAGGAGCTGGGGTGGGAGACAGATATAATTTCATCCTGCAAAACTGGCTCTTTGTTAGCCAACAGCAGTTCCTGGCAACGGGGACACCAAATGAGCCCCTCTATATGGTGGCAGTGTGGAGGTTGACACCCAAATGGCCCCAGACTGTCCTCTGACCAGCCTGCAGCCAGGCATGGTGTCTGGGGGACACCCAGGCAAGCTGGGGTGGCACTGCCTGCCTCACAGCTGTGCCTTTCTCTTGCAGCAGGCTCCCAGGACAGTCTGCTGGAGATCACCTTCCGCTCCAACGTCCTCCCTGTCCTCTGCGACCCGACTACCCCGCAGCCTGAGGACACCCAACCGCCACCACTGGGCCCCAGCTCGGGCTTCCCCAGCACCCTGGGCAGCCCCATAGGTAGGGATGACTGTCTGGTGAAGCTGGAGTGCTACCGCTTTCTGCCGGGCTCGGGGCCGCCCGACCCAGAGCCAGCGCTGGGCAGCCTGGAGCTCATCAAATTCCGCGAGTCGGGCATCGCCTCCGAGTACGAGTCCAACACGGACGAGAGCGAGGAGCGCGACTCCTGGTCCCAGGAGGAACCGCCGCGCCTGCTCCACGTCCAGCCCAGGCAGGACCTGGGTGACAGCCTGGAGGATGAGATCGCAGTGTAGGCGTTGGCAGGAGGTGGTGCAGAGCAGCTGGTACCAGCTGGAGCTGGGGTCCACCCTGGCCATAGCCCCCTGGCCCTGGCAGGGATTGGGCAGCCCAGAGGGAGAGGGAACAGAAGAGGGAGCACGAGGCTCCCGGCGCATGGCTGGGAGATGGAGGTGAGGACAGAGCCGTGCCGAGGGGGTACGCTGGGCATGCTCTGTTCTAGCATGCATAGGCTGGTGTGCTAAGCTGGAGCATCCTTGCTTCCTGTGGGACAGTGAGCTGACAGCTTGTGCTACCCCTGGTCCCCATCCCCCTGCAGGCTGCGTGTGGAGGTCGGGCAGAAGCAAGGGACTCTCTGCTGGATTAGTCACTGGTGATGGTGGGGAAGCAATAAAGTAGAAGAAGGCTTTCACCGGGGGAATGAAAGCGGGCACAGGGCAGTGAGCGGTGACAAGAGGGACCGAAGAGGCAGAGCCAGGGCAGTGAGCAGGGACAGAGCCGCTGGTAGGGGGTCTGGCTCTCTGTGTGGTGGAGAGGGTGGGAGACAAGGTCAGGGCCATGCTAGTGGGTTAGGATTGGTGATGGTGTGCTCTTGGCGTGGGGGCACAAGTACACGTGAGGAGCAAGGGACAGTGAGGATGAGCCTGGTAAGGAGCTAAAGGGGTGAGATGAGGTTGCGCAGGGTGGCTGGGTGCAGGCAGCTCCTGGCAGAGTGATGGTGTTTGTGGCACTTCCAGATGAGCTTTGTCCCTGCCTGAGGCAGGTGGAGGGTGTTTGTGTACTGCCTGCTCCTCTCCAAGGCTCTGGAGTGGAGAGGAAGGCACGGCTTGGCATGGAGCAGGGAGCCAGGGCACGTAGCACATGGGGCTGTGTCATGTCCTTCCCCTCATTGTCCAGTCCTTGGGCTCCTTGGCATGACCACCAGGCTTCAAAGCCTTTATGGTGCTTTCAAGTCATGTTTTGAAGCACATCCCTGCAGCTCTCCCCATCACCAGGAACTCCCGGCTTTGCTTTATAAACAAACCCTCCCATTTCTAAGCAGTTGTTTGCCCCCGGGCTGGGGCTGGGGATGCAGTGCTGGCATCGGCCATGTGCAGGGACACACGCCATGTGCAGGGACACATGCTTGCTGTCCCTCGATAGAGTGACCTGCTGGTGTCTGCAGGAGGGCTCCTTCACGTCTCTGGTTTGCACTCTCAAAAAAAAATTAATCCAAGATCTCAGGATCCCTCACCAGGCCCCAAGATGTCCACAGCTGAGAGCCGCCTATGGGGCCCTCCAAGGGATCCAGAGCTTGTTTCTTTTCTGTGAGCACATTTATCAGCTGCCTGTTGCTGCAGCCTCTAAGAGGCCACGTCTGAAAGGGTATGAACCAGAGTCCTGATGTCCTCCCTTCTTGTGGAAACACTCGACAGGGTGGGGGTTGGCACAGTTACCTTCCTCCCCATCCACCCTCCTATCCTGCTTCTGCTTTGCTTTGTTGATTCCCTCTGCTGTCACCTTCACTAGCTCTGTATCTGCTAGATCTGCCTGCAACTAACCCCTAGCTGAGCATCTCCCAGAGATGAGCTCTTGCTGCGGAGGTAGGTCCATCGCTTCTTTCTGCTCTGGTCCCCTTGGGACTGAGGGCTGCTGAGGAGTGAGATGTGGGTGCGACCCACCTCCCCAGGGTCAGTACAAGCTGTGCCATGTGCCCTCCACCACAGGAGGAGGCTGGATGCTCTGAGGATCTAGAAAGTCCTAGTGGGAAGAAAGGACGTGTTTCAGTGTCCCCACCAGTGGTCTGGTGTCCAGGGAACCCCACCACACTAGCCACAGAGGGGGCAGAGCAGAAGTGGGTGCTGGTTGCAGGGTGTGCCAGGTGCTCCTGTCCTCTGGCCATCAGTACCTCCATATACCCTGTCCCGTGCCACTGTGTGCCAGCCCCTCTGCTGGGGATCCCAGCATCCCACTGCCACTTTGCAGCGACTGGAGATGAAGGCACGGTGTGGGAGCTGGTCCCTGACAGGAGAGAGAGAGAGATGGGGACAGCAGCACACAGGACATGGCATGAGAAGGGTGTGGGTGAGCTTGGAGAGGGACTTCCATGTGGGCAAATGGGTTGTGCAGGAGAGAGGGTGGCAAGAGTTTGGCCATACGCACAGGCAAATGGAGAGCCCAGCAGGAGCAGCAGCAGGCTGGAGGTCTCTTCCAGGCTGGGCTGCCTCAGAAAGCAGCAAGGGCTGAGACATCTTCTCAGCCATTGCTCCTGCCCGTCCCCTCTGTACATGCGCAGCCCGGGTGCTGCCCCTCAAGGAGCTGTCAGGACCAGCTGCAGGCTTGGGCTCCTGCCCAGCACTCGCCCAGAGGGGCTGGTGGTGGGTGCTCTGGGGGCTGCGGGGGTGCTGTTGGAGTTGGGTGGGACCCTGGTAGCATCCTACTGCACCACATGTGTACATGTGTAAATGATCCTCCTCCAAACTCGGCGCTGCCTCCAAGACGCCTCTCTAGCCTCTCACTTTTGTTATGGACCTTGACCAGGGATTTATAGCTATATTTTTTGTCCTTTCTTTTCCTACAACTGTCGTGTTACTAACTGTTGACTCTATCTGGGAAGCCAATCTGTCAATGTAAGTGCACTTAACCTTTGGGTGTTGTCGTTAGTTGACTGGCTTTTGCTAAATAAATCTTTCTATTTCTCAAGGCTTTCTGTTGTCTCTTCCTTCTCGCTGATTCTCTCTCTGTACTTCTCTTCCTCTCCACGCTGGGAGGCAGCACCAGTGGTAGCACCCCTTGGCCATGCACAGATGCCCTCCAACCTAAGCATCCTCCCCCGTGGGACCCTTGCTTGTGGTGACAGCTACAGGCTGCCCCCAAGAGCAAGGTGCCCCAAACATTGCTGGGAGTGGAGAGGTTTCAGTCTTCCCCTTCACCACTGCACAGCACAGGCTCATCTCAGGGCTGACCCAACACCTCGAGGGAGCCGGGCGGGTTCCCAGCATCTGCAGGGCTCCCCACAGGCACGCAGAGATGCTAAAAGCAGTGCTCTCAGAGGCTGGGGAGATTCTTGCCTGCTGGAGAAGAAAAAGTCAGGAAGAGCCTCTCTTAAAGGATGGCATAAGTGTTACATAGGCAAGAGCAGTGGGCAAACAGGGCTGGCTGCTCCTGAACTGATTTATTGTGCCGCTGACAGGAGCGATGGAGCAGTGCCCTCCCGCGGCAGCTGCCCGGCTGGTGGGCCTACACGGGTGCCCTGGGCACTGCGGTCTCCTGTGCCCTCTGCTCCTTCTCCCTCAGGACCTTGAGCTTGCGGTAGAACGCCTTGCAGCTGTAGCCCTCCTGGGAGCTGTTCTGGATGTGGTTCTTGATTGACCACAGCGTGGGGAAGATGCGGCAGCAGGACATGCACTGGTAACCACCCTGGGGCACTGGGTACCCCTGGGAAGCTTTGAGGATGTCCTGGACCGTGATGCTGGTTCTGGTTCTGCTGCTGGACAGCCCCTCCCTCTCAGGGTTCTGGGGTTCATCTGAGGAACCAGAGGAGCTGATGATCTCTGAGGGGTCATCAGACTCCTGGGTGCTGGTGGCCCAGCTGGAGAAGAGGCTGCTCAGGTGCTGCTGGGTGACTCCTTTGGTGCATATGTGGTAACTGTAGGGCGAGAACCAGGGCCGGTAGATGGTACAGGAGTGGGCAGGGAGCTCACTGTTCGGTGGGGCTGTGGGGCCACAGGCTGCAAAGGAAAGGCCCTGCAGTCAGGCGAGTGTCCCTCTAAGAGCCCCTCCGCCCACACGCTTGGGAGTGGTGCTTGGGACCCTTCCTCTCTGTCTCTGTGGGATGCAGAGGTGGCTGGCTCTGTCCCAGCACAGCCCCCTGTCAGGGAGGGTATCACTTCTCCCCCCATGGGACGCAGGGTAGAGATGGGCACAGGATGCTAGTGCGCACCAAGGTACTGGCACAGCACAAGGCTCACCCAGCAGCCCACTGGAGTCATCTGATGGGGAGCTGTCCTGGTACGGAGGCAGCGATGGTGGGGCCGAGCTGGCACGCCCAAGGGCATCACCCACAGCTTTGCGGATTTCTGCTGGGAAGATGGGGGAGAAACCAGTGTAGCTCAGAGTTGGGATGTAACTGTAGAACCCCATCTGATCACCGGAAAGCACCTGCTGCCACCCAGTCCCCTTTCCCCACCCACACAGGAGGACATGTCCACCCAAACCCCTCCAAGCCCATCTGCCCACAGACCCTCACTGTGCTGCAAGAGGCTGAGTGATGCCGTGGCCGTGCCCAGGACGTGCAAGGGGGAGTCTTCCCCCCAGGCTGTGCCAGCTGCCTGCACCCCTGCCGGGCCACAGCTGGTGAGGCCCAGGTTATCAGGCAGGCTGGCAGGTCCTAAGGAGCATGGGACCTCCAGACTTCTTGTCTTCCTGCTGCAGTGCATGGCCTCGATGGAAACAGTGGGCAGGACAAAGCTCTCCATCACCCTTGCGTAGCTGGTGTGTGGCTCCTGCGCCATGGTACCCGTGCTGTCATTGGCTGCTATCACAAAGGGGTGATGTCACGTGTGTAGGGTGCACAGGGGAATGCTCAGCCACCAGGATCTCCAGGGAGCTTGACCCGCACAATGGGACAGCCAGCCTGGGCTGGAGAGGCAGCCTTGGTGCGGTGGGCAACATAGGCTGGAGGTGCCCCCAGAGAACCTCCTGCTGCTTCATGGGTGCCTCGTTGATAAGGGCCCCACAGGAGTCCCAACTCCTCAGCCAGCATGGCAGGACTGGGCAGGGCGTCAGCAGCACGTCTTGCCCAGCAGTGGGGAAGGGACAGACCCACTGTCCCCTTGCTTTTCCCTTGGTAAATCCTCTCTCTCTCTCTCTTTCTTTCTTTCCACAACCTGCTTCCCAAGTTGCTTGGTTTCAGGTAAGAGATGCTCTCGGTGTATGGGCAGTGCCAGTGTGGAGCCTGGGGCTTGCTGCTATCCCATCTTGCCCCATGCTGTCCCTACTGCATGCACTGCCTTATGCAGCACTGGCATAGCCCAGTTGCCCAAAGCCTCTGCCGGGCTGCAGGAGCAACTTCCCTGTCCCCCAAGTTGTGTTCCTATTCTGTGTGGGGTCAGGAGCTGTGGGGCAGCTCTGGGACGTGCTGTCCTTTCCGGGATCTCCCCTCCAGCCTGACTCATGGCCCATCTCTGTTCCTTTCCCCCACCAGTGGACCAGAGCATGTTTGAGAACGCCAGCGCCAGCACGGCACCCACCCCCCGGCCGCAGCACCTTCCCGTCGCGGCAGGCGCCCCGCCACAGCCCTCCCGCCCCGCTGGCAGCCAGCACCTCCGCAACCTGGGCAAGGCCATGGGCGCCAAGGTGAACGACCTCCTGCGCCGCAAGGAGCCGGCCGGCCTCCCCAGCGTGGGGGTGACGGAGGTGAACGCCAGCGCTGGGGCCATGCTGGGCACGGGACAGCCGGCTAGCGAGGACGAGTGAGTGTCCCCACCCCACTGCAGGGCTGCTGGAAGGGCCTCAACGTGGGGCTGTATGTGACTTCTCTGTGCTTGCAGGGCTGTGGGGGGGCTGGATGCCTTTCCCCGGCTGGACCCCCCACCACCCGTCACCAAGAAGCGGACGCCACGTGCCCTGAAGACCCCACAGGACATGCTCATTGCACCGCAGCCGGCGGGGACCAGCCCAAGGAGCAGCACGGAGGAGCCTCCCGAACCGCCCGCAGCCCACTCTGACCCTGCAGAGGAGCAGGTGGGGATGAGGGACCCATCCCCTCCAGAGTGCTCTGGCATCCCCAGTGTGATGGGCAGTGCAGAGCCCAGTGGGGACCAGCCCACCGGTGCCCTCCCTGTGCCCGACCTCATCCATAAGGGCAGCCTGGAGAGCCAGTGGCGAGCAGGAGAGAGGGACACCGAGACGTCTCCCCACATAGAGAAGCCCTCCCGGAGACCAGTGCTGGAGTACGAGTCACCGGGGAGCATGGGGTGTCCAGAGCCACGTACCTCCGGCTGGGAGGTGGAGGGTCCCCATCCTGACCTACTGTCCTTTGAGTAGCAGTGGGGGAGTCTCAACAGGGGCACCATGGGGGCTGGCTCTCCCAAACACGTCTCTCACTCCACTTGCCTTTTTTAGGGTCACTGTTTTGGAGAGTGGGGAGCCCCAGGGTGGCAGGAGCCATTGCTGCCCCAGCATGGGGTGTGGGGAGCTATGACACCCCACTGCTCCCCAGATTCACAGGAGGTGCACAGCCTGTCCTGCTATGGCTTCTGCAGCCCCATCCCAGGCCTGTTCACCCTGGCCAGTGCAAAGCTCCTGCATCCTGGGGCCACACTGAGCAGGGGATCAGTGTGGGTTCATTCAGCAGCCCAGGTTCTTGTGCATGGGTGCAGAAACACCAGCTTGCCCCCAACCCTGTCAACTGTTCTGGGAGGAGTGTCCCATGAGTGTCCTGCACGGTTCCCCATATCCAGGCTGGCTGCCTCGGCCCAGACCCTGTTTCACCTTAGATCATGTGCTTGCTGAGATACCCCGTCTTGAGGTGCCAGCAGGTTCACACAGCCCTAGTGCCAAGGAGCTGGGATGGCAGATGTCCTCAAGGCCTTATCTGGGTGCTGACCCCTTGGCATTAGTCCTCCCAGGGCCATCTCTCTTTGCAGCATAGCCCCAGCCACAGGAGACCCACTTATGGCATGGGTTCTGTTGAGGGGCTGTGTGGCTGCTGGCCCGTGGGCTCCAGCAGGCAGCCGAACTCCCTGTGAGACCCCTCTCCAGCTCCAGCTCCTGTTTGTTTCTTGGTCTCACTCCGGCCACCATGGACTGGACCGATCTGCCCAGGCAGGCAGTCCGCTCCGTGCGGGCCAGCACCACTGCTCTCCTTTGTTTCCTGGAACAGTGGTGTCTTCACGAGACTGGGACTCAAGAAGCCATGCAATGCTCTGATACTGCTCTGTGATTATTTCCCTGTGAATTATTAGCCAGGTTAGCCAGCCTGTGGACTCCTGGGCCAGTGCAAGGAAGCAGCTGTGAGGGGGCACTTTTTGCTTAGTGCTTTTACATGCCTCCTCCCCACAAAGGTGGGTTTGAGAGGAAAAGCTCACAAGATTGTATTTGGGCTGGAGGAGGCTAGGAGTTCATGGATGGAGCATCTCTGCTCACATCTCCTCTTGGGCTATGCAGAGTGATTGGGCTGCAGAAATGCCTTCCACCACCAGTACCTTCCTGATGAAGGCCATGAGCGTGGGTCCCTTTGCCCCGGGAGTGGCCACCATGCCTTCTTGCCCCTCGGCATGCTTGGTGCCACAGTGGCGCTGGGGAAGGCCCCACTGAAGAGCAAAGGAGATGCAAGAGACGCAGAGCCCCCGGCCAGCCGGCGATTGGTGCTGAGGAGTTAACACACCCCATGGATGCTGCGGCTGGGTATCACTGTGCGTGGCCAATGCCACCCCACAGACAGAAATCTGTGTGTGCGTGTGTTTCTGCGTGTGCTGCCCTGACCTGCTCTGCATTTGTACATGTTGATAGAAATAAGGGCTCGGAGACGCTCTTTGAGGGACCAGCATCTTCCAGCCCTGCTGATCACAGGGCAACCTCACTGCTGGTCCAGTCCCTCTATTTATGTTGTCTAGGGCATGTGCGTAGTTTGGGACAAAAGATGCAGATTGCACAATAAATATATTTTTCCTCCCCCCCCCCTTCTTTTTTCCTCCCCACTGCCACGCAGCAGTCACCCGATGGGAAGGGGCCGCCTGCCCCAGCTCGGTGTGGCCCCGAAGCCCCGACGAGGCTGGGCACTGCCGGTGGCTCCTGCAGGGGGGCCCGTGCAGCTGAGCGGCGCCGGGAAAAGCTGCCCTCCCGTGCCTGGCTGGCTGGGGTAGGCGACCGCCCGGGACGACGGGCCCCGCAGCCTCACAGCCACGGAGTCACGGGAACCGGCCCCGAGCTGCGCTGCCGGAGGCCTGACACCTGCAAAGGGCACCCCGGTCCCGGCAGCCGGGGACCCCGACAGGCCTCAGGCTGAGGGGATGGGACCCTCGGGGGTGCTGAAGCGGCCGGGCAGCCCCGGTTGGTGGCTGGGTTGAGGAGAGGAGCCCCCGGCGGCACCGGGAGCCGCGCACCCACCAGGGCTCCGCTCCCCGGGGCCCGGAGCGCCGCGCCAGGCCCGCCCCGCGCTGCGGGAGGGGAGGAGCCTCCGGGCGGCCCCGCCGCCGCCCCGCCCCGTTTCCGGTGTCATGGCGGCCGGAGCGCGGTGGCGACCGGAGCCGGGGCCGGAGTCGATCGTGCGGCAGCGGCGGGGCAGCGGGAGCGGCGGGGGGGCGATGTAGAGGCGGGACGGCGCCATGTCGGGGTGCGTGTGGGGCGCGGCGCCGCTGCTGGAGGCGCTGGGCCGGCTGTGGGAGGTGCAGGCGCCGCTGGGCAGCGGTTCCTCGGCCTCCGTCTACCGGGTGCGCTGCTGCGGGGATCCGCGGGCCCCCCCCGGCGCCGTCAAGGAATTCGTGCCGCCCCCGCCGCGGCCCGGCCCCGCTCGCCGCCCCGGCGCCCGCCCGCCCGCCGCTGACTGCGCCGAGTACGGCTTCCGCAAGGAGCGCGCCGCTCTCGAGCACCTCCGCGGGCACCGCAACATCGGTAACGGCACCCAGCTCCCCCCCTCCCCCCAGCCTGGGCACCTCCCTCACTCACCCGCTCCCCGACCCCGGGATACCCCTTTCTCCTTCCTAACCCCCCCCAAGGCTCCCGCAGGGGAAACTGGTGTCTCCGTGCGGGAACCCCCCCGCAGCCAGGAAAGGTACCCCCTGCAGTCAGGGGATCCCCAGCCCCGGTGGGATTGTGGGCTCCCTCACCCCGCAGGCTGGGCTGGAGACCCCCCGATGAGTGTGCCCCTCGGATTGGCCCCCCTGGGTGAGCAGGTTTGAGGGGCCCCTGTCTAGATGTGTCAAATCGGTGTTCCTGCGATGGGTGCTTCCTGATACCTCCTTGGGGCAGCCTCCTGGGTACCCCACCCCTGGGCTGGGTGCCTGCAGGACACTCCCCTGGGGTGGGCAGGAGCAGGCAGGAGATGGGTAGGCAGAATAGGTGGCTGCAGGCAGGGCACCCTGAAGTCCTCTGTTGGGCAGGGCTGCCCAAGGTGCCCCTCAAGAGCTGTACTGCCTATGGGGCAACAGCAGGGTGGTCTCTGCCCACCAGCCTGCCTGGCTCTGGCAGGAGCCCCTGGGCTGCCTGCGTGCCTGGGAACAGGCTTGGGAAAGGAGCAAGCCCACATTTGGAGGCAGCAACCTGAAGCTCCCAGGTCCTCCTGTTGTTCATTTTTTTTTTTGCCTCTGCAAAATGCTTTTTAATGCTGTAATAGACTTGGACATCCAGACAGAACTTAGATTCTCACTGTGCTGTGTTGGTCATGGTGAGAGACTGGCAGAATCACAGAATTACTGAGGCTGGAAAAGCCCTCTGAGATCACCACGTCCAGCCTATGACCTGACACTGCCACATCAGCCAGACCATGGCACTAAGTGCTACATCCAGCCTTTCTTTAAACGCATCCAGGGACAGTGACTCCACCACCTCCCTGGGCAGTCCATTCCAATGTCTCAAAGAGAGCAGTACTACCTCCATTTTACCCACCAGGACCTGCTTATCCATGTCCTGGAGATTGTCCTTCTGAGCAGGGGCACCCAGCCCTATCTCCTTAGCAGAGCCTGGTGGGGTGTTGTGGGACCAGCCTGTGCTCTGAAGCCTGTAAGAGTCACATGACTGTTTTTCCCTTGCTGCTTCCTCCTGAAGTTTGGCTCTCCAGCTCTCCGAACATCACACTTTGTAAAACAGAGGAGCTGCCTCCTGCGGCTTTTCTGGTCTTCTGAACAGCAGTGGAGAGCAGTGGAGCATGCTGACCACGTAATTGCTCATTACCAATGCCTGTCAATGTGTCTCACCGTAGTGACGCTGTATGGCGTGTTCACCAACCACTACTCTGCGAATGGCCCATCTCGCTGTCTGCTCCTGGAGCTGCTGGACATCAGCGTGTCTGAGCTGCTGCTGCACTCCAGCAACCAGGGCTGCTCCATGTGGATGATCCAGCACTGCGCCCGAGATGTTCTTGAAGCCCTGGCTTTCCTGCACCACAAAGGCTACGTGCACGCAGACCTCAAGCCACGCAACATCCTGTGGAGCGCAGAGGAAGAGTGCTTTAAGCTCATTGACTTTGGACTTAGCTTCAAAGAGGGGAATCAGGTTTGGAATATGCTGCTCTCAAAGTAGTTGGCTCTGTGTTGAGTTGTGTGGGTCTGTGATGCTTTCTGCTTGTGTGTATAGGACTTGACATGACCAGATCAGAGTAGTAGCTGAGCTGGTGCTGAGGGTTTCCTGGACAAGGCAAAAATGTTGTCTGGTCCCAGAAACAGAAGCTCCTGTTCCCTTTCTCCTTGTATATCTCTGCTTTCTGTTGATGTCTTTGCTTTTGAGCTACACATGACCACAAATTCCATAGTTGATCATGCACTGGAAAAAGCGGTGTCTCAGCTTCCTGGAAAGTGTGCTAGTTTTTACGTGGTCAGATGGTGGGAGCACACAGATCTATAGAATTTCCTTTTATCATTTCTTATATATAGTAGCAATCCAGACTTCACCATAAGCTTCCCCAGTCAGTTGTATTATCTCTGTCAGTGTCCTTTTGCTTATCCTATTTTCAGCAGCTTCCCATTTTCAGGAATTCTGGGTGTTTCTTTCCCATGTCATTGTCTTGATGAAAGCCCACGCTCAGGCTGTGAGTAGGCAGTGTCCATTCCTTACACTGGAATGACGTGGCAATGGCATGGAATGGCATGGACAGATCTCTGCCTGTTCTGCTCTGCTTTTCCCATTTGCTCGGCTTTCACTCCCTCCTCATGCTGTCACTTTTCTTGTTTCAGTGATACTGAGTTTTCCAAGTTTGTCCTTGGCCTTTTTATTCTCTTCCTTGGCCTCTGATGAGAGCAGAGAGCCTCCAGAAGTTCTGCTGATGGCTTGGTAGAGCTTTTCACCCCTCCTCTCTGGGTAACTGCCTGTGAGGGGATATCAGTAAAGATTTTTCATCAGGTAGTCTCTTAGCAAAGTTGCCTTTAATTACAGGGTGATGGGCAGTAAGTCTAGTGAGCAAGCTGTGATTTTTCTGTACAGACATTGTCCTTACTTGTCCCTAATCCACACACTGTACTCATTTAGAGATTTTTAATTCATACACTTTTTTTTTACTGGTGTACCTGGTGCTGATGGTGCAGTCTGCTGCTCTGTGAACATCAGAGGGTTGTGTGGGTGACCTGCCCCTGAATTCTTTGGTGCAGGAGTTGGTTTTAATGTCAGTACGCCTTAACTCCTCTGTATTGTCTTCAGTTCTCCCACATTCTTGGCTGAAACTTGTTTGTGCTGGTAATCTGTTGCTGTCTGTCAGCAAAAAACATTCTCCTGGTGTCCTGTGTCTGATGCAGATTTATTTTTTTTCCCTTTAGGTCAGTGTTTTGCTGCTTGCTCTGTGAGTTGTTTCATAACACTTGATCAGGTGTTTTATTTGCTTCTATGTTCCTTCCTATCTGTTTTCTTGAGGCTGAGTTTCCTTTTCCCATTCTCAGAAGTACGCTGACTGTACTGGTGAACCTTCTGACCCTGCTTTGAATGTGCACCCAGTGCTGGCTTCCCCTCACCACCCCTGCCTTGGGCAGCAGTATATGTGCATGGTTTCCTTATCCGAGTCAAGACTGTACTAGCTCTATTTGTGACAACTCTGCCAAGCTTATCCTTGCTTAACTTTTCCTGACATTGCGGTTTTAACAGAGAGTGGCTGTACGTAGAGCAAGGTCTTGGCCACTTACATCTCTCAAAATGCTTTAGATGGTAGCAGTGAAATTCTACCTCGCAATTTTGGCTGGTGACACTGACCACAGTGTTTTCTCTATCTCTAAATGTGGTTTGGTGGGGCTGCTAAACTGCTGCTTTTGCCATGCTCTAGGTTCTGCTCTTTGCTGATCGGAGGAGAGATGCTGATGAGCAATTTGCATATATATTTTTTTTTTTTTTTAAGTTTATTAAACACTTCTGACTCTGTTGCCTGAAAATGTGTTCTGAAAACTTCATTTTCAGTACGAGAAACAGGTAATTTTGGTTTGAATGTTTTCCTCTGGTAAGAATTCCCAGTCCTGCACCTTATCCAGGAAGCAGGTTTGCATATTCTTTCATTCCTTGATTTGCATCAGCATATCTAAAACAAGCCTTCCTGCATGAAAAAGATGCAGTGTGCAGTTTGTCTTCGGACACCTACAAGACCTGGCTAGTGGAAGCCACAGCTGACTGACTGGGTATCGACTGTGAGCAGGAGGCTGGACTGGAGACCTTCCAAGCAGCCCCTCCAAGCAGCACTTGTGTGATTCGATAATTTCCTGGTTTCCTTCAGGCAGCCAGCCTGTGGGCATTTCATTGTGCTCTGCCGGCCACAGCAGCTGGGCAGGTGTTGATTGCTGCAGCGCTTCTGGCTGCGAGGGGCAGAAGGGAGAGCTGCGTGGGAAGCGGCTTGGATAATTTGTCTCGTCTGAGAATTAGGTGCCTGCTTTGTTCTTTTAACATTTTGTTCCAGAGAACACCCGTACTTGAATCATGGCAGCTGTTACTGGTCCTCACTGTTCAGAGCGGCCTCTCAGTGCTCTCATGCAGCTGACATGGAATTGTGTTGTGGGTGTCCAGCCCTTATCCTGAAACTCACAGCATCCTCTGCACTTAGGAGAGATTAATGGTCCAGTCCGCACTCTTCCTCCCAAGCCTCTTCCTCCCAGCAGTGCTGTCTGTCAGAGAGACCAGATGTTAGTGGGATGCCTGCTGTTCTGCTGGGAGACATTTTCTCTTCCAGTGTTGATTTTTTTCCTTCTCAATACAGCAGTGTAGCGAGTTGAACTGCCTGCCTGACACGAGCAGCTGTATGATGCCTTCTGTCAATTTAGCCATAGTATTGTGGTGACCCTGTGAGCCTCTGTGAACTCATTTAAGGATAGAGTGAAGAACCCGCATCGGGAAAATTAACTTTTGCTATGCGTTTGATCTTCTGTAGGATGTGAAATATATTCAAACAGACGGGTATCGGGCTCCAGAGGCAGAACTGCAGAACTGCCTGGCACAGGCAGGGCTCCAGAGTGAGACGGAGTGTACCTCTGCTGTGGATCTGTGGAGTCTGGGAATAGTTTTACTGGAAATGTTCTCAGGAATGAAACTGAAACATAGAGTCCAATCTCAGGAATGGAAGGTGAGAGCCGCTTGCAGGCATTTTTGTTTGCACCAAACAAGTCCTCCCACTTCTTGTTTGTAACCTGGGTTTGTGAGGTAGCACCTGGCAACTAGAGAGTGTTTCCCCGATGTTTCTCTAATCCTATTGCCTGGAGAACTAATCCAGAGCCTTAAAGAGCCTCCTGCCCTTTGGGGCTGGCGTGTCTGAATGCTGCCTGTGTTCAGGTTACTGAAAGCTGAGGGTTCCGGGACTCTGTGTTTGGAGCCTGTCTCTGCCAAGACTCGTGAGGTGGGTTGTGCTGGCACAGAAGGAAGAACGAAATGGATGGCTGATGGCTGCCAGTTCAGCAGTGCAGTGACAGAAGAATTATTTGCTGGGTTTAGTCTAACGTTAGCTCTAATTTGGGGATCTTCTCGTAAGTCTATATCCTGAGAAAACAAGAGGAAGATTATGTTGTGAGCCAGGAGCCTGGTTCTGTTGAGTGTGAAATAGTTTTGCTTTGTGCTCCCCTTCCCATTAAGAGTATCCTTTCGGCATCATGACATCCATAGCAATTTTGCCTGCACATGGAAATCCCAAGCTTTGACACAAGCAGACAGGAAAAACTTCATCTGATGTGGACCTGCTGGTTTAATGCTTAAGGTTGGAGCATTGGAGGTCTCTCACAAATACCACAGTGCATCCAGTCCAGAAAATGATGGGATATTGCAAGCTTTGCACTGGTCTTTTTTTTTTTCTTTCTTTCTTTTTTTTTGTTGGTGTTCTTTCCCCTCCTTAAGCACAGTTTCTTTTTCTTTCCAGACAAATAGTTCTGCCATCATTGATCGCATATTTGCCAGTGAAGGGGTGGTTAATTCAGCCATTCCAGCTTATCACCTCAGAGACCTTATCAAAAGGTATCTTACCATATTTACTAACTGTTGCCTAAAGATGTGTTCTGTAAAGTCTTGTGCCTTGCTCTTGGTAACTTAGAGCCCACAGATCACACTTTAAAAAATAAAAATCAGAATCTCCCTAGCACTGTGCCTCTTGATATCATGTACCAAGTACAAGCCTTAGCAGAGATGCTTCAGCTCCTCTGATTCTGGCACAGTTTGGAGTAAGCACATAAAGAATATCAGTCATCGTGTTCATCATTTTCTGTTTCAGCACTTTCCACTTCCTGCCAGTGAGGTTATATTTGGGGGAAACTGGAGACTTTGCTGCTTTAGAGGAGTACTGGCAGAAGCAAGTGGGGGGACAGACAATGCTGCTTCTCCACTGCTGTCAATATTCAAATGCAGTTGTGCAGCTCTCTACTGAGACGTCTGCCAAGGGTAGGTGAAGCTGGAATGTGCCATGTTCCTTGTGGACTTGGGAGTGAGCAACTTGGTGCTGGGAGACATCAAGAAGCAAAGCCTACTGTACCATGTACCCACCTGCTTTCAGGAGATCCTTCTGGTGTGCTTTAGCTGTGCATTGGAAGACATGCTTCTCAATCTTCCCTTTGTACCATAAGCACCCCAAAGATAGGGTATTCCTCTGTCCTGGCTTCCAGCTCGAGTTGAATTTGTTGATGAGGAATGTCACATGCAAGAACATAAGGATGTCTTCTCTTCCAGCATGCTTCATTGTGACCAAGGAAAGCGAGCCTCCGCCGAGAAGGCTTTATGCAGCCCGTTCTTCAGCATTCCTTTTGGTAAGCTGTGCATGTCAACCCTGCTTGTGGCTTTCTCGGCATGTCCTGGAGCAGCACAGAGCGTGGTTAAATTGTGGTGTTTCTTGTTGTGGCCTCATTGCTCCTCCTTTGTTCTTTGTGGAGCTCACCAGCCCTCTGTGGTAGCACAGCAGGCAGGTCAGAGCAACTCCGGAGCTCGCAGTGCTGCCCTGCCCCTCTAGTCCTGTGGGCTGTCACTTTTCCTTGGTTGGATTCCCATTAAATTCTGACCAGCTCAAACTGACCAAGAGTGTATTGGCAGCAGCATTCATCTGAGGGGACAGAAATCACCAAGGTGTCCACCTAATATTATGACTCTTCGGGTGTTTTTGAAGAGCACAGTGCTATTTATGGTGAGTTTGGTTTCTCTTATAGCCAGCATTTCCCTGTTCAGAAGCCAGCACTGTGAGTGATTAGGGCAGTGGCTGGTTGTAGCATCTGCCTCTTCTGCACAGGGCAAATAGTGCCAGTGTTTTCTCATGATGTGAACCTATTTTCACAGTGGCCAGTTGCCTATTCTGGTGCCTGTGTGTCAGGTCATGGACAAATGTCACTGTCACTTTCATCTGGCACTTTCTCTTCAATTTAATAAAATTGTGATGTTTCCCAGGGCCCCCACCATGTGGGTTGCAGGCTGTCAGCAAAAGATGGGCTGAGACTACCCTGTTCAGGCTAGTACTCCTCCCTGTTTTCTGTTCCAAACACAACACAGTAGCATTCTCCAAAGCTTGTCTGCTTTCAAGAAACCAGTGAAGAGCTCTGCATCCAGCTTTTCTGCAGCATAAAATAATGCTTCAGGCACCCAGCTTCTGGCTGGGCTAGCATTTTCCTTTGAATCTTAGCCCTGCTTTTCTTAAGCTGCTTGGTGTGCCTTGCAGTGAAGGTTGTTAAATATTGCCTCTTGAGATCATGTCAAGGTAGTGGTGTTCCCGTGTGTTAGGCAAAGGCAACAAACTTGTTCCTATTTTCAGACTTTGCTGGCATCTCAGAAACTGGGACTGTTGTAAGCAAAGCCACCTTCTGTGGCTGAACCTTGCAGCCAGTATTGCTTTAGAGCAGAGGGAATAGTATATGGGCAATGCTTTCTGGTCTAGTTTTAAACACACAGACCTCTAACTGTACCTAAGAAGGTGCTTCTGTGATTAGTGCTACAAGTTTATATAATAGCTTCAATTTTTCTTAGTTCTCTTTCCTGGTTCTCTTTTTTTTTTGCCAAACATGTACGTACGCTTGTCTGCACAAAGAAGCATTTACTGGTGCTTTTCTAGGAAGTCAGAAAATTATGTGTAATTGCCTTTCACTTGAACACGCTTTTTCTGTTTAGAGCAAAGACAGCTGAGAATGTCTTTCCTTGTCATTTACAGACAGGTCCTGACTTTCCAGTTCATCAACTTCTTTCCTGAGCTCCTTGCAGGCTCTGCTGTCAGTGTGGTTGGTATCACCTGGCACTTTGATGAGGAGCCGAGGGGCTGGGCAGAAAGTACCTCCTAGGGCAGAAGAGTATTGTGAGAAGTGCATTTATCACTCGATTGCCAGAAGACCAGATGGCTCTGAATCCTAGGGGCTGGTTTGTCTCCCTTCCTGAAAAAATATGTGAATAAAGGACAGACTTATTTGAATAAAAGAAGTAGCATGTAAGACCAAGGAGACACTTAAATGTTCTTTCAGTACCCAGTCCATCTGATGTTGCATCTTGGTTGCCAGCCGTCCTGTGGCAGAACAGCCGCGGAGGTTTGCTTGGAGCTGGTTATCTGAATGCAGCACCTTTCTTCGAAGGGTTGTCCCTGGGTGCTGTCTGGGCATCGTCTGGACTGATAAGGCTTCTAAGCTTTTCATAAGGACTCTTTTATGACAGACAGAAGGAGATTTATAGTGTGTGTGCTTGCCTATCATCTCCTCTTGCTCTATGAAATAACGTCTCTCTGCACCTGGCAGAGATGTCAGCTCACCCACATGTATTGTTTGCTTACCTTGGAAAAATATTTCCGAGGAAATAATACCCCAGTGTCTTTGCAGATGTAGTTAGAAGGCTCGGAGTGAAGAACTGGAGCCATTTCCTCCCTCACAGTTGAGTGGGAGCACTGTTCTGTTATTGTGTTGGGCTACTGTGGCTGCCAGTACAAATAAAAACATAAAAACTCTCCAAGTACAGCAAGTTGGGATCCCAGAACTTAAATTCATGACCGGCCTGACAGTCCCTTTCAGGAACACGGAAACAAGCTTTTCTTGCTGGAGAAGTGACACTGTCCCTGCTGCTTTGTATTTGTCGAGGACTGGATGTCCTCTCGGATGTGACAATCGCCGTTGGCGTTAGTCTGTCCACCTTGGCTGTTTCCTCCTACAACCATATCCATGCTGTGCTGTTCCAGGCCATCCTGGAGCTGCCTGTTTTCTAGAGCCAAGCACCCCATGGCAGTGGGCTCTATTTTGACTCCTGTAAAATTGTTCACAGGGTCTCTGCTCCCCCACCTTGTGGCCATGCCTCATTCTACAGCATGATGTTGTTCAAGTAAATAAGTAGCTTTCCCCATTTCTGTTGCAAGATTTTACAGTGGCCTTCAAAAAAGTGCATTGCACTTGATTTTGAAAGGGGGGAGGTTTACATGGTGTTTATGAGAGAACTGAAAGATATCCCAGACAGACCTGAGGCTTGTGCCTTAGTATAGCTTAAGAATTGGAGTTGCAGAAGCTGACTGGCCTGTTCCCAGCTCATCTGGTAGCAGTAACAGGAGAGGCAGGTTGCCACGCAGTTCTTTCATCATCTTATCAATTCACATCTTTCATCTTCACATCAATTTCTGAATCTGAGCTAAGCAGACATAGCTCTAGTCTTAATTTCTACTAGCTCTGTAGTTTTAAAAGCAACTTCAGAGTCTGGCCTCAGTATAATTGCAGAGTGCAGTGAACCCTTAGGAAGAGTCTCTCAGTGCACAGGGGAAGGTAAGTTGGAAACGGACAATACAGGCAGTAAATTCAGGTATAGTGGAGAGAAGCAAAACTGTTCTGCAAAGAGCAGTTAAGTACTTGTGTATGATAGTACATACTGAGTCAACTTCCCATTTGCTTTCTCATTTGGACTTTGCTTTCTTTTCTCTAATTCTGTGGGTGTCAAACAGCTCCCCATATTGAAGATTTGGTGATGCTCCCCACGCCCGTGCTGAGGCTGCTGAATGTTTTAAGCGATGCTTCTCTGCAGTGCGAAGAAGAGTATGAAGGTTGGTGCAAGCTGTGCAGTTCCCTTACAGCAGTGTCATCTTACATACCCTGTTTTGTTTGGCTTTGGGGATGCAAGAGCAAGGAGAGGAACGATTACTAGGCACAAGAACAGCGAACAAAGAGCTGCTCAGCTGAGATTTGTTACCAAGTAGGTCAACTGCCCCAACAGAGAATAGACAAGAGACAGAAAGCAGAGCTTGTAGTGAGTTCTTGAAGGATCCTAGATTTTTTTTTATTTTTAAATTAAAGTTTGCTTTGATTTTCTTCTTTTCTTAAATGCCCACAGACCTCATAATGTGTTTGGAGCTCTGGCCTTCCGCTGGACAAGCACAGGACTCTGGAGCCCAGTAGCAGAGATCCTTAAAAGTTAGCTGATGAACTTATCCAAGATCTCAGAAGAGAACTGAAATACAGAATCACAGAATAGAATCATAGAACTATTTCAGTTGGAAGAGACCTTTTAAGATTGAGTCCAACCATTAACTTAACACAGCCAATCCTACCACTAAACCATGTCCCTCAGCACCTCATCTATATGTCTTTCAAATACCTCTAAGGATGGTGACTCCACCACCTTCCTGGGCAGCCTATTCCACTGCTTAACAACCCTTTCAGTGAAGAAGTTTTTCCTAATGTCCAATCTAAACCTCAATTAGAATTCTTGAAACTGTAGCAAAAATTATACGTGGTAGGTGGCAAGGCATGTGGTGGAACTTGCATTTCTGCTTTCTCTCAAATCCATGAGTGGCAAAAGCTAGAGAGCTCTGGGGATAGGAATTTAAAGGTCTGAGTTCTGCTCATACAAAGACTGGTTTGTGGCAGCTACTTTAGTTCCCCTCCTCCAAGCGCCATAACAAAAAGCAAACAAACAAAAACAAAGCACTCGCAGATCCCAATTATTTTAGCTACTGGAAGGGCAGGCTTTTGTGTGCAAAGAAAAGCACTGTCCGTGTACTCCCCGACCCTGGGGATTCACTGGCTGCAGGACTGTGTTCCCGAGCCTCGGTTCAGACACTTTGTCTCGTTATGGACCCATTAAGCAGTGTCAGCTTCTGCTGGGGCACCTCTCAATTATTTTAAATCGAGAGGGAAAGGCTCTATGTTGACTGTTCTTGATGTGTTCATCTGGCCTTCATTTGTTTCTTGATTCATCCTAGCTTGCAAAGTGAAAGACAACCAGCTCTTTTCTTTCTCAGATATCCTGGAAGACATAAGGGAGGAGTGTCAGAAATATGGACCGGTAGTTTCCTTGCTTATTCCAAAGGAGAATCCTGGTAAAGGCCAAGTAAGTGAATGGAGGGAAGAGGCTGTGTATTCCCACATACATTCCATGTGCTGCAGGACTGCTGCTCAGCTCCTGGAAACCTCCTGACCAATGACAGCGCTAAAAATAGCTGGTTATCTTGAAGGACAGCACAGGTTCCTTCCTGGTTATGTAAGGTTGCCTAACCTGGAAGCTGCCCAGACAGCTTTAGCAGGGGAGATGGGATATGGGAGTGGAGGGGAGAAGCCAGTGGGTGGGAGAGAAAGCACTGAGGATGTAGAGCATCACCATACTTTCTCCCACCTTACCAAACATGGTCCCCTTGGAAATGAGCAAGAGATGAAATTCCATCTCAAACATTCAGCTCCTTCCTTTTTAGCTCTACTTCTCTGGACTCAACTAAGGATGAAGGGTAAAAATGTGTTCAGGAAGTGTTTCCCTCATTGCAGGGGTGGGAGGGGGCGAGCTGCATGCTGCACTGGAAGTCCTGTTTCTCCTCTCTCTCTTTCAGGTCTTTGTTGAATATGCAAATGCTGGTGATTCCAAAGCTGCCCAAAAAATGCTGACTGGAAAGATTTTTGATGGCAAGTTTGTGGTGGCTACGTTTTACCCACTGAGTGCCTATAAGAGAGGATATCTGTACCAAAACTTGCTGTAGGCAGTAGCAACACTTAGGAGAGTTGTCTTGCTCCTCTTCCTCACACGTTTTACAGTTGAATGTACAAAAGAGCTTCCTAGCCCTGCTTCTGAGTCATCTGTGAAGGAGAGATGCAAAGGACTTAACTGGGCTTTGAAACCTTTACTGCTGCTTTGTGATGTGCAGAGGAGGCCGGGATGGCTTTCAGCGTGTGCTTGTGTGTGTGTTGTGCTTGCTTGTTTATATTGGGTGTGTGGCTTTGCCCTGGCGGGTGCTCAGGTGCCAGGAGTGGTGACTGTGAGAGCCTGGGAGACCGAGCAGAGCTTGGCACGTGCTTTTAAATGATTTGAAGTGAGACCATTTAAAGTCTTGGCCTTAGCACCTGACTTTGCTCTAGGAAGAGGATTTCTTTGTTAAGCTTTCCTATAACACATGTTCTGTTCTCCAGTGGGAGGAAGGAGGAAGGCTTCCTTGCTTTTTATTGATATCTGTAATAAATAAAGCAGCAGAAGCACCATCTTCTCTAAACCAGACCAAGAGGACTTTTGAGTCCTCAGATCACACAGAGCAGAGGGAGGCAGTGAAATCTGATCTTCTGAGCCTATGGCGTTACCCTGTTGCTGCATCATGACCCGAGAAGAGGAGCCATCCATCTGACCTGTCACAGATGGCATGCTGGGCAGCGAGGTGTGGTTGATGCTGTCTGCTGAGAGCTGAACTTGCTTGTATGCCTGGGGTGGGCAGGGACTGATGGTAGGTATATGTTGTCAGAGCAGTTCTGGCCTCAGTCCTGATACAGCCTGTAAGCACTTTGTAGCCTGAAGTGATGTGAAAGCCCTGTCATGTGGAGTCATCTTTCTAGCATATACCCTGTGCTGGCACTGATGCTCCCTAGCTCTGATGCCAAATCACCCGTGATATGTAAGCGTCTTTAGGTGGTATTTTTGGAAAGGAGTGCTACAGCACACAGTATTTGTGTCTCAGCAGGACTCCTGCCATGCGAGTCTTGAAAAAGAACAAATATTTGTCTGTTGTAGGTCCCACACTTGGCTTTTCTGTGTTGTGTGTCTTGGATTTGCATTAACGCATTAGACTTGTAGATTAGAAGCACTGACACTTTTGGTCCTTCACAGGTTGCACAAAGGGCTTTAGGCAATCTGAGATCCTGTATGGTAAGGGCTCCATTGGTCATTAGACTTGACTGGCCAGGAGAAGGTCTTTCCCAGTGTCAGGGACAACAGCCACATGCTTTAGGGCAGGGGGAAACTAGGTGAGCAGCATCACTGCTCCCTCCAGAGCATGCTCTCTGCTCCTGTGGCTTCATCACACAGGCAGAAGCTTGCACAGCTGCCAGCATGGGGTAGGTGGTGGCTGTTTCCCAGAGGTCTGCAAACTCCTACACCCAGTGGAGCCTCTCCCTGCAGGGGTGGGTGCTTGGCTTGTGCTGAGCACAGTGTGAAACAGCCCTACTTAGAGGGGCAGCAGCATATTCTGGTTTGTGGCTCTGGTACCAGTTTTATTGAGGCCGACAGCTCTCATGAATTCTTTCCTCCAGCTGAAATACTTGAGGGCAGCTGCCTGAACCATGTCTGACCGTCCCTGGAAAAATACCTGAATTACCTTGCAGTTTACTTTTTGCATCTTGCTGATGCTGGACTTGCTAGAATCCTGCACTTAAAAGTTCCTCTTGATTTTTGCCCTGTGTATGCATGTGCAGTGTGTCAGGAGATCCAATCTCTGTAGCATTTCTTGAGTCTGAGTTCCCTTCTGTGCTGGTGTAGAATCCTGTCTGCTGTGACCCTTCCCAAACTCCCCCAGAAAGGACCAATCTGTGAATTTTCCTGTTGTCTTTGAGGTGGTAGGTTTTCCAGGAAAAAAAGTAAACTCCCACAATGAGTCTTAAGGTGTGATTTGCCAATCAGACTTTTTCTGGAAACGATGCTACTTTGGTGTACATAGATGAAAGCAGCTCTGCATAGCTGGGGTGTGTGATTCATTGCTTTTAATTTAACTTGCCTTGCAGTGAAGCACCTTTAGTGTCTAAGAGAAACTGGATGATTAACAGGTGAGGGTTTCTCCAGAATTAAGCTGGCTGCCTGTATGCCTATCAGCTGGCAGCAGCAGAGCCAAGAGCTCCTGCCCTGATGGGTGCCAGCCCATGTGGGGGCACGGGGAGCTCTCCTGGGTGCTTGGTGTGAGATCTGTCACCTACAGCAGGGAGATGCTGCATTTAAGTTCTCCCATGCATTTGTCTAGGACTGTCAGCTGCTCTGTCATCTTTCAAGCGTATCTATTTTCAGTCAGAATTATGCTTTGGATTTGTAACTAAAGATAACGAGCCATGCCAGGATTAATCTTTTAGAGAGGAGCTACAGCCTGTTCCTGCAGCATGGTAAAGCTGTTTCGTCAGTTTGGCTGAGGTTTTGTTCAGCTGCTTTAATAGGAGATACATAAATCTTTAAGATGCAAACTCCTGCTACCAGATTTTCTCCCCAGATACTCATTGACCAGGCTTGAGCACTGAGCTGGGCAAAAACCCCAAAGCTGCTTCTTTTTTATTTCCCTCCTGGCAAGAGTTGAAGATGCTGATCTCTGTCCTGTCACTGGATCCAGCCCCCAGCTGTGCTCTGCAGGCTGTGGGGTACGGGGAGGTTTAGAAGCTCCTCAAAGCAGAAGTGTTTTATCATTATTCCTCACCCTCTGCCTTCAAAGCCTTTTCCTGTCAAGCTGAAGCTCGCTCTGGTGTCTCAGTGATCTGCTGGTGGCTTGGCATTAAGTTTCAGCCCTGCTAAAACCTGTGAGTTTCTTAACTCTAGATCATATCTGAAGTGTATGTGGTGATTCAATCCAAGGCATCTGTCGTGGTGTGTGCTTGGATGGGCCTGGCTTTCTTCATCTCCATCTGCCTGCTTGAGTTACAGAAATGTTGAGGCTTTCTGCTCAGATGCTCATTGGGCTTTTTGGTCTGTGCTGCTGCTGCAGCTCCCTCCCAGTAGCCCTGGGGTGTAGTCCTAGCTAGGCACCAGCTAGGTGTGCAAACCTGCAGGCTGCTTTTGGGAGAGAGAGCTTCTTTGGGGGGGAAAGGAATGAAAGATGAAGCCTCTGGAGACAATCAGGGAAGGCTGGCACTGCACTGGTGGGATGCTGGGGCCGGCATCTACCTGGCCCTTCTCGTGGAGAGGAGGCAGTCCAAGGGGCTGTCCCACCTTGGAGCGGGTGTGTGAATGGGAAACACGTTGGCGCTTGGCCGTTCCTCACTGATGTTTGGGTTTCACAGCTGATCTGACAGGAAGCGTCACTGCCAGTCAAAGAATGGCTGTCCTTCCTCTGCCACTGATCTCTGTGTGGGAGCAATGAGGGAGAAAGTTCTTTGCACTTCCACCTATTTATTATATGCAAGGAGGGTAACTGGTTTCTACATCACTGGCCGAAGCACAAATCAGCTCCGATCTTAGTTGTATTCCTAATTTTATTCTCACTGGTCTCCAGCCTCCTAACAACAGCATTGCCTGAGCCCCGTGTTGCACCCTGGGTTGTCTCTCCAGAGCATTAGTTTGCTTCTGCCGCTGTGCTGGATCCTGTAACCACGTACCTCCCTTCGGGTTAGATGTCAACTGTTGTATCCCATCACGCACCGTGGCCGAGCAGATGTGTGCTTGATACAGGTGATTAATAAACGATGCTTCAGTACAAAGCAGTTGTCCAGCCTGCTTTTCTTGTGGGACTGCCACTGAAGCGCCACGTTGCTGAGCGAGTTTGGGCATCTATCCGAGGGGCACAGGGCTCTGACCCAGCCAGGGTGGTGCTGGCATCTTGTGCTTGGCACCCGCGGCCGTGCGCACTCAGTCACCCCGCGCACCAGCGTGGCTGAAAATCCTGCTGGGAGCCCTGGCCCGGGTGCCCTCTGCCCGGATGGAGCCGGCCGCGTCCCCTCCCTGTCGCTTGGGGCTGCCTGCGGCAGCAGCGCTGACTCACGGCGCGGCACCGGCGCTTTTCCCGCTCGCTCTGGCGTAACGGTTTCCGGAGCGGTATCAGCAGGGGGGAAATTCGCCACGGCTGACGCGGGCCGCGCCCCCGGGAGATGCTGCCGGCCGCAGTTGCGCAACTTTGGGCCGGCCTTGGCGGTGCGCGGCTCCGGACGCAGGCGGGGATGCGCGGGACGAGGCAGCGGCACGGTGACCGTATCTTTGGCTGCGGCCCGCGCTGATCGGTTTTCATTTATCCTGTTTCTCACAATCACCTCGAGGAGTAGGACCGAATTTTTTGGGAGGGGGTACCACGCGCTGCCCCGGTTACGCTACGGGCATCGCTGCAGCGGGGCTGACCCCGGCGAGGCTCCCGAGGCGCGGCTCTCTGGGGCTCCTCCGCCTGCCCTTCCTGCAGCGCTTTTCTTGGGGTGGATTTGTTGGTTTTTTTTCTCCACGCTGCTACCGAGGGCGGGAGGGAGGGAGGGCGGGCGGGGGCCCGGCGCGGGAGGCAGAGCTGGACGGGGCGGGGCTCTTGCGGGAATCCCCGCCCCGCCCGCAGGGGACCGCGCCAGGACGGGAACCGGGGACCGTGACCGCCCCTTGCCGGGAGCGGAGCGGAGGCCGCGCGCTGACGTGGCGGGCGTTGCCGTGGCGATCGGCGGCGCGCGCGCCCCCGCCGCTGCCGCCGCCGAGCCCGCTCCGATTGGCGGCGGCGCGGAGGGGGTGGGTGAGCTGCCGCCCGCCCCTCCCTCGGCGCCCATTGGCCGGGCGGCGGGCACCACGTGGCGCGGGGCGCAGCCGCCGCCGTGAGGCCGCGCGCCGCAGCCAGTGAGGGCGCGGAAGGAGCCGCCGCCGCCCTCCATTGGCGGCCGCGCGCCGACGGTCGGCTATAAAGGGGCGGCGGGGGGGGCGGTGGCTCCGCGGCGGGCGGGATGGAGGCGGCCGGGGGGGACGCGGCTGGCGACGGGGTGGCGCTGGCGGCGCTGGAGCAGCGGCTGGAAGAGAGCGGGCAGGGACACGTGCTGCGCTTCTGGACCGAGCTGAGCGGCGCGGCCCGCCGGGCGCTGGCGGCGGAGCTGCGCGACATGGACGTGGCCGAGATCAGCCGCTTCTTCCGCCGCGCCCGCGGGGACGGCGGCGGTGGGGCGGCGGAGCTGGACGCGCGGATGGAGCCGGTGCCGCGGGACGTGCTGGGCAGCGCCTCCCGCGACCGCGGGCTGCTGCCGCGCTGGGAGAGCCGCGGTAGGTGCGGGGGGCGGCGGCGGGGCCCGGCGCGGCGCGGTGCCGGCGCGGCGGGCCCCACGCATGTGTGCTCTCCCCGGGCGCAGGGCTGGCGGAGATCGCGGAGAGCCGCGTGGCCGTGCTGCTGCTGGCCGGCGGGCAGGGCACCCGCCTCGGCGTCCCCTACCCCAAGGGCATGTGCGACGTGGGGCTGCCCTCCCGCAAGACCCTCTTCCACCTCCAGGCCCAGCGCCTGCGGCGGCTGCAGCAGCTGGCGGAGGAGCAGCACGGAACCCCCTGCCACATTCCTTGGTGAGCGCCCTGCCCTGGGCCTTGGAGGGTCAGCGCCCCTCGGGGTAGCCTTGGTCGGACCAGGCTCACAGGGTGTCCCTGGCAGGGCCCCGCTGACATCGGCCCAACTGCTGTGGGTGGTTAATGGCCCGTAGGTTGGTGTTATTCCATTGGCGTTGGCTAAATCAAAGCCCCGGCAGTTGGCCTTGGTGGGTCAAGGTCTTGTGACTTGGCATGGGCCCACTTGGTTGGTGCAGACCCCCTTGGCAGCCTGAGGGCCCGTGGGTTGGCGTAGACCCTCTTGACACCACTGCTATTGCTGTGGACATAGCTTGTTGGAGGGAGTTGTCAAAGGCACAGAGGGTAGCACTGGCAGGCCTCACGGTGCCAGGCTGACCCAAACAGCCCTGGAGAATGTGCGTCATGTCAGCTGTGGGCAGCCTGCTGCCTGGAGTGGCAGCCGCACAAGGTGGGGGTCTGGGAGGCAAGGGGCTGCGGTAGTGCTGTGAGCAGGGGGCTGGTGTCATGGCAGGAGACTGCTGCTGCGAGCTGTGTGACTGCACTGGGTGTGGCAGGGTTTTGGAGATGCGTGTTGCAAGAAGGGCCGAAGCCCTTCGTTGGCTTGCCAGAGAGGTGGGACCGTACCGGGTCAGATCCTTCTAAATGTTTGTGGGGGGAGGAAGCCTGTCGTGGGTATTAAAGGCTGAAGCAGTTGCCTGTGTTTGGGATGAGGGGTGCAAGACCCTGCCTCTCTTCCCTGCTCATCGAGTCTTTCCTGCACTCCCAACAGGTACATCATGACAAGTGGCCGGACTATGGAGTCCACCAAGGAATTCTTCCTGAAGCATCGCTGTTTTGGCTTGAAGAAGGAAAACGTCATCTTCTTCCAGCAGGGCATGCTGCCTGCTCTGGGTTTTGATGGGAAAATCCTGCTGGAGGAGAAGGGCAAGATTGCTATGGCACCAGGTCCGTGGCCAGGAGCTAGCAGGAGGGCTGTGTGGGGGTGAGATATGGTTCTGAGGATAAGCTCCAAAAGGAGCTGGAGCCTGGGTAGTGCAATCTCGCAGCATGACGTGGCCCATGAGTGACGCAGGCTGGGAGGTATCTGTCTTGGCAAGGAGGATGAGGGTGGGGTATGGCTGGGCCTGTGACCCTCCACCCTAGCTCCATGGAGAAAGAGGATGAGCATGAGTGATGGGTCAGCTGGCTGTTGGTGCAGCCCCAACAGTTTGTTCCCTCTGCAGATGGCAACGGGGGCCTGTACCGTGCTCTGGGGACGCATGGCATCGTGGACGACATGGAGCGGAGGGGTGTGCAGAGTGTCCATGTCTACTGTGTGGACAACATCCTGGTGAAGGTGGCTGACCCTAGGTTCATTGGGTTCTGCTTGGAGAAAGGAGCAGACTGTGGAGCAAAGGTATGGTTTCAGGGGCAGAAAGTCATTTCTCCCCTGGAGCAGAGTGGGATCTGTCCTGCTCCTTGTCTGGCTTCTCTGACTCCCTGCCCTTCCTTCACCAGCTTGCCACAGGCAGAAGGGGTACCTAAGCACCAGGAGCTTGCTAGTAGAGTGGTTTATGCTGCCACAGTCCCACCTGTCCCTCAGTTCTGACATCCTAGGGGATGCAGGGCATCACTGACCCCTGCCTGGTGCTGCACTCTTCCTGTAATGCATGGGGACACAGCACTGAAAACCCTTAGGGCTCACCAGTCCCCTAGTCCCTGGGGCTAAGAGCTGCCAGGGAGCTCCATGGGACTGCCCAGTTCCCACCTGAATGCTGGGCAGCTCTTGTCTGGGTGGCTCTGAGGAGCACAGGTAGCTGGGATCCCTGCTGCAGGCTGCCAGCTGTGCCCGGATGTGACATCCTGGGCACCAGGTCAGGATACGGTGGGTGCAGCTGGCTGCTGACACTGAGCCCAACCCCATGGCTTCTGGGTGGAACACCGCATGCCCAAAGCTTTACTTAAAGGCTGGATTAACAGCCAAAGGGGCTGTGTGATTGTGTTTGTGTTGGGATCGGCTCTGGCAAACAAATGAGAAGGCTTGCTTGCCTCCCAGAGAGTGAGCTGGGAAAGGGAAAACAGTTCCTCCTTCTGGCATGAGCAAGAGAAGGAGGAAATAAACCGTAGCATGTAGAAAAGAGAAAGCCTTGTGTCCCTGCACACTGCCCTGCTCTGGTGGCAGTGACAGGTAGGGATTTGCTGGGGGAGGTCCCATGCCCAGAGGGAAGAGGAAGAGGGTGGGAGGTCAGTTGTAGGGGGATGCCTCCGCTGAGCCATCATCCTCCTGCTTGTGCACAGCAGGCTGGCTGTTCATCTGTGGAATGGGTGCTAAAAATATCTATGCCCTCTGTCAGCCACGTGCGGGCTTGGTGCCAGATCTGCTCATGCCCTCTGGGTGTGCCTGACAGCCTGTCACCCAGCCCTGCCACCCCACCCTCCTCCAGTCACCATCACCAGAAGTGCCTGGGAGGGGAGGGCTACAGCATCCCTACTCCTGCGTTATCCCTGCTGTCCTGTGCAGGAAAACACCCGCACAGGGGCTGCTGGATACAAGGGAGTATATTTGAAGTGCAGAGCTTTGGGTATCTTTCCCTGACAGTGCTTCCCTTGGGCAGGTGGTGGAGAAGACCAACCCTACAGAGCCGGTTGGCGTGGTGTGCCGGGTGGATGGTGTCTACCAAGTGGTGGAGTACAGCGAGATCTCCCTGGCCACTGCCCAGAAACGGGGCCCAGATGGGCGACTGCTCTTCAATGCAGGCAACATCGCCAATCACTACTTCACCACCACCTTCCTGAAAGATGTAGTCAAGTAAGGGCCTGCCAGGATGCTGCTGGTTGTACTGGAGGAAGAGCACCAGTGCCAAGCGGAGCTGGCTGCCTGTGCCTTGCTTTCAGCTGGTTGAGCTCCAGATGTTTGCATGCATGCTGGGATGAGGCCTGGGGGATTTGGTCCCTGGACCCTGCACACGCTGCCCCCCACCTCTGCACTGTCTCTTCCTTGAGATAAAAGTTTCCCCTGGCCATCGCTGGCTGCTGGTGCCAGAGCATCAGTGTATGAGGTCATCCTCTCCTGGTGCCATGGGATGAGCAGCCCATGCCTCAGGGCAGCTTGGGGTCATGGCAGAGCGGCTGTTGTGCCACAGCAGTGTCTGAGTGGGGAGGCTGGAGATGTGCCTTGCTTGGGTGAGTGACAGCTCTTTCTTGGACCATTGCAGCACTTACGAACCTCAGCTGCAGCACCATGTAGCTGAGAAGAAGATCCCGCACGTGGACATTGCTACGGGGAAGCTGATCCAACCTGAGAAGCCCAATGGGATCAAGATGGAAAAGTTTGTCTTTGACATCTTCCAGTTTTCAAAGTACGCTCTTTTCCCTCTGCTGGGAGCAGGCTGTTGGCTCAGGCAGCTCTGAGAGCTCTGGGGGTTGCCAGGGTTGTGCTCACTGGTGATGCCCTGGTGTTGGGATGGGATTCTAGCTCCCGTGCTGTTCAGCAGCAGTGGACGACTATGCCCTGAGGTGCACAGGGATCTGAGCAGCCTGAGGGACAGGTGCCACTTAGCTCTTTCTTGCCTGAGCCCTACACCTAGGCCAGAGGAGCATCTGCTGACCCTATGGCCCTGGTCCTCGCCTTCTTCATGACTGTGAGGGCAGGTGTTGGGTGTGGGCTGCAGGGGGGCTGTGGCCCTAGCTCAGCCACCCTGATAGGGAATAAGCCAAAGCAACAGGGAACAGCCATGTTTCCCAAACGTGACCTTCCGGCTCCCTGTTCTTCCCCCAGGAAGTTCGTGGTGTATGAGGTGCTGCGTGAGGATGAGTTTTCTCCCCTGAAGAATGCAGACAGCCAGAATGGCAAGGACAACCCCACTACAGCCCGACATGCCTTGATGTCCCTGCACCATTGCTGGGTTCTCAATGCAGGGGGTCACTTTGTGGATGAAAACGGCACGCGCATCCCTGCTATCCCTCGGTGAGTTGCTGCTCCCAGCACTCCTGCATCTTTTATTGGGCTGGGCATAAAGCATTGGGCAGTCCCCAGCCCTTCTTCATTTCAGTGCTCCTGAAACCAGCATTGCTGGAGCAACCAGCCATGGGTCCCTTCTCCAAGGTGGTCTGTGGGGCAAAATAATGTGTGGGACAAGTGGTGGCTGCAGGAGGGGCACTCTCTTAGTTGGCAGGAGCTTTCCTTCTTGGTTCCATGCCTGTGAACTGAATCCTGCCAGTCTCCACTGGACAGCCAAGGCTGCCTGTGCAGGAGGAGATGACTCCCTGAAGCCCAAGCACACCAGCAGATCTGCACAGCAGCCAGGCTGGGGTCATGGCATCCCCTGACCAAGAGACCTCCCTGCACCCCTTTTTGGGAGACATCAAACCTCGGGCTTGTTCTGCTCTGTTTCCCCACCCCGCCACCCCTTGCTAACCCTTGTTTATTCCCATGTAGCGTCACAAACGGAAGGTCAGACACGTCCCCAGCAGATGTCAATGACAAGTAACTATACCGTGCAGCGTGCATGGTGGTGGGGCTGTGCTTAGGTACTAACAGGCTGCAGGCGAAGCAGCGTGCCAGGCTGCGGTTGCTGCGATGGGTGCGTGCTGGTGAGCAGGTGCCTGTAGTGACTAACAGGACTGGGGGGCTCGGGGCCGCATGCTGGGAGCGGGGCATGTCTCGCTACAGGACCCTGCAGGTGCTGCTTCTCGCAGTGGTGGGCAGCATCTGCTCCCTCCTGGGCTCCTTTGCGTGTTGGCAGCCAGTGGAGATAACTGGAGGGGGCTTGGGGTGTCAGTACTGATGCAGGGCAGCAGGCAGCCCCCGAAGGTCACCCTGCAGGCAGGGTGCTGTTGGGAAACACGCTGGTGTGTCCCTTCGATGCCACTCCCCTGTTCGTCACACCATGGCGTAGTGCAGCCCGGACTGATCCTGGCCGGTCCTGTAGCTGGGGACAGCTGCCTTCTGCTGGTGTCCACCGAGCATCCAGGCAGACTGGAATGGGATTAAAAATGTTAAGTAAATGTCAAGCAGGCTCTGATGTAGCATGTGCAAATCTCGGCGTAGGCGGCCAGCTGTGCTTCGTGTGAGTTCAGCTCTTGAGTGCTGAAGAGCCAGACCGTGACACCAGGAAAAGCCCCTGGCTCAGCACGAAGCATTACGGAAGTAAATGGGAGAGTCGACAGAAGCGTTAATGCAACTACTGTAATAGCAGCGTGTTCTTCTGTCGGCACAGGGCACGTCCGTGTGGCTGCGACTTACTGCTGGTGAGCAGCAAGGACTTGGAGACTAAGCAAGCTTGTTACCTTCACCCCTTCCAGGAGAAGTTGTATCTTCTGGTGCTCTAGGGGTGGTACACCTAAGGACTCTGCTTTTAATTCAAGACTCCAGGTGCTTTCAGGCTTCTAACCAGACCATCACTTATAGTGTAGGATAAAGGATGCACTTTAACCCACAATTATCCTTCATTGCCAGTTAATGGAAATTCTTTTTTTAAACGATAACCTTGATAAGAGTAAGGCAAACACAAGCGCAAGGGTTGGGTTAGGATGAGTGAGTTTTATTTGCTCACAGCTGGGACAGGAGCAGGCTGGGTGAGTGTGGCAGCAAGGACAAGCTTCTGTCGGAGCGAAGGGAGTGTTGTCACAGCTGACATCCTGCAGTGGCTGCAGAGGGGCACGGCTGCACCCCCTGTCCAGGATTACCTGCCAGCGGGATCTGGGGAGCATCCAGGGGCTCCTACAAAGGCCTGTGGCAGCAGGAGTGGGGTCAGGGGCCCCACGCTGACCCCTGCCCAGCAGTGCTGCTGCAGCTGTTCTCAGGGTCAGGCTGTGGCAGGTAGCGCTGTCATGGATCTGCCTTTTTCCTCACCAGTTCAGGCTGGTGTGCAGAACAGGGGCTGAGACAATCTAAGGGACAAAGGCAGGAGGAGCAGGCAGTGCCACGGGAAGTTCTGAGTGAGCAGACAGGCTTACCCTGTGTCCTCAGGCTGTGCTTTAAAGGAGAGGGGTGTTTAAAAACAGGCCTGTTGTGACCAGCCAAACAGGAAAGTGCTGTGGGGGCATCTCTCACCACCCCAGCCATGCAGGAGGAGGAGGAGGAAGGGGTGACTAGCTTGCATGCAGCATCAAATCTAGCAGGGCTGTGGTCCAGGCTGGGGATGTAGGTGCTGCTGTAGGTGCACAGATGGAAAAGCACACAGATCTTCATTAAAGCCACATCTAAAGCTCCTTCTCTTTCAGTTGTTGCTGGTATCTAAACTTTAGCTCGCACCTCTACGGAGAGCACGCAAGGCTTGACTAACCCAGGGCAGCTCTGCGCTGGTGGGGTCCGTGTGGGCTGGCAGCCACTGGTGCCCCAGGCAGCTGCTGATCCCCACGCTGTACTCTCTGAGATCTCTGGGCCCCATCTGTGTCCCCTGATGGGGATGTGGCTAACCTTCATGACTTCTTTTCTCTGCAGCTTGAAGGATGCAAATGACCTGCCAATCCAGTGTGAAATTTCTCCCCTCGTCTCCTATGGAGGAGAAGTGAGTACTGGCTCTCCAGAGCTTGAGGGCCCTTGCAGATTAACTAGGTGGTGGGGAGACTGGCAGGGCACACATTTGAGCCTTGGCCGGGAGGGAGTAAGCCCCAAAAGCATGACTGGAATTCACTGTGGAGCTTTTTGAGGTAGTTTTCCCCCCAGGCCACTAGTACAGGAGTGGACCAGAGCTACCTGTGAGCAGCTCAGTAGGTCAACAGAGCAAATGACATGTAGTGTGTTGCTAACGAACTGCTTCATCCTCCCTTAGGGTCTGGAAAAGTATGTGAAGGGCCGAGAGTTCCGTGCACCTTTGATTATTGACGAGGATGGGATCCATGAGCTGGTGAAGAACGGGATGTAGCAGCGGCACAGTGCCCACGTTGGGCTGCCTGTCCCACCTGGTGGGCTGGGAACTCGGACACATGAAGGTTTATAGTTGTAACTGGTAGGGGTTGATCCTGCTCACTCTGTCCCTGTGCGGAGGAGGATGTGACCCACTCGGTTCTTGGCATGTTGTATGCATCTATTTATATTTTAATTTAAAACCCAAACACTTTATGGATTCCCCTGCCACGAAGCACAGCTGTGGTGCTGCTCTTTGCACTCCAGGCTGTGGGCATTTATTTTTAAAACATGTATATAGTAATAGTCATTGTACATGCAGAGGATTTTTATGGTACGGGGCTGGGGTTAATCTTGAATTTTTATTTTTCTCAAATCTACATGACTATTTTTTTTAATGGGACCCTTGTCATTGCACATGTCCTCCCTTTCGGCCATCCTTTGTATGTTGCACAACTGGAAGCACCCAATTAAACTCAGTCCCTCCTGTCTGTTACCTGGTGTTGGTTTAGTGATGGTGGCTTTCTGTGGAGGCTCTACTCCTAGAGCAGAGGGCTGGCTGTGCCACGCTGGGCACCCAGCTCAGCTGCAGGTGCTGCCTGGGGGTGTCACAGGCAGGTCCTATGGCCCATGGCACTTGTTGGTGGCACTGCTGGGGGAGGTGGAGGACTGCGCTCGCCTAGAGAATTCTCCAAGCAACAGCAGGCCTTGAGCAGGTAGGAGTGGTGGGTGTGCAATACAGCCAGAGAGCTCGGGGTGAAGCCAGCCTGACACCTCTGCTTTTCCAGCAAGGGCTCCTCAGCTCCTGCCAGAGCCCACTGGGGAGGGATTTTCCCTTGCAGGGCTGAGAATAGGGCCCAAACCGCTCCCTCAGGGGAAGTCACCCAGTCCCTGAGTATCAAGGTGACTGTTGGGCACCTCAGGCTCAACAGAGCACTCGGCTCTCCAGGCAGCATGTCTGGGAAGCCACAGCCATGTGGGGGGTCCTGGCTGGTGCTGTGGCTGCTGGTGGCTTGCCGTGGGCTGGCCAGCCTGCGTGTGGCCAAGGCAAGCTGGCAGCCGCGGGTCCTGCGGGACACAGCCCGGGCTGGGGGCCAGAGCGGATGTGAGGGACTGGTGTGGAGTGCTGTGGGTGGTCTGCACCACCACCTCCCCCTGCCCCCTGGCTCTGCTGGACCCTGGGAGCAGCTGCCATGGGGAAGGGACATCTCTGCTCCCTGGGCAGCAGGCAGGCACCCTGGAAGCTACTCCTCCTTGGCGTGGGGTGGGCAGCAGCTGGGACATGGCATGGCCCACCTCAGGGGGTACACACATGGCCCTGCACATGGCCAAGCACTGAGCAGAAGTGAGGGGCTGCACCGTGAGCCCAGGGGGGATCACCGCTCCAGCTGGCTCCCCGGGTGCTGGGAGGGTGGGAGGGGAGTTGTTTGCTTTGGCTTTTTGGCTATGTTTGCACACCAACACCTTTGCGTTACGTCCTGGGATAGACTGATGCAGCGCTGGCTGGTCCACCGAGTTATTTGAGCTACCAGGTAGCAGGAGGTGAGCAGGGCTGGCTGGCATTTGTGCAGGCACACACGTAGGGAAGCCTGTGCTGAAGGGAGGGCTTCCCCCTGCCAACGGATCTGAGTCTGTATGCCAGAGCATGGCACAGAGCCCTGCAGCAGGCACTGCACGGACCCACTCCCTGCCTGGTCCTGCATGTCCTCCCTGCCATCCCAGAGGCAGCTGTGGTGCTCTGGCTGCATTACCTTGGGGTGCACCTCTCGCGGTACCCATGGCTGAGCTGGCACCGCAGCCCCTGCCTGGTGGCAGCTGCCACCTAGGCTGTCACTGGCATACTGCCAGGTGGTGGAGGGTTTTCCCTGCCTGGGACTTAGTTGGTTTGTCTGGAGAGTAGACAGGCTGGGAGTCTGGTGAGGAGGTTGGTTTGGGAGCAAGGCTGCAGCCCTGGGGCTGCAGGGTGGCCCTCTCTGATGGGATTGCTTTTTGGGAGCCACTGGCCTGCTGCCAGTGTTGCTGCTTCCCTCCCACAGCAGTCTGGGTGCTGGCATAAAATACAAGCAAGATACTAGTCTGAAAAAAAAAAATTCTTTTTTTTTTTCCCCTAATTTTTTGAACTGCATTTTTAGCTATTGCACAAAAATTAATGCAAGCAGATTATTATTATTATTATTTTCTCCCTGCTGCATTGTGTAGTCAGTGGCCGCAGTGCCAAGCGAGTGCCTGGAAATGATGTAAAACCACGAGCCCAGCGTGCAGCTTGGGGAGCTGAAGCACATTGTCCATGCCATGTGCCAGGGCAGGTCAGCTCTTCGGCCAGTGTCTGGCTCCGTGTGCCCGTGCGAGAGCACAGCGCCCTTCCCACCAAGGGCCCGGAGCAGGGCAGCCCATGCCGGACCCTCTGAGCCACCAATGGGACTTCATAAAGCACTTCCATGACCCGCAGTTTGGAGGAGTCCCGCCTGGTCCGGAGCAGAGTCCCGGGCACGTGTGCCATCCCGCAGCTCTGGGGTGAGTGCCGGAAAGGAAAACGCTGCCTATTGCTTTAAGATCTGTCCTCGGCCACGAGGACCTTTTTTATTTTTTTTCCTCTCACGCTATGAATGGGTTTTGCTGTAAATTATAGCTTTGCACACATTCCCTCGGGCCGAGGAAAATAACCTCCACCGAAAAGCCAGCCTGGATTGGCGACTGGCTCCCCGTCTCCGCTCCCTAATTGAAACCAAATGTGCAAGATGTAGGATTGTGGGATTTCTGGCCGGCTCCCAGGAATCCGCAGAATGCGAACGCGCTCCCAGAGGCATCTTGCATCAGCCCGGGAAAGTTTGCTCCTTGCCTGGCTCCCCCGGCCCAGGAGCGGGGCAAGGAGCCCGCTCGCCCGCCGCCACCTCCCCGCTCCGGTGAGTCGCTCTTGGGTCTACGGGGAGGCGTCTGCCCCCCTAGGCTGGGGATCCTGGGGGGACGCGGGGTCAGCTGTAATCCTGTGGCACAGCCGGGGCAGAGGGGCCGGAGTGCGGATCCCCTCGGGAAGGGGCCGAGTCAGCAGCCGGGCAACGTCCCCAACCTGGAGAGGTGACATTTGGCCCCTTCTCTCCGGTTTTGTCCCCCACTGCCGATGTTTCCCCCCGTGCCTCCTGCCAGGCCGGCGTTTCCTGGTGTCCCTCCTCAACTGCCGCCCGTGTGTCTGTTGGCAGCGCTGGCGGTGGTGCTGGCCAGCTCGAGAGGCCCCGCGGTCCCCAGGCTCCTCCAGCCAGGCAGCAGGTCACACGGGGAAGGGGGACATTGGGCCGCTGCTCTGGGGCTCCTAAGCATCCTGCTCCCAGTCTTGGTGCTGGGGACCCGCTTGTAGCTTCCCAGCGCTGTGCCGTGGCGGGGCAATGCCCTGCACCGTGGCAGGGTGACGCTCTGCGCCGTGGCACAGAGCAGGGGGGAAGGCTGCAAGTTTTCAGCTAGGGGGGAGTTGCTTGCTGGGTGCAGCATCCACGGGAGCACATCCCCAGGCCCAGTGTCCGCGGGCTGTGCTGCTGGAGGGTGTCTCCAGGGCAGCTGGTGGCTCCGATGACTTGCTAGCCACTCTTCACACCCTGGACGGCTGCGCTGCCCCCAGCTGAGCTGGCCAGCCTGTGGCTTGGGGAGGTGCTCGCTGCTGCAGAAAATGGGGCTGTATCCAGCCCAGAGAAGGTCTAAAATGGCATTTTTGGAGGAAAAGAGGACTACGGGTCCCAGCATGCTGCTCTGTGCTCCCGCTGAGGCGGCGCTGGTGGCATAGCATGATGGGGGCTGTAGTGCCAGCTGGGGCAGGGGTCCCCAGCCCCCTTACTGAGGCACTGCATGCCTTGGGTTGTGACCCAGGGTCACAGGGAGCCTCTTGCCTCTCAGGGTCTTTTCCTCCAGCCTGGCCTCGGTCTGTCCCAAGCGCCCACCATCCCAGCTAGGAGGGGAGCCCCCGACCCTGCGCAAGGATGGAGGCTCTTCAATGGAAGCCCTGCGGTGCCCACATCCAGGACCCGGTGTGTGCAGGGGCTGTGGACTGCAGCCATCCAGCCCCCTCTCGATGGACAATGCACTTCCAGTGCCAGCGAGGATGGTGGCACCCACCTGGGAAGCAAGCTGGGGCCTTCACCAGCCAATGCAGGCTGGTGTAGAGAGGAACTGTTGTTCCAGCAGGGTTTGTCTTTAGACGAATGTGGATTTAACTTTTTCCCCCATCTGATTTCCCCCTGTGATTTAAGTAGAATAAGAAGTGGGGAGGGAAATAAAAAGAGAAGAAAAAAAAAAAAAATGGCAGCAGCTGAAGGAAGTTCCTAAGCCAAGGCAACACCAGGGAGGAACTCCAAAAACTCTGTGCACTAAAAATTTCCAGAGATTGAACATTTTCGGCAAACATTTTCAGACAAAATGTTGCAAAGCCATCTCTTTTGCAGGGCTGCTGGAACAAAAATGATTTCCAGCTGGGTTGCCAGTGCCGCTTGGCCGGTTTGACCACGCGTCTCTTAGCCCCCAGCCTTGGCGCCTGAGTCACCATCTCCCTGTTGTCCCCCGGCCCCGCTCCCCTGAGGAGCAGCGAGCTGCGACGATGGCTGTGTGGGGATGATTTCCTTAGATTAGATGTGAATGCGTTCCCTGCGGGAGATCACAGCATCTGGTAGCCTGATGCTTAAAGAGTTTACTCAGCCTGAAAGAATAGTGGGGGAAAAAATATCCCTGGATGTTTTTTTTTCAGAATGCAGAGGAAATTAAGATTTTTTTAGGTTGGGGAACTGGCCATCATCAAACACGGGAGCCTTGTGCGAGCCTCTCTGCGATGCAGATAAATTCCCAGTGGCAGCTGAGTTAGTTGCGACTAACTAAATTTTTGTAGCTGGGAATAGAAAGGAAAGCAACTGCATATGTGCTTTAAAAAAAAAAAAAAATTATGAAAACAGGGGAAAAATATCACCCTAAGCACAGGTGTCTATTTGTACTTCCTGCAGAGCTCCTGGTGTTCAGCATTGGTCCCTGGGGCATCCAGCTGGGTGCAGAGAGCCTCTAGCAAGGTGCAGGTGTCAGCTCCCGGGGCTTTGCCCTCCCCTTGGGTGCTGGCATGGTCACAACGAGCCTGCCTCACTCCTCCTGTGCCAGGCCCCAGTTTTGACAGTGGGCAAGACCATATTCAGCACCTCCCAGCTGGGCTCCGCAGGATGAGGGCATCTGCCATGTGGCAGCTGGTTCAGGCTGGGTTTGGGTTTTCTCTTGGCAGTAGAGACAAGGCTGTTGCTCCCCGCGTAGGGTGGGCGCAGAGACACAGCCAGGTACCCACCTGTGGTGTTGGACCAGCTTGGGGACCCACCAACCCAGACATCCATGCTACAGCAAGAGTTGGCTGGTATTTCCCTCGGCGCTCATGTGCAGCCAGGTCCTATTTGGCCAGGAGCTATGGTCCCTTTAACCCGCCCAGGTTCATTAAGTTGTTCCTGTAAAGGTTAATGTGCATGTGAACTAGATTAAAGCAGCCTGTTTTAACAAAAAGAGAACTGATCTGCACCCAGTGCTTGTGTGAAGGTCTGTCCCAGGAGGACAAGTGAGGGCAGGGGGTGCCCAGGGAGTCTGGGGCAGGGCTGGTGACATTGAGGGGTGCCTCTGGTGCATGCCCCACTGTGGGTCCCCAAAGATGTGTGGGTGCAGCAGGTGCTGCTCAGGCTCTGGGGGTTCCTGGCAGCTGAGGGCTGTCCAGAGATGGGCTGCAGCTCTGTGAAGCGGCTGTGGTGGCAGTGCTCAATCAGAGGACAGGCACATCCCGGGGCTGGGGCCAGGAGGGATCCCCTTCTGCTGTGGGCTATACCATGCTCTGAGGAGCACTGCCAGCACCAGTCCTTTTTCTTCCCTTGCTGCAGTCCAAGCCCCATTGCCAGGACCCACAGGTGCCCTCCAGCCCCATCCCACCCTCCCCAGTAGGCAGCAGGTGCAAGCTGGGTCCCATGTTCTCTGTCACACCTTTCTGTGTCACCCATGGCCCCAAGATCTGCTCTGCCATAGACAACTGTCACAACAAATATGCTGTAAATCTCAGATGATTATCTAATATTATTTCCCCTGAGCCAGAAGGCAGGGAAACCGTGCGTTGCAACGTGCTATTATTTTGTTACGTGATGAGCTTGTGCAACGTCTTGCTTCCAAAGCCATGCAAGGGCGGGCAGCCCAGCCGGAGCCTTTATGCCCATCAGTGGAGCTGGATGGCACTGGCCTCAAGCAGAACCCTGGGCTGTTCGTGTGGCTCCTGTGGCCATTTGGTGTGGCTGGCTCTGGGGGTGCAGGCAGAACCACGTTACCTGTCCAGCCCAGGGACATGTTGGCGTGGTGCTGTGGCTTCTGGGGAGTGGTGGTGGAGGGGATTGGACACTGGGACCCCTTTGACCACCATCATAGATGTGAAGCTTGGGGCTCTGCTCCTCCTCTGAGGGTGAGGTGGGGACACAGGGTCTCATGCCAGCGAAGCCCTCCCGTCCTTAGCTGGCTGCCCCAAGCAGAGCTGGCATTTCCACGCAGCTCAGCTGCCTCGGTGTGACGAGTCCTGGCTCTGTCTCTGCAGGATTGTCAACATGCCAGCCACCCCCAGACCAGCCCTGCTGCTGCTGCCGCCACTGCTGCTGCTGCACGTCCTGCCAGCTGCGAAAGCCCAGGTCAACCCTGGTAAGTGAGACAGGGACCGGGCAGCTGCAAGAGCTCTGAGGTGTGATCCCCTGGGCTGTGCTCCCGATAGGTTGTCTGAGCTTGGGCTCACATCGCCCACCATCTCCAGGACTTTCCCAGCTCTGGGAAAGTAGTGTGTGATGGCCCCCAGAGCCTGCACCTGCCTGGGCACTCTGCAACGCACGGCTCGGTCACCAGCAGCGACCCAGGAAGCACCCTCTGTGTTCCCGTCCTGGAACCAGTAGGCTGGTGGGGTGCTGGGGTATGGCCAGACACTGATCTGAGTGGGACCCTTCTCCCCCGTGGGCTCATCGAGCCCCCTCAGTTTGGAGGCTGCAGCGTGCAGAAGGCAAGGCACCAGAGTATTGTTTGTTGCTACTGGGAGGTGCTTTCTTTGGCGGTTTTGCAGCAAACCAAGGTTGGCTTTAGTGAAGTGGCTTGACTAGGTGGCTGGCTTCTGCTCAGAAACCACAACACTGCCCTGGAAGTCAGTGAAAGAAGTCTGTTTAAATGGTTGTTTCTGCAGGGCTCAGCCCTGCCCTGTGGGGATGCACACAGAGCCCAGGCCCCTTCAGCGTGCCAGGGTTTCCCTGGGGCATCCTTGTAAAAGTCCCTTTAAAGACTTCTTCCATCCATGGGAAGAGTTGGCTGGCTCTTCCGAGAGGTTGCATGGTGCTTAGGGATGCAATCTTGTTTCTTCTGCAGCCATCCAGGACTGGCAGCATTGGCTTTGCCTGGACAGGATAGTTATTACCATGGGCAGAGGAGCTGGGCTGGCTCCGTGTTCAGCAAGAGTTAAATGGGAATTCAGTTCAGAGCATCATAAGTGGGAGAGCTACAGACAAGAAGAGGTGCTCCCTACTATGCCAGTGCTCATGCTGAAGATGTGCCCATCCTTCTGTCAGATACAGCAGAGGGTCCCTACAGTGCAGGGACCAGCGGCCAGGAGCTGGAACGTGGTGCTGGGATGCGGGCTCCTTGCTGTGCAGCACCGGGTGACCCTGGGATCAGGCGGTGGCCCCAGCACTGCATCCTCACCTGGGCCCTGCCGCCTCGGTGCGGGTGTTTGCTCAGGGCAGCGTGCGGAGGGAGCGCTGTGGCCTGGAGCCGGCGGCCAGACAGTAAACATGGACAAACAAGCTGGCCTTTCAGCAGCTCTCTTGGCAGCCAGGCATGAAAAATAACTCCTGGGAACCACTGTGGATGCGGTGCCGGGGGAGCCGGCTGCCTCTCAGGGATGCAGCCCGCCTGCCACCCCGGGTACTTTTCCACTCACAGCTGGGGTGGAAGCAGGGATGGGAGCTACGGGGACAGCGGGGAGGGCAAGTGCCTGCTTTTGTCACTTGTTTCCCAAGGCACGTGGGGATACCAGCAGGGTGGCATGGCTGAGAACAGGTTGCTGCGGGTGGGTGTTTTGGGAGAGCAGCCTCTGGAGCGAGCCCTCTGAGTGCCCCCAGAACAAAGAGTGCGTGGACAACAGTGCCAGCCCACAGGCTCTCTCTCCTTCCACCACGGCTGAAGGGCTTGGCAGTAAGGCTGAAGGGATCTCTGGGGACAAGGACCGTGTATGTCCAGCAGCACTTGGAGTGCTCCATCCCCTTGCTCCCGGCTTTGCTTTGAGCTGGGCTGGAATCTGCTTCTGGCCAGTGTCTCCATTTGCTTGGGCAGTTGTCTGCTCATGTAGGACCATCCCATCGTGCTTGGTCCTGTCTCTGTAAGGCGGGGGGATGGAGAGAGATGCACCTGGGCTGCCTGGGCTGTGGTGCCTGTGGAGCTGCAGATGTGCCCTGGCAGTGCCACGCTGTATTTCAGCACGTATCTCAGCAGGGGAGGTGAGGAGGGATACCCGCTCAGTGCCCTGCTGGTCTCGTTGCAGCAGTGTGCCGGTATCCCTTGGGAATGTCGGGTGGGCACATCCCTGATGAGGACATCTCAGCCTCCAGCCAGTGGTCTGAGTCCACAGCCGCCAAGTATGGACGGTGAGTGTGGGGACCCTCCTGTGACAGCCATGGCAGGGTCTGGGCTGCTGCAGAGAGGCAGAAGGGGGGCACAGGGCCAGGTTCAGCTGCCTGCAAACACCTCCTCTGCTCTGGGTTTGCAGGCTGGACTCGGAGGATGGCGATGGTGCCTGGTGCCCCGAGATCCCAGTAGAGCCTGATGACTTGAAGGAGTTCCTGCAGATCGACCTGCGTGCCCTGCACTTCATCACACTGGTGGGCACCCAGGGACGCCATGCTGGGGGCCATGGCAATGAGTTTGCCCCCATGTATAAGATCAATTACAGCCGAGATGGCACCCGCTGGATCTCCTGGAGGAACCGGCATGGGAAGCAGGTGAGAAGGTGGGTGGGGGGCTGCACTGAGGCGCTGTACCTGCCCGTCCCCATTGTGCTTGTCTCTCCCTAGGTGCTGGATGGAAACACCAACCCCTACGACATTGTGCTCAAGGATCTGGAACCACCTCTCATTGCTCGCTTTGTCCGCTTCATCCCCGTCACTGACCACTCTATGAACGTCTGTCTGCGTGTGGAGCTGTACGGCTGTGTCTGGCTGGGTGGGTGCTGCAGCCTTCTGCCCTTCCCCGTGTCCCCAGAGCCCAGACTGGGGGCTGTCTGTCCCACTGGGAGCTGGCAGTGCCCAGGGGCCAGCCAGGGCTCTTCAGCAGCAGGATGTCTGGTGTGGGCAGACGCTCACTGTCCTCTCCCAACAGACGGGCTGGTGTCCTACAACGCACCGGCTGGGCAGCAGCTGGTCCTTCCTGGGGGCACCGTCATCTACCTGAATGACTCTGTGTACGATGGGGCGTTTGGGTACAGGTGAGGACTGAGTGGGCTTGTGCACATCATGGGTGCTGTGCTGGGCAGGAGGGGATGGGGGTCTTTCTTCCCTGCATTTGCAGGCTGATGTGCTGATCTGCAGCAGAGCAAGTACTTGAGGTCTCCCTGAAGCATGGGGGCATGGCCAACTCTGGGAGGCTGCACATGGTGATGAGGTCAGCGTAATGGGGAAAGCACCCCCAGCCCTTCTCTTGGGTTTACGCTAGCTGCACATTCAGCATCCTGTAGGCTTTTCTAAAGAGGATATCAAGAAGAACAAAACCATCTCCTGAATTTCCCAGGGGCTGTGGGCAGCTTCCAGTGTGTGGTGCTGGGTGGTGGCAGGTTTGTGGGGCTGGTGAGAGCCACACTCCCTTTCCCTCTCGCACGTGTCAGCATGACAGAGGGCCTGGGACAGCTGACGGACGGGGTGTCAGGCCTGGATGACTTCACGCAGACCCACGAGTACCACGTCTGGCCAGGCTATGACTACGTTGGCTGGCGCAACGAAAGCACTGCCGGTGGCTACATAGAGATCACCTTTGAGTTTGACCGCATCAGGAACTTCACTGCCATGAAGGTTCACACCCCCCCTGCCCTGTCCCCCATCCTGGTCCCCTGCCGTGTCCGCACTGACAGGCTGCCCCACAGGTCCACTGCAACAACATGTTTGCCAAAGGGGTGAAGATCTTCAAGGAGGTGCAGTGCTACTTCCGCTCTGACGCCAGTGAGTGGGAGCCCAGTGCCGTCTCCTCAGTGCTGGTGCTGGACGATGTGAACCCCAGTGCCCGCTTTGTCACTGTGCCCCTGCTCCACCGCATGGCCAGCGCCATCAAGTGCCAGTACTACTTTGCTGACTCCTGGATGATGTTCAGTGAGATCACCTTCCAGTCAGGTACCTGCTGCCACAAGTCCCACAGGGACCAGACACTTCTGGAGGGGCAGTTCAAGGAAGGAATGGGCTTGTGGGGCACCCACACCCCCCACCCTGATGTTTTTCTCTTCTGCCTTGCCAGATGCAGCCATGTACAACAACTCAATGGCCCCCCCTGAAGTGCCCATGGTTCCCACCACTTACGGTAAGGCATTGAAAAGCACATCACCCTGAGCTGGGTGTGGAGATGCTCTGGCGGACTCTGCCCCATCTGATGTAGGGAAGGGGTTTGGGGATCTCCCTGACTGGCTCTTGCTATCCCTTTCTCCTGATAGACCCCACACTCAAGGTAGACGACAGCAACACACGCATCCTGATCGGGTGCCTGGTGGCAATCATCTTCATCCTGGTGGCCATTATTGTCATCATACTGTGGCGGCAGTTCTGGCAGAAGATGCTGGAGAAGGTGGGCAAGTGCAGGGTGCCTGGTGAGGTGCCCCAGGGCTCATCCTGGACTGGTTCTTCTGGGAGCTCAGTATGGGGAAAGCAGACTCCATGCAGGGGCTGATGCTCCCTCCCGCTTCTCAGGAAGGTTGAGATTTGCAGCCATCTCCCAGGCAAGGGGATTTAGCTGAGCACAACAGTGACTTTGGGACCTGCCTGCTTGTCCATCCTTCTGTCCTGAAGGTGGGCTGGGGAAGAGGAGCCCAAGAGGGTCTCACTGCAGTCCCCAGCTAACTGAGGGCAGTCAGGTGATGGAGCCAAACTCTTCTCCATAGGGCCATGCAGTAGAAACAGGGGGACATGAGGACAAGTGTCTTGAGTGCTTGAGGCAGGTGCTGCTGCCCTGGGGCAGGGCACCAGAGATGGGGGCTAGGGGTTGGGCACAGCCACAATGTCATGGAGCGCAGGAGACCCCATTGTGCTGGTGCTGCAGGGACCCCCTGTCCCAGATCTCTACTCCCTTGCCCTCCTCTCACAGGCATCTCGGAGGATGCTGGATGATGAAATGACGGTCAGCCTCTCCCTGCCCAGCGAATCCAGCATGTTCAACCACAACCGCTCCTCCTCCTCCAGCGAGCAGGAGTCCAGCTCCACCTACGACCGCATATTCCCCCTGGGACCCGACTACCAGGAGCCCTCCCGCCTAATCCGAAAGCTGCCCGAGTTCGCCCCAGGGGAGGAGGACACGGGTGAGAGCCGGGACCGCCTACGTGCCTAGAGCCACCTACCACGCTTGGAGCCTGCTGCAGCCTCCTCTCCCCAGCCCCGGTTTCTGGCCCATCTCCAAGCATTTTGGCACAGAGGGATGGGGGCGGGACGTTGCACAAGCTCCCGCACATCCCTCTCGGAGGTGCCAGAAAGCTTGTGCCCGAGTGCCACCACCAGTGCCCACCACCAGGCTGAGCTGTGTCCCCACCGCCGTCCCTGGGATGCTCGGGCAGCTCCTCCTCGGTGATGCGGAGGTCGGACACCGATCCCCGCACACGCGGTGCCTGGGGCGGGCTCGGTGCGTTTGCCGGCGATGGGGAAGGAGCGGAGCAGGCTGCCATGTCTGCAGCAGCCCAGCCGTGCCAGGGCAGCGCGGGGGCTCTGGGGAAGATGGGGATGGAGAAGCCGGTGGCTGGAGCGTGAGTGGGCACCAGAGAGCAACGGGTGCAGAGGAGGGCACTCACAGCAGGGCTGTCCCTGCCGTTCCCCCCCCTAGGCTGCAGCAACCCCGTGAAGCCGTCCCAGGCCAGTGTCCCCGAGGGCGTCCCCCACTATGCCGAAGCGGACATCGTGAACCTGCAGGGTGTCACGGGTGGCAACACCTACTCGGTTCCGGCCCTCACCATGGACCTGCTCTCTGGCAAAGATGTGGCTGTCGAGGAGTTCCCTAGGAAGCTGCTGACCTTCAAGGAGAAGCTCGGGGAAGGCCAGTTTGGGGAGGTGAGTGAGAGCTCTGCTCTGAGCAGGGCTTGGGCAAGGCTCTTCCCAGTTCTGTGAGCCAGGGGAGGCTGTCAGTGGAGGTAACGGCTGTGCCTTGCCCCTCTCTAGGTTCATCTCTGTGAAGTGGAGGGGATGGAGAAGTTCACAGGCAAGGACTTTGCCCTGGAGGGCTTGGACACCATCTCCAACTGCCCCATGCTGGTGGCTGTGAAGATGCTGCGAGCAGATGCCAACAAGAATGCCAGGTAAGGGGCTGGGGAGTGCACATGCCCCAGCATTGCCCCCTCACATAGAGCTCCCCCAGGAGAGCCAGGATGCATCCCCAGTGTCCAGCAGCCAGGCACTTGGTGCAGCTGCAAGGACCACATGTCCTGCAATTCAGGACTCTTGGTCCTTGCTGGTCGTAACCAGCAACCCAGAGCTCCATCTATCTGCTGGGTCCACCCCACAGTTGTATGTGGATCAGCCCTGGGTTCCTCCTTATGGTCTCCAGTCCCAGGGGAGGGGACCTCATGAGGCTTGGGTGGGCAGGTGACATGCTCAGCTGGTCTGTGCTCACCTTTGTGCCCCTCTGGGTCTGTCTATCCCATTTGTGTGGTTTCTGTTCCGGAAAGGAATGATTTTCTGAAGGAAATCAAGATCATGTCGCGGCTAAAGGACCCCAATATCATCCGGCTGCTGGCGGTGTGTATCACGGATGACCCGCTGTGCATGATCACTGAGTACATGGAGAACGGTGACCTCAACCAGTTCCTGTCCCGCCAGCATGCAGGCAGCCCCCCAGACAACCACACACCCACTGTCAGGTAGCACTGCCCAGAACGGGTGGGGTGGGCATGGCTGCCTACTCTAGGCACCCTGCCTGGCTGTGGGGCACCCTGCCTGGGGCCATGTACGCCCCTGGCTGCCATCTTTCCCGGCACCACAGTCTTCCCTTGTTCTCCTCTCCCCGGCAGCTACAGCGACCTGCGGTTCATGGCCACCCAGATCGCCTCTGGCATGAAGTACCTCTCCTCCCTCAACTTCGTGCACCGAGACCTGGCCACACGCAACTGCCTGGTGGGGAAGCAGTACACCATCAAGATAGCTGACTTCGGCATGAGCAGAAATCTCTACAGCGGGGACTACTACCGCATCCAGGGGCGGGCTGTGCTCCCCATCCGCTGGATGTCCTGGGAGAGCATCCTTCTGGTAGGTGGGGATTGGGGTCCTCCGATGGATACTGACACTGCCTTGAGACTGCTCACAGCCACTTTTCCTCATGCTGGGGGGCACAGAAGGAACAGGGATGTCTCTCCTCCCTGGAGCTAGCTTTGGGGTGAAGCATGCAGAAAGCAGGAGTGGTAGCAGCTTTTTGAGGCAAGATGAGGGCACTGTGGTGATCTTTGGTGTCCTGATACCCGGCCTTCGAGCAGGATGCTTTTACATTATCTCCTGGCTGTGGTCAGACCTGGAAGAGGGAGCTGGGTTACTTTTGATCTTTGCAGGGAGCTGTGTCCTTACTAAGCTCCAGCTCTCAGCAGTCACTGCAAGCTGGACCCAGAGCTTGCCAGGCTCTGGCCCCAGGCAGAGAACACGTCTGTGGGACAAAGCCCTCCACCTCTGGGCCCAGATCTGGAAGGTGAAGCATCCATAAAGAGGCTTTTGGACCCTGGGCACATAGGGCTTATGAGGCAGGATGAGGTAATGCCCATGCCCAACCCCACTTTGCTCCTTCTGTCCAGGGCAAGTTCACAACGGCCAGTGATGTGTGGGCGTTTGGTGTGACACTGTGGGAGACCTTCACGCTCTGCCGGGAGCAGCCCTACTCCCAGCTGTCTGACGAGCAGGTCATTGAAAACACTGGAGAGTTTTTCCGGGACCAGGGCCGACAGGTAGGGATGGGATGGGACGGGGTGGGATGGGATGGGATGGGACAGAGAGTGGTGCGTCTGGGACACCAGGGACCGGGGGAAGGACTTTAAAGTGCCCAGATAGGGATCTTGGCTATGGGGGAGTTATGGGACAGCAGCTCCTCTGGGAAGGAGTCTCGGTGAAGGTCCCAGAACAGCAAATCCTGCACTTCACATGGCCCAAGGCACCACTTGCCCGCTGACCCCACTCTGGTATTTAACCAGGCTGTGAGACATGAGCAGGCGCTGCCTGGGGTCCCCTTGCTTCTGAACACACAGCAGCATAGCCCCCTGCCCTTGTGCACAGAGAAATGGGGCTCCTCAATTGTGGTTGGGTTTTTATTTTCTGTGGCAGTAATTCTCTCCCTCTGTCATCTCTGTCTTTTGTTTTGAAGACCTACCTTCCCCAGCCTGCACTTTGCCCTGACTCAGTCTATAAGCTAATGCTCAGCTGCTGGAGACGGGACACTAAAGATCGTCCCTCCTTCCAGGACATCCATCGCCTTCTCCAAGAGCCAGCCAGTGAAGAATGACCCTTTGCTCCCCACAGCCCGGTCCCCAGCCCTCCCCATCCCCAGAGGAGCCCCATATGCAAACTGAAGCCACTTCACTTGGACTTAGCAGTCAAACCCAGGCAGCTGGTCTTGTTCTCATTCTACAGTGAAGCCTCAGAGAAAACTCCAAGGGCAGCAAGGAGAGCCACGGTGTGGGATGACTCAAACCTTCTGCCTGCTTGCTGACACAAGCCCAGGGGTGATGCAGGCTGAGACGAGGGTTATTTATTGATGCAGTGTGTTCTTGATGACAATCATGGGGACAGAGCAGCTTCTCTCCCCTGGTCAGAGGGGAGGAACGTCAGCCAGACTTTCTCCATGAGGAAGCTCCTGACCCATGTGCAGGAGGCTCCCTGGGGAAGGGATGCATGTGGGTATGTGCCCGCTGGAGCAGGGACTGTCCGGCAGCCACTACCTGCCTAAGGAGGTGCTGGGCATTGCCACTAGCTCACAGTGGGCTGTGCAATTACAGGGTGAAACCAAAAACTCTGGACATTTCGAGCTTTGGACGTGTTGCATGGAGGGGCAGGAGGCCCCATCCCTGCCGGCCAGACCCCAGTTGCACAGGGAAAAGCCTAATGGCACTCCCAGCTCCTCACCTGGCTGCTGGAGTGGGCAGTGTGCTCAGCCACAACTTCTCTGTGTCAGGCGAGGAGGGGCAGGCATACAAGTCTCTATGAGAGGACCTCTTCCCACCAACCACAGCCCCTCCAGAGCTGCTCAAGTGCTCATGAAATACAGTTTGGATGCCCAGCAGATGCTACACAGCAGCCAGCAGTGAGATGTTAGCACCTTTTACCTCCAAGAGAAAATCTCCAGGTCCTCCTCTCCCAGGTTTAACCTGCATCTTCACCTGCCATGAGAGGAATGCACATAGCAGAGCTTTTGACAGATGCTGCCTGATGCCCAAGCCTGCAGCAGCCTGTGAGCTGGGAGTGTCAGGCACCCTGTCTCTCAGCGGGGGATTGCAGCTTGGCTGGAGCATCTGGGCTGAACTCTCCCGCCCTGATCATCCCACAGCAATCTGGCACCAGTCCGTCCTCCTGGATCTGGCAGCTTCTTGAGTAAACTGGGCAGGTGCCAAAGCTGCCTGCCCTCCAGGAGCCCTGGCAGGTTACTCATCGTGCCCTAAAACTGGATCCTCCTGCAGCTGGACAGGGGGAACTTTGTACTTAGAGGCTATATGGACCTCTCCATACTTTTGTATGCATTAGTTCAGCACCATCAAGTCATGCGTGGCACAGTTTCCAGTATACTATGGCTAAGATATATATTCAGTAGATGCACCTATATATAGGGGCAAACCCGCTGAAGAGACACTTGCTACGTGAATCTGGTTGCATAGTTTTGTTGCGGCACTCCAGAAGTAATCTTGCCTCTTCTGTGGGGACCCCCAGGAGTCCAGCCAGTACCGGAGCCTGCTGGGGGTAGGGGGGGGGAGGTTCTGGGGCTGCACTGTGTGCCCCGAGATGCTGTGTAGGGAGAGCCTGGGGGATGCTCACACAGGCAACGGTCTAGGAGATGGAGGAAGGATGCTCAAGAGACCTGCTGGTTGACCCACACCAGTTGCCCATCTCCTCGGGTGACAGGGAGGGTGCTATGAGGCTCAGCATCCACGTCAGGAGATGTCCATTGGCAGGGACCAAGATGTGGCAGCGGGCCTGGGAGAGGGGAGGGCAGGGACAGGGGTCTGTGCCCTGCGGGGAGGTCCGGCTGGTCCCCTGCGCGCGGTCTGAGCCCCGCTCAGCGCGCAGCCTGCGGCAGCACGGTGCTCCGCGCCTGGCCCAGGAGCGGGGACAGCCTCTGCTCACGCCGCCTAATTGGTACCTGCCTGCCCCTGACCTCGGGTGCCCTCTCCCTGCCCAGGGTGCTTCACGGCCCCTCCCATCCCTGCCTCCGCGAACCGGGAGCTGGGAGCACCGGGTCGGGTAGGGGCGCGTCCGCCCCTCGGGCACCGCAGCTCCCGCTGACCGGAGCGCCCGGGCACCCCGCTCGGGGCACGCACGGACACGGGTTAAACGGCTCGTGGGGCGGCAGCCCCACCGCCCGGGGGGAGGGTACGGGGGTCAGGCGCGTCCCTTCCCGCTTCCCGCCGCAACGCCGGCACCGCCATGAGCAGGGCTGCACCCCCGACCTCCGGCGGGACCCGCACATCCGGACCTCTCCCGCCACAGCAGCCCCGGCAAACGGCGACCCGGTGGCGTTTCTGCCCGGCTGCAAAACGCCTCTGGGGGCGCAGCTGGGGCGGGCACTGCGCCCCACGGCTGCCCGCGGAGAGACGGGCAGGGGCCGCTGGGCCGGCGGCACTCGCGCGTCCCGGACGAGTAGGCGGGGCCTGCACAGCGAGGGGGCGGGGTCTGAACACAGGGGGCGGGGCCTGCACTGCAAGGGGCGGGACCTGACCACAGAGGGGCGTGGCCTGCACACCGAGGGGCGGGATCTGAAGACAGAGAGGGCGGGGCCTACACAGCCAGGGGCGTGTCCCGCCCACCCGGGGGCGGGACCAAGGAGGGGCGTGTCCCGG